>CM032331.1:35521582-36176582 GCA_019022515.1 Quercus aquifolioides | reverse complement strand
AAGGAAACTCAGAGACATTATTCTATAGCCCAAAACCAAGAGGACCAACAATGAAAATGGAATCCCTCAAGAGTAGTCTCAACTCTCATCAGACTTCATCACAGTCACCTTTAAAGATTGTTCAACATTGAACCTATGATCTCAATTTGACACATGTAAAACATAGTAGCACACTATGAGATATCATTACTCTTCACCTTTCCAGCTAAAAGCAAAACCCTATATATTTTCTACGAGGACACCTAAATGAGAAAGAGGTAGCACCCAAGAATGCAAGAGCAATTGTTAACAAGTAAAACCATTATATGATTTTGTGAGGTTGATACTTGATATCAAGTAAGACTCTAGCAGTATACAGTAAAGATGCCCATTTTCCCATCAATTATCCCGAGTCCTTTAAAACAAAAGAAAGCATCTCCTTTATGAAATTTTGGATCATCAGCTTTCCTGGGAAAAAAAAATTAGAAAGAAAAATCTGGCTGTAAATTCTCCTCATCCAGCAGTATTAAGGCCTTTCAAACTATTCTCCCTTGAAATAAATGAAGCCAGAATGATGATGGACAATAGGACAGAAATCATTTCTTCTTCTTTTCCTATTATGCTAGGGTGCTAGAAGTGTGATTGGGCATGTGAGGCAAGACTTAACTTTATATTATTCAGTAACAGGCTTAATTCCATAATCCTTTATGCCATCTTAACATCTGTCAGACATTTTTTAGAGAAGATTCTCTAAAAAGTGTATCTGTTGTGTTTCAAAAACCTAAGTGCACCTTTCTTTAAATTTAACCTTTAGCACATAATCATTTTTTATAGTAGACAACACAAGAGTTATAAACCCATTTCAAGAAGTGAGAAGTTACCAAAGACATGTGGCTTTGCATCTCAACAATCAATTAATTCAACTTTATGTTGACCACTTGACCTTTATTTCTCATGCTCAATAGATATGATTTTTCTTTTCTTTTATTTATTTATTTATTTATTTTACCACAGCTCACCAGATAGTCTGTAAAGCAGAAAGAAATCACACAAACAAGAGTTTTACCTGCAAATTATGTAACTGAAAACTAAACAGAACACAAAAGACTTCACAGGATCATCCCAATAAACCAAAGATAGAATGCAGTTCCCAAGTTCCCTCATTGGAAAGAGCAACTCCTGCAAGTACACAAAAAATCAACAAGATTTTAAAGATATGTGATTTTAAGAATGTTGAAGATACTCTCGGTTTAAGTGAGAGAACGGAATAGTAGATCCAGATTCATAGCGCTGAGCCAAAATAGATGGGATAAAACAACATTTGACTATGAAACAAGTGTTTATTCATTCTATTTTAACAAGACCTACTCTAATGAAATAAAAATGTGTATGTGAGATATATATATATATAGAGAGAGAGAGAGAGAGGTCTTTAACGGTGCCTAGTGCCATTAATTGGTTTTAATAATTATAACATCTCACTAATCCCATTACCAATATGATGATCATTGATTGAATTTATCTTTTCACTTAAAAAAAAAAAAAAAGCCAAGAGTGGGGGGTTAGGGGGAGGAGGCAAAGAAGAAGAAAGAAGAGTGATGTCCAAGTAAGCAAATTTAACAGCAGAACCCACAAAAATTATTTAATCAGCATTACAACTACCTTCATCACAGCCAAATTAGTGTCAATGCCATCTACTTTAACTCCATCAACCGTTGCTTGTGCTAGCACCACTTTTTCATAGTTGTTTTTAGATTCCTTTACTGCTCTTTCCAAAGAAGTCATCTCTCCCACAGCTATGTCACCCACAACAAGCCCAGCCTCGTTAGAATTATTTGAACTTGTTCCAAACACAAACCCTAAGTTAGAAACCATATCCAAGGCAGATATTGAATACATTCCACCCCCACCCTTAGAGTTGTTAGTCTGGTCCATTTCCCTGAAAGTTGACATATTTGCAAGAGTTTCCAGTATCAAGTCTCCACCTGGAAGTTGGTCACAAAGATTAAACATAAGAAGACTCTCACACTGCAGAGGAATAGCTGAACTAACATCTTGAATGGCTTGTACTCGCAGAATCCCAAGTACAGCCTTTGAAAGCGCTTCATCCCGTTCAATTCCCTTGATCTGGTACTTATTTATAAATCTATGAACATATAAAATCTCTTGGATAATTGCTAGCCAGTAATCACGGCGAGAATGCCCTTTAAGCTCAGGAAATTCTATGACAACTGGTTCTGATCTACAAGGGAAAACTATAAAAAATTAATGGCCAATGTAGTGAATCAAAGAAGATGCCCAGTGTTCACATGCAATAATATGTATAATTTAAACATTAACAAATTACAACTAAACATTTTAACAATTAAAAGATAAACAGATAAGCATCATAACTTACAAGGAAATTGATTTATATGACACAGCCTTGTCAAAAAGCCGAGTACCCCATGGTCCAGTCATCTCAGGTTTAACAACTTGTTTCAGATCACCTGCTAAATCATATCTTTTTGCCTTGTCATAAGACACAACACGAAGAGCTTCAAAGTGCAGTGCGTGGTCTGTCAGAACTAATCGACCTGCATACACCCCACAGTAATGATATAAAAATGGCCAGATACTGGATTTAAGTTATGCTGACATTTAATCACATTGTGGAGTAGATAACACCATTACAACAGTCAACATGGATTTTGTCATTTATAAATAAAGGTAGGAATGAAATTTATTTC
This sequence comes from Quercus aquifolioides, assembly GCA_019022515.1. NCBI lineage: Eukaryota > Viridiplantae > Streptophyta > Magnoliopsida > Fagales > Fagaceae > Quercus > Quercus aquifolioides. Next base: position 36,173,874 of record CM032331.1, on the reverse strand, counting down.
ACAAAATCTCTTAATTCCATTAACCTACCTGGCCACGTGGAAATTCCTACATGTTCAAGAACTGGTTGGGTGGTGACTGTTCCATCAACTTCCAGAATCTTTTCTCCCTTTGATGATCGAACAGCAGAAAGAAGAGACGAATCTGATTGGGTCTTCATTTTTCTGATAGCTCTGCAGACGTTAAAATAACCCCAAAAAAAGGCAAACAAAAGTTAGGAATAAATAGCTGTCCCTAGTACATATTCAATGAAAAATGTTCCCAGATTTTTCATAAACTTGACAATAAAGTAAAGTATGATGTGTTAACTTAGATAAGTATTAAAAGAATACAAAACACATAAAGAGTTTTGAAGCTTTTTACATTAGAGTTAGAGGCTTGAGGCCCTTAGCATTTTTTACATGTCCTTGTGTGCACGTGTGTGGGTGTGTTTTATAAGTAAATGATATTTTGTTGCTATTTTCTCGATGAATCAACTCATTAGAAGTACAAGCTGCAATTTAAAGAATCTAAGAAATCCAAAAAAGATACAAAAGGGATGTTGCCTAATGCAATTATCCAATCATACAAAGAACATAACGCAAATGGTTTCAGGACACAAGTTGGGTGTCCCATCAGTGAAGGTCCAGCTATTCCTTTCTCGCCAAACAGGCCACAGAATAAAGGAACAGTCTTGCAAATTTTTACACCTGTGATTATTGAACCTTCCTTGTCATGAAGGCTGAAGCTGACATTTGAATTACCATCTTTAGCATAAACCCAGATACTCCAAATAAAGCAAACACTAGAGACCACAAATCTCTAGCCACTGAACAATGAAGCAAAATGTGCTCAACCATATGGCACAAGTTTTAAATGATTAGCATATCAAACATTCTAGCAGGGGAAAATAAAGATCATATTCTAAAACATCCACCACATGTCCAACACATCAGTCAAGTGCCGGCTGAGTGTACAGTGCCACAATGAAACTTCAAAGCAGATACAGCCCAAGATATACAATAGGGGCCAGAAACCATGGAACTTTGCCCCTGAATCTACGTGACACTGTCACCAATGTCCTTTGAAGGAATTTATTGCTGTCTAAGGCAATAAAGCCATTAGATTTTGTTTATCAATGTTGTTTAAGGCTTTTTGGCATTCTTACAGTAGTTTTCACTTTTCACTATTGATCTGGCCTATGACTAGAAATTCTTCAAGCTTATTTGGCATATTATACAACTTCATCCCTTTAATTTGGTTAGAGAGCTCCTCCTGTGTTGTTGGTTGTTTCAGCCATCAGAATAAAGCTTCAGATAATGTCAACATTTTCACTTTTTGATGACTTAAGATTTGAAATATACAGATAAACTTGTAAAGTGATAATGGTTATGACTAGAAGTAAAAGGGCAGTTCTTGTTTACTAAAACTAGTAAGAGAGAGAGAGAAGATGGAGAAATTCAAATTGTCTCCATGGTCCTCCTCCTTAAGAATAGCTTAGATGGGCATGAAAAAGACCAAGAAGCTCAACGGGAAAGTCAATTCTTAAACCAACTTTAAAACATGTCAAGTGAAGAAAAAAAAAACTCCCACTTCTCCCAACACTCCCCCTCCTCCCCCCCCCAAGGTCTTCCCCGAAAAGAAAACCAAAAAGGACACCTAAAGAAGTTCAATAAGAAATAAAAAGTGTTTGTCAGAAAAGGGAAGGGATTAATTGCAAACAACATGGACATGAAATAACCTGTCTAGTCCACTTAAATACTTGTCGTAGACAGAAAACTGAAGCCGACCACCAGTTGATTTTGTAAGCACCTCGAAAAGATTTTCACTAATAATCACATTCGCAATAATAGGGACTGCTGAAGCTATTCGTGAGAAGGCCTCCACCCCAACAGCTATATCCTCATCAACCTGCAGATAGATGTCAGCCATACATGACCACATCAATGTCAACAAGCAAAAGACTACAGAATTTAGACACCATAATTTAAATACCTCAGATATGATTATTTTAAATGAATCTAGAATTCAAAAGGAGCCGCTAACAATGGAATCACATATTTAGTTACAGAAAAAGTTGTGTGGCGCATGCATGTGTGTGTGAGAGAGTGAAAGACAGATTTAATAGCTTTTCAATGAACAGATCAAATAAAGCACACATGAAATGATTGATCATCAGGTATAAGGAAATTAAACTGTACAGGAGTTTATCAAGCTATGCATGTGGAAGTCAGCAAAGAATATTCCTTCAACCAATAATATTCCCTCGGGAGGTAATACGCCTCAAAAAAGCTCAACAACTAAATTTTAGCCTTAGCTGGTAGTCACCAAGAAGGCAAGAAACCACCAATTTCACTTGGTGACCCCGGAATGGCCAACTTATTTATTTATATAATACATTAGTGGGACCTTGTTTAGTGCATAGACTTCAGAGATCCATAGATCAATTTTTTTCTTTTCAAAAAAGAAAATTTGTACAGTGTACTAGTGCTATACCCTTTTTTGCACTTTTTTAATACATTACTTATCTATACAAAAATCATACATTATCCATCTCTGCCTCCAGCACAGCCCACATGGTTGGAATAGACTTTTACTTCTGTCTTTATCTGTATTTACAGTTTCAATTGACACGATGTTAAGAGTCCAAGAAATAACCCAAACCTGCAACACTATACTTGTGTGTGAGGGGTCTCTATGAGACGGGGGTGGATGCCCATGCGCACATGCTTTGACATGTGCGCATGTGTGTGTGTGTAAGAGAGAAAGAGAAAGAGGTCTTCACATTACATAGTAAAAATGTAGTACTACTGCACAATTAACAACTTAATTGAACAAGAAAAGCTTACATTAAGCACAGGTTGGCTGGCAGCAGCTGGAGCCTCCCAAGCTAGCATCATGTCATATGTTAGGCGTCTAAACTTTTTATCAGCTAGATGACCTGTTACTTGTATGGACAAAGCCAGCGTCCTGAAACAGCAGTATTCCAACAAGTTCCTTGCATACCGTGATGGATGTTTTATAGATTCAGCAGCCTCTGCATTGAAGCTTTCTTGAAGTTCACTTGAAGGGATACCAAGGATTCTGCATCATTCAGTTTTCATTGTCAGCATAAATATCAATAAAAAAACAGTGAACAGATATGTACCATAAAAAATGGATTTGAATTAAGCTAGGATGCCTGATGACCATACTAGAACCAAATATTAAAAAGAAATTTCAAATATCACTGGACCAAAACTCTACTTGATACATCTCTTGTTATAGTAAACATGTAAGCATTACAGAGTACAAGCTTACTTTGAGCATCTGCGAATAACAATATTTGCAACTGGAGAAAGTTCCGGAATCCAATTCCTTTGGGCAGATGGAGACCTTCCCATCTCTTCAAATTCTTCATCAAAAGAACTCCGTCTGCCAAGCAACCATTTGAATGATCCTTCTCTTACTAAACCTTCGAGCATAGTTCTGGTTTTGCTTGCCACAGCCATTTCCAATTTCCCCCTCACTATCTTATCACATTGGACAGAATCCCAACACTCAATTACCTGTCAAAATCCTTGCATTCGATTAGAAAACCTCAATTTCACCAATACCACTGTTAAAGTGAGCTACATTTGATGAAACGCAGGAAGATGACCTCTTCATTTTAAGTGCAAACATCAAATTTGCCCTATATGATACTTCCATTACTTAAGCAGAACCGACAGAGATTACCCACCTAGCACCTTTTTATTTAAAAACTAAGAATCAGATTTCTCCATAGTACTTTGAATCTCTGCTACTACTTAAAAATTCATTACAGGTTTATCACTCAATACAATTTGAGATGAAGCTTCAGAATCAACTTTTTAATACACCACTTAAACTGACTGCAATTCTATATAAGCCACAAGATTACTCACTACAATTACTTATTTGTTCCAAATCACCAAGTATCTATTTTCTTTTTCTTTTTCCTTTAGCAATGAAACTTACCAGGAGCAAATGATGGGTTTCCCATGTGGGAATAAGCCATTGCTACTCAAAAACCAAAACACAAAGGACCAAACTTTATTACACAACAACAAAAAGTATCAAATTCTACACCAACTCATCAACCAAAAACCCAACAACCAAAATTCATCAACAACCTAATACCAACAACTTGTTCACTAACTACAACATAGAGCAACTTACCTCAAATTGTATATTCTATTCAGTTCAGACCCCCCGAAAAAATGACAGCTTTACATGAAACACGAAATTCTCTTGGTTCCTGCCACATTTGAAGAAAACCCACCTCGAATTATGAGCACAAAAGCATAATCAGCAAACCCATATCACCAATTTGCGAAATTCAAAGGATTACGTACACTGACAAAGCAGAAGATAATCATCACGGGCACAGTCATGGTTTTGGCGTGAAATGGGGTTTTTGATAGAATAAGGAAAAAGTGTAGGATAAGAATTTAAGCAGAGAGACAGAGAGTGATCAAGAAGCTTGCATCATCGTCTGAAAGCTTGTGTATGTTTTTTCGGTGTCCGAGTTTTGTCTTTGGGAGAGGATCGGACGAGGTCGGGAACAGAGGTTTATGACAACGTGTTGAGATAGGATTGTTTTATTAAGGTAAAGTAGGAATAGATAGGGACTTTTAGATTTGGACTGAAATGAGATTGTTTGGTTGATGTGATGAATCCCACAATGTTACTGTGGGTAGAAGATCATTGAACCTTGAAAGAACCGAACCACGAGTCGACTTTAATTTGATTTGTGTAGAAATGAATCTGATTTTGTTTCTTAAGCTTTGTTTAAAACATGGTCAAAAGTCAGATAAAGACAGTCAAACTATATAAGAATAATAAGAAAAAGAATTATTCCAAACAAGATAATGGAATGGAAATTAATGAAATGATGATTAGAATTAGTTTTTAATATATTCTTTTCATGTTTGGAATTTGAAAGTTTAATAAAATATAATGGGTAGAAGGGAAAATTTGTTACTTTCTATTTTCTAAGAGACTCAAATTTTCATTCTTCTCAAAATTTAGATTAATTGAAAAGAATTAAATTAGGTTTAATGAAAATTTCATTAGAACTCCTAAAATACCTCTATATATTACACCTTTTATTTTAAAATAGAGATCTAATAATAATATTTTCATAAAATGATTTAATTTCTTTTCTTTAATGTTACTCTCAAAATCAGGTAACTTATCTTACATTCATTTTTACATTACTTCTTAATGATTGTCTTGTGCACATTATATTTGGCATCAGTTGTCAGTTGTTACATATAAAGATGCAATTTTTGTCCATGAATTCTTCTTAAATTTGAATTTCTTTATCAATGAGATTGGTGCTTCATGTGAATGCCATGATGACCTACAAGCTGCTTAAGCAACACAAATTGCACATATCCTAGCTATTGTTGAACTTGAAAGCAAAACATGAGCTAACCAAATAGGAACTTTGAAGTAAGCTGATGACTCTCTATGGGTTTCTCATTTTTATTATATTTGTAGCCTAATAAGGATGGTTGGTGAAACTTGTTCGATGCTGAAAATATTAAAGGATTTATTCTCACTCAATGTGAGGATGTCAATGTATCTTATAAAATAATGACATCTTTCCAATTCATATTCATTTTACATTTAACGAAGGAAATCATAGGCACTATTGATGTCCTTTGTCAAGTTTTGAAGAAAAGTCTCAAGACACCTCAAATGTTCTACACATTTAGTTTCAATAACAAAAGCCCTCATCCAAAAGCTAAGAGAAGATTGTTGGCATAATTTGCTTAAGAATGTTATCTCCTTCTCCAAAAAAAATTGAAATAGAAATTACAAATTTAATTGCTTATTACATTGAAGGTCAAGGTTGTGATCAACATGATTACATTTAAGTGTGTACAGGCCAATAGGTTTAGTGTTGGCAAACCATGACAAACTATAAGTTTTGTTGAGTTATAAGGTGTGTTTTCAAGTCCATAACAAAAGACCTAAGTTCAACTCAAAGAAAGAGAAGTTTATGAATTATTGACACATTCTTGATCAATCAAGAATGAATTATTGATACATTCTTGATCAATCAAGAATGTTTTTCAATCTATTGAGGAAAGTGTCAATAGATCAAGAATGAGTGTTGATCAATCAAGACCATGAGAACTAGATTTTGTAAAGGCCCATTAAGTCGTTTTTACAACTCTAATTTGTGTCTTAGTTGCTAGACTACATAAGGCATATTAGGGTCGACCAAAACAAAAGAGAGAGAGAGAGAGCACTTTACAGCACAAATAAGATCCAAACCCTAATTTTCTCTACTTCGCCATCATACCGAAGTTTGAGAAGTAGATTTGAAGACGATATCATTGGAGATTGGTGATCAAGGATGAAGTCATGATATTATCCCAGTGCTATTGTTGTGGAGTAGAGCTTCAAGAGGTTCTTGGAATTTGTTTATGGTTTCAGTCATACTGTGGGTGCATCATTCATGAAGACCTCCATGTGATTGAAGAGTTCAAATATTCTTGAGCAATATAAGGTTTTTGTTGTAAGTTGTCTATGAGTCATAAAGGTTTTTCTTAGTCTGTAAAACTTCTCTTATCTTAGCGGATTGTCTTATTGGGGAAGATTCATCTTCGTAGTGGTTTTCCCTTGGATAGTTTTCCTTCGTCACTATATTGTTGTTTCCTTCGTGATTGATTTTGTGTGATTGGTGATACTATATTTGATGTGCCAAATATTTTAATCTATTATATGCACAATTGATAAATTGGTGTAATCAAATCACTGGGGTAATTCACTAATTCACAACAGGGTCTAAATAACCTAACAAAGTGGAACATCATTATTATTTTGACATATTCTCTCTCTCTCTCTCTCTCTCTCTGAATATTATTTTGACATATTCAGTGCTATTATAGACTTCGAATGGCAATAGCTCAATAGTAGGTTTGGTGAAGAAGCAAAGAAATTTTTGACACTTAGCTCAACTTTGGATCCAAAGAGTGATCATAAATCCTTTAAATTGATGATATATGCAGTCTTGTGGAGAATTATTCTCCTCTTTATTTTATCGAGCAAGAGAAACTTAATTTGACATTTCAATTGAAACATTTTGAAGTTGTTATGCATAATAATCTAAAATTACAAAATTTATCTTCAATATGGTGAATTATGTCAAATGTTTGTACAAACAGAAAAGTCAAAGGCATATCATTTCATTGATTGATTGATTCATCTTCTTTTGACTCATCTTTGCAAACGACAAGTGAACGAACATTTTCTACTTTGAAAGTTGTTAGCAAGACTACACAATAAAGTAGAGAATGAGTTTGTTGTAGACAATTTGGTTGTCCATGTTGAAAGGAAAATTATCGAGAACGTCACTTCAAATTCAATACTTAGCGTCCATTTGGATGGAAGAGTGAAAAAATGGAATGATAGAAAATTAGTGGGAGAATAGAAAAGTGGAAAGATGAAAAAGATTTAGTATTTAAGATGGAAAAGATTTAGTTTTTTCTCATGTATATTTGGTTAATGGGTGGAAAAAGTGGGGAGAATAGAAAACTCTTTTGTTTGGTTAAGAGAAAAGTGAGGATAGAAAATATAATTTATATAAATTGACTCTTATGCCCTTGTCAAATAATATGTAAAAAATAATTTATTTGTACTCATTAAATAATATAAAAATTAACTCATCATACATATAAATTTATATTGTTTTTTTTTTTTGTTATTATATATAATATTATATTATATATATATATATATATATATATATATATATAGGGTTGGGTTCAAATTACACCTGGTGTAACTTTAAATAATATTATACCACCCAATATTTTTTAATTAGATGTGAATTTTAATAAATCCACCGTTGGATTACATTATCTTTATATATTCTTCATGTTTACAAAATTTAAAAATGATTAAAGACTAATAGTCATATCATCAATCAATTGTTTAAATTTAAGTTTTTGTAGTTTAAAATAATACATAAAAAATAAGTTTATGGATCGAATGGTAAATTACATCCGATTGACATGAAAATTGGCATGCATTTTAAGAACATATAGAAGATGTAATTCAATGGTTAGATTTTCAAAATATGAATTTAATAACAAGTTATTGTGTGATGTAATATTATTTAGAGTTACACCAGATGTAACTTAAACCCAACCCATATATATATGTGTGTGTGTGTGTGTATTGCTGGGAGGAAAAAGAAAAAAAACTAGGCAACAAAAATGTGGGCAACAAAACACTATTCAACTATATTTTAATACATTCTTAACCTGGGCAACAAAACACACTATTCAACAAATACATTCTTCACCTATTTCAAAAATGTGGGACAAAGTACAGTTACAACCAATTTCAAAATATATGTATCAGCAAACTAGTCACCTATTTCTTAGAGGGGAAAAAAAAACTTTATATATACATTCTTCCAAAGGTGGCCAAAGCAATCATGTTGAACATAAAATGATATTAACTATATTAATCTATAACACTGCGCAAGTCAAAATATTACATTATCTTCTCTTGTCTTAACCAAAATACAAAGTCATCAAATATTGCTAATTCCATAATATACTACATTTAATCCATTAAAATTCAGCAAATCAAAAGTCCATAAAATGTTAAGTTGTATTTTTTAGTATTATGCAACTTAGCTACTACCAAACATCACTTCACACACCACTTCATCAATTAGCCTTGTACCCAAAGTCAATTTACAATTATCCATCCTTTAAGGTTGCTTAGCATACATCATCTTCAATAATATTTGTCGGCGTAACTCACTAGTTGGAACACCAAAATAATGCTCTCATTTTGGATGGATATTTAATTAAGAATAGCATAGCATCAAGTTGTATGTCTGATGGTATTCCTATATTCACTGATCCTGAAAATACTTTCTCCTCATAATAACAATGTGGACGTCCTCTCTTCCTAATAGCAAGTCTCTCCTTAGCAATCTCATGTCCTTGTATCATAATAGCAATTCCCTCTTTAGCAATCTTATTTCATTACCTTATTCTTGCTGCCACATTATTAACCCCAGATTGAAAAATGTCCATTTGCTTTTCAAGCATTTCAACCATTTGCGCTGGTTTCTTCGCCCTTTTGGATGATGTTTCACATGAGTAGAAATGAGAGATCATTGGAGAATATGATTCAACATTTGGCATGCTAAACCCATTAAAGCCATCAATGTTTTCTTCCAAATTTATGCTATCCTCTCTTTCCTTTTCTCATCGACAAACTTTCTCCTTTGCATTTATACAACTTTCACCATTTGCCCAGTCATTGGAAAACAAATCAAACAGCTTCTCATAATGTTGAATTTAAGTTTTTTTTTTATTCCATTTTTTAGCATTTGGGTTTGCCTATAGGAATACAGTAGTCAAGACACACTTATTAGTGTTATTATTATTACAACAAAACACCATTAAAATATACTAAATTGTTCTAAAAATTATTTCATGATATCAAAACAAATATAACTAACCTATATTAAAGGTTCCCACATTTTAGCTTCAATCTCAAAAAGTCTAGTAATTAGATTCTATGCAATTCCACTCAAGTTCTAGAAAAGGTCATGACATGAATGGAAAGTATCTTTCAAAGTTTTGATGCGATTCTTGATGTTACTTCTCTAAACTGCATAACCGAATGTTGCAGAACTCTTTTTACACATATTCGAGTAAGCATGAGAATTCCATATTTGATTGGGCATATTTCAATTATTTTGTTCCTCCAACATGGCATTAAGTAAAAAGTCATCCATATCATCAGTTCATCTCATATTATTCACTTTAGGTTCACTATCAGTTGTTGTTTTCTTCAATGTCTTAAACATCTTTAAAAACTGGATATTATTCTTTACAATATTATTACCAAGATTACATGCAACTACTACAAACAAACCAATAAAATAAAATAAAAGACATAGCATAATATTACTACAAAATTGAATATTCTTTTAAACAAAGTCTAATTATTGAATAAAAACATTAATAATATTATGATAATAGTTGTACAAAAACAACAAAGTTAAATGTTTCGCAACAATGCATACAAAACAACTATTACATAGAGAAAGATATACATAAGCAAATCAAATCCCATAATATAATGACTAAAATTATTAAGGGTAAACTATGTTTTTGGTCCCTAACCTATACACCATATTTCAATTTGATCCCTAACCTTTCAATTGTGTCAATTTGGTCCTTAACCTTTCAGTACCACATCAATTTAGTTCCTACCGTTATCTTTTGGATGTAAATTGATGATGTGTATAATGGTCAAAATAAAAAATTAGCTTCTGTTGATGTGAGAATAAACTAAAATTTTATTTTGGTCATTTATCATGTTAGCAATTTTCATCTAAGATATAACGGCAGAGACTAAATTGACAAAATATTAAAAGGTTGGGGACCAAATTGACACAATTGAAAGGTTAGTGACCAAATTAAAATATGGTGTAAAGGATAGGGACCAAATATGTAGTTTACCCAATTATTAATCATGTAAACATAGTCATTCCACATTTTAGTTGCTATACTAGTTGGTAATATTGCTTATCTTTTAGCATCTGCATCTCTATCATTTGTATTGTTTCTACCTTCATTATGTATATCACTATTCAAGATCTTTTGATCAACTTTTGCAATCAATATTTCATCCGAATTCACTCCTATAAGATAGTTATATAATATACAACAAGCCAAGATAATCTTAGTAACCGTATCAACTAGAAAAAAAATAAAAGTTCCATCATTCCAGATATAATTGGAAATCATTTCTTTAACACACCAAATGTCCTTTCAATGACATTGCACAAAGAGGAATACTGATGATTAACTATTTTCTCAACATTTTCTATGCCACATGTTAAATACTCTTTTAAATGATAACGTATGCCCTTGTATAGCGCGATAATTCAACTTCTCAACATAAAGCTCGCATCTACTAGATAATATTTGTCTATTAAGAAAATAAGTTATATAAGTAATTCAATCTCTCTCTCTCTCTCTCTCTCTCTATATATATATATATATATATATATATATTTTTTTTTTTTTATGTAAGTGTACTTTGTATTTATAACTTAACATCATCTTTGAGGATTACAAGTTTGTCTTCCCTAATTAAAGCATTTTTAATCATTCTCGAGTCAGAGGCATTCCCTTCCCATCTAAATAAAACTTATGTGAATCACATGTCAAAATCACATGCTACCAATACATTTTAAGTTGTGTACTCTTTTCTCCCTCAATATCTAGGCGCATCTTTTGATGACACTTTTGCATGAATATGTGTCCTGTCAATTACCCCTACACAATCTTGGAATTAAAGCAATCTATTAAATCAATAATTTTTTACTCATATTGGAAAAAATTCCCATATAATTACTTGAAAATATGTTTACCTTAAAGTATGGGTAAAATTTATGACTATTTCGAATCTATGAGGAAACCTCTACCCCATTAGGTTGTAGAAGAAATTGATCTTCCAAACAGTGGTGGCTCTAGAAATTTTTTTCAAGGTGGTCATCAAAAGACTTAAATTAAATTAAATTTAATAAAAATAAAACTTGAATATATTGTCTTCACAAAAAAGAAAAAAGAAAAAAACAAACGTAAATACATATAGTTCAGGATTAAATCGATATAATACTCTATTAATATCTTTTTTAAGGAAATTATGGCCAAGAGGTTGAAAAAATCATCTTTGTAAATATACTATTTTTATTTCATCTTGATCATTAAGATGAAAAGACGACATTTTTTCATAGCTTAGGATCTAAACGAAGATTATTCAAGTCAACAACAATTTGCTTAGAAGATGAATCTTGCAATATAAATGATTTCCTGTTAACACCCCATTTTGCAACCCGCATTTAACCTCACATGGAGAGTAAAAGGGTAATTTCACCTTGGAAATATGCATCTTGATTATGGTCACTAGATCCTTAATCTTATTTCACCAAAATGATCTTGATGTTGTAACGATCAAATCGATTAGTCATAAACCCTAATCAGACCATCAGATTGAAAGTTATCATCAAATCAAGTTCTAATAGCCGAGATGCACAATCACAAATTGAGTCCGACTATATGTGATTATAAACAATTGATTTCAATTGGTTATAAATATAATCAAATTGAGAACGATGATGTGTCATAATTTGATTGGTTAGGACTACATTTTATAGTAAGGTTGCACACACCTAATTAACTAAATAGTTAAACATTAATTATTCAATGAGTAATTTGTGCAATTATCTTTTAATTAGGGTAAATTTGGAACCAATTAAGTCTGAAATGGGAGTGATTGGAGCCATTTAATGTTAATTGGGAGCTAATTTGGAACCTATTAATGTTAATTGTGCTGAAATCATTTTCTAACAAATGACCTCTGCTCACCATTTCATCGATATCTCTCAGAATATTTTAAATCTGTGAATGAGGTTAATTTTTCTAGAAACTAGATATCTGGGGCTTCAATTTGAGCACAAGAATGAGACAATTCCGATCAGAATTGAGTCAGATATGATTATTCGAAGTTGGCTCTACAAGCTGTTAAAACAGCTACGGGAAAATCGAATTTTGGCTTGCTCCTCACTCCCACCAATCTTTCTATTTAATGCACCATATTTCCCCCAATGCTAAAATAAGGTTTAGGTTCATGATTCTTTGTCAACCCTCATTAAATGGTCTTCCACTCATATTTCCTCCACCGCTACTATATAAACTCTCATTCTCCTTCATTTCAAGGCACACAAAAAACCCCCCTCTCTTCTCCTCTCTTAAGTTCTAGTGAAGTTGAGTAGTCTTGTCATATCTTGGCATTCCTGAGACTCAAGGTATTGAGTGAGACTCATTCTCCCTCTCCTAGCTCTTTTTTTCCTCCAATCTTAGAATCTCCCTCAAAAGTCTCCTCCTCCACCATATGGATCTTGCATGAAGGTATAATCCATTTTCCTAATTGTTTTTTATGTTGCTATGATGAGAGTTTAAGATTAAAGCATGATAGTAATCATTTAAATTCCTTTGAATATGTTTAAATGTCCTTAATTGTTCTTATATGTTTTTCACATGTTCTCGGTTGTTCATCATATGTTCATGCATATCACTAGTTTTAATCTTAAATCTACATCAAAAATATAAAAAATGTTTGTTTAATAATTTTTTCAAATCCTTGATTCTAGGTTACCACCATCCACACACATTCACTAGAATTTATTTTTCAATCCAAATGCAATACTTAATAAATGGAATTAGGGTTTATCACATACACACACATTAAATTCAACATGCAAATTGATTGACATATTGGATGATATGATATGAATATTAGCCAATATAGTCTAGAAGACCGGCTTCATCGGGCAAGGTGGGTGCCTAACACCTTCCCACCTTGTAACATAGCCTCTGAGCTTAGATCAAGGGTTAGTAGATCGAATGCTTATCCATGTAATTTTCAATTTTTAGATTATAACTAGGAAACAAAGCCATGTACTTTATCTTAGATTGTATCTAGGACCAAAGTTATGAAATTTCCTATGATCAATGTAAATTCAATTGAAAATTAATAAAATGAGGAATTTTTCAATTTTGGTTTTCTTATTTATTCCAATAATTAAATAAGTGACAACTCCATTGTAAAACCCTTAATCAAAATGGGAAAATATAACTAGTTGAACCTCTATTTTGAGAGGCAATAACACGACTCCACCCATTCACGTGGGTTTGACCCAACATCCTATAAAAACGGGTCGGGGTGCGTGGTCTCTCACAGTGGCGACTCCACTGGGAATATTGAGGGCTAAACTTCAATTAGATTATGGTGGCCAACCATGTCATTATTTATTTATTGCTTTTTTGTATATAATATGTCTAATATGTCATTATTTTGCTTGTCATGCATCATTTGCTTGAATGAAATTTATTTTATTTGTGTGCAAGCCCGGAAGCTCGGTAGTATTAGCCGTGGATTGTGGTATTCCTAAGACTCACATACCCAGCGGTGAACCTACCACCCACTGCGACAAGGATCACCATGGCTATGTCATGGTAGTTCATAAGGACAAACTGTACCGTTTAGACCAACGCGACGCTGCTGGCGTCACAAGTTGGGAGGTATGATGTCCTAACTTGTGGGGACCTTTAACCTACCTTTTACCCATGTTATAATGACCCATAGAACCTACCTTTAGGTCGGTCCATGTAAATTGCATTGCATTATGCATGTGTTTGGCCATTATTTGAACCATGATGAGCCCAAGTCCAACGCTTAAGCCCATCATAATTGTTTGAACCTTGTATGCTATGAATGAACTCAAGCCCAAAGGCCTGTGATTGAACTCTACTTGGTATGGAAACCGAAAATTGTTTCTTGAATCATTCTAAGCCCTACACTTGAGCCCATCAAAGGTGTATAGACATGATCAACATCAAAGGCCAAAAACTCACAAGATGCATACATTTCAAGTGCAAGCCCAAGCCATTTCAAGCAAATATCAAAAGATCATAATCAAGGTTCAAGTATTCCAAGTGCAAGTCTAAGCCATTTCATCATAATCAAGGTTCAAGCATACCCAGTCTCAAGCATCCTAAATGGACCAAGAAGAAGCAAGTGGCCCAACTTTGCCTCACTCCACATTTGGTTTGCAACATCATGGTTAAGCTTAAAGTTTGTTTGTTTATTCTATATTTCTATGTTTCTTTGAATTCTAAGAATCCATGTAGCATTTGATATACTTTGTTCATATATATATATATATATATATATATATTTATTTTTTTATTTTTTTTTTAATTCCAAAAAAAAATCAAGATTCCCAAAACTTTCCAAAAAAAAAAAAAAATTCAAATGAGAATGTGTTTGGACTAGGGGCATTGGGCCTTTGAGCCATATTAAAAAAAAAATCTTTGAACTAGGACCATTGAACTTCCTAGTGACTTTTTCAAAAAAACCCAATTTTTTTTCTTTCAAGATTTAAAAAAAATAAAAAACAAAGAAGAAGAAGTCTCATTTCCAAAATGGTACATGAGGATCCCTTGGACAAAACATTTTCTAAATCTTGATGTTTAAAGGCTTGAGCAATCAACTTGTACCAATGAATTATTAATTTCATTTGATCCATGTAAAGACTTTTTCTACTTGACTTAGAATATAAGAAGAAATGGTCTTAAAAGGCAATCAAAAAGAATCCATCCATCTAAAAATCCCAAGAATCCATGCCCTTGATCCAATTTTCAAAAGTATTTTGTTTCACA
Organism: Quercus aquifolioides; assembly: GCA_019022515.1. Lineage (NCBI taxonomy): Eukaryota > Viridiplantae > Streptophyta > Magnoliopsida > Fagales > Fagaceae > Quercus > Quercus aquifolioides. The sequence continues at coordinate 36,158,616 of CM032331.1, read as the reverse complement.
TCATTAGAGCATTCATACTTTTTCTTTTAAGATGAATTTATTAAAAGAGCTTGAATCACTGTGCCTACAAACAAGTATTACTAGGGATAGGATGCCATCTTTGGTTAAACCAAATTATTTCCTATTACCTAGAATGTTCATCATCCATTGCTAGCCCATTTGAGCTTTCAAACATTTAGCCTTTTTTGTTATGAACCCACTAAAATCTAAACCTAGGGTGGGAAAATTCAAAGTATGCATGCTTAAATCTCATGTTGAGGAGGAGTCGACCTTGTAGCTTTGAAGCTAATTGATAAAGCTGTCCTAGAAGACATGAAAGACAAGTAAAGAATTCATTGAGCTAAAGATAAGAGATCATCAAAGAAATATAAGCTTTCACTCAATCAAGAAAAGAGAAATGAAATTCCATCAATATGAGAGAAAACAAAATGTGCATCGAGTTTGAAGAACCTAAAATTCATCATTCCAAGAGAAATACAAGGTTCATCCAAAAGAGAGTTCATCGAAAAAGGAAAAGACTCATCAAGCATAGAAATGTGCAAGCACATCGAGGCAAGAAAGAAATCTAGAGAGTGCATCAAAATGACCAAGAATCATTAATCTGAGAAAAACAAGGAGGGAAAAATGTCCCCAAAAGTTCATTCAATCAAGAGATGGAAGACAAAAAAAAAAAAAAAAAACCCGCTAGGCTAAAAACCCAATAGGGCAGTCTAGGCAAAAGTTAGGGCCAAAGAAATGAAAAAAAAGAAAAGAAAAAAAATTGGAAGATCCTACCAAGTTGGAAACTTGAAGATGCAACCTAAAAAGAGAATAATTTTACAAGATAAAAGTCTAGAGGTATGATTCAAGAGGAATGGGCATAAAAACAAATGTTGATACAAGTGACCAATGAAGACTAGTGAGAAGATGACAATGAAGAAATGAGAAAATTCCTCCAATACTTGATTTTTGAGTAATGCATACTTGGGGGAACATCATAGGGAATTTTGAACCTTTTTATATCATTCATTTCATAACCTAAACTCGGCCTACATTACAACCCATAAATAAGACCTCCTTGAAGTCTTGCTAATTGTAGGCGCATCTTAAACTCTAATAATATTTTCTCTTGAATTAAAAAGGAAAAGTGCTTAAAATTGTCAAACCCCACAAGATGATATGTTTGAGGACAAAATTTCTCAAACTCTCAAATCCTCAAAATGACTCAAAAGGACTTCCAAACCTGGAGCACTCTCCTTGTTTGCACCCAACAATGTGATTCATAAACATTATCACATTTCATTTATTGATTGCCTTTGGAGACTTAATCTGACGATGTTCAAAAGGATGAAGCAAATTTGATTACATGAGTTTAGTGATCTTGATTATTCCTAATCAAAAAGATTTGTTTGATTCTTAAACACTTTGATTTGCCAAAATGATTGTTCAAAGGATCACCTCCTGTTCATAAATAAAAAAGAAAAAAAAATCGTTCTTTTTCAAAATCCAGTTCTCTTGAACTACGTCTTGACCTGATCCTCTATAAGAAAGGTACGTAGGCAGCCTTGCAGAGGCCCGGTCCCATTCACCCAAACAACCTTAGAGAACAAAGTCAAAACAATGTGACAAAATTGTTTGGGTGCATGTTAGGTTAAGCCCATTTGTTTGCATTAAGCATGTTTAAAATTGGAGCATTGGCCTATTTATATTGTGTGCAAGTTTTCACAATAATTGGTTTCTAACAAGCTAGAGAAAGAAAGCCTTTTTGCAGGAACCAAGGATGGTGGACCATGATCTTCTTTCATGTTCCCCCATGGTCACAATATCAAATGAATTCAGCTTCAATCTAAGCATGGAATATGCCCTAAACTAAGGGCATTGTGTAAGTACTTCCAATTCATTTCAATGAATAAATCCATTGCTAATTGAAATTATCTTTTTGCAGGAATTAAGCAAGGACTTATCCAGCAATCCACATCAACTTCCAGCCAAAGTTGTTCTCATTCAAAGGATAGGTTTTCCAAAAAAAAAAAAAAAAAAAAATCATCATGAAAAAATCTTCATCATTTCTAGTCCATCTTCATCTTCTTCACTTTGTGATCATAAAAAAAATCTCCATTTTCAAAAGGAAAATTCTCCATTTTTCAAAGGAAAATTCTTTAAAACCATATTCCAAAGGAAAAATCTCCATAAACAAATCTTCTTAAATTTTTTTTCTAAAAAATTCAATGAAAAAATCTCCACGAACAAATCTTCAAAAGGAAAAATTTCTAAAGCCATATTCCAAAGGAAAAATCTCCATAAACAAATCTTCTAAAAAAAATTTCAAAAATCCAATGGAAAAATCTTCAGAATAAATATTTAAGGAAAAATCTCCATGAACAAATCTTCAAAAGAAAAAATCTCAAGGAAAAATCTTCAATGAATAAATCTTCATTAAAAATTTTCAAATCATCAAAGGAAAAATCTCCAAAACTATTTTTCAAGGAAAAATCTCCACGAACAAATCTTCGAAAAGAAAAATCTCCATTTTTCAAAGGAAAAATCTCCAAAACCATATTCCAAAGGAAAAATCTCCATGAAAAAATCTTCTTAAAAAAATTTCAAAAATCCAATAGAAAAATCTCCATGAACAAATCTTCAAAAGGAAAAATCTCAAGGCAAAATCTCCAATGAATAAATCTTCATTAAAAATTTTCAAATCATCAAAGGAAAAATCTCCAAAACTATTTTTCAAGGAAAAATCTCCTATGAACAAATCTTCATTAAAGTTTTTCAAAACTGCAATGGAAAAATCTCTAGAATGAATCTTCAAGGAAAAATCTTCATATTTCAAAGGAAAAATCTCCATGAATAAATCTTTTTTAAAAAAAATATTTCAAATGTTTAAAGGATAAATCTTCAAGATAACTCTTCAAAAATAAATAAATAAATAAATCTCAATTTTTGAAGGAAAAATCTCCAATGAACAAATCTTCATTAAAAATTTTGAAAACTTCAATGGAAAAATCTCCAAAGTCAAAGCTTCAAAGGATAAATCTCTTGAGCATAGCTTCAAATGAAAGATCTCCAAAACAAATGGCAGATTGCAATCTCCTTCCATATTCTTCAGTGGTCGCAATAGCAAGTTAGCTATCCACACTCATCATTCATCAAAACATGCAAGATGTCCCGAACTAGGGGCATTGGCTTGGTATGTCCAATTATTTTCAATAAATAGCTCTGGTATTAACTGGAAATATTTATTTTGCAAGAACTAAGGTACAAGACCCATACATGTTGGCATGAATAATACCTAAACTTCAAATCCTTAGACCTCTAGGAAGCACATCCAAAAAAACCTTAGTCCTCTGAAAACATGAGCTAAGATTCAAAAATCCTAAGTTCTCTGAAAACATGAGCTAGGATCCCAAACAATTGGTCCTTTGAAAACATGAGCCAAAACCCAAAAAAACCCTTGGTCTTCTGAAAACATGAGCCAAGATCTAGAACCTTTGGTCCTCTGGAAACATGAGCCAAAGCCCAAAAATCATTGGTCCTCTGAAAACATGAGCCAGGATCTTTTGTCCCCCAGGAAAGCATGTCTTGTACTATGCATGAACTACGTTTGGACCTGATCCTCCCACCAAGAGGTACGTAGGCAATCTCCCTCAAGATTCGGTCCACATTTTGATTCACATTTCATGACCATCTGCATCTTTATCTACATGCATCATACATTCACCACTGTTAAATATTGATTGCAAAGTTAGGTGTCTCTTTCATACATTGACATTCGCTTTTCAAGCTCTGCCAATAAGGCGCATTCTGTTGACACCTCATTTTGCAACCCGCATTTAACCTCATATGGAGGGTAAAAGAGTAATTTCGCCTTAGTAATATGCATCTTGATTATGGTTACTAGATTCTTAATCTCATTTCACCAAAATGATCTTGATGTTGTAACGATCAAATCGACTGGTCATAAACCCTAATCGGACCATCAGATTGAAAGTTATCATCAAATCAAGTTCTAATGGCCGAGGTGCACAATCACAAATTGAGTCCAACTATATGTGATTATGAACAATTGATTTCAATTGGTTATAAGTATAATCAATTTGAGAACAATGATGTGTCATAATTTGATTGGTTAGGACTACATTTTATGGTAAGGTTGCACACACCTAATTAACTAGATAGTTAAACATTAATTATTCAATGAGTAATTTGTGCAATTATCTTTTAATTATGGTAAATTTGGAACCAATTAAGTCTGAAATGGGAGTGATTGGAGTCATTTAATGTTAATTGGGAGCTAATTTGGAACCTATTAATGTTAATTGTGCTGAAATCATTTTATAACAAAGGACCTCTGCTCACAATTTCATCGATATCTCTCATAATATTTTGAATCTGTGAATTAGATTAATTTTTCCAGAAACTAGACATTCGAGGCTTCAATTTGAGCATAAGAATGAGGCAATTCCGATTAGAATTGAGTCAGATATGATTATTCGAAGTTGGCTCTACAAGCTGTTCAAACAGTTACAGGAAAACCGAATTTTGGCTTGCTCTTCACTCCCACCAACCTTTCCATTTAATGCACCAGATTTCCCCCAATGCTAAAATGAGGTCTAGGTTCATGATTCTTTTTCAACTCTCATTAAATGGCATTCTATTCATATTTTCTCCACCGCTACTATATAAACCCTCCCTCTCCTTCATTCCAAGGCACACAAAAAAGCCCCCTCTCTTCTCCTCTCTTAAGTTCTAGTGAAGTTGAGTAGTCTTGTCATATCTTGGCCTTTCTGAGACTCAAGGTATTGAGTGAGACTCACTCTCCCTCTCCCTCTCCTAACTCCTCTTTTCCTCCACCCTTAGGATCTCCCTCAAAAGTCTCCTCCTCCACCATATGGATCTTGCATGAAGGTATAATCCATTTCCCTAATTGTTTTTTGTGTTGCCATGATGAGAGTTTAAGATTAAAGCATGATAGTAATCATTTAAATTCTCTTGAATATGTTTGAATGTTCTTAATTGTTCTTATATGTTCTTCACATGTTCTCGGTTGTTAATCATATGTTCATGCATATCACTAGTTTTAATCTTAAATCTACATCAAAAATATGAAAAACATGTTTGTTTAATAATTCTTTCAAATCCTTGATTCTAGGTTATCACCATCCACACACATTCACTAGAATTTATTTTTCAATCCAAATGCAATGCTTAATAAATGGAATTAAGGTTTATCACATGCACACACGTTAAATTCAATATGCAAATTGATTGACATATTGGATGATATGATATGAATGTTGGCCACCATAGTTTAGAAGACCGATTTCACTGGGCAAGGTGGGTGCCTAACACCTTCCCACCTTGTAACATAGACTCTGAGCTTAGATCAAGGGTTAGTAGATCGAATGCTTATCCATGTAATTTTCAATTTTTAGATTGTAATTAGGAAACAAAGTCATGTACTTTATCTTAGATTGTATCCAGGACCAAAGCCATGTAATTTCCTATGATCAATGAAAATTCAATTGAAAATTAATAAAATGAGGAATTTTTCAATTTTGGTTTTCTTATTTATTCCAATAATTAAATAAGTGGCGACTCCATTGTTAAACCCTTAATCAAAAGGGGAAAATATAACTAGTTGAACCTCCATTTTGAGAGGCAATAACACGACTCTACCCATTCACGTGGGTTTGGCGCAACATCCTATAAAAACGGGCCGGGGGCGTGGTCTCTCACATTTCCTTATAAGAAATTTGTTCATAGCGCTAGCAAAAGAATAAATGTTCAACTATTAATTCATTCAACATATTCAACTTAAGCATTCAACCGTTACATTGATCTTTTTCAATAACATATTCAGGCATTATTTTAGTGCATATATGTATGGACAAAATGTATCACATAAATACAACAAATTCACCTAGAGACTAGAGCAAGCACTAATAAACTAGCTATTTGAAAATGTACGTTTAAAAAAAAAATAGTGATTTTAAAATATGTCATTTGAAAATAAAATACAAAAAACCAAAATTAAACATTTGATATGGGCTTTTAGGCTAATTTGTTTGTTTAGGCAATTTTTGGTAAGTGTTATGTCCATAACATTTTTGCAATATTTTCACAACAAAGTCAAAATAGTAAGTTGTTTGGTTCTAATTTGACCCTACTACTGAAATTGCTTTTTTTTTTTTTTTTTTTTTTTCTCATTAGTAACAATCTACCACTTAGAATTTGTTGTGAAATTGCTATGGAAAAGTTATGAAAGTATTGTGAAAATATTGTAACTATAGGATTTCTTGTAATGTTTTGGTTCAACCTTCCATGGAACAAAATTTTGGAGAGGCCAAATTTTTCTTTAGGGTGTTCAAGTATTTTTTTTAGGGTGGTCAACACCCATTTTAATTTTAAATTCAATTTTTTTAAAGTGTATATATATATACACATATATAAAATTCATCTCAGGGTGGTCACTTTGACCACCCTCAGTAACACATGGCACTACCTTTACTTCCAAGTAGATGACTGCTCTTAACACATTGTGAAAATGATGGCTTACAGTCTCATTGGAATGATAGAAGAAAAAGGAAATTGTATGAATTCTCTCATTATGTGCTAAAATGTAAAGAAGTTTGGTTACTTGCTCTTCAATAGAAGAATTTCTAGTGTCTTGAAGAGGACCAATTCCTCGAAGAATTTCACACAACTTAGCAAAAGCATAAGACTCCATTCGAATTATGTCCCGACATTTCTCACTACATCTAAGTTGACTCATTAGTTCTTCCCGAACGTTTTCTCTTTCCCCACTATTTTGGGTAATTACCCTATCCACATAATGTTGATTACAGTATATACCCATTGTTAGGGTACATTTTTTTTACACCTAATTTTATTACCACCTATTTATTTTCAAACATCAAAATAAGCTATTGGGCTTTCCCAAATATTTTTTGCTCTATTATTATGTTAATCACAAATATTTCATATCTCATTATCTAAATTAGGTCATGATATAAACTATCACAAAAAGCCCAAAAACTCATATTTTATCCAATTTTATTATAATTATTTAACTAAGCCCAAAACCAGCCCAATAAACCCAATACACACATCCTATTCTATTTAAAGCTCAAGAATACTTATGTTTGACAATATTTGAAAAGCTCATGATTCAAATCCATGGCAAAACAATTTTATCGATGGAATTCAAATCCATAATCAAAGCCAATAGTTTAAACCCATGGCAATTTATTTATCCAAAGCTCAATTCTCATTGGCAATATCAAAGCTCAGTTCTTGCTGGCAATATTTAAAACCCAATTTTCATTAGCAACATCAAAACCCAATTCTCATTGGCAATATCAAAACCCAATTCTCGCTGGCAATATTTAAAGTCCAATTCTCATTGGCAATATCAAAACCCAATTCTTATTAGTAATATCAAAAGCCCAACTTACGTTGGCACTATTAAAAGCCCAAGCTAACTACTTGGCACTATTTTATCAAAAACCCAAAGTTATTAATACTTGGCAAAATACTATATCATAATTATTTCACTTAAAAGTCCAATAATGAACAATACTTTAGATTCTTAAACCTATTACTATAATATTACAAGCTCATGGAATTCATGAATTATCTATTCTCAAAACCTATGGCAATCATATTATAAAAGCCCATGGAAAGTTATGATTATTTATCTTAGACCCATGACATTTATTTATTTCATAGCATATTATAAACTCATATTCACTGTCTATCTTACATCACAACATTCATAATATTTATTTCCAAAACTCATGGTAATTATTCATCCTACATGCGTATTATGATTATCTATAGAAAAAGTCATGAGAATATTACATTATTCTATTATAGTGGTTGTTATCATATTTATTTAAAACCCATGGATATTGCCTTTATTTAAAACCCATGGTAAATATTATTCTCAAGAAAATATTGGAGGTCATTATTTAAAAAGTTCCAAAGAAAATATCATTTACAAAGTAATCCATAGCAAAAATTATGAGAAACTATACAAGTTGTTATTTAAAGCCCATGGAAATTAATACCCAAAACCTATCATAAATATTTATTAAAACTCATGGATTCATTTTATTTTTACTAACAACTAAAGCATGTGGAATAAAAATCCATGGCAATATATGGTAGCTTTGTCCATTATGTAGGGCTCACAATGAGAAAGCAAAAGGATAGGCCCAAGTGGAGAGAATCACCAAGTCAGAGGCCCACCTAAATACTCAGCCCTCATGGCCAAGCCCAATATGAAATCTCAGCCAAAACAGTCCATGTGTGCAAACTGGCCTCGCTAAAGAACTCCATTCAGTTCTGCCTTCCGCTGGAGGTCACCTCAAGAAGCAGCCAAACTCCCAAACCAAATTAGGAGCTGGCCACTTGTCCCACTGCCAACTCTGATGTGAATAGTACCAGAGACTAACACCTAAAGGCTAATGGGCAATAAATACCCTTCTTCTCCAAATTTTGGTCACAACTCAAGGAAGCCATAACCAAGACCTCCAAGCTCATGAAATCCTCAACCAAATACTTTATTTTATTACTAAAAATGTATGTAAATGGTTCATGAACCAAGCCCATGATTTCTAAAGAGGAAAATTTGGGAACATGTGGTTTGAAGGGCATAAAGGAATCTTTAGTGAAACCCTCTGAAGTGGACTTAAACTTTGACACCTAGCTTGGGGTGTTGAATCCTATTTCCTAGGGTCCAAATCTTAGTTGCAGCACTAGGATTCCTCCTTAATACTTGCCTTAATCCCATTGGGTGAACACAATCTCAGTAAGCTTAGCATTTAATGCAAGATTACCCCAAATACTACCCATGTGTGACATTGCCCAAAGAAGCAAAACAGCCCCAAAAACAAATCTCCCATTTTAGGCCAAATCCTAGGATAATTATATCAGCTATTCTACCCCTGAGTCCTACGTTTTTGGACTTTTGCTAATCAATCCCTTAAGCTTCACTATAAAAGGGAACTACCATAAGCTCATGGGACACAACAAATCTTATCATAAAATTCCTCACCCATCATGCTATTTTCAGCCCATAAGCCAGTCCCTTAGTTCAGAAACTAGCATTTGGTCCATAAATGCTCATATACACTTACCCATAAACATCACATTCCATTTTCTCAAAAAATCCTAGCACCTTAAAATACCAACCAACCCCCTCTAAAATTTCTGATTTTTCTTGTCACTTTGCTTGTGGTTCAACTCTCCCCAATCTCATAAATCATTCCCTTTAGCCCACACTCACTTAGTCTCAGACATTCCCTTTCTCTTTCTGCATATTCATAGCCCATAAATGTTTCCTAATTAGTCACAAACAACTCTTTACCCATTAAAGCCTTAGCCTCAACATTAACTCCATCACACCACCACAAGCTTAAATACCCACTCACTCAAAATAGCCTACATTACACCATTCATGCCCCACATATAGATATTCCAAAAATCTTAGTTCAATATGTGCTGCACTGAGCTGGAATCTCTCTCTCCCTTCATTCCATCCTATTTTTTCCTCTTTTATTTGTAATTATGAAGCCTTTAATCCTTGTTTATTGTTATTATGATGAAAGTCATAATGTTTTGGATACTATGGAAGTCTTCCCTTATGTTGACTTAATAATAATAAGGAAAACATATGATTTTTACCATGTAAACACACTTATTAACTTGTCAGACATCTACCGCTAAAGGTCTGTCACATTCACTGCTGGACTGTTTTTCCTCTTGTGTACTTGTTATAATGGGTCCACTTTTATATTAACCAACTATGGAAGAAATGCAGAATTTTTACTATGCAAATATTGATTTTCCAAATATCTACCGTTGGACATTTCTCTTGCTTACCGCTAAACTATTATTTAAGCACTTGTTGTGGGCACATGTTGTGGTGGGCCGTCCTTTGTGCTAGCTTATCTTTGAAGGAGGTATTTTGGGGCCTTATTATAATATTTGTTGGATGCAACCCGAACTTTGAGCAAAATGGGCTTTTTACACTTCACCGATAGCCTTTGGGCCATGTTCCGAGCCTAAAGTCGAGTCTCGGTTTTGACTCCCCTAACATCATGTGGGCAACGAATAAAAAACGCCCCCAACACCCATCATTCATATTGCATGCACCACATGTGCAAGAAGTTGCAAAACCGCTACATCTCGTATTCTCTATGAACCAATCAAAAGTTGCAAACCAAATTGGTTCATTTCATGAATATTCCTTAATTGATCTTGACAATTTTCCTCCAAACTCTGACTTAAATCTTCCGGTAGACTACTATCCCAATTAGTTGGATTATCCATCTACCAAAGATCCATCACAAGTAAGGAATAATTAACACATTGGTCATAATAATTACTAATCAAAGCACCTTACCCTTGTATCTTAGTTCCTATCATCCCAAACATAACTAGCAAAGAGACACTATACAAAATACTACTACACATAACTAGTCATGTAAAATAGACTACTTATAAATAATAGTACAAACGAAACACAAAACTAATATTAGATAATAAAAACCAACCGCATCAAAGCACATAAACCTCAAACAATCCACATGGTCTCTTTCACACACAAAACCCAACCACTAATAAATCAAAACCTTACACCAATAGGTTCTAACAATCACAACTATTCCTAGATAATAAAAACCAACTGCATTAAAGCACGTGAACCTCAAACAATCCACATTGTTTCTTTCACACACAAAATCCAATTTTTGTACATGCTTAGATTCAATAAATCCATATGGGGTTTGCAAAAAAAAAGAAATAAAAAGAAAATAGCAAATTATCAAAGGGTCTAAGTGTGAAAAAATAGGAATAAAATAGAAATAAAAAACACAAATGATCTGAGCAAGCAAAAATTACGTAAAATGAACACACACAAAAAAAAACATATAGATGGTGTGCAACTTGATTCTGAGTCTTCTATCTGCATTTTCAATGAAAAATAAAAAGAGCACAAAGTTTAGATACAAAAGGAAAAAGAATGAAAAATCTGAAAAAAAAAAAAAAAAAAAAATCTAGGAAAAAGAAGAAATACAATAAGGAAAAAAAATATAGAGAGATAGAGAGAAGGAGAGAAGACAAGAAGGAAAAAAACAAGATTAGAGTCTAGAGACATATCGACTTTAGCTTCTCGGCTGGAAAAAAAAAAAAAAAGATTTAACAATAGAAACAGAGAGACTGATAACAAGAAGGGGAAAAAGGGTCAAAGTCATACTTGAAATTCTCGACTGGAGAAAAAAAAAAAAAAAAAAAGGAAGATTAACAATTGAAAGAGAGAGTGACGACAAGGAGGAGGGGAAAAAAAGAAAAAGAAAAAAAAAGAAGGGTTAGTCATACCTGAGATTCTTGGTTGGAGAAAAAAAAAGAAGATTAACAAAAGAGATAATGACGACAAGGAGGAGGGAAAAGAGAGAGAGAGAGAAAGGCCCATCATACCTAAGATTCTCGGTTGGAGAAGAAAACCAAAAAAAAAAAAAAAAAAAGCAAAGAAGATTAATTTGTCTTTCCTTAGAAACATGCATTTTCACGCTTGTTTTCTCTCCAATTTGGAAAGATGATTTTTTTGTGGGCCTAGGTGGAAAATGTCTAGGCCCCACCAAAAAATTTCTTCTCCTTCTCTCCTTACCAAACAACACACACTCCTATTTTCTTTCCTTTATTTTTCATCCACCCTATTTCACCTTCAACCAAACATACCCTTAATGAGTTTAATTCTCTTAAAGAATGCAAACTACAATTTAAGATGAAATACTTATATTTTGTATTATTTTTTATTTTATACTTATCTAGTAAGAGATAGGTTGAAGATATCATTTGACATAAATTTATCAAGTATAATAGATATAGTCTTTTGTAACCCAAATATTAGACTATAAATATTTCATTTGCATTGTGAATTGTATTTATAGTATTTATTTTTATTCTAAAATATATAATAGGAAGATGATATAAAATAAAAATAAAAACTTAATCATCACATTATCTATTTAGCTCCTCCAACCGCATATTCTTGGCTCTACCACTTGTGCTGATTGTTTTGACTAAACTGTGTACCGTGTACGGTTTTCTTTAGGTTACTCTAATATGAGCTATTCTCATTTGGAACATGACCTTCCTGTTTCTTTTTTATTTTATGTTAGGTAATAGAAATTTTATTGAAATAGAAGAACATAATTACATCTTGTTAGCACCGGGGCATTTATTGAAGCTCTCGGTTGTCAACTCCTTGGCAAGGAGTTTCCCGAGGAGGTGGTCCCGATAGTAAGGATACTAGTGGTTAGTAATAGTTCCGCCAATAATTATTAATTGCTTAGAAAGAGAATAAATACATTTATCAGCTCATCATTTGTTTGCTTGTTCACACTTAGGCTAGGCACACACTAATTTGAAACATGGACTATGATGATATAGATTATGATGAAGGTTATAGCATGAGAGATATAGACAATAATTGGTCAAACAGTAATATGGATTATGAAACAGATTCTGATTTTAACAGTGATATGGATGACTATAATTATAATAATAATACAAATAATTGGAGTATATTAACAGGAGATAAAATCAACCGACAGACTAATAGACACAGTAATAGCTTCTTAGACATAATTAATAAAAAATTAGAATCTTTAGAAAATGATGAAAGATCTACGACATATACTAAAGTAGAAAGAAAAAATGATAGTTTTTTGGACCTATATGAAAAAATGAAAGTTTTAAATTCACCTTTAGAACAAGAAAAAGAATTTGAACCCCATCATAGATCATTTTTAACTAGTACTATGACAGATAATTGGTATAATAGGCAAAAGGATAATTCGACAAGTACCGACACATTAATGAATCTGGTAGATAGTAGAAAAGATGGCTTAATAGATAATTCAAAAGCAACTGACAAAACTTACAGAGTTATATCTATGACATATAAAGACAAAGAAAAGGACGAACTAAAGAAAGAAAATGAAAGACAAAAGATTGATAACATGAAAGATGGCTTGGTTCAGGAAAGAACAACACGTATAGGAGATAAAGGAACGAATCCTATAAGAGAAAGAAGTGTTATAGACATAATGGATGAAGACAAAGGAATCATAAGGAAAGGCATAGTAAAAGAAATGTTAGATAGAATTGAAAGACAAAATGATGAAAAGATGGCAGTTATACATAGGAAACTAGATATAAAGGATAAGATAGAAAAAGTCAATAATGGTTGGAAAACTAATAATAATAGTCCAAAAGAAGTGGTGGAAAAGCAAAAAGAAGAAGCTAGTTCAGTACAAATTATATGTAAGAAGCTAGAAATAGAAAGAGACATAGAAAGACAAAATAGCCTAATAGAAGATGTTATACGTACAAAGCTAGAGCAAAAAGAAGAAATAGAAAGAGATAGACTAAAAGAAAGAGAAATAGTCAACAAAAGTGGGAAAAATAAAAATAATAGTTTAAAAGAGGTAATTGATGAAAGACTAAAATTAATTGAGAGATCTATGGCAGATAACAGTTTGGCAGAATTAACTAAAAAGATAGAAATTTTAAATTTACCCTTAGATATAGACAGAAAAAGAAATATAGCAGTTTTGAATAATACTGAGGTATCAGATAATGAGAACACTGACAGACATGCTAGACATATTATTTGTCATAAATGTAAAGAAGATGGACATACTAAAAAACAAGGTGCTAGACAGAGTAAAATTGCTAAACAAATTAGTAAGTTAGAATTTGAAAAAGATACACTAAATGAATTAATAGAAATATTTAATGTTATCCAAAAAGAGATAGATCAAGTTAAGAAAAAGAAAGAACTAAAATCAACCAACCCATTTAAAATCAACAAAAGAAAAAGGAAACAAAAAGACATAGTAACGAAACTGATAGAAAATCTACCTAATCACTTAAAAGACAAAAGAGACTATTTACTAAAATTGAAAGACTCTATAGACATGCCTCTTACTTGTATTAAGTGTAAGAGAGATGGACACCATGTTACGGAATGTGGAAAGAAGGAAAAAGATAAGAAACAAAAATAGAAGAATGAAAAGGTCAAGGAGAAACAAGATAGAGCTGTAACTATACAAGACTTAATGACAGAAGCAAAGATGGTAAAACAAGAAATAAAAGAAATTAAAAAGGATAATTCTGCAAAGATAGATAAACAAAATATTGTAGAAATAGAAAACTTCAAATAGTCTCCTAGATTATTGACAGACTCTTCCGTAATAGGCATAATAATGACAGACCCCCCTAACCCTTCTACAAATGAAGAGGATAGCAACGGACAGAATTCTTTGAGTTTAACTGACATAATTATTTCTCAAAAAAGGAATATAGAAATTATTAATAAAGAGTTTTCTTTGACAGAAATCACATTAACAGATGCAGGTACTCATAACATGAGTTGTATACAAGAAAGATTAATTCAGGCCACTGGATTAATTAATCATAAATTACCTAATGTATATAAAGATATATGGGTTGAAGTTATTAAAAAAGGAATTAAAGCTAATGTAACTAACGTACCTTTTAATTCTATCCTACCCTTTATCCCAAAAGAAATTGATTTCCCCTATAAGGTCACTATCTTACAGGATACTAATAAAGAAAGAATCTATGGAACTAAAAGAAGTTTGTCATTTTTAGAGACAGATATATCACTTGTTCACCAGTTGACAGATAAGGACATAAAAAAGGCTAAACAGGACATAGAGACAGAGATTTGTTCTTATTTCCCTATTGCTCTTTTGTATAAGTACCAATATATAATCCAAACAATAGTTCAAACACTTTATGAAAAAGGATTCAGTACAATAGATAGAACTATGCTTACAAGTCAATATGATTGGACTGAACGAACCGAAAGTTTGACAGATGTACCAAACAAAATTATAATAAATGACATTCTTGCACCCTTTGTAGTAATCTTAAATACTCATATGGCAGATAATTTAATAAAAGAAGTCTTGACAGATTCTTTTAATTGTGGTAATTTCTTGAATAAAGACAAATTTAATTTCTTAACAGAATCTCTGACAGATTTTCCCCAGACCATTATAGTAGTTGATAAAAGACTTCATGGAGAAGTTTTATTTCACATATTTTCGCAGAATGAGATATATAGTAACACATATTAAAAAAGTAAGAACAACGTCAACCAAACATTTAAGGAGAAAAGCTACCAAATATATAATGGTACACAAATTTTTTTTGTTGTTTTTGCAGAGTAATGGAACACGATTCAGTGGCGAGACCTGCACCTTCAAACCTCTCGGTAGGACTCACTGACCGCGTTTCAATATTTCTTTAAGCGTCCATGTTGCTGTGATGGTGGTGGACGCAGCGGGTAATCTCTTTAAGTGTTGAGTAAATACCTTCTGAATCTTGTTTTGAGTGGCTATCACCTGTTACCAAAATGCAAAAATGGTGGTTGCTCTTGGTATATATAAAATTTTTTTTAAAAAAAGAAAGGACTTGAGGATAGGGATGAGGATTGGATAGTTGTAGGGCCTATTTTTGAGGGTGAGGGAGGAGAATTAACTGGGAACATGTTTTTTTTTTTTTTTTTTCATAAAAAAATTTAAAAGTAACATGAGATTAGAGTAAGAAACTACAAATTAAAAAAAAAAATGGATTTTTTTTTTAATGTTAAAACGGTTAAGCCTTGATAAAGGTAAAAAATAAAATAAATTTTTTTTTTTTTTTTTGCAATCGTGAGTTTATTTACGGAAGGAACATGGGTAGTTGGAGCATTTCAAATACCTAAACAGAGAATGGTCCTATTTTGTAGGCAATGTTTATGCAAGAGTTAAAAGATATAGTTTTACCAAATTATCCTTTAATTTTGTCTCTACTTAAACATAGGGATGTGTGGGTATTTTGGAACAAAAAAAAAATCCAGTCCAAACAGGTGCAACCCCTTAAATAATAGTATGTTTAAGGGGTTGCAAAATAATAGTGACTACTCTTATACCACTACTCAGCAAGGGCACAAAAGTATACAGAGAAAAGTTTGTTTTATTATATATACTTTAAATTTTAAAAATGATTTTCTTATAAAGTATTTTAAAGAAATTTCATAGAAAGACATTAGTGAAAGGATTTTAAAAATGAGTTTGAAAGAAGCCTTACATGAAAATGTTTATTCTCAAAATAATATTTCAAGACATAATCCTTTTCCCGAACCCCATTTGCAGACTAATATGAGTAAAAGAACCTCCCAGGCAAACATGAAAGGAAAGGGCAAAGCACTTGCAGTGCCCAAACATTTCTGAAAGCCTTCAGTAAGGATTACGGATGGGTAGGAAGGCGTCTCATTAGAGACAATATCCCTTTAGGATACGTTGCTAGCTGAGGCAATGTATTCATGTGGTGAAAGTAGTGTAACTCTGCAAAAAGTGCTCGCACTGATCTCATGTTTCAGGACGGAGAATTTACAGACCTTCCTCTTCATATTAAACTACTTCTTGATAATTTACAGGCAGCTTTTACCCTCAAACAGAAACCCTTATTCCAAAAGACCCTTCAGGCTTTGGAATTACATCTTGTTAGCACCGGGGCATTTATTGAAGCTCTCGGTTGTCAACTCCCTGGCAAGGAGGATGGAGATTCAAGCTCCACAAAGACAGAATCACAATCTCTAAAAAGATATCTTATGGGAACAAGCTTTTCAAAGCTCCACCCAAAGATTCAGCAAAAAACGAGGCTTGCCATCAGAAGTTTACTCCCTGAAATCCAACAGAAAATATTAACCCATACAGCTTTAACTAGTTCTTATGACAGATGGATGTATCTTTTTAAAGTATTAGTCTCTACAGCATTTATCAGAACAGAAGATATGACAGGTGATACATGGTTATCTCGTAAAGCTACATGATATGAGAGCTTTGGAAATTCAGACAGAGTTTATGAAAGAACAGGAGACAGATATAATCCCTACCCGGGATTACTTATCAACACTAAGACAGAGGATCCAGTAATCCGTGATCCTTTATGTTTATCTGAAATGCTAGAAGCAGGGTTTATTAGCAAATTAATTATAACTTCTGCAATTCAGATTAGTTTATTCCTTAAAGTCATCGAAGAAGTAGCTGCACAGATTGGAGGACTTAATTATATGAAGATGGAAATCTGGAGTACTCTTCCAGTTTGGGACACTAGCTATTATATGGAAGCTCAGCCAGCACATATTCTGGTCCTTATCCATGATTGGGGTTGTATCCCTGAATACAACTGGTATACAGGAGATACTTATTTATCACTTGATGATCCGGGTGCTCTGGCTCAAGAATGGTCTAATTTCATGTGTAACAAGATTTATGAAGTACAGAAAGAATTAGACAGAGGTTTCCACTTATATGGCTACACTGATAGAATAGCAATGTATGGTCCAAGACCCTCAGCAAGAAGGCTTACTGGGAAAAGAAGGACTGTTAAAGATCCCAGATTGATGACAGCCAAGGATCATGTTCCTGTTTTCCTTCTTATTTCATATTGCGCTCTATGTAATGATTATGGAGTGCTCCATGAGCATGAGCAGTATGAGGACAACTCCGATCCGCTAGATTTTGATAACTACGCGGATACAAATTGACAAGATAGACAGGATTTTTTTCCTAGACAGACAATGAAGACAAATCACTATTCACTAGACACACCAGATAGAAAAATCTAGAGAAATATTTTACTATTTGCATGTGTACCTCTATAGATTTTCCATAGATATTCTGACAGATTCCCAGACAGACTATTGTTCATGAATAGTAAAACTTTTACTGTTAAGGATTCTACAAGATTCTACTGACAGATTAACTTGAGTTCACTTTGCCTAACTCAGGTTACTTTTGAAGCTTACCATAGTTTATTTCATCTATAAAAAGACAGACTCCGAAGACAGAAGACAGGTCCAGTTGAGAGGTTCCAATTTCAAGGTCCAATTCTCAGTTAAAAGCTTCGGTCCAAGATAGCCCTCTCTCCCTCATAAAGACTTTTGTAATCCTTCCTCTCTTGTAATCCTGTAACCCTTCCCTTCAGACAGATATAATCTTGTAACCCTTTTTACAGATTTTACTTTGTAATCTTGTAACTCTTCAGATAGTGTTTATTTTCAAGCTTGTATCAAAGACAGTTTGTTTTCAAGTTTTATCAAAGACAGAAGTTTTATTCAAGTAAGATTTTACTAGTTTCTGTTTTCATATTCCATACTCTATTTTAACTTATTTTGAATATATCTATTTTGCTATTTTCTTCTTTATCATCTATTTTATCATTGTTTATGCTTCTATATTACTGTTGTGCTCTCTCCTCGGTAGTTAATGTTGGGTGCTCTCTGATACCATTAACTACCCAAGAGAGAGCACAGTAGTAATATAGAAGCATAAACAATGAAAAAATAGATGATAAAGAAGAAAATAGCAAAATAGATATATTCAAAAATAAGTTAAAACAGAGTATGAAATATGAAAACAATAACTAGTAAAATCTAACTTGAATAAAAACTTCTGTCTTTGATTAAACTTGAAAACAAACTGTCTTTGATACAAGCTTGAAAATAAACACTGTCTGAAGAGTTACAAGATTACAAAGTAAAATCTGTAAAGGGTTACAAGATTATATCTGTCTGAAGGGAAGGGTTACAAGATTACAAAAGAAAGGATTACAAAAGTCTTTCTGAGAAAGGGAGAGAGCTATCTTGGACCTAAGCTTTGAACTGAGAAATTGGGACCTTAATTCTGGACCTCTAAACTGGACCTGTCTTCTGTCTTCGGAGTCTGTCTTTTTATAGATGAAATAAACCATGGTAAGTCTTCAAAAGTAACCTGAGTTAGGTAAAGTGAACTAAAGTTAATTTGTCAATAGAATCTTGTAGAATCCTGAACAGTAAAAGTTTTACTATTCATGAATAGTAGTTTGTCTGAGAATCTTTAAGTACACATGTTGGTGAACAGTAATGTCTTAAAATCTGTGCTGTCTTTTTCTGAACTTTACACACTTTTTACGCATGCTAATAAATAGTAATGACTCGGGAACATTTGTCTGTATCTGTCTCTTGGACTGGTCTAGATCTGTCTGGAAATCATTCTTACTTATGGATTAATATTGATCTGGCTCAAGTGATCTGTCTGTACTTTCTGTAGTTGTCTATTATTTTGTCTGATAATAGCATAGCTATTCTGTCATTATGTTTGAGAAACCTTTCTGATCTCCACTTGAATACACTGTCATGTATTCTGAAGGGATATTGTCTCTATTGAGACGCCTTCATGCTTTGACTGAAATCTATTTAAAGATTTCTATTTTGGCAAAATATGGTCGGAGAGATTAGCCTTAGAATGACTATCTTGCTTGCCAGGCAATTGACCGTTAATTTTAAAATTAATTAATTAAGGCCATTATGTAAGCAACAATATATTCTGAGGAAGTGGTATTTGGGAAAGAACAAAAAAGGGCTAAAAGTCATGATCTTATAGTACAAGGCAAATATCTTGACATGAAATATGATAAAGATAAAAGAGATGTAAATGATAAAGAGATGTAAATGGGAGGGTACGTAGGAAGCTAGATACAAAAGAAGAAAAAAGACTAGTCAACAAAGATAGGAAAATAAAATTTTAATTGTCATGAAAACTTTCAATTTTATATATATATATATATATATATATATATATACTTAAATGCTACTACTACTGGGTAGAAGAATAGTATTTCCTACCATTGTGGGAATCTCATCATCTGTTACTAGCTCAATTTTATCAGTAGCCTTTGAAAGGGAAATTTCTTTCAGTAAATGAATATCCTTGGGGATTGGGGGTAGGAGGAACTTAAAGAACACTTCTGTTTCCAAAATATTAGTACATATTCCATTGTTTGTTGTGAAAAAAAGGGTAAAGTAGAGACAAAAAAGGATTTCCTAATATAACTTTAGAGGATAACTTATCTATTAACAAGAAAGGTGTTCTGAAATTGATTCCATTATTATATATGTATGCCTTAGTTAGTTTATTATTTATTTTAAGTCTATCGCCATTAGCTTGAGTTAATCTGTCTGTTGTTGATTCATAATACTTGGAAGGTATTAATCCTTCTTGTATGCAATTCATATCAGCACTTGAATCAACAAGGGCAATAACTGTTAATGAGAATTCTTTATGAACAATCAAAGTTATTTCAGTATACCATTTCTGGAATATCATTCTGTCAATTATATTTAAAAACTCATCTTTATAGTCATCTTTATGAGAACTTTCACCAGTATAATTTTGTCTATCAAAGAGAGAGGAGTCTGTTAAGGGTTCATTACAATATTTAATTCTGTCTTTTATGCTAATTACTTGTGCAGTTATCTGTTCAACTATGCCTTTTAAGATGAAATTTTCAGATTTTAAATCTTTTAGTTCATTTTTTAACTTATTAATTTCTATTTGTAAATCAATTGTAATTGTAGGTTTATTGAGTTTAAATCTATCAGTAATTTCAGTAAAATTATAAGTTGACTTATAATCTTTTAGATCTATTTCAAATCTGTCAGTTTGAGTTAAAGATTCTTTTAATTTGGATAAATAATCTTTCTTGGATTGTAGGTCTGGGAGTCTGTCTATTAAATCCATTATTATATCTTGTTTTTTTTTTAAACTTATTTTTAGTTTTCTTTTACAATAACAGTTATCAGGATTATTTACAATTACATAATTTGATTTTCCCATTATCTGAAGAAGTGTCTGTTGACGATGAAGTGATATCACAATTATCTATCTGGTGGATCTCATTACCTGTTTCATCCCTGTTTGTTTGTTCTAATATACTTATTAATTTATCTTTTATCTT
This sequence comes from Quercus aquifolioides, assembly GCA_019022515.1. Classification (NCBI taxonomy): domain Eukaryota; kingdom Viridiplantae; phylum Streptophyta; class Magnoliopsida; order Fagales; family Fagaceae; genus Quercus; species Quercus aquifolioides. Next base: position 36,137,769 of record CM032331.1, on the reverse strand, counting down.
TCCTGATAAGTCAAGTTTATTTATCTTTCTTTGAAAGTTACAGTATCTACTAGTGTGTCCCTTTTTCCCGCATTTGAAGCAAATAATGTCTTTATATCTATCACTTTTCTTTCTTTTGGACTCTTCTACCTGTATGATATCTTCTATTATTGTTCTTGTATATGTCTGTATCTTTCTTTTCTTTTGTTCTTTTCCTAGAGGGAGCAATCAATGGTTCAAAGCCATATTGCTCACAAAAGGTTCCTAACTCTTTTTTAGCATACCTCTTTTCTTTTTCTATTTGATTTTTTAGCCTTAAATCATTACATAGCTATAGACCTGTTTTATTAATTGAAGATATTATGTCTTCATATGTCAGGCTAGGATAGTCTATAGTTCCTTCATTATTGGCTATATCAAGCCTAACTTTTTGAGCAAAGAAATAAGGTAAGCTAGCAATAAATTTTTCTTTCCAGTAGGATTGTTGACAATCATTCCTACTTAAAACTTTTGAAATAAAAACATCTTTATACCATCTAAAGTCTGAAAGTTGTGGACATCTTAGATTAATTAAAACATCTGAAGCTCTTTCTTTATATTGGTTAGGATCTCCAACAAAATGTTTAGTTATGCTAAAAATTAAAGTATTAACTGCATCTTGTGAAGGCTATCTGTCTGTCATTATAACACTTCCATCTGTTTCTCTTTTAACTGCTGATAATATTTCATTTCTGTCATCATTATTTAAATAATGATCCCACCAGCCTTTCAATTGGCCAGTAAAACCAGTGACAATTAAATGAGCTATCTGGTGGTCCTGTTTTCCATGATTTTTATAGACATTAGTTAGCAAAGTCATTTCATTTAAAAGGTTTATTATTTCATATTCTGACATTCCATCAATATTCCATTCATAAATTAAGTATTCCATTCATAAATTAAGTCTGGTGAGTAAGATGAATTGACATAAGTATGTCTTTCTTCAAATTGTAAATCAGGGGGAGTAGGTTTAGGATACCAATTCTTTTTGGGGTATAATTCTTCAATTCTTCCTTTTTTTGCGATCTTGCGATGAAGATGCTAAAGTTAATTTATTAATTTGTAATTTGTCTGTAAATTGTGATTCTTGATTTTCTACATCTGATAAGTCTGTCAATTCTGTCAATTGGTTGTCTTCTGATTCTTCATCCTTTGAAGAGTCTGTTCGTCCTAATGTTATAATATTCTTGTTTTTTAATGGCTCTATGTCCTTTAGTGATTCTAGTTTCATTAAGTCTAGCTTTTTATTTATTTCATTAAGTAAATCATCAGTTTTCTCTGTCATGGGTTTCTTTAAAGGTGATCTAAGGTGAGGAGGTATTTCATGGGGGATAAACAAAGAGGTATTAGACGCATTTTCTTTTTTTATGGAAGTATAAGGGGGTGTTATTCTATCTTCTATGTCTTGTAGATTTTGACCAATTGATTTTAGATAGATATTAGTGTAATTATTCTGTTGAATTATACTATCTAGGTTTTTATTATCATCACTTAGACTAGGTCTTTTGATAGGAGTAGCCAACACCTGGACTCCACTATTTTGGTTCAATATGATTGATTCAAATGGTGGATAAGTTTGATATACTTTCTCATGATTTTCTGTCTTCATCCATGACAATATTTTTTCTATTACACTTATCTTTTTGTTATGATAGTCCAAAAAATCAAAGAAACTAAAATGTGTCTATAAGTCCATCACCATTTCATAATATTTGGCTTTTAAATTATTTCTTTCTTGTTTATTATATTCTTTAAAAAATTGGTTTTTTCTGTCACTATTTTCAGGTTTTAAGTAGTCATATTTTAATAATTCTTTATCTAAAACAAATTCCTTAGCCAAAACATTGATTTGTCTGTCATCTGTAAATCCTAATATATCTGTGTGGGTAGGAGAATCAGGTTGAGGTTGGGGCTCATAAAGGGCTTGATGAACATTGGGGGTTGGTTGTGTGGTTTCTGTTGGATAATAGGCTAGTCCAGTCTTTACTGGAGTTCTATTGGTGTTTATAGGTGGAAGGTGTATAACTGGAGGAAGATTCTGGGGAGGTAAAGGTCTAGAATCAGAAAAACGTGTTCTAGAGGAAAAGGAGCTTCTAGGGGCAAACATCATAGGGGTCTTTCTGCCTGTAGAACTTCTGGGTCTTATGAGGCTGTCAGTGTGTCTGTCATTATTATTAAAAGAAATAATAACTGTATTATCTGTATTGTGTTCCTCCCCAATTCATTGAAATTGAGTTCATTGTATAGTTAAAATTTTTTTCTTGGATCTAATTGTGTATATAATATTGCATCATTCAAAAGTTTAGATGATTTGACAATAGATATACTTTTAGATTTATACTAATATTTATTTAAATCATTAATGTAGCTTCTAATAAAAAACAAAACAGGAAAAAAAAAACTTTTTTTTTTAATGGAATTCAAAAAAAAAAAAAAAAAAAAAAAAAACTACGAAAAACGAACTCTGAATCCGTTGCCAATATTACATTTGGTGTCATTCCATGGACTTATTCCAATTTCCAATGCTCGTGTGGTTTTTATGAGTATCGAAATTAGTTCGATACCCAATTGGTTTTAAAAAAACCAAGCCTATATAAAAGATGGGCGATTCTGAGCCTATCTAACCCAATTCAGTTAGACAAAGGAGTAATGACCTGGGCTTTGCTATACACATGGGCTTTTGAGTTTTGGTCTGATGATCCACCATACTGAACAAAGGGGTCTACTCTACTGTCTCAATAACATGACATGAAATATTAGAGCATTTGCATTAAAAAATAGATAATAAAAAAAAGTGTTCAATTTTACAGGTTTAAGTCCCAAAATCACCCTCATCAGTCAAGCTAAATATGTGTAAATTTGCAAAATTTCTACAATAACGGTGTAAATATACACTGTTACTGTAACTTCATATATTATTATTTTAACATTTTTTTCTCTCACCTCTTGTCTCACCAAATTCTCTTGCTCTCTCTCTTTATATGAAGACAGTAATAAATAAAGAATGAGACCCAAAGTGATCGGATCAGTTTTAGACTTCTAGGTTGGGCACAAACCTGACTAGCATCTACTTGTGGACAACCCTAGTCGCCAGGTCGGTTCGACTCAACTAGTGGGTCAGGTTATGCGGTCTATGGACAGCCCTAAGTCATGGGCGGCGCTAGCCATAGCCTAGGGGGTTCAAATGAACCCCCTGACTTGGCATATATATAAAATATAATATAATATAAATTTTTAATTTGTTTTGATTGTCTAAAATAAAATTTTGAACACTCTGATCCTAATTTTTTTTAAGAACAACTAAAATAACCTTAAATATAATCCTCTTACCAATATCTTGGCATTTAAAAAAAAAAAAAAAAAAAAAAAAAAAAAAAAAACCCAACAACAAGCCAATTTAATCTAAAAACTTGAAAAAAAAAATTAGTTGTTGAATTTGAAGTACTTTTAATTTGTTATTTGTTGAGTGAGGACCGGGCGCGCGGGACAAGCTAAGAGTGATTGAGTGAAAACAAAAGCAAATGTTAACACAACAAAAATTTTCTTAGTATCTATTTGGGAATAATTTATCTAACTTTTTGCTAAAAGTATAAAATAAGTAGGAACTCACATGAGACTGGCAAATAGTAGGAAAACAGATGAAGTAATAAGTTGGCTTATAATCAAGACCTAAACACACTTAATACAATTACAAAGAACAATAGTTGTCAAAGTGGAGTTGAATTGTTAAATACAAGAATTGTAAAGAGTTAAAACAAACTAATAGATAAAAGAATTTAGGGCAATAATAATTAAGTTCACTTAGCGATAATAATTAATATGTTTATTGTATTTGAAAATAATGGATAATTTCCAAGATTTCATCTCAGTAATAACAATTAATATGTTCATTGTATTATGAAACTATATACCAAATGAACTAATATATAGTTTATATTTTATATTCTTGCTAATACTATGGACAAATTTGTAATAAAGAAACATCGTAAACCAGAAGATTCGTTTTTTTATCTAAGATTTATCTTCTTATTGACCTCTTTAGAAAAAAAAAATCCTAGAGCTGCCATTGTCCTAAGTCTCACATTCTTTTCAGCCAACAAAATCATTCATAATTGATGCAGGAAATTGGAAATTAAAGTTCCAGAACAGCTTATTAGAATAATATAATTCTTCGTTGTTTCTTTGGATGACATTGATATAAACATTGCTGCATCTCGCCTGCAAAAGTGTACATTATCTTGCAATATATATGTTTAGGCATCTCTGAGTTTTGTACAAGTACAATCGACTTGGTGCTGGCAGCTTTAGCAGAAACCTTTGCGTAACAAATTCGCAAGTGGGGTCATGTAAAAAATAGTTTGGCGATAGTTGATGTTAATGTTAATTTATTCTCTTTTGTATTATTGCAGGTTGCTTTGCGAGCCAGCCAACTAGCATCGATACTACACGAGTGTGTTTGACATGATTAATTTTGTCAACTTATTTTACTATTTAATTTATTTTTGTTACTATTTATAAGTTTTTTTGTACTTTTTAGTACTATTTATGGGTCTCATTGTACTATTTCACCTAATTTTTACAACATTTTTACAACAAATTATAGGTAGTTAATTGTTATTAGTTCAAATTTGAACCTGACATTAAGATTACTTTTTTACTCCAACAATAACAATCAATAACAACCTGCCGATTAGAATTTGTTATAAAAATATTATGAAAATGTTGTAGATATATCATTTCTCTTATTTACAATATTTTCAACAAAATAAACGGATGTTAAACAGACCCTACAAATACGTCTATCACATTTCCTCATTGCCCATTAGGAACAATGTTATTGTAACGAATTCTGAAGATGTAGAGACGACTGTTAATTAAACAGCCTTAACAAGTTTGAAGTTTTCTTCAGCACTTCATTCCCTGAGTGAGACTGAGAGGGAATATATGGGCATTTCCATGTACTAGCTATCGCTGCTACACTATAGTTTTATTCACAACTAAGAATTTTAAGAAATTCTTATCAAAAAAAAAAAAAGAATTTTAAGAAATTTCCTAACATTATTTAATTTAATAAAAGGTACATAACTAATTATAAAATGATAAATATAAGGAGCTCACCTCAAATATTAAAAGTGGTTTTCAGTTAATCTAATGATAAAGTTTTTTTGTCGGTTGAATTAGAGTTTTAAAATTCAAACTCGGTTTACACACAGAAAAAACAACTATATGTTTGACTTTTTGTAAATTTTACTAAATCTACTGCTAAATTTATGACTGGTCGTCCAACGAGATCCTCTGAAGTCTTAAACTACTCACCTAGTTTTGGGTTTCTCACTGGTGGATAAAGTATTGCCACCTCAGGTTTGGATGACTTTCCCACTCTTTTCTTTAAAGATTTTAGGAGTAATCGAAACTGTGCATGTCAACCTAAAAAAGTTTGCATGCCAATAGTGCCATGACCGAAGAGTAGATTTTATGTTCAGTTCAGTTAACTTGACCCATCAAAGGTTTCTAAGTTACTTTGTCAAAGGCTATAGCCTATAGTCTATGCTGTGATAGGCTCATAGCCTTACAGATTTACCTTGACTGTATAAACAAAACAGTTTACCTAATTTCAGCTGAGAGAGCCTTTTCTATTTTGGAGGTAGTGCTTTTCTTAAACTATTCTCTCTCTTTTTTTTTTGGTTCTCTTTTTCTTATTATTTGAATTAAAATAAAAAAATCATACACACACTTATGATCAAATCGGGTCGAATGAATCATGAAGTACTGAAGTCTAATCAACTTTTCAGTTGAGCTTGGTGTTCACTTCTCAAAAGTAATTATTTAAAAAAAAAAAAGTGCTTGGTGTATGAATTTCTTTAATATTACATACATGCATATTAGAAGATCTCCTTTATATATTTTTTTGCTGTAGTGAGGGTATAAATTAAGATTGGTGACCAGCTAACAACCTATTTTTTTTCCACTTCAGAAGCTTGATGATGAGCCCACTTTACTAGGGTCCTTGAACTTGCCCATATAATTCACTAGTCCTGTTCACCAGCTCCACCTAATATGTGACCCTCAATCTAAATTGGAAATATGACACTATCCATTTAGTTACTATGGGACCCTTTTGAGTCCTCTTCCCTTACTTGTTCATGCATACTTCAAGAGACAAGCAAAGACTTAGTCAAAAGGGGGTCAAAGAAGTAGGATTGAGTGGGGAGGAGAAACAAAAGTGGCTTGAAAGGTTCACAAAGCTCTTATCATTTAGTGAAGTTGGAGAACCCACATTGCCCATTCTCTTTTGGGCATGCTATGGCCCATTCAGTCTGTTCTCCTCTCCCTCCCAATTTCATGGATGCAATGCATCTACCTATTCTCTTTCAATATATATATATTAAAAAATAAAAAAAAATAAAAAAAAACCAACCTAATAATCATAATAGTAATACAATCTTTCCTATAATTTCTTCCCCCCAATCATTCAGTTCAGGAATTGGCAACATCCATGAGATTTTATGTATTCATCTATTTTGTGGGATCCATATGCTTTTTGTTCACTTGGATTCGCCAAAGTGACTTGTCATAGTATAAAAACTTGTTGCCCCTTGATGTGAGTCTTTAAGGGTATCCCTTCTAGTCTCATGGGTCATGCACATTTTATGATATTAGTACCAAAATGGATTAGCATTTGCCGACAAAGTGTTATTTTATACAAAGTTGTGGCTAATAATTTTGCACAGCCATAGGCCCACCCTACACGACATGGGATACTAAACAACTAGTGATGGCAGCAGGTTGTTGTGGTATCAATGGTAGGTAGCAATTGGAATTTACGCCCATTCTAATTACACTTTGAACGATTGTCTTCTATAGATTTGCCTCAAGGGAAGTGAAAATTCTTGTTCCCTAAATGGATAAGAACGAATAAATGATGTATGGTATTGAATCAATCCCCATCAAGATTCATGACATAAATAATCATTTTATGAACTTGCCCCTTGTCCAAGTTATATCAATAACAGAATCTTTTACATAAACAAGTGTATTTTTGAAGTTTAAAGACTCAAAATGCAAAAAATAACAAATAAATTTTTCTTGTATTCATTTGATATTTACAGAATTTATTTTACTATTAATATTTTATTTCTTATATCTTATGGTATACAATGTGTCACGTTATTTAATAATTTAAATGATGTGACATGAATATATGTCTAGATTTGTAATATTTAGATGAAACATATCAATTTCAAAGTTAAAATTTTCTAAAAAGTTAAAATTTTGAACCATGAAGAATTCATAATAATAACTAAGGTAGTGGGAAACGGACTATGCAGTGTTTTGGTTTTAGGTTTGTTACTTGTAAGTGAGGCATCTTCTTCTCTTTTTTTTTTTTTTTTGATACAAGTGAGGCATCTTCTAAATTAGTCTTATCAGGCTCAAATACAAGTTGTGCTCAAAGCTCTTGTCAGCAATATAAATAAAGCATCCTCAATTTCTTAAAGTCAATTCACTTTGGTTCTCTTGCAATCAATGTGTAATTATGAGCACAAACACAACACACCACACCACATTCAAGTCCAATCAAGTTGATTAATGACTAATGGTGCTTTGGATCATATGGCACTACAGACATAATTATTTTTGGATTGGCAATGATGCTCAACATACTTTCAAACTGAAGGAATTCAACAATAGTTTAGGATAAAAATAAAAATTATAAGCCTTATATTAATCTCAGTTGAATTTCCCAATGTGTGAGGACTTGTACAAGTATGAATATAAACTTCTGCTTGTATAGCATGAAGTGGGAACAAATATATTTTCATATAGAGGAAACTATTGGGAAATGAAGCATCTTAATGTTGCATGACAAGGGGTAACATCCAATTCTGAAGTCAAAGCGGCGACCAATTTGAGTGAAATGAATCTAGTCCTCCATAGCTTTCTCTCATCAATCTCTCCAACTCTTTTGCTTCATTTGCCTTGGTCCTCTGTAACAAAAAAAAAAATCATTCATATCACTCATCAATCACATACCCAATTCTAACATACAAACTACAATTAAAAATAGTACCAAACTACATGCGGTTAAGCATATGGGCATGTCAAATATAGCTAGATATTATGCGTATGTCACTTAATATTCTTCACCAGATAGTTTATTTTAACCAAAGTAAACAAAGGCTAGATGAAGCAGTCAATTTGCCATTTAGAAATTGAAAGCAGAAAATGAGCTATACAATTTTAGAGGAAGCACCTGCATTGTTTCTAAAGCATCTGTCTCTGAGTTGAAGTCGTAAAATAAGCTCGCTGCTGTAAGCTTCATAGAAAGGAACTGCACTCAAATCCAAAGAAATGTAAATGTTAGTGTTTAAAAAATTATTTTGTTACTCAAAAAAATAAAAGGTGGTGTAGTATAAATTTGGCTCACCTCGACTTGGTTTTGTAAGGACTGAACATAATTAATTATCTCGTCCAGCATTACTGCCATTCCCATGCTCTGTAATTTCATAATCTATTTTAGAATATAGATAGTCCAATTTTATTTTTAACCCAAAGAGAAATTTTAATTATTCTTTTTTTTTTTAATAACAAAAAAAAAAGTCTTTTAAAAGAAAATTTTCTTACCTTATAGCATCCGGGGACAATGTCTTGCAAGCATTTGAGTTTTTCATTGATCTTTCCTCTTCTAACCTGATTGAAAAAACATATACATCAACCTCATAATACTTGTAATATATAGTTTAGAAAAAAAATACAGTTTAACTAAATTGGGATCAAGAGCTTAATTATTTTGGGTTGAAGTAAGTTTTTGGAATTACCCTTTCTGCTAGACTATGACTATCAGTAGCTTGGCCTCTTCTGGCTCTAACATGGACCACTTCCTTTGGATTCTCTATTTCCTTCTCATTGCTTTTCACTCTCTTCCCTCTTCCTGAATTCTGCAAACATACAAAACCAAATAATTCATGAAGCCAAAGACCAATTCAAAACTTATTAACATAAATATATCTTCTTCCAAGTCTAAGAATATAACAAGGAAGCATTATTCTTACTTTCTTCTTCTTAATCACATCCTCTGAAACTAGGGGACTTGAGGTTCCAGAGCTGCTCTCAGACATGTCCATTGCTTTTCTTTTCTGACTTTCATGGAATTCATTTCCAGCAGCTGTAACATTTATGTGCTGAGCAGCAGCCATCACATTCTGATTAAACTCATGGAAAGTTGCTGGAATAGTTTCTGCTAAGTTTGCTGTGAATTCTGGGGCTTGGTGGCTAAAGACATTACCATTGGAGAAAGGATTGTAGCATTGGAAATCCAAGTTTGAAGTCTCCAGGACACTTGGGTTTAGCCCTGCATATTGGTTTATTATATCCATGTTTTGATCAATGTCTAAGACAGGAAATGAGGGTCTAAAGCCTTGCATATCTGCTGTAAATTCGGCCATGGAATTTTGAAAGACAGGGTTTCTTAAGAGGCTTAACTTGGCTTTTAGATAACGAAGCTAGTGTGAGACAGCTACTTATAGTGTGGGATTAAGATTCGAGTATGTGTGAAACCTCTATTTTTTGCTTTCACATAAAAGAATGAAAAATAGATGCATTTTAGGGAGAACATGCGGCAATTTAGGCTCTGTTTGGTACGCACGTTCAAACATATGTTTTCAGTTTTTTTTAAAATATGTGTGGGCAAAAAAATGTATAAAAATACGTATAATATTGTTTAAAAATTGAAAATATGTGTTTAAAATTATATACCAAACAGCCCCTTAGCTTCTATGGTTGTGTTTTCCTGTGGGTAGCACCTTAGATATATCCAATAATAAAATGGACCATGCTAACTGGTAAGCTGCTGGCACTTGACCAAAACTAAAATAAAATAAAGATAAGCTTGTGGCTCCTAGTGGTTGGTAGGAAGGAAAAAGTAGGAAATAGAAAATGGTGGAAGAAAATAGTGGGAGAGGGAGTTAGATTTATGAGTCACTGGTCGCAGACTCGCGCGTTGTGCGTGATATTTTTTTAGGTAAAATACTATTTTAGTCTCTAAACTTTATAAAGAGTTATATATATATATATATATATATATAAATAGTTGTGGGGGGTAAAAGTCCAACCTTACATATTGCGCCTAGGGCCTTATTTGAAGATTACTGTGCGCCCGAAGAGAAGAAATCGGTTGAGAAGGAGTCCATGTGGAAGAGAGATACCTGGAAATAAAGAAGGAGTGTAGTCCGAAGAGGTCACCAGTGGTCCGAAGAGGTCATTCTCCTCGGATACAAATAGTCTTAATCAATCAAATGTCTGGAAGATCCGAATGATCTTCCTAACAACTTCAATGATAAGGATAAGCTTCAGGCACGTATGAAAATGATAGGAACGGAAAAATATCTAGAAGACAAGCTATAACCACCACATTAAATGCACTGCAGCTGCTTTTCTGGCCGCATTAATGTGGAGAGGACCTCTGAACAGTATAATCCCAGCTACCACCACTCACAGAGAGCTAAAGAAGATACCTGACGGGACATGTACTCAAGTGGATGCTTAGATGAAGAACAAGTGGACGATGAAGAAGATGAGAAATGATGCTATATAAAGTGAAGAAGCCTCTGATAAGGGGGGATCGGAAGAAAAGGAAAAATGAGAAGAGAATAACTTTACTGTAGCTCTAAGAGTTGTAATCACCTTTCATTCAATAATACACCTCTTCAGACGTCAATTTATTTAGCTTTTACGTGTTTTTACGTTAGTTCATCCATGGACATCGTAGTTAACAGTTGCTAAATTCACAATTAACTTAGCTCTTTCACCCACTCTATACAAATTCATTGTTTTGGGCTTGGGCCACAAATCCTAACCCTACAATAGTTTTATCATATTTTTCATAATCTTATCTATAACGTTTTTTACTATTATTATGTATTTATTGGTTGATGATTTGCATAAAATAGACATTAAATAAGAGGAAGAATTATTCATTAGATTTTTTTAAGTCATGGTGTATGAAGATTATGATTATATATATAAGGTTAAATGAAATGTCAAAAAATGAGATTATAAAATTTCCCAACTTTATTTCTAATATACTTTCTAAATTACTGAAGAACAACAATGGGGTTGCTTATAGTCTAGCTAAAAATGCATTATGCATACCAGATTTTCAAGTATGGATGGAAGATGTCCCATCTCATATTGGTTCGATTTTACAATTGGATGTAGTTGAATTTGATTAATAAAATCCATCAATTTCTTTCTCAAAAAAAAAAAAAAAATTACTGAAGAACATCTCATTTTTAGTTATGATAGGAAATATAATTTTCCTAGTTAGAGTTTGATAAGTTTTAAGTTTAAATTTTGTATTATTATATTTAATTGTTGATTATTGATTTAATTTAGTCAATGTAATGGTTGATTTTATTGCACTATAAAGTTTTCAATGTCTACTGTATAGTAATCTCTATTTTATTTCTTACTCCTCTTGACCACCTTTTTATTTTCCAAATAACAGTTATTAATTGATGTTTGGTTTTATTTCTTTTTTTCTTCCTTCATTTATTCTTTATTACTTTGTATATTCCCTTGCCAGTTGTAAATTTTATGGTTATCAATAAGAAATAGATATCATGGATGGCTTAAATAGGTATAGATGTAGTTATGCTAGTGGCATGTCAAAGTTTTTTTTTTTTTTTTTCCTTCTGAATTTTGAAGGAAATATGAAAGGCATTTCTCTAGTTTGATCTCAATCAATTAAGATATCCATAATATATTAACAGAAGTAATAATGAGCCTTAATTTTTTTTTAATGTATGAAGTGGTTAGGTTAGTGGTATGTCAAAGTTTTTATAAGAAAAATTTTAAAAATAATTCCAAGGAAATGTAAAAGGCCTTTTTTTGAAAAAAATAAATTGTGACTTTTTGAATTGTAGAAATATGATTTTTTTTAATTAACTTATTTATAGATTTCATTATTAAATTATAAACATCTAAATTAAAGTAGATGAATATATAAATACAAAATTATATGTAAAGTTACAATCGCACAAGATAAATATGTATAAATAATATATATTTTTATTATTATTTATGAATCATTATTTCATTGTTTACTTATAAATATCTAAACTAAAGTTTTTTTTTTTCTCTGAAAAAAAAATATAAATTAAAATAGATGAATATGTATAGGTAAAATTATATGAAAAGTTAAAACTACCCAAGATGAACGTTTAACCACTGGTAGATATGTGTTTTTTGAAGACTAAAAGTACACTCGATTGCTTTAGTTGGAACTATATAACTATGCAAATATTGTTGTGAGTGGTTTCATCATTTGCAAATTATCAAATTTGATGGCCTTACAAAGTAGATATTTCATTTTGCAAAAAACTTTACACGAACTCCTCTTTTGTGACAACTTTTTTTATTTTTTTTCTTTCTGCCGAAACAACTTAAGAATATTAAGACTTAAGTTAACACATCTGGTAGTTGTAGAACACATCAATGATATGAAAAATAAAAAGGTTTAAATATTTAAAAAGCATTTTTAGTAGATTGTAATATAAAACATTTTTTTCTCAATATTTTATGTAACTTTTCCCTTAAGATCAATTTTGTTGGCATCCTTTAAAGATGATACATAATATTTTTGAGAAGAAGAAGAAGAAGAAGCAGAGACAATGCTAACACAAAATATAAAATAATTAAGTTTGCATAATATAAAAGTTTTTATCTAAATGATATATAGTAGTTCATATTTTTTTAGTCTTGATTCAAAAAGTTCATTCTCAATAGCCTTTAAGTCTACAAATTGCTCAATCTATAGGCCTAAACACATTCAAAGAATACTATCTAAATTATAAATTATATGACTCTTTATTACACAACTATTTTGATTCCCCCAATGTATGGTAAAGGAAGGCAGGTTTGTGTCTAGCCATTTTCTTGATTTGTGCTGCATAATTTAATAATATGGAGGATGAGACTGGATTTAAATGTTGAATAAAATAAGATGAGAAGAAAAAAGAGTAAAAATAAAATATATAACAATATACATCAAATTATCCAAGTCATTCTATGTGATATAATAACATTATATTATTATATACTATATGTATAATGCAATAGGATAATATTTAATCAAAGAGAATATAAAAGATAACAACTTAAAACACAAAACTAAATTGCACCAACCCAAAGTAGAATTTTATTTAACACAAAAATTCATCAACCTAAAGAATTGATGCAATAAAAATTAAAAAAAAAATCAAACAAAAAATGAAAAACAAATTGAGAGAGAGGGAGAGAGAAACTAAATGTATAATGCAGTAGGATAATATTTAATTAAAGAGAATATAAAAGATAACAACTTAAAACACAAACCTAAATTGTATCAACCCAAAGTAGAATTCTATTTAACACAAAAATTCATCAACCTAAAGAATTGATGCAATAAAAATTAAAAAAAAATTCAAACAAAAAATGAAAACAAATTGAGAGAGAGAGAGAGAGAGAGAGAGAGAGAGAGAGAGAAGTAACTTTTTTTGTATGAGAAAACTAGGCATAGAATGAAAAATAAAATGTCAAATTTATAGTAAGATGTTGAAAATAAGAAGAGTCAAAATAAAGGAAGATAAAAAGGTAGAGAAAGAATGATATTAAGGTAGAAAGTAGTAGGAAGATGAAAAGGTAAAATAGAGGGAGAGTTTTGGAAAATTAATAATAAAAATAATGGTTAAAAGATATTTTAGTTTTTAAATAATGGAGTTTTTAAGTCACCTTAAATGAGAAAATGTTTTAAAAAAAATTATATAAGAAAAATTGGAAACAAAAAATGATGACGTGGCTGTTGATGTGGCTCAACGTGAGCATAGTAACATTAAATGCTACGCTTCAACTTTTAGTAATATATAGATTTGGCAAAAAATTGTATCTTATATATGTTATATTATGTTAAAATTTATTTGAAAATTACAACACTTATTGATGTATAAATGTACATATACATATAGGTTGTAATATGTGAGTAATTCTACTTTCATGTAGAAGAACGAAGAATGAATTAAGATTAAAAAAATGAATTTTGGTGGCTCGATCAAGGGAGCTTTAGGCCCACTAGAGTGAAGTCACAATGCTTTGAAAGTGTTGGTTGAGAAATAATGTTCCCTATTGAGTTTAGATTTCAGGTTGGTAAATCGTGAACAAAATATGTATTGTATTAGTTTTTTAAAAGTGTATTTTTAAAGTCAAGATAGCTACCCAGTTTTCTCAATTCAAATTCAAGATTCTATAATTTCGACAACTTTTCAATAGCTAGCAAGGTTTTCAGAGCCGGACCGTTCATTGAACCGTAAAAGGGAGAAGTTCAAGGTTTTTGAGGTCGAACTGTGATGACGTCATAATTAATTTAATAATTAATTAAAGCCTAAATATAGATATTAAATTTATAAAACTAGAAAAATTGACTAATATATCTATATATGTGAGGAAAATTTAATGATTTTCAAGCATATATTTAATAATTAAATAATAAAGTTAATAAAATAAAATAATAACCATGAAAACATTAAAATTTATGATTAATTTTTGAAGTAAAGTTGAATATCTTTGAAGGATTTTAATTATAATTTTTTTTATTCCTTGTAAGAGATGGATAATTTAATTAAGTAGAATAAAATTGTGTTAAGTTGTTTTTATATAAAAAAAAAAAAAAAAATGCTAAGGGGTTGGACTGCACGGTTCTTGCCACCGGTTCGTGCAGTCCAACCTCGGTTTTAGGGGTTCACGGAATTAACTAAAAATCCGGTTCTTTAGGCTTAAAAAACCGGTTTTCATCCCGATTTCCGGTTTTCATAGTCTGACCTCCTGGTCCGGTCCGGTTCTAAAAACTATGATAGCTAGTCGATTGATCAATTGAACGTCACATTTCAGATTGCAAAATTCAAGTTTTGCCCATCTTCCAAGCTTCTAGGGTTTTGTGCCATTGCCTATAAAGGAGAGCTTATAGGACGTGATTACAATGGGATAATAGTTGCTTATCTTGTATTTATGGTTTGTGTACCTCAAGCTCTCTCAAAGCTTTAACTAGTGATATTTCTTGAAGAAACTCAAGATCCAATGGTGTTGAAGTTACTGTTTATTCCAAAAGATCAAGTGTTGGATTAGAATCTTCAAGTGCATACTTGAAGTTGTGGATGGAGGTTTGCGTGGAACAAACTCCATAATTAGAGTATCCGTGGATTCAGAGTTGCGTTGGGTAACATCAGTAAGTACTACTAAGCTGTAGCAATTTAGGATTGGGTAATTCTATATTGTATAAACTTTGATTCAATTAATGAATTTATTTTTTCCTTGGGGTTAATTTGTAAGATCAAGCCCTCCCAATGGTTTTTACATTAGAATGGTTGTTTCATTAGTGTCTCTTAAATTACCATAAGGTGAATTGTTTATTTCCTTTGCACTTACAGTTGATTACATAATATTGGTATTGATTGCATAGCCAAAAGTTGTCTATAATTTGATTAATAAATTAAATTGGTTAACTAGTAATTTTGGGGTCTAAAAATACATACATTCCCAAAATATCATACAAAGGTCTTAAAATGGCATTCAACTTGAGCTTGCTTGAGAGAGATATAGGGGAGTATAGGCAAGTACGAGTGTGTGTAGATGGGCTTGAGTGTAGACTCCCTGCGCACGAGGGTTGCTCGAGTGAGATTCTAAAGCTCACTCGAGTAAAGGTTAAACTAGCTTGAGCAAAATAGTTGGTTTTTTACAAATTTTGCGCGCGCGCGCGTGCGCGCACACACACACCAAAAAAAAAAACAATAGAAAAGAGGTTGATTTAGTATCTAATAGCTAGTAACAGCCAACACAACATTTTAGTGGGCTTGTATCACCAAGAATGACCTTATAAGTGTGCTTTTATAAGGCAACTTATCATTGTTTATTAATAGTAATCCATATTGAGTTATTTATCTATTTTGAAAGACTTTCAAAGCTTTTTTAGTTTTTGCAGAGAGAAATTTAAAGTATTCTCCAAAATTGTTACTAGTAGAATTTAGGTTTAATTGGGATTGTTTCAGAAACTTAATCAAATGGGGGCAAATAGCATCTTAAGGTAAACAACTGGTTCGTGCCTCTAAGACTACTTCAAATATCCTACTTTCCATTGATTTCTCCTAAAATTACCACAACTTCAACTCACATTTAAGATTGAAATCATTTTAAAATTGTGAGTCTAGGATGAAATCATGGAAGAATTCATGATTTTAAATTCTGTTAGCCTAAAATCGTGAATTAAACTCATGATTTAAGTAAAATCATAAGTTGGATCTATGAGTTTATTATATTTAGACACTTTTTTTAAAATACCATAGCTTTCAATTAAATTAAACTACTACAGCTTTCAAAATACAATTTTTAGTTAAATCACTCGTGGATGGATATATACACACACGTTTCTTTTAGTTTGATAAAGTGAAAGGAGGAAGAATGAGGGTATAGATATTCTCCCTATGACTTAAACTTTTTTAATTCTTCCAAAATGGGTGGAAAATTATGTGAGAGAATGTCATGCATATATGATTTAATAATTTTATTCCTTTATGAAAAAAAAAATTGAAGAAAAATATATAAAAAAAGGGGAAATGTTATCAAGTCCTCTAATGACATTGGTTTAGTAAGTAATTTTAGAAACATTTTATGAGAAAATGAAAAAATAATTAATTTTTTTAACAAATTTTTATATTTTCTATAAAAGTGATATTAATTTTCTTTTTAAATAGTTCATTACAAATGTTCTAAAAATACATATTAACCCGACCTAAAAAAAAAAAAAAAAAAGAGCATTTTCATTTCTCCACTTTTCTTTTCCCAATACGGTACGCTTCTAGTAATAGAAAATGTCAATAATTTATTTCATCTGTGTTTTTTCAACCCTTCTTATCTTTTTCTGTCTTTTCGGCCACCCTCTTTTTCCGTCTTTCCAAACAAATAAATGGTCAGAGTTTTTAGAAATTGTTCCTACTTGGGAGCTCATTTGAAACCTTGTAGAAGGCTATGAATTGACATTGGCTTTGAGAGCATTAGCCGATTGCTTATTCTCTATCTAATATTTGTATAAATTTCTGTCAATAGTAAAGGGTAGTTTTCATACAATCTTTCTGTATCTGTGGGACAATCTTAGCCATACTAATGATTATCATTTAACCACGTATTCCTTAAAGACAAAGCCACTATTATCATTGATTGAAATTACAACTGCATTTGGACTGACATTAATTGGGCATACCATTCCATTGAATAAGAGCATTTGATCTGAGTGGTTATGTGCAGATTTTCTGTTGATGAATCAGAAAATGTTCCCCACAAGTTACATTCTAAATGACTTGCGCTATATTAATTAGTTTCTTCATTGTATGATACAGTTATAGCTTTGCACTACAACATTTTTCCTTTACAATTGAAGTTAATTATTCCAACTTGCAGTCACTTCGTCCCTACTGTTCTGAAATATAGTTGTCTTGTAACCTAGTGGATGTATAGAGTTTTTATCAATACCTGTACTATTACAAAAGGCAAATTTGTCCTAAATTTTATATTTATAGCTTAATTAGTTGGCATCCTTTGATATTTTCAACTTAGACGTCCATCTTAAAAAAAAAAAAAAAAACACTTTTATACTCAAATTCATCAACCCCAATTATTGAATTAAAAAAAAAAATCTAACATTTTTGGCTTCCTTTTTAAACTTCCAACAATAAATCTATACTACTAATAATTAATTTTTTTTTATAAAATAAAATAATAGGAACGACATATTAGTAAATTGAATTATTTAAACTTTTTTGGCGATATTAATAGATAATTGAATATAAAATAGATAATACTGTAATAGATTTATCTAATTTTTAAAAGAATAATAAATTTATAATAATAGAGTTTAAGCAAAGTAATGACTAATAACATCAAGTCTTCGAATAAATTTTTTGTACATTAAAATATTAAGTATATGAGAAAAGATCAATGCCCATATAATTTTAAGATATTAACTTGGAAGAAGTAATTTGTTTTGAAAACCTTACTACCTTAGTTTAATAAACTATCTTAATAGAGATAGCTAGATAGGCAAGTAACTTGAATGTCTATTCTCAATTAAATAAACGAATATAAACTATATTTTAAATCCAATAATGTAAGGATAATTTCAAATTAAATCATGCGCTTTTAAAAGTTTAAAATTAGACCCTACCCTACACTTTAAAGAATTGTTTCAAAAGATTGCATGTGAACAGTATTGAGTTACATTCAAGGGATTCAGCCCTCCAATGGCAGTGCGCTGCTTAGAATATCATTTTATTTTGTATATTACTCGCATTTTATGTGCATTTTTAAGAAAAAAGAAATATTTGAATATTTTTAAATAAAAAGTTAATGAATACTTTAAGGGTATTGGTTTAAGAACCATTTTTAAAAATTTCGTTTTGAAAAAAGAAAATTCTCATAAAAATAATATTAAAACTTCCTAAAATAATTTATTAACAAATATTTAACGAGAACTTATTTTTCATACGGCTCATTGTCGGTTTGTGTTTAGATAAGTCATTCCATTCAATTTGGGTAATGGCCTATTTTAATAGGGTTTTGAAGTCCAAAGTCAAAACAGAATATATAGGCATTGAAAACAAAGATTTTCATCTTAAATGAAGACCTAAAGCAACATGGGTATGGTTTGACATTTTCTTTATAAGACTTGGATGCTCATTTACTAATCTTAATTACTGATTCTGACATGAACTCTTCCTTTATAGCAACTAGCTTGTAGGTCAGGAACTTGCACGGGTTTATCTATTATTTGAAAATAATTATTTACAACATGCACCTCTTGTGGCATTATTATTATTTTAGGGATTAGATCTGAACACTTTTATTGCTGGACGAGTGAACTTAGATCCAACTAACCCAATATAATAAATTTGTAGATTATGGGTTTAAGAACTAGGCCTTAGTGAGGATTGCAACAACTAAACCTGGTAGTGAGTGGGTGGAGTGACAAGAACATGGACTGAAGTATGAAATACTGCTCCTCGGCCCTCTCTTGAGGAACGTGTAACCCTTATTATTTCTTCAGTGCTTGACTACAAATGTTGGAAGAGTTCTACAAATTGCTATCGTCTTTTCCCCTTCCTTCCATTTCGTCCCCTTTTTTTAGAAGGATTTCTTACATTATATACCCATTTTCAGTTGATCTTAGCCCTACATCTGTTGATTAAGCAGGGCCCTACTTGAGTGCTTGTCCTATCAGCCGCCTTCCCATTCTTTCTGTGGGTTGCAACAACCAAAACTGCACTGTTTAAGGGTCATTTCCTCATTAATGGGGTCAGAACGTTAGTTGTAGGCATTTAATGTGGAGGTGACAGTTTATCCTGGAATTGTTCCTCCATCATGCTTCCATGGCTAACACATTGTACTTATTCTTTCTCTTGGGATGCTCTAGGAGGCTACCTTTGGTAGCATGCTGCTCTTCTTTCTATGATCTCGGTTGGCCGAGGACAGGACTGTTCTCGGCAATGTTCCGAGGCAATTTGGACTTTCTCACTTTGTCCTCGGACGTTTCTTCCTCCTCGGCATAGGCCCTGGGCTTGGTATAAAGTGGGTCGGGATTACCAAATTCTTTGACCCCACAATAGCCCCTCGAAATCCTACTGTCTGGGTCCTCGGACGGAAAGGAGGATTTTGATATCCTCAGGCCATCATAATGGCTTGTCACGTCTTATCCTCCGTCAGTGCCAGAGTCTTTTCACCTGTCCAAGGCACGTTCCTGGCGTTTCGGTATACGGAGCACGCCCTTATTAAGTTCTGGCGGCTCTGTGCTCCCCACGTTCAACGGTGTGATGATAATCCTACAGTGGGAATTTCTACAGCTTTATGAGCGGGAAAACCCGCATGGTTATCTTTAATTGGGGGTATAAATACCCATTCGAACTGATGTGCCCCTTTACTTTCACAATCAAGAGTTCTTGCGCGTATATCCTGAGTCCAGCCAAATCTCCAACTACACTCGCGCTTCCCCTTAGCATAAAAAGCCTGTCCGAGGAGCTTTTCCTCATTTCCGTAAGTCTTCTTCTCTCTCTCTAGCTCAGGTTTTCTCTCTGATTCCTCTCTTTCTTACGCCCTTTCTTGAGTCTTTTAGCCGGTGCTAGGGATGGGTAGGTTTAAGAGGTTGGTTGAGTCTGAGGAGGCGATGGCGAAGTTCATTGCCGATTATAGGATACCAGTAACGTGGGTTTGAGATATTGTGAAGAAGGGGAGTGGCATATTAGGAGGAAAGAGGGTGAAGTGGTGATTCCCATAATCGCTTTCCTATAAGGTGGTATGAGAATCCCTATGGGGCCGATGACAAGGAGCTACCTTAGGCATTTTCGACTGGCTCCCACCCAGTGCGCCACCAACATGTTCAGGATCTTGGGTTGTGTGGACGCCTTAAATGAGAAGATGGGGTTGAGGTTAACCCATCACGATGTGAATTGGTGTTATAACCTCCAACACCTAAAGGGTAAATCCTACTATATGAAGACGAGGGATGATAAGGTTAGGCTCATTCAGTGTCTCCCCGAGTCTAGTAAGGGGTTGAATAAGGATTTTCTCATTGTGTTCGGGAAGTGGCACGACGACCTTCACTGTCCAACAGAAGAGGGGACACTAGATGGGGTATTTAGAGTAGGAGAGGATTTGTTCCCTTGTGTTATCGCAGTTTGCATCGTTTGGTTGCTGATAAGAACATGCTTTCTTTTTTGCAGATCCACACGCCTTTGAGCGACACTTCCATTTAGTCAACAAGGAAGACTTGGAAACTGTACTTAGGACAAAGGTCTTTGTGAACGAAGCTGACAACCAAGTCAGAGCTGCTCACAAGATCCTCGGGTACAAGCCGATCCAGAAGTCGTTCTTGGCTCCTAAGTATGTGATCAAAGCCAAGGATCCTAGGCTTTATAGGATCACCTTAGCAGAACAAGGGTTCCTGCTTCCTGAAGGGTCTCCCGTTCCAGTAGGTATTCCGTTGGCAAGCCCTTCTCCTCCCGTCGAGCTGTAGAGGCCGAGGAAGGAAGAAGAAGTCACTGATTTGGGTCCGTCCGAAGACGAATTTGGCACGTTTGACCAAGTAAATCTATCCGAGGATCCCTCTGGTGACTTGGGTGACCATAACTTGACTGAAGCGGATATCTTGTCAGAAGGGATTTCTACTCAGGCCGAGATGGGTTTCAAGAGGAAACCTCAAACCAGCCTGTTCGATCTGATTGAGGGTCAGCTGGGGAAGAAAGCGCCGAGGAAGCAACAATCCAAGCTTCCTCCTCCCTTACCCAAGCATCAGCCCATCCAGACTAGGTCATCTTCCTCCCAGTCCAGGCTTCCACCTCCTTCACCTCAGCCAAGTCTGCCCCAAGGGTCCGAGTCCACTAATCCCAAAAATAAGGACAAAGGCAAACGGCCCATGGGAGCAGACAGGCCTCAATCCTCCCAAGAGGAGGATGAAGCTCGACGGCCCTCCAAGCAATAAAAAACTGGGTACCAGGGCCCAAGAAAGGAAGTGGCCCTACAGGCTGAGCCCCAGGCCTGGCTTCCCGCTCCAATGCTCCGTGGGGAGCCTTTGATGGACAATGCTTCTCTTAGGGACATCAGAGGGGGTGAAGGCACACTCGTGGCCGATGCGTTGGAGAGATCTCTGCTACTTCCCACTGACATGGCCGAATTGGAGAACCTGAGGAGGCAGGAGGTCGTCCTCAACCTGAAGAGGTACTTGGGTATGGTAAGACATCCAGCACTTGAGACTTCGTTGAATTTTTCTCTTTAGTTCTCAACTTACGATGCGCTTGTTTCAATTGGCAGGCTGTCCAGGCCACCTACAGGTTGGAGGAGGAGGCTAATAGCCAGAGCAAGGCCTTTGAGCTAGAGCGCAACAGGCGTCTAGACACTGCTTGGACCCTTAAAATCTCCGAGACCGATCTCTCAAAAGCAAGGGAGGAGCTGAAGGAGATGACAAAGGCCCGAGACAGCGCTGAGTCAGGCCTTGCTAACGCTCAAAAGCAGGCCCAAGATCAGACGAGGCGTCTGCTCGATGTAGAGGATCAGCTAAAGATCGTTAAAGAGCAGATCGTTGAGCTGAAGAAGAAGATGGCCGAGGTGGAGGGGGCTAAGAATGTTGCAGAATGGGCCAGGGGTGAGGCTTTGAGGGCCAAGGAGGAGGCATAGTTTGCCAAGGCCGAAGTTGAAATCTCTAAAGAGCAAACCCAAGAAGAGGCCTTTGCCTCAAGGGTGGCTGAGACCGAGGCTGCTCTTAAGGCGCAAGTACCTGGGGTGTGCAGACGCTACAACTCCCAGACTTGGAATGAAGCCCTTAAGCGAGCTGAAGTTGAGGCTTCATCTGACTTGTGGACGGCGGAGCATGTATACTACCCCCCTGCCATCCGTGAGGCTGCTCCTAGCTCCGAGGCTGAGGTGGCCCCTGAGGAAGTTGGTACTGCTCCAAACGAGGCTGCTCGGGCCATTGCCACTTCTGATGAGCCTGCCAAGGAAGCTGAGCCTGTTGGGGTGACCAAAACAGACATAGGTCCAAACAGGAAGGCACCCCAAGACGCCATAAAGTCCTCATTTGGTGCCCAAGCCCCTAATGCCGAAGAGGCATCTCTTCAAGCTGATCCTTCGCAGGTTGCTCCCCCGACTGAGGGCCCCAAGGATCCTGAGACCCTTTCTACTCAGCTCCCCAAGGAAGGGATCAAAATAAAGCAAAAGAAATAGGCTTCCCTGGCTAGCCCCAATTGTATTTTGGCCTTATGTTTTCTTTCCCTCTTTTTTTTTAACATTGTAATATGACTCTCAGATGGAATATACGAGATTTCTTTTTTACATTATGTGTTTATTGTTATTATGATAGGTTCTGCTACTTGTATAACTTGTGCTTTGATTATTAGCTAAACAATCTCAATAGTGTGACTTACTTTCCATTTTGAAATAGCAGCCAAAAAGGGTAAAGTCCATAATGATAATTTCCACTTAGACTCTGATTAATAATTGAGCCACCTTAATACTATGACTTGTTTTTGCTGAATAGACTATAAAAGGCAATAACCCCTCTTTTTTTTTTTTTTTTTTGGAAATGTAGTTAGTTTCCCCATAGGCTTGAATTCGAGGACCATGCAAGGCCTTGGTTCTGTCTAACACTTAAATTTTCTTGAAGTAACTAGTTTCCTCATAAGCTTGAGTCTGAGGACCATGCAAGACCTTGGTTTCGTCTAGTACTTAGACGGTTGTCAAAACATGAGACACACAACCATAATGGACTTAGAATTTGAAATAAAGAAATGCTTTCATTAATAATAATACATTCTCAGGTTGTTTACATTCCATGGACGTGGTACAGCTTTTTCGTCTAAGTCTTCTAAGTAGTACGCACCTACCCCTGCTACTGAAGTAATTCGGTACGACCCCTCCCAGTTGGGTCCCAGCTTTCCATGTGATGAGTTCTTGGCAGCACCCACAACTTTCCTCAACACTAAGTCCCCTGGTGCTAGCGGTCTCAGCTTTACATTGGCATCATATCCCTGCTTGAGCTTCTGGTGATAGTAGGCTAACTGGATCATTGCCTTTTCTCTTCGTTCATCAATTAGATCTAGATTCTTCCCTAGTAGTTCATCATTACTACTTGGAGTGAAGGAGCTCGTCCTTAGCGTTGGGAAATTTGCCTCTAGAGGGATAACAACCTCGGCTCCATAGGTTATGGCAAAAGGTGTTTCCCCTGTTGACCGCCGTGGTGTAGTTCAGTAAGTCCATAGGACGTGTGGCAGCTCTTCTACCCATCTTCCCTTGGCGTCATCCAGACTCTTCTTAAGCCCATTGACTATGACCTTGTTGACAGCCTCGGGTTGTCCATTTTCTTGAAGGTAAGCCGGTGTTGAGTACCTGTTTGTGATCCCAAGCTCGCAACAGTATCTTCTGAAAGCTTTGCTATCAAATTGGAGTCCATTATCTGAAATAAGGGTATGAGGGACCCCGAATCATGTGACAATGTTCCTCCAGATGAACTTTTTAGCATCCACATCTCTGATGTTGGCCAATGGCTCAGCTTCGACCCACTTAGTGAAATAATCTGTGCCGACCAGCAGATATCTTTTATTTCCCGGCGCTTTGGGGAAAGGGCCTACAATATCCAGGCCCCATTGAGCAAACAGCCATGGACTGGACAAAGGGTTAAGGACCCCTCCTGGCTGATGAATATTTGGAGCAAACCTTTGGCACTGATCACACTTCTTAACATACTCCAGGGCCTCCTTCTGCATCCCCGGCCACCAGTATCCCTGGGTGATGGCCTGGTGCGACAGGGATCTTCCTCCTGTGTGACTCCCACAGATCCCTTCGTGGAGCTCTTCGAGCAGTAGTTCTGATGCCTCAAGGTGAATGCACAGCAAGTATGGTCCAGAGTAGGAGCGCCTATACAATTTGTAGTCCTCGGACACCCAGAACCGAGGAGCGTTTCTTCGTACTTTCTCAGCCTCTGACTTCTCCTCGGGCAGGACGTCGTCCTTGAGGAATCTCACTATAGGGTCCATCCAGCTAGGACCCACCCTAACTTGATGGATATGAACCGTGCCTTTTGTCACCTCATTTTCTTTTTCCAGATGCTCGACAAGAATGATCCGAGGCAGATCTCCTGCTGAGGAGGTAGCAAGCGTGGCCAATGAATCTGCATGGGTGTTTCCACTTCTGGAGACATGTGACAAGCTGAAAAAGTCGAAGTCTGACTGCGAGCGCTTGACTCGGCTTAAGTACTCTTGCATCCTCGCATCTCTGGCCTCCAATTCTCCTTTTACCTGGCCCACCACCAATCTCGAATCCGAGAACATTTCCACTGCTTTTCCTCCCATTTTCTGCACCATGACCATCCCTTGTAACAAGGCCTCATACTTGGCCTCGTTATTTGTGGCCGAGAATCCAAGTCTCAGGGATTTCTCTACGACGAACTTCTCAGGGGATACTAGGACTAGCCCTACTCCAGACCCCCTCTGATTCGCCACACCATCAACGTACACTTTCCAACATGGGGGCCCTGGGACAGAGATTGCCCCAACTGACTTTCCATCCGTGTTTTGCTTCTCTGTTATTGTTTCTACTGGGGGTTCAGCAAATTCGGCCACCAAGTTGGCCAGGACCTGGCCTTTTATAGAGGTCCTGGGCATGTACTTGATGTCGAAGGCCCCTAGAATCGTGTTCCATTTAGCGATCCTTCCAGTGTAATCAGCAGCCCGAAGTACAGACCTCAAGGGGAGTTGGGTTAAAACAACAACTGTGTGGGCCTGGAAATAATGGGGAAGCTTTCGTGTAACATGGACCACGGCTAGTATGGCTTTCTCCAAGGGTAAGTACTTGACCTCAGCTTCGTGCAGCGACTTGCTCACGTAGTAGACTGGCTTTTGGATGCTGTCGTCATCCCGTATTAGCACCAAGCTCACAGCATGAGGGGCCACGGTGATATACGCGTATAGAACCTCATCGACCTCAGGATTGGACATGATAGGTGGCCGAGATAGGTACTCCTTGAGTTGCTGGAAGGCCATAATACAGTCCTCGGACCACTCAAATCCCTTCCACTTGTTAATCAAGAGATAGAATGGTCTGCATCTATCCGCCGACCTGGAAATGAACCGATTCAAAGCCGCGATCATTCCAGTGAGTTTTTGGACCTCCTTGGGGTTTTGCGGAGGCTTTAGGTTATTCATAGCCTTGATTTGATCAGGATCAACCTCAATTCCCCTAAAGGTAATAATGTAGCCTAAAAACTTGCCAGATCCCACGCCAAATGAGCATTTGGAAGCGTTTAGTTGCAGCTAGTGCTTCCGCAAGACATCAAAGGTGCAGCTGAGGTCCCTCAAATGCTCGGACACCACTTTACTCTTCACCACCATATCATCTACATAGATTTCGATGCTCTTGCCCAACTGTGGCTCAAACATTCTCGTCATCATTCTTTGATAAGTGGACCCTGCGTTCTTCAGACCAAACGGCATTACTTTGTAATGGTAGTTCCCAATGGGTGTCACAAAGGCTGTCTTCTCCTGATCCTCCAAAGCTAGTGGCATTTGATGATACCCCTGAAAGGCATCTAGGAAACTCATCCGAGGGTGGCCCGTAGTCGCATCCACCAGCTGGTCTATTCGAGGCATGAGGAATGGGTCTTTTGGACATGCCTTATTCAGGTCTGTGAAGTCCACGCAGACCCTCCACTTTTCACTTTTCTTATTTACCACCACCGTATTGGCCAACCATTCGGGGTAAAAAACCTCTTTGATAGTCCCTGCACGCTTAAGCTTCATCACCTCTTCCCTAATTGCATCAGCATGCTCTCTTGATGGGCGCCGGGGTGGCTGCTTCTTGGGAATTATGGACGGATTGACATTAAGATGGTGACAAATGAAGGATGGGTCAATCCCTGGGGCATCACAGGCATCCCATGCAAACACGTCAATATTTCTCTTAAGAAACTCAATCAACTCCTCCTTCACCTAAAGAGGCAGCTGGGCTTCTACTTGAAAGAACTTTTCTGGGTCATCACCAATGACCACTTTCTCTAGATCTTCACATTTCGCTTCTTCGGCAGCTGCGTCAGTAGGCGCCACTAGGGCCTTTGATTGCTATTAGTCCTTTTAAGCAGTGGCCGAGGGCTCCGCGTTGAGCCAATGTGAAATGGCAGCCACCATGCATTGCCTTGCCATGGATTGGCAACCATGGATTTCGAGGACCTGGTCCCTTGACGGGAATTTCACATTCTGATGCAATGAGAAGGCAACAACCCCCAAGGTATGGAGCCAGGGTCTGCCGACAATGGCTGTATATGGAGAGTAGGTGTCCACCACAATAAAGTTCACCTCCACTATCTCTGGGCCGGTCTGGATGGCTAGTCTAATCATGCCCTTTGGAATAACAAGCTTCCCGTTGAAGCTCATCAAGGGGGAGCTATAGGGCGTCAGGTCTTCTGGTTTCAACCCTAGCCCCTTGCCTTGTAGAGGTCCGGGTACATGACTTCGGCCGCACTGCCATCGTCCACCATCACTCTTCTCACATCGTAGTCCCCAATTCTGAGAGTGATCACCAGCGCATCTTCGTGGGGCTGTGTGGTTCCGATTTTGTCTTCCCTTGAAAAATTCAAGATCGGGTGAAAATTCCTTCTAGCTTTCTTCGGCTCTGGCTGGGACTCCTCGGCCGGCAACTGAGCCAGAGTTAGCACCCGTGAAGGGTGAGTGCCTGTTCTTCCCGGAGCGGCCAAGATCACATTGATCGTCCCTGCGGGCGGCCTTAGGGCATTATCTCTCTGGGGTTCTTGATGGGTCTAGCCTTGATGACCACTAGAATGATGTAGAATGTGCCTCAGCTTTCCTTCTCGGACGAGCTGGTCCAGATAGTTTCGGAGGTTTCTGCAACTCTCTGTGGTATGTCCGTGGTCCTAGTGGTATTGGCAATAAAAGCCCTGGTTGCGACTTGTGGACTCTCCCGCCATCTTATTCAGCCATTTAAAGTATGGCTCGTTCTTGATTTTCTCCAACACTTGTTGTACTGGTTCTCGGAACACAGCGCCGACGGTCTGTGTGTTAGTTGCTCCGGACTGCCCTGCGAAATCTCTCCTCGGGCGGCTGCTGTTATATCGGTTCGACCTGAAATCCCTCCTCTCTTGGGGGATAACCTTCTCCTTTCCTTTACCCTGCAATTGGTCTTCTTCTACTCGCTTGTACTTATCGATCCGATCCATTAGCTGGCACACACTGGTGGCGAGTTTGCCAGTCAGGAACTTCCTCAAGCCGTGCCCAGCTAGGAGACCATTTTTTAAGGTGCTGATGGCGACATCATCAAAATTGCCATCCAGTTCATTGTACATTTCCCAAAATTGGTCCGAGTAGGCCTTCAGGGTCTCTCCATCATGCATGGATAAAGACAATAGCGTGCTTAAGGGCCGAGGAGCTCTGCTGTTCGTAACGAAGCGGGAGCCAAAGGCCAGGGTCAGCCGTCTATACGAATCTATGGAATTCGTCCTCAGGCCACTGAACCACTTCATCGCCACTTGACCCAAGCTAGAGGGGAAGACTTTGCATATCAGCGCCTCGTTCTTGGAATGGACAGCCATCCTTTGGTTGAACTGGCTCACATGCTCCACAGGGTCTGTTTTGCCATTATAGATGGTGAAGGTTGGCTGCTGGAATCGCCGAGGGAGTATAGCTTCTTCTATGTGACGTGTGAAAGGTGACTTGGAGAGTTTATCCAGTGCCCTGCTCATGGCATCGCTCCCCAAGCCCCTAGGAGATGGGCTTTTACGCTTACGCCTCCGGTAGCGCTCTTCTTCGTGGGAGAAGGTCTCGCTTGGGGGAGTCCCTGATCTCGGCCTATAATCATCATCGCTTTCATCATCAGAAGGCACGTCAGGACTGAAACGAGACTGCCTTCCCTGTGCATGGCGCAGCTTTCTCCTTAAGTCGTCTATCTCCCGCTGCATGGTCAGCTTATCGTTCTGCATCTGGGATACATGACTCTTAACCTCTTCTGATTGCATGGCCTGGTTGTCATTTTGTCTCCGTAGCACGTGACTGCCCCCACGAGAGTGGCTTCTGCAGCTTTGAGTGGTGTGTACACTTCCCTCTCGAAACCTTCCATTCTCTTCGTTTCGATCACGCTTAGGGTCGGCGAAGTTACCCTGTTGTTGGGATCTAGCCGGTTCAGGCCGATGGGAGCTCGCTTGATGAGGGCCTAATCCTACCATGCTGGATTGTTGCCCCTACTAACAGACAAGTTCTCCCCACAGACGGCGCCAATTGTAGGGACTGGATCTGAGCACTTCTACTGCTGAACGAGTGGACTCAGATCCAACTAGCCCAATACAATAAATTTGTAGAGGATGAGTTTAAGAATTAGGCCTTAGTGAGGATTGCAACAACTAAACATGGTAGTGAGTGGGTGGAGTGACAAAAATATGGACTGAAGTATGAAATACTGCTCCTCGGCCTTCTCTTAAGGAACGTGTAACCCTTATTATTTCTTTAGTACTTGACTACAAAGGTTGGGAGAGTTCTACAAACTGCTATCGTCTTTTCCCCTTCCTTCCGTTTCGTCCCCTTTTTTTAGAAGGATTTCTTACATTATATACCCATTTTCAGTTGATTTTAGCCCTACATCTGTAGATTAAGCAGGTCACTACTTGAGTGCTTGTCCCATCAGCTGCCTTCCCATTCTTTCTGTGCGTTGCAGCAACCAAGGCTGCACTGTTCAGGGGTCATTTCCTCATTAATGTGGCCAGAACGTTAGTTGTGGGCATTTAATGTGGAGGTGACAGTTTATCCTGGAATTGTTCCTCCACCATGCTTCCATGGCTGACACATTGTACTTGTTCTTTCTCTTGGGATGCGTTAGGAGGCTACCTTTGGTGGCGTGCTGCTCTTAATGTTCTTGGGCAATTTGGACTTTCTCACTTTGTCCTCGGACGTTTCTTCCTCCTCGGCATGGGCCCTGGGCTTGGTATAAAGTGGGTCGGGGTTGCCAAGTTCTTTGACCCCACAATTATTATTATTATTATTATGGGGTATTGGAATTTAAATAAGGGAATTACGCCACACGTCATACCCATGGCCAAGGGGGCCATTATCATGCCGAGGAGGTCACACCCTCGAACAATAAGGCCTCGTCAGTGGCACGTTACCGAGGAGGTCATACTGTAGAGAAAGAGTTTTGGAGAAGGGGTTAATCCTGACATGACTGAAGAGATGGTAGCTGCCATCACATTTAATGCATCCCACCAAACCTCCTGACTACATTTATGTGTAGAAGACCCCTGAACAGTGCTGCCTTAGCTGTCGTAACTCACAAGGGGTTTGGGAAGGTGTCTGATGGGACAAGTACTCAAGTGGTGGCCTGGACGATCAACAAATGGAGGGCCAAGATCATGTAAGAGACCTTCTAGGGAGAGGGGATAGGAAAATCTGTAGAGAAAACACTGTAGCAACAAAAACTGAAATTGTATCCAAGTCTAAGAGAACTATATTCGAGAACCACTCTCCTCGGACTTCGCTGACGAAGGATTTCTTGGCATAGAGCTTGTCTTTCTTTGCTTTCTTATTATCTTTAATCCACTGTGCATGTTGCTTGATCCGTTGAAACCTAGTTTTTAAGCCAACTCTCTACAAATTCATTGTGTTGGGCTCTTTAGGCCTGAACCCTTCTACCTTTTGGGCTTAGGAATCAAAACGGCGCCCTTACAAACCTACTTTGTTTAATATTAATAAACCTATCTTAACATTTGCTCAAAAATGCAATTCTCAAACACTCAACATAAATTACTTGCTTGACAAAATTGAAGAAGTTCAAATCATCCTAAAAATCCTAATAAAGTCGCCATCAAACCCATATGCCAGGTATAGTGGATAGGATCTCTCCCTTCATCTACACTTCCTTTCCTCTTTATACTAAATGATTATTTATTTTTGTCTCCTTTGAGTTCCAACTCTGAGGGAATCTAATCAGGGGGTAACATCACCAAAGTTCTGTGAGTTTATGGATAAAGTCTTTAAATTATGGAGATTAATTTGTTTTATCTTAAAAGTTCAACTTCATTTTTCTGTGAGTTTACATATAATTTTTAAAATTTTCACTTTTTTTAGTAAATTTGTAATATTTTTTACCTTAATTTTTTAAGCAAATTAAACCAATGAAAATTTAGGTAAATAACTCCATGAATAAAACCCAAGAAATACAATCCCTCTCACATTCACTCCCTTTCCCTACCCCCGGTATTCTCTATTGCTCAGATCTTTTTCTTGTCTACCCCTCCTCTCAGACCTGTTCAACCTTCTCTTTCTTTCCTTGGAGGATTCCTTTCTTTTTCCCTTTTATTCTCATACTTCTTGGGATGAAGAAAGGGAAGGTATTCATAATAGTAGACTCCTGTCATGTCATCCATGCCACCATCAAACCAAAGAGGGGATAATTGGCCTGAATTAGCCTTCCCTACTATTCAAATGAGTCATTCAGCATTTAATGTTGGGTGGCTAGTCTAGAAAGTAGGTAACTAAAATCTTCCTATTTTGTAACCTAACTTCCAAATTTAGGTCAAAGGTTAGTAAATTAAAACTTTTCCATATACTTTTCAATTTAGAAACCATGTACTTTTCTTAGAGCATTCACATTGGCAAATGCTAATTCTACTCTATTTTACCATTCCAAAAACCTACTTTATCATTATACCATACCATTTTACAATACTTCTAACATCCCAAAACTCTATTTTTATTAAAATATTATTTTTTTAAACATTCTTTATTATTTCTTTCAATTGTCAAACTTTTTTTCAGATTTTGGCATGATTCCAAGTTTTAAAATATATTATTTCTTATACAATAGTTGCTACAGTGCAATTCTATGTTTAGAATTGCACTGTAGCACTATTGCAAAAAAATTTGCAATAGTGTCATTTACAATTCACTGATGCAACTAGTTTTAAGACTTAAAATGCTATATTTCTCTTAGATTTAGCTTTAGCATTTGCCAATGTGAATGCTCTAGAATGTATCTAGTACTAACGCCATGAAATTTTCTAATTATCTTTTAGCCAATAAAAATCAAACCCAATTATATATATATGTGTGTGTGTGTGTGTGTGTCAAATAGTGAATGACAATCAACTTTCCTAACAACTTATAAATAGATGTTAATAAGCCTAAATGCAAAAACTTAATTAGTAATTTTACATATAAAATTACAAGAACAGTTTTAAAACCAATATATAAAGTTAAAAAAATATATTTAAATATTTAAATAGTCACTTTTTTTTTCTTTTTTTTTTGGTCCTAGGCCTTAAAATGTGTTGAGCTGGCCTTGCCTTGGTGACTACATTTTTACTACTAAGTATGATATAATGAAGTATAAATAGTATATTAAGCCCCAGACTAACCCACGGTTCTTTTTTTTTTTTTTTTTTTAGAGAGTTTCAACCTATGGCGTCCGTTCCTGATGATAGCTCTTTATTATCAGACCAAGACACCAATCAGTTTTTGGTGTAGGCGGGGATTAAACCCCAGATCTCTTATACAACCATCAGAGACTTTATCAATTGAGCTAACTGGA
The DNA here is from genome assembly GCA_019022515.1 of Quercus aquifolioides. Taxonomy (NCBI): domain Eukaryota; kingdom Viridiplantae; phylum Streptophyta; class Magnoliopsida; order Fagales; family Fagaceae; genus Quercus; species Quercus aquifolioides. The sequence continues at coordinate 36,105,612 of CM032331.1, read as the reverse complement.
ACCCATGGTTCATTAACTTATTTATAATGCGATTAAAATTACAATATTTACACTACAATGAACCTCCACTATAGTGGGTTCCTGTTAGCTCAACTTGTAAAGTCTTTAATAGTTGTATAAAAGATTTGGGGTTCAATTCCCGCCTACACCAAAAAACTGATTGGTGTTTTGGTCTAATGATAAAGAACTATCATCAGAAGCGGACGCCATAGGTGTTAAAATTTTCTCAAAAAAAAAAAAAAAAAAACCCCACTATAGGATACAGACTTGGATCTCTAACTAGAATTGGGTTAGAGCTTAATATCTTTAACATATGGAGGAGAAATTCTCCTTGATGGTTTTCTAATCGGGCCTAATCATCAGTCCATAATTTGAATCGGTCATATAGAACCCTTTTTCCAAATAGGCTAAAGCGTTAGACTTGATTTATGGGCCAAACTAATTCGCTATATGCCCATATCCATTTCCAACATGCATTGACAATAGAAAACAACGGCATAAAATTGTTCCAATTTTTTTTTTTAAAAAATTATTTCCCATCAATTACATACAAGTTTAATCACAAGAAAATTAATAACCAGGTCAAAATCAGTTACATCAGGCAGTCTAAAAATGCCAAATCCATCAACTATAAATTTTTGCATGAACAGTCGCTTCTCGACGTTTTCCTGGTGTTGGTTATTTTCTTAAATAATTATCAAAAAAATAAAAATAACTCTTAATTTGAGTATCTTTTTACCAATAATATTAAGTTTGTACATTTGGAAAAATGAATTATTATTACTGATATTACAATTTTTTTCTTAAAAAAGCATTAAAATATATATAACCATATAAAGTATTGGTAGAAACTAGAAAGCCCAACGCAAAGGCATCAACTTTGTGTTTGTGGCTCAACAAGCCTTCAAATTTCTTAGAATAGAGAGGGGTGCTTGAGATTTTATCGATTTGGACAAGTACGAAAATAGTTATTTGGACAAGTAGGGAAAAAGTCATATTATGTAAAAAGAAATTTACACTGTACAAGCTATTGACTAATTTTTAGTGGTATTTTATTACTTTAAAAAAAAAAAGCATTTAAACATTTAATAATCTTTTAAAGTGTTATTAGAAAAGCCCAACCCAAGGCATTTCCTTGTGGTTGGGCCTAACATAAGGTTTCAAATTGCTTAGAATAGGGAAGGGTGCTTTAGATTATCATCAAGTTTGTTTCGTTTTGTTCTGGTTTTCTAAATAGATAGGAGTAAGCGCTTAAATCTATTACATTTTTTTTATGATTATTATCAAGTCTTTAAGATTTTTACTTTTTATTATCAGGTTAAGAAATGAAAAATATGTACACCATAATTATTGATTTTTACTATTAGACCAAGACATGTGTTTTATTAAACCAATGGCCATCATTAGAAATGAATCCTACTTTCTTTCTTTTTTTTCTTTTTTTTTTTAAAGAAAAAAAAAAAAAAGTAGGATTCATTTCTAATGATGGCCATTGGGCCTATTTTGGTTCTTTCATGGACCCAAAATGTAGATTTTGTTAAATGGATAAGAGTCACTTACAAAATCTGAGTATCTATAAGTGAAACCACCTGCTGGCTACTTTCACACAAATTTAACCATGTTTGTTCTATTCTATGTGGTTGAAGTCACAACTTAACCCATTTTTAGCCCACAAAAGCATGCTGCATCATTTATTGATTTCTGAGATTTGTCACATTTTGCAGCCTCCTTTTGTGCCGATTTAGCTTAGAAGGCTCAGCTAATTAGATTTATGGTGTGTTTGGATACCACTTATTTGCTGAAAATTGAAAACTTATTGCTGAAAACACTGTAACAAAATAATTTTTAAATGTATAAATAGTGTTGTGGGACCCAAATTTACTTAGAAATCTGTGTTTTGCTGACTTTTATGAGTCCGTGAACAGTATCCATGGGACCCACTAAAAAAACGCAAAACGTCCAATCCAAACGCACGCTTAGTCAACAAATTTCTTCAATCGTGACTAAATCACCTCAATTCTTTACCTAAACTAAAACAAACCCGAAACTTACCTCTTGTTTAACATCATAGCAGTTAATAGCTTCAACCCTTAAGGAAAATCATTCCCTAGGGATGCCTTGAATATGCTATAAAACCTTAAACCTCACCATGAAGTCTTGCATTAACAGCTTTCATTACTAGCTCAACCTGGTTACTTACTTCAATCAAAGTTTTTGAGTCACATAAGAGCAGTTGAATATTAAGGGTGTTGTGTGTACGTGGCAACACAATAGAGTCCTCTCTCTCTCTCTCTCTCTCTCTCTCTCCCCCTTACTACCTCTCTTAAATTCTTCATCCTAGTGTATGTATGGAATGATTCAGTTTTAAAACATCATTTCCACTTTCTCATCCTTTTGTTGTCTAGCACATTTTTGGCTTTTATTTGTGATGTACTACTAGCTAGCCTTTACTCAAGAGTATTGCAAATTTTGAGCATGACTTTACTTATTTCTTTAAATTTAAATTTATTGAACTTGAGGGGTGTTTGGGCCAACTTTCCTTCTATTTGGCCCTTCCGCAAATTTACCACAATAGAGTCCATTCCAAGTCCTTTATTTCACAATAAGAAACTTTTATCACTTGAAGTGATTGAAATTGCAAGATTATCACCAAGCTAATAAAATATAAAATGGTAAGACTTAGGTACAGTACTTAAATGTTATTCCTTAGATTCTCCTTTTAAGATTCTACAATGTGGATTTTTTATTTTTCTTTTTGAGAAGGAAAAAAGGGGGTCTTTATAGTCATATTACACCCCCGGGCAGGGAGCCAGTGGCCTCGGTCGGGGTAGCCCGATCTCGAGGGCCCTTCTATACCACTGTGCGGGAGTCACCTCACATTGTGAGTACACCTCACTACTAAGTTTACCCACTAACAAAAACTTGTGGACAGCGGGACTCGAACCTAGGTGTGTTGCACAAAGCGTCCGAGCCTTACCCACTCAGCCAAGCCCCTGTTGGCTATGTGGATTTTTTCTTATAGGATGAAAGTGTATTTTTTAATTAAGTAGTCACATAGTTGAATCTTAAAAAGAGAATATAAGAAATAACACCTAAGGTACTGTACTTAAATTTTATCTAATATAATAAGGGGAAAAAAGTTATCAAGGCTCATACGAATGATTATCTCTCAAACTATTATCCAAATAAACCACTCATTATAAAAGCAATCAGCTTTGACACCAGTCATGTCACAGCACAACCATGGTAAAGATGACATAATCAAATTCATGATTGTAATCGACTTCACTTATTGAAACCCATGGAATCAAATTTCATATCTAGTGGTAATCACCATGTACGATTCAATTTTGTCATGATTTGGGTGTCTCAAAAAAATTGAAGATTGACAAACCATGTAATCATGGTCAATAGATCTAGCACAAAATTGCAATTTTATGCAGACAATAGTCAAGTGGGTAGTATAATCAATTAGTATATTCTTGAAGTCAATTTTAAACAAATCTGGAATCACACATATTACCAAAATTTGACTATAAGATGTAAACTTGGAACATGCGTGAATGAGATATTGCTGAATTCATGTCCAATATGCAAATAGTATAGCAGACCCTATCGAAAATTCTTCTTGTATATTCGATGATGTTGATATTTTTCTTGTTTGTTATTATTATGGCACTCGCCGTTAATCACGGTTAATCGTTTTCTTCATCATTGTTATCGTTATCCCCAGTTGTCAATTGAAGCTTCAAAGTATCTCTGTCATTGTTATCTTTGAGCCCATGTCTTCTTCGTTATCTAGTTACTATTCTCATCTCTGTCTCTTTCTCTCTATACAAAGTTTCGTTTTGACAATTTGGCAAACATATTATAATCACAGTTGTGGTAGTAATTTATGATGACGAATGCAAATACCTAAGGCTTGAACTTCTTATAGCGGACAACCGACAAGTCTGAGTTGAAACGAAATCTTTAGAGAGACCAAATTGGCTTTTGAATTAAACACAAAAGCTTAAACTACACATAACATTACTTGATGTAGCGTGACTGCCATAAGAAATTGTATACTCAGCAGAAAAAAAAAACAATAATAGTAATAGCAGAACACGTATATTTCAATCATAAACGCTTAAATCTTTGAGGTGACTTAGTGACTACTTGAATCTACAAGCAAAGGTTCTTTGAAATCTACTCAGGGAAGGAACTACCTTGGGCCTAAGGGGGCCACTCCCCCCGCCCCCCCCGGGGGAAAAAAAAAATTATCAAATCATCCCTTGTTTGGTTGTTGCAAGAATATCAAGTAGGAAAATCTACAAAACAATTCACATATTCAGATAATAAAAAAAATCTTTGGACACGGTCTAAGTAAAAAAAAATTCTAACAAATCAATTATAAATTCTAACAAAACAAATCACAAAAACCCAATAATCTTAACCCAATTTCTACCTCTCATTTTAGAGCTCTTTGTCCCTCTCAAATAACTCTACCCCATAGTCACAGAGACAATTCCTATTCTGTTAATCATTCCATCCACACACCAATTAATGTCACCAGCATCTTGGATCAATTGGTGTCTTTAACTCAATCCATGAAAAAATTTATTTTTTTAAAGAGCTGCTACTCTTTAACATAACCAGTGGAAAATTTTTATTTTTTTTGAATGATATAATTTTATTAATTTTTAATGTTTTATTAACTTTGGGACACACTTGGCACACATGCATGCATAAATGTAATACACATGTGAAACAACAACAATCTACTGTTTTGTGCCTTACCTAAATTGCCACCAGAGCATGTGTGCAATTAGGGCTGTCCAGAGACCCGGTCAACCCGACCCATCCGCCGCCGCCGACCGGACCCGACCCGCCTCCAACCGAACCGACTTCTCCGGCGGTCGGCGACGGGTTTATTCTTCCAAAACCCGAGTTTCCCGGGTTGGGTGTCGGTTTTCCTTCCTCCAAAATCCGTTCAACCCGATCCGACCAACCCAGAAAATTTCCGGCGAGATCTATACCATTTTCGTCAAGATCTTGGCGAGATTTCGCCGAATCTAGCCCAAATCTTGCCGAAAATGGCCTAGATTAGGCCGGATCTGGTGAGACATCAAGGATTTTGGCCATTTTTCTCCGTTTTCGCGCTGGATTCTCGCCGGATCTACGCTTGATTCTCGCAGTTTTCCAGATTTTCGACTCCGACCGACCCGCCCGGATCCTGTTGAAGTTTCAACCCGCCCGATCCGATCATCCTCTCGGTCGGCGGCGGGTTGAGATTCCGTCCACCCGATCTGATCGGGTCGGTTGCGGGTTGGGCACAAACCCGACCCGGACCGACCCGTGGACAGCCCTATTAGTCTATTGGTAATAAACTTTGTGCATTAGCTAAATTAATGTAGTGATGGGAAAAACTTTATTATTTACATAGTTGAAGACTCAAATCTACCGTTCATTATCATGTGATTGTTTAACAAATCTCTTTTTCTCTTCTTTTTTTACTACTTTTTTAAAATGGCAATTTTTTAAATGAAAAGATCTCACATCTTTATGCTACCTCAAACTTAACAAAGTAATTATTAAAAAAAAAAAAATCCTTAACCAAAACACCAATAATTGTCTCACCTTTTTTTTCACTAAATATTAGTGCATGATGTTGATTAACCATTATTTTAGTTGTTTTATTAATGTAATACTAGACATGGATTTGAACTGTTAACTATGGTTTTTGTATTTTTTTTTTTTTTTTAGAATCTTTTATATATAGCATTATGAAGTTATTAGGTATAGAATTAGGTGAAAAGAATAAATAGATTTAAAAAAAAAATTATACTGTGGATAAAATAAAGAATTGGTCTAACCTCAGTCAGCTTGAAAATATCAAGACGTGCTAATTAACTTACAGAACTCTTGATTATAAATATCTATTATTAATTTTTAAAAAAAGAAAAAATTAAAGCTAATAATGCATCGTTGTCAACCTCCAGTATTAATATTCTAACTTTTTAAAATTTTTGAACAAAGAACTTTGACCACTCCTAAGTTTGAATCTTGATTCCATCCCTAAATCTACGAGAAGAATAAGAGGACATTTTCTGAAATTGTTATTATTGAATAGTCTAAATGGCCAAGGGACTATAAGTCTATAATCACTAATTTCTAATAAAGAAGTCCTAGTCCAGCTAGGAAATTCTTAGGAAACCTTAATTCGTGGTAGGTAAGAAATTTGACTAAAAATAAATAAATAAATGATAGTTTGAGAAAATTACATAAATTAATACTTCAGATTATAGAAAACATACTAAAACTGACGGGACCTACTTATTTTTAATTTCAATTTGAAAATTATAACAAAAGATAAAATTAAAAGTAAACAAAATTCTAAATGAAGGAATTTGACCAAAAAGTGGCATAGATCACGAGCATAGGCAATGCTTTTTTTTTATCCTCATGTCGATTCCTTTTAGGTCACCAAATTTCACATGATTCCATCGTTATCTCGCTGATTTCTCCCAGTACCTTTTACTTTATGAACTTCTTGCAATTGTTCACTATCACTCTATTCAAGGAAAGTTTGAATTGTTGATTTTACATTAGTCCTTGCTTTTTTTTTTTGTGGAAGAAATATCATTCCACAATGAAATTGAATTACAACAGAGCCAAGGAGGAAAGGATTACATCACATCGTCTCTAAGAATGTTCATAATACAAGGGGGAGAGATTCCTTTCCAAATTTTTGATTGGCTTGAAGATTTTGCTTCTTTTGCCAGTGAGTGAGCTGCTCTGTTGCTGTCCCTTTTCAAGTGATGGAAGGAACAAAGACTAAAGGTGCTAGATGCCTCCATGATATCCTCGAGAATGTGGCCAATGTCGCTGCCAACAGCCCCAGAATTTAAGGCAAGGATGATAGAGAGAGCATTAGATTCAAAAATGGCTTGGTCAACCCGCAACTCCAAGGCAAAGAGGACTCCTTGGAGCAGCGCATAAGCTTCTGTAGTTTCAGCAGGGAAGCAGGAAGGGAGGACCAAGCTAAGAGCGCCAATAGAAGAGCCCGAGGAGTCCCTAATGACAACACCAATGCAGGAGTTGCCTCCCCCTGCATCAGTCGCGCCGTCCATATTGATCTTGAAGTAACCAGGAGGAGGAGCAGTCCATTGGTTACAGGCCGAGGAGAGGGAAGGCAGGGAGCTGACCCAAGTTCACATTTACTGGCTCGTCTGAAGGGTAATACTATATAGGGGAAAATTATTAGATATTCCCGGAGTACCATAAATGCGTAGTCTTTCTCCTTCCTCTCACATAAATGGTGGGTCCTACCATGAATTTAATTAGTGGGACCCACCATTCATGTGAGTTGAGAAAGTACACATTTATGGTACTCCGGGAGTACACAATAATTTTCCCTATATTGGTTAGTGACATTAAAGGTAGAGGAATAGCCAATTTTGGCTAGAGTACAACAAGGTATGCATTAATTACTATGGATTTTCTTGATAATATGAAACAACTAATACTTGTCTTTTAACTTGTTATAGGTACCAGTAGGATAATATGAAACAACTAATACTTGTCTTTTAACTTGTTATAGGTACCAGTAGGAATTTTTCATTTACTAGGTAGACAATCACCAAATTCCCCTCGTTGAAGATATTTTTGCGCATTTTCTTGTCATTATCTTGCTTGTACTTGGAATCGTCATCTCGAACCATTGTTGAATGATGTCGCAGAATCCTGAAGAAATCACACATGATACTCTTAATGAAACAGAAACTAAACTATTAGCTTTTGGTAGTAAACCTTGAATCCACAAGGGGTTTTCCTAAATCCACAAGGAAATAAAAATTGAAATTCACTAGAAGAAAATTTACAAAACGTTTGTGTTTATTGATAAGAGTCTGATTTGCCTCTGATGGCTACAAAACATATAAATACTAAGAAAACCATCGAAAACCCTAATTCGCATTAATTATGCGATTATGTGACAAAATACCGAAATTTACCAAAAATGGCAAAATTGAGTTAAATGCAGAATCATAAACTATTGATCTTAAAAATCATCCCAAAACAAGCTGAACTTTATTCTGACTTTTAGACTAAAAGTTATTAAGGAAACTAAAATTACTATAAACAGCAAAATCACAATTTTCAGGGCTTAAATGGAGGAATTCACCATTTTAGAGGGTACCTTGTGACATAGCGAAAACTATTGCTTAGAAAACTGTTTCGCTTCAGCTTGCTAAATTTCATGCAATTCCAACTCCGAGACCCATGATTTCTACTAATGCCTATTTGCCTTACACGATGATTTCAGGACCGCGTGAGAGTCTAAGAAGGCCATGACGATTTGTTCTACATCATCGAACCTCTTCCTTTATACCCTTAATATAGTCTACCATATTTTTGCTACAATGCTAATATCGAGTTTTGAGTTTCTCACGTAACGATACTAATCTAATACATGTTTTGGGTGCATGCAATAGCCTATGGCAAATGAGGATTTTTTTTTTTTTTTTTTGTGTGCTTTGATTGATGGTACTATTGAAAGTGGATTCTCTCCTAAAATACATCAAGTGCCGGTTTGGATAGCACTTCGTTTCACTTAATGTGGCGTTGCGTTTTGTTCATGCGTTTTCAGTTTTTTTTTTTTTTTTAGCCGGAGTTATTGACTTTTGAGGGACAAAAAGTACTGTGCATGAACAGTGCGTGCACTGTTCACGCACTGTTCATGCACTATTCACACATTAAAAATATTAAAAATGGGTCCCACGATACTATTCATACATTTAAAAATTATTTTGCTACAGTGTTTTCAGCAACAATAAGTTGTATCCAAACGGACCCTTCAAATAAGATTACTTAGGGTTCGGTTTATAACTTTGGTCTACTCCTTAACTCCTTAACCTAGGATTCTTACTAAACTCCTTCCATAGCCACCACTCTTCTAAATTGTTTCATCCATTAAACCAACAAAAATAGAATGGAAAAACTACACTTTTTCACCATAAACCATCAAATTTTACATTTTGCCTCCTAAACTATCAAAATGCACTATCAACCCTTAAATAAAAAACTTTGTAACACTTAAGCTCTTATTGTCTGTTTTGCTATTAAGTCTAACAAAATTTAGCATTAAAATACCAATTTACCATCTATCTTCTATTTTGGAGAGGCGTAAATTGGTCTTTCAATGCTTAATTCTGTCTTACTTAACACCAAAAAACAGATGGAAGGGAGGGGGGGGGGGGGGACATTGAATAGAGTTCAGGGGGGATAAAGTGTTAAATTAGGTATGGTTTAGGGTGGGAAAATGTCATTTTTCCAAATAAAATCCTTCTTATTTCTAGGTATAAGAGGTGTTAAAATCTATGGAGTGTCTACCTTACAAATTTGTGTAGATTTGCAAAGCATGGTTTTTAAACCTGGACCGAACTGACTGGTCCGACTAGGTTAATTGTGAACCGGTCATAAAACCATTTTTTATATGCAAGAACCGAGCTTTTAATGGATTTGAGAGAACCGTGTGAACCAGAGTTCAACCCGAAAAACTGGCCGAACCGTAGACCGATTCAACAGGGTCAATTGATTGTATTTAATTTGAATGGTGTTGCTGGGTGTTGAACTTGAGACCTTCCCCTTTTGAGCACTATGGTTGACACCATGACCAACAGACCAGGCAAGCTCCTTGTGAGCTAATTTGAAGTATTATTAAATTTATATTAGATTTACATGATTTATAGTTTCCAAACTTCCATATCACCTCTATCTCAATGTATTAAATATTACTAAATTTGTTTTCATTGATAAATTAACTTATGATTTAAGAATAATACCTTTGCATAGGAATTTACTATTTATGAATTTATTTTAAAAGTGATTTTTATTTAATAAATAATTTCTACTTAAAGGATTATTATACAATATTTATTCATGCTTATTTATGCTATATTATTTTCTATAGAGCATCCGTAGCAGATGTTCTAAAAATTATGTCATTTTACCACACTAAAGGCCTACTTTATTATTTTACCACATCATTTTACAACATCCTATTTATCAGATGTTTTATAATTCAATTCTATACATTAAAATAATATTTACTACACATTAAAATAATATTTATTACAACACACCAACTCACCAACAGCCACGGAGAGATGACAGAGAAAGGAATAAAAAAAGAAAAAAAAATTTGCCACACCGTTCCGTACCGTGGCAAATTTGCCACGATACTGTTCAATGTTGCAAAAGATATAACATTTCCCACATCTGCTAATGGGCTCAATTTGGGTTTGGTGTGGGATATGTGCCAAATATTTAGCATTTGGCACATATCCCACATCTACTGTGGGTGCTCTAAGTACTATTTTATGTTAACCTTATAATATCATGAAAATTTATTTGAAAGTTTGGTTCATTTTTTTAAGATATTTTAGTCAATTTTGCTAATATTTACAAATTTAATACCTTTATTTAAATTAATTATGATATCATCACGGTTCGACCTCAGTTGAACCTTGGTCCAACCTTAAAAATCTTGAACCTCTTCTTTTATCGGTTCTTTGAACGGTCCGGGTCTGAAAACTATGTTGTAAAGTGTAGAGTGAGTTGTTGAGTTTGTTGATTTGTTCATTGTTGTATCTTGTGGACAATATGTCAAATTACCTATTTGCATCGGTAATACTACCGAGAAGGCGTAAATCATTTCAAGAAAATGACCTAATCCGTGCCTCAATCTCTATCACCCAGCTCTTTGCAACTTAGTTTATACCATTATTTGCGGTATAACTTCTCATTTTCTCCAGCAGAATGTCAAATCCTCCTAGACGTTTTCTCTATCATAGTAGACGTCAATCCTAACGAAGAACAAAAACCCCATCACATCTTTTTATTTTATTTTATTTTATTTTTTGGAGGGGGCTCTAATTTTATTGATTGCATACCAAATATATGCCTTACCATAATGTGTACTATTTTATTTTTGGATGTTCAAAATTATTGTCGCTTTTAAATGACAATCGGCAACATTTTAATTATTTTTTTTTTTTTTTACTTTATTTAAAAATTTGATATTCCATTCTCGTTTACTAACTCTGGATAGCCCCTTTCACCTTTTAGTCAAAATTTAGTTAGTTCTCCCCAAATTTTGCTTGAATATATTAACTACGTACGTCGTAGCTAAATTTTCTAATCACTACTGTAAGTTACTATTGTAATTTTCTAATCGCTAAATTTTCACATCTGGCAAGTTACTTACTGGTCTCACACCAATCTTGGTGTTCAATGGCCGATCTTGCCTTCTAGTGGCCAAGCATGGCCATTGGATTATTGCTAAGCCAAGAGGTGGCCAATCTTGCAAAAGAAAAGGCGGTCATTCTTGGCTATTGGATTTAAAGTGTCTCTGTAAATAAAAAAGAATAAAAAACAGTATTTAAATAGAAAAGATAGAAAAAGAAGTAAAGAGTTTCGTGAATATATATGTAAAAACTAAAAGGTAAGTTAGTTAAAATAGAAAAAACTAAAAAACTGAAATTTTAAACTAAAATTTAATTAAATATTTGTTTGGTGCCTTTCAAGCACCTAAGAATTCCTCTGGGTGTGTAATGTATAGTTCTCTCATCTCACATGCATCGGGTTATTATATAGAAAAATCTCATAAAAATGACCTCAAGATATTGACAAAAAAATTTAAGTCAATAACCTCATGGATGCACATAATTAGTGTGTGTTTTATCTTTTGAGGGTTACTCAAGATGTTGATATAATTAATTTTATGTGAATATTCTTTTTGATGGATAGATAATAAGGATGAGAGAGATGAGATTTTTTTTTTTTTTTTTTTTTTTTTTTTTTTTTTTTTTTTTTTTTTTTGTGAACACTACAAAATGTGTCATTAACCATAAAAAACTTATACCCTATAACGGGTATATGCAACACCTCTCTTATAACATGTTAGTTTTAGCAAGTATATGTCGTATCTCTCTCATAGCAGGTTGATTCCAGGACCACCTGCTATGATAGTGATACTGCATATACTCGCTGCAGCGTATACTGACTCTTAACCATCGCTTGGACGGTTGAACCCTTCAATGTGAATCCTCAAAGAGGATGCGACATGGACGGAACAGTAAAGCACCGTTAAGCGTCAAAGTTAGCTGCACTGACAAATTTAGCAGACTTTTCAATGATCTCTTTTCTATCTTTGTCGTTGAACAGTGATGGGGGGTTGGAGAAACCGGAACCACATAGGGAAGCTGCACTGTTGTAGTGCGAAGCAGACATCATATGTATATATATGACAACCACGCAAAAGTTAAAGAAATTTAAATTTAAAAAAAAGGGGTCATGTTCTGAGAATCCAGGCAAGCTTCAAATGCCGCCCCTCACTAGGCAAAACACCAATAACTTCACGTTTTTTAAAACAGTTTATTGTATAATATTTTGTTCAGTCAAGCACGTTTCATCTTTAGCATATTTAGAAAATCTAGAAAGAAGAAAGTCTTGGAGAACCGAAAGAACCCAATTACCTATGAACTTACATGCCATATAGTTTCATTTTCAAGAAATTAACTTTTTCCCTTTATTTCTTTCACTTTTCTTGGTATTATTGGGGTCCCTCGATTGATTGCACAAGATCATCTTTGAGTAGAAGAATAGAACTCTAATCAACAAGTCATATTCTCTTTTTTAATGCTTGGTCAATCATATGGCTATACAAGCCTTTAAATTTTCGATCTATATAATATACACCTGTGATATTCAGGACCACTGTGCCTGACCAGACATTACTACAATAATAGTACCATTTTGCTGGAGTATTTGTTTACTTCTTCTTATTTTGGCCCTTAGATATTAGCTCAAGCAATAAAGCGCAAATAATATATATATATATATATATATATATATATATATAAGCAATGAGAATATTAAAAAAAAAATAGAAAACTATAATGTAACAGTAAGTTAGAAGGAACCAGAACTTTACCTATGATGGGGGTTCAAGTATGAACTTAAATAAAAGTTTAACATGTATTTACTATTTAGTGTTAACAAAAAATAAACAAAAAAATAAGATACAAAATAATTATTTCTGAATCTATTAATCATTTATAAATGGAATTTGATGTTCTTTTAAATTCTAAAAATCTTATAAGATTGATTATGTATTAATTTTCTTACAATTTTCTTAAAATGTACAAAATCAAAGAGTTCATTAATATATATATATATATATATATATTTTTTTTTTTTTTTTGTGCTAAAGTCTAATTTTATCAATATTATATTCAGGAATAAAAATACTCATACTATGGTTATGATAGAAACATTAGAAAAGTAAGCACAAATACACTATTTAAAAATTCTCGTACCATTGTATTTGATCCAATTCAAGAAGAAAAATAATAAAAATGAATAAAAAAATCTATATGCTTTGTATTTGATCCAATTCAAGAAGAAAAATAATAATGACTAAAAAAATCTATGTGCTTTGAATCTACAATCATTTCGGTCAAAATTTGGAGGGCTGGGGGAATTAAATATGACATATATTAATAAATAAATAAAAGGAAATGTATATTTGAATATACAAAGCTAAAGAACTGCCTTCTTGAAAATTATTGGATTTTATTTCTTAGTTTTTCCTTAATTTATCTTGATTAAGAAACACTTTTTTGTTTACAATAGGATATTAGCTGCATGAAACACCAAAAAAAAAAAAAAATTAATCTTAAAAAAATTTATATGTTGACAAGTAGTTTTTTTTTTTTTAATGGACCAGCTGACTATTCCATTTTTCTTCCTTTTTGATCTATGTGCTTTGAATCTACCATCATTTCGGTCAAAATTTGGAGGGCTGGGGGAATTAAATATGACATATATTAATAAATAAATAAAAAGGAACTGTACATTTGAATAGGCAAAGCTAAAGAACTGGCTTAACATTGCTTGAAAATTATTGGATTTATTTCTTAGTTTTTCCTTAATTTATCTTGATTAAGAAACACTTTTTTGTTTACAATAGGATATTAGCTGCATGAAACACCCAAAAAAAAATATAATCTTAAAAAATTTTATATGTTGACAAGTAGTTTTTTTTTTAATGGACAAGCTGACTATTCCATTTTTCTTCCTTTTTGATCTATTTGAGTCAATTGAATTTTTGGGATTTAGAAAATTTTGGGACCAAATTTTAAATATTTATAGAATATTTTTTATAAAAAAATAACTTGGGATGGTAGGGGTAAATATATTCTAAAATTATAAATAAATAAAAAATGGTGTTTAATGGGAGGGGTTTAATTATGGTTCCCTTGGTCTTTAACTTAGTTCCATCTCTGAGTTGATAATAATTTATAAAATGACAAAGTTTGGTTACAAAATTGATTGTAGCCTAAAATTACAACCTTACTTGATAAAATAAACATTACTATATATTTTGAAAATCTAGCCATTGGATTGTATGTTCTTTACACTCTTAATACACTTATCAAATTTTATGACAATCGGACATTATTTATTATATAATCTATAAGCTTACATTTTATGCATAATTTCAAACTATAAAAAATTACAATTTAAACAATTTATTAATGACATAACTATTAATTTTCAATTTCTTAGAAATTTTGCTAGTATGAAATATATAAGAAGAATATATAATCTAATGGTGAATTTTTAAAATTCATCTCCAATAAAAAGATATTGAGTAAGATTTAGTCTTATGCTACAATTAATTTTGTAACTAAACTTTGTCCTTTATAAAATTATATTAGCAATGAAAAGTTACATAAAATAAATACCTATTACTGTCATCTTGCTGTAAATGATTCCTTTTGCATAATACCGGTTGATGGTAAGAAGCAAAAAGTATTTCGGTCTGTTCTTTGACTGAGAATCAATTAAGGACTTCTGAGTTGTATCTTTTTAAATTCCTAGGATGGTGATTATGGACAAAAGTTTATTCCAATTGAAAACAGGCTACGAGACCAAATAACGGACAAATCCAAAAAAAGTATTATTATTATTTCCTATTTTCTGTTTTAGGCTTCATGGAAGGGAAATGGAAACTGCATGATCAAAATTTGATCAACATTATATTTTTGATCTTAAGGTTTATGGTTATTTTTAATATGGTTTTTTTAAGTTTGAGATTTTTATTTTGATCCATCAAGTTTAATATAATTTTCAAAATAGTCACTCTGTCTATCTCTATTACTTATAGACTGTTAAGTACCAATAAAAGGATTTTTTCCCCC
The DNA here is from genome assembly GCA_019022515.1 of Quercus aquifolioides. Taxonomy (NCBI): domain Eukaryota; kingdom Viridiplantae; phylum Streptophyta; class Magnoliopsida; order Fagales; family Fagaceae; genus Quercus; species Quercus aquifolioides. Next base: position 36,090,364 of record CM032331.1, on the reverse strand, counting down.
CTCCAATTTAACAATCAGATCAGTTACGCCCATGAACATAATGACCTTTTTTTTTTTTTTTTTTGCTGAATAAACATAATGACCCGTTGAAAAACAGGATCAAATTTTGATGATTAACTAAAAAAAAATCTCAAATTTTAGAAGTTAAAAGAATAATTTAGACTACTGCGCACCATTGGCTTGATAATCACTCCGCAGATAAAAATTCTTGTGAGGTGTGGGGCAAAGGCATTGGAGGTCAAGTATTTATAGGAGAGTTTCATACACGTACACTTAGATTATGCTAGAGTATGATTTCTATCTTTGATCTAAAGATAATTTAGATTAAAATTTTAATTTGGAAACTGTTTTAAAAAGACGTTGAATTGTTGATTAAAAGTACAATATGCCATTTTGACAGCCGCCTCCAAAGAAAAAGAAAAGATATATATATATATATGTACACGCACATACAGATAAACACCTTGTCAGTTGTAACATATAAAGGTTGTTTTGGTTGTGATTTGCTTCACTTAAGCTTCAAGACCCAAGTAACCCTCCTCTTATATGCATATACATGGTTTTCGGGGTCTTTATTAGTAAGAATCGCCATGTCTACTTGTAGTAAGAGCATAAGTAGTTCAAGTGAAGATGACAGTGAACTTCGGAGAGGACCATGGACTCTTGAAGAAGACACTCTGCTCATTCACTACATTGCACATAACGGTGAGGGCCGTTGGAATTTGCTAGCAAAACGTTCAGGTAATCTTAGAGAATTCTATGCAAGCTTGTGATTAGTAACACTTAGCTATTTGAACTTCAATCTTTATACTAATTATATTCTTTGCTGTTTTAGGATTGAGGAGAACTGGCAAGAGCTGCAGATTGAGATGGTTAAATTATCTAAAACCAGATGTAAAGCGTGGAAATCTTAGCCCACAAGAACAGCTTTTGATTCTTGAACTCCACTGCAAATGGGGTAATAGGTAATTGTCCAATCTTATGTTCGTGTCATTTGGACCCTGTGAACTTGACCAAATTAATGCATATTTTTTTGGATGTTAGAAAAAAAAAATGAACTAATCTCTCTGTCCAATTTTCTCATCACTCTTAATACTTTAGAATCCTCAATTAAAGTCAAACACATAACTGCGTTGAATTTAATTGTCTTCAGAAAAGATAACAATGTTTGTAACCATGTGTTTGAATTACTGTCATGGTTTTGCCTCCTGTGAAACAGAATTTGTAGAAATAGTTATGGTCTGATTTGAATGCAATTTTCGATTCTTGAATCTTGACCCCAATAGTCACCTTTTATAAGGAATATAATGGTAAGTTGTTTTCCTTCTTATGGTTGTTCTTGTTCATATGGTATTTTAGGTGGTCAAAGATCGCACAACATCTACCAGGAAGAACGGACAATGAAATCAAGAATTATTGGAGAACTCGGGTGCAGAAACAAGCTCGGCATCTTAAGATTGATACCAATAGCGTAGCATTTCAAGATATTATTCGGAACTATTGGATGCCGAGGTTGCTTCAAAGGATAGAAGAGTCATCTTCTTCAGGGGTGTTATTTCAAAACTCAGCAATCCCTCAGCCTCTTGATAGTGCCTATCAACATTCAGTAACAACAGCACCTGCACAAGTTGTGATGCAGGGACCTCTTCGTTTGAGTGAAACAATACATAGTTTGGATCACCATGAGCAGAATCCAGAGTCAGAATCAATGAATGTATTACAAATCCCTCAACTTTCAGAATGTCCAACAAGTCAATTCCATGCTAAAGTTAACAATGACGATGGCACATTTGTAAAGGATTATTACTATGCTGACAACAATAGCTATGATATGGAAGCCTTCAACTTGGAAAGTATTTCACCACTGGAGAATTTTGAAGATTCAAGTAGCAAATCCCGTGTTGTAGAAAATAACTGGGCTGATAATGATTTTTCAGGTAGCATGTGGAACATGGATGGGCTATGGCAAATAAGGAACTAGAAAGGGATACATAGGTTCTTGTTTTTGGGAGAATCCACAAACAAGTGGATGAAGTTTGTGACATAGATTAGTTTCTAGGAAAATTATGTCATTTGTTTTTTTTTTATTGAAAAAATTATGTCATTAAGTTATCAGTAATGATTAATATTTGTATCCAAAAAAAAAAAGCAACATTATTGATTCCAATTTTTTCTTTTTTTCTTTTCTATTGATAGTTTTTAAGAGAGCTATAGCTTCTGGATTTTGAACCTACACCCTTCTCATGGGGGAGGCAGAAAAGTACCAATGGAGCCAAGGGGCTCATGGTATTGATTCAAACCTTTGACTGAACTATTCTTTGGCCCTTTCAGCAGCTACCACGTGGGGTGCCTATGTTTCCATGTGTTTGATATGAAAAAACCTATAACATACCTTTTGTGTCCCAATATTGCCACAACTTTAATGTGGCAAACTATAAGTAGTGGATTTATGTGAAAATAACATGTAGTCCATCATAGTTTACCATGTAGAATAATTGTTAAAAAGGGTATTGTCTTAGAATTACTCATTTGACTTTGATATTAAATTACACTAAGTGTAGCAAACCTCTGTCCCGAACCTACAGATGGACTAAACAGCTTCACATTCGAACTATATGTGCTATAGTTGTAGAACAATTTTATTGGCATGACACTTAGATAAGAGGATTGGATAGGGGATATAATTCTAACCATATGAGGAGGTAACTTTCATAATATTAATCTCTCTTTTCGTCTTCCCATTTCTATTTTCTCTAATCGGTGGGATGGTGGAAAAGTTGTATAGTTGAATAATTTTCTAGTTGAAAATTGCTTTGTCCTACTGAGAAAATTAAATGTGGAAATTTTATACAGAAATGAGAAAAAGAAAGGGCTGCTCCAGCTAGTTGGACTTTTGGATTTCTCAATTTAATTTAAAGAAACTAGATTTGAGAGAATTTAATTTAAATTGAATAATGCTATAGTTATAAACTATTTTATAATATTTTTGCAAACTGATGATGTGATAAATTCTTACTAGTTTTCGTTTGAGTCCACCGTTGACATTACTTTTTTACTTACTAGTATTAACCACTCACTACATCAATAATTTGAAAAAAAGATTATGACTTTAGCATTTTTCATTTAAATTTACTTTCATTTCCAATCCACTAAATTCCCACCAATCAAATGAGCCAATTCGAGGAAACAAGATCTTCTAACAAATGCCTCTTAGACTTTCTCTAATGGATAGACCCACCAGCAATAAAAGCATTAAATTGATTTGAAGAAATCGTTTTAATTTTACACTAGCATCCAAGATAGTTAACGTCCAAATTTATTTGGAGGGAAAGGAAAGGAGGACAAAGGGTGAGAAAAGAAACGAGGAGCAATAGTCAAAGTTTTGAAAACAATTGTGCACCGGCCAATACAAATAAAATCAATATTTTAGTATGGAGAAGAAAATTGGTATGCGTGAACTTTAGTTTAGACACTCAATTTGACATGTTAAGTTGTCAAGTTGTGAGTAGAACATAATAAAAGTAGTGTTGGTAACGGACTCAAGTCACAACTTGACAATTTAATTTACTGTGAAATTGAGAGTATTTATAGAGTTATTAAAATTCCATAGCAAATTTTTTTGAATGCATAGCATACCAGTTAAAATACCAAGTTGTATCAATTATCATCAAGACATCAACCAATTTCATATGTTCCCCAAAATTTCACAGATGTCAGCCTTTATGTTGTTTCGAACAATTTGACTTTATGTCATTTGGTGTAGTATGAAAATCGTTATTTGCCTCGTAAGTAGGAAGGTCCAAATGGAAAGAGATTCCAAGTTGGTTTTTGTCAATTTTGTATGAGCGATATCTCACAATCTAAACATAGTCTGAGACGTTTTTTCCGGACAAAATGGGCTTTTGCCCTTTTCAACCAAATTAATTAGCCTTATGCCCTCATTTCCAAACTAAATAGGGAAATGCCCCTCTTTTAAAACTCGATTTTTGATAAATCGAGTTATAAAAAAAAAAAAATCTGGAGCCCTATAGCGGCGTTTTTAAGGACCTATAGTGACGTTTTTTAACTCGACTTCCATTAAATCGAGTTATAGGCAATTTTTTTAATTTTTTTTACCTATAACTCGATTTCATATAAATCGAGTTACAAAACGCCACTATAGGTCTTGAAAAACGTCACTATAGGTCCTTAAAAACGCCACTATAGGACCTAACTCGATTTATCAAAAATCGAGTTTTAAAAGAGGGGCATTTCCCTATTTAGTTTGGAAATGAGGGCATAAGGCTAATTAGTTTGGTTGAAAAGGGCAAAAGCCCATTTTGTCCCGTTTTTTTCTCCAAGGTATAGATAGTCACTTCTAGTTCTAGAAAGTACCAAATTTTAAGACCAAATTTGCGTGAGAGTTGAGAAATTCAAGTGCAAAGAGGGCACTGCTAACTTGATTTTTGTGGGATTCACATTATTTTTCTCATCTTTGCAACTTTACTTTCTTGCCTTTTCGACCTCCATTTGGTCCAATAGAGGTGTCGTTGGAAAGATCATGATATCCACCTTTTTTTCCCCAACTTTCCAATTTGGTAAGCTAGATGCTTTGGAAAATAGTGTCAAAATCAAGTTTGTATCATAAAATTTCAACTTTGATATTATTTGCAAATTCTTTTTGTTCAAATGGAATTATTGTGATTCGAGGAAACCCAATTGAAGTTTTTATTGAGACCTTCCCAAAAACTCCTTATTCGGGCCTATCCGTGGTCATTTGATCATAATTTCATTAAGATCAAACTACACCCAAGCTTTTGGACCTTTGTTCTTAAAATTGGCTAAGTGTTCGGAACGTTTTTACTATTTTTGTGATATCTAGCTTGTTTTGCATTAGGTCTAGGCCCATGAGCATTTATTTTATAGGGAATTCAATTATCTTTGGTATTTGCTTGAATATATCTTGATCAAACGGTTGAATTTTTAGTTAGACCTTGGTTAAACCTAGGTTAACCATGGTTAAACTTGAGAAAAGTTTTTGGAAATATGGATGTTGATGTAAAATGATGGAATAGGTGGGGTGAAATTTTAAGTTCATCAATTCAGTAAAAGTTTGGTCCACAAATGACATTTTGGTTATTTTAAATTTGGACCTGCTAAGTTATTTTTAGAGAAAATTACACTTTACCACTCTAAATTATACCCCAAGTTACACTTTGCACCATAAACTTTCGGAATACACGATTAGCACCCTAAACTATAACTCATGTTATACTTTGCACTCCACCATCAATTCTGTCTTTATCTTGGACAGTATCAAGTAAAAAGACCCAATTGGCCATCTAATCAATCCTTAAAAAAAAATTATACTTTACCACTCTAAACAATACGTACTCACAATTATACTATGCACCCCAAAGTTCTGTTTCCCATCCAAAATAACGGCAAAATTGGTGGCTGGGTGCAAAATGTAACACGAGTTATAGTTTATGGTGCTAACCATACATTCTTAAAATTTAGGGTGCAAAGTATAATTTAGGGTATAGTTTATAGTAGTAAAGTTTAATTTCCCCTTATTTTTTACCTTACCATGATCCCAAAGTGAAAATATGATTTTTTCCCCCTCTCTTTAGAGTCTTTAAAATTAAATTAGAATTTTGCACGCAGTAAAGACATGAAAAATCTATGCTAAAATTTTCACATAATAATTCTAGAGTACTTATATGAAATCACCTTTTAAAGTTTTTTTTTTTTTTTTTTTCTTTCTCAAAAAAAAAAAAAAAAAAAAAAACCTTTTAAAGTTTTTAACATTGTAGTAGCTATGTTCTAAGCTGAATTTTGACTCAAATTGGTATCCATTAGTCTCTGACTCCTTTCTAGGGGAGCGGATCATAATGGGTTTTTGTTTAACCTAATGGACCAAGGAATGAGCCACACTCTTCCCCAACCATGTGACTTCGAGTGGACTTTGCCAAGAACCTTTATTTTTCATAATTTTCTTTCTATAACTCATTTTCATGAATCAAATAAATTTCCTACTTACTGTTTCAACTAGCAACCAAATGTGTAGTTATTCTTATGAAAGTTATGTCTTAAGATCATGTTCAGACTAATTTACTTACTAAAATCCTCCCAAAAATCAAGTTATTAACATCCTAGAGTCACAACCTATCCATCAAACCCAAATTCAACAAAGTATGAGGTAATTCACACCCAATTGGCTTAAATCCATCTAATAATGAAAAATCCCCAAATTCTAAAACCCTAAACTATAAAATTTTTAAAAGATTAAAAAATATATTAGGAAAGATGTTTTAATTGATTTTAGCTCCAAAATTTCCACTTGAATCTCCTTGCCTTTTTAAATTTTGGTTTGTGTTGAACATTTAACTCCAACGGTGGCTGATCTCAAGACTTAACTATCTTTATATGTTGTTCTTAAATAAATAAATAAATTATAAAAAATAAAATAAAAAAACCAAAAAAAAAAAGCAAAACAAACAAAAAAGGGTTTCTAGAATTGTAAAATTTCAGTCCTTGACCCTAAGTCCTAAGTTAAATTGCTAATTAAATTTTTAATCCAATTTTTTCTTGGGTATTACACACACACACACACACACATATATATATATAGTTTTTTTCTATATTTTTTAGTTTCACCTCTCAACAGCCTGAGACTAGTCAAGTTTGTGTCAAGTATATGCCTGACGTGATGTGGAACTCAAAGCAGACCTACAAAACACACACTCAATCAATATTCAATTAATCTTGGACATCATACTTAATATTATTATTTTTAAAATAATTTGGGATTCAAAATATCTGTCACCTATAACAATTAGTAATATTTCTGAGAGACAGAGTCTTGGTCATCCTCTTGTGAAGTCGGCAATCAAGCTCAGTCATGAGTTTTGCGATTCAAGAATTGTATTCATCCCTCTACATTAACCATCACTATTTTTCTATGCTATTAGTTGTCAATTACTATTCTCTTGATGAGCATAATGTCACTTGATATTGGAAGGTATCTTGTGTGCGGCATGGGATCCACGTATCAGTGAGAGAGATGTCTCATAAGCTGAGCGTATATGAAAGTTTCTCCACGTGATACACAGACTCATCTTACTGCTGAATAGACAAAATGTGTTCAACACGACTCATTCAGTGGTCGCTGCCAGTAATAGCTTATCATCACATGTTCAGTTCTGGCTCAATGAATGTAGAATTTAGTAGGTTAACTGAAATTGACCCAAAAGAAAGATCATTGGAATATTAGATTATGTGCTCTTTGGTGCCAGTGATGGACTTGACAAATCCTTGCTCTCATAAATGTATACAAGCTGGAAGAATCTGGTTTTTCCAACACAGAAAAGTTTCACTGATTGGAAAACAGACAGGCATGATCATGACCGAAGAGAAAGTTAGTTTGAAATTAATTTAAAGTAAACTGTTCAGCCAATCTCCATCACAGAAAAAGGAACTCCACATTGTGTTTAGAAAAAACTTACTTTAGAAATGATTTGACTATTCTATCAGTATCCTTTGAAAAAAATATCCATTTCTCATTATAGAATCCAGTTCCTAACCAGTACATATTTAATGATCTTGCGAAATCAAGTTCTGTCATAGAATATGTGGCAACTTGAAAAAGACACCCAAATGACTTTTCTTAATTTTTAAGATAGTACTTGATTGGGCTGGCAAAATTTGAAACGACCTGCAAACCTAACACAAAATTAGTAGGTTATAAGTTAAGATTAAATAAGTTCATGGCATATTTATATAGGTAGACACGACTGATACGTTTAATAAATATGTTGGATTTGTATTCAACCCATGAAATCTGTTTGACCTGTTTAATTAAATGACATTTTAATAATATCCCCTTCAAACCCTAGGTACATATATAAACTTATTGGTTGTTGTGGTTTTTTTTTTTTTTTTTGATATATTATGATTGATTATTTGTGATATTAAGATATGCTTTAGTTATAAATGATTTTTTTGTAATGTAGTTACTTGTTAATTCTGAATTTTATATTAAAAAAATTTATTTGATTGATTTTTCATAGTTTAGATCAATTTGGTTAATAATAAAATTTATATTTTTTTTCGCTTTGATAAAATTTGATAAACGGGTTAACATGATTGACCCGTTTAACAAACAAGTTATGTTCGAGTTGAGGAATTTTGACCTGTTTAAAAAATGGGTCGAGTTAGTGTTGACTCATATAGTCGAATGCTCATGAGTTGACATGACACGAACCTGACATGCGAATACGAATTGTCATCCCTAGTATTTGGTATGGGGAATTCACATTATCCTAGCATTTAGATTTCTGAGAAACTATAGATTTTTGGTGATCTGGATGTTTAGGAATTTAACTATTTCTATGTTTGGTTTGATTTGGAATATAATAAAAATCATAAGAATATGAGCGCTTATATTTGGTTTATTTTTTGAGAATCTTATATGAATTATTTATTTTTTCTAAAATATCATTTGATTCGTAAATAAAATACCAAGTCTTTTTTTTTATATAACTTTTCTCTAAATAAATTATGAGAAAACAAATATATAGTATAAATCATAAAAAAAAAAAATCAATAAAACTATAATATATCGTCTTTTAAATGACATTTATAATAAAAAAATTATTTCAATCATTAATTTATATTTTTTTTATATATATTTCAATTGATTAAAGGGTATGGAGAATGGGTAAAATTGTAAGTTTATACAAAATGTAATTTTATCTAGGCATAATAAGAATGTGGATATTCACTTTTTAAAAAATGGAATCCACATTCCCACAAAAGGGCATTGAGTGGGAATTCAGATACTTTTGGAATTTAATTCCCTAATGTAATTTTCAACTAAATGTATAAATCTTTTAACATCCAAAAAATCTTAAAACATTACTCCTACCAAATGCCAAGTGTCAATTACATTTTTCCTCTTAAACTAAGAGTCAGTCTTATGATCACACAACCCCAACAAGGCTCTTCAATCAAATTTGATCAAACAACCCAAAAATAAAAACTACACAAAAATGGGGAAAATAATCTAAAATACTAGAAACACTAGTGCAAATCCTAGATACTATTCGAATGGTATGTTTTGACAAACTAGTTAAACGTGAGCATTTAATGTAAAATTAATAGGGAGAAAACAAGAGGGCAATTACAATTTATTACCCTAAATTATACCATCACTTATGCTTATGACGCTGAATTTTCAGAATGCATGATTACTACCCTAAACTATAATATGTGCTTCACTTTTTACCCTATCGTCAATTGAACTGTTAACTTGAAAAGCATGTCAGATGCAACTCACATGACCTCTGAATGTGCATATGTGAAACCACATGAAAAATATCAAATTGCACCACAATGGTTAAATTTGTTAAACAATTTTGTTTTAAGGGATTGAAGAGGGGCAAAGTGCAATTTCCCCATAAAACAGTTATCATGTGGTCATTTAGTAGCCAAATTTTAGTGAAAATCCAATTAGATGTTAATTGGATTCTCAGTTTTATGTCACGTGTCTCATTTGATTTTTAATTTTGTGCCAAGTGAATTATTGAGAGTAAAAATCCAATTAGATTCAAAATTGGAATTCAATTTTCCATGTGTCCATTTAAATTTTTAATTTTTGCAGCAAGTGAATTACTAAGTGCAAAAATCGAAATGTCTAAAACCAATTAAATTATATATATATATATATAATTAATTTTAAAGTTTTTATTTACAACTATTTTGTGTTCGCTTTAATTCCGTGCCAAATTTGATTGTAATTTTATTCAATCATTTTTCCCTGTATTTATGTGGGGTTCTTTAATTGTAAGGGTTGAGTGTGAGAGAGTGTGAAAACTCAAGCTTAAAACAAGGTACAAGTGGATTTCGTGAAAAGCTCGCGAGAAGCTAACCCACGAAGTAGCCACGTGTAGAGCACATGACTGGAATGCGAAGTCATGATAGTTTGGAGTTTTCGCAAGTGTCTTGCGGGTAAGGCCTTCATGCGAAATACTCGCGAAACATTCTGTTTGGCTAATTTGTCATGTTTGTTTTACCAAGTCTTTACCCATATTATATATATCCTCATTACCCACATATTGTAAGGAGTGTTTTTCAGAGAGAAAACCCTAGCATACACACTCGAGAGTTAGAGATTGTTATACCCACAATCATCTACACATTTCATTGTGGTTTTCCTCTACTCCTACCTCTCCATTTCTAAATCCTTGAGAGGTTGATAGCTCAAACACTTATTACACCCAATCTGAGCGTAAAGTGAGGTTTTGGTGCTATTGGGAAGCATTGGAAGAAGCCAATCGTTGGCAAATGCAATCGGGCGTATTGTGGGATCCAGAAAGTTAAAGAAGACATGACTCCAAGAAATCCGTTGGTAGTAGGAGCTTGGAGGGCTCAAGTACATTCGGTAGACTAGACTTGGAGGGTCTTTTGTTATTTGTGTACTCCAACTTTATTCTCTAGTGGATCGATTTCGACTTGGAGAGTCGCGGAGAGGTTTTTCGCCGAGTTCTTCAGTTTCCTCTTCGATAAAACGTCTTGGTGTTATCTTGTATTTGCATCTCTCTTCCCTTACTCTTGTGCCTTACTTTTATTGTTTGTTACTCATGTTTATGCACTAGAGTAGTTATCGGTTCATTACGCACATTTACTCTTGTTCCGCACTTTGATTAAGTAAGAGTAAAAACAATCTAGCCGTAATTTTTAATTTGGAGGTCTAAACAAGATCTTGTATTTTCACACAAATTCGAGCTTTCAATAATATATGAGAAAACATTACATATTTTAGAAGTGTATGTGTAGGGAGTGAGACAATCACCCCTCGGGCCAAAATGCCCAAAAAGCAAACTGGGCCACGAGGTATACTTAGGCCTGGCCTATGTACTGAAAGAAATGCTTGGAAGTATGTAAACCATAAAAGAGCTGAAATTTGGATTGTCCTAAATGTTGAGGACAAAGTTGAGTACCACAGTAAACCAATTCCCGTAGAAAAGGGAAAGCTTATCCGAGGCATGTAGCACGGATAATCAACGTATGAACTCTAGAAGACACTAGTAATCACAGGAAACTTTTGGAATGCGCAAGAAGAAAGAAGATTTTTACCTCCACATTAATGAGGGGGTTCTTACCTAACTTCTGCCGCATTAATTGCACATAAGACAGCTTGAACGGTACACGCAACCCCTGGACAGTTAGAATTCCAAGATAAGAAGGAAAGGAAACCGCTGAGACTCTGGATGGGAATAGGATAGGTGTAATTATAAGAACAAGGACTGAAGCTATAAAAGGAGGGGGGACACAAAAGGTGAAGGGATCCAGAAAAAGAAAAGGAAAAACCTGTTTGAGAAAGAAAAATAGAGTTAGAAGAAGGAACACCAAGTGTGACACCACAGGAATAAAAAACAAAGTTTTCCTATAGTCTCCTTAGCATCTATAATTGTAATCGTAGCATATTAATGGTCAAAGAAATCCACTTTTTGTGTTTCCCATTGTAGAGTGCTCATTCCCTATTTTTTACTTGTATCTTGATTGTGAGGGTCATCGTAGTTGAATTCAGAGTGTACCTCGGGGACTAACTTCAATGTCCCTATAGTATGGTTTAAAAAAGTGTAAGATAATACTATGTATAATTTAAACCTCTTCTAAAAAAAGTATAATTTGAACCATATAATTGTGATTATTTTTAATTGTACCCATGCATATGAGCGAGACTACACACTAGCTAGTATAATAGGTGAGACCTCATGAGGAATGTTAACTAATTTTAGGATGCTTTATTATAATCCTATACTGTATAGATATATTTAAAGCCAAAAGCGATAAAATCTAATTAGCTTTTAAATTAAATTTCAATTTGAGTCTAATTTCACACCATGTGTCCATTTTATTTTCTTGAATTTTGTGCGCAATGATAATATTTACTCACCTAGATAAGATCATTTCAATTTCAATAGAATATTTAAGTACTCCAAGAAATTTTAAAGATAAAAAGTTTTCTTAAAAAAAGAGCATGTGCAACTATCTAGGTGGCTTTCTATTTATGACTTAAGGTTGTTTGCTTCTATTTAACCAAAAGTTGTATGTTAAGAATTATTTTATTATATTCAATTCTCTCTTTATCTGATGATAAAGAGCGCTCATCAGGAGTGGGTACCATAGGTTAAAAATCTTTCTTAAAAAAAATTCTCTCTTATCCATCTTCTATTACATCTAATTATATATTTTTTTTTTAAATTTAAAGAAGAAAACAATGGAGTAGAAATTGTTGTAGTTTTCAATCTAATGCAATTTTTTGGTCTAGGTCTAACTATAATATTTCATATTTCATATTTCATATTAATTACCACTTTCCTTAATCAATTAGCAGTTATTAAAATACTATAATTAATTTTATCAGATATATGGAGGTTCCTAGAATGTTTAGAGTAAGAGAATCTATAATGGTTTCAGTGTTTTACTGACATGTGGAGAATGTGTACAAGTTGTACGTCAATCTTTTCTTTTCTTTTTTGATGGGATGTTGTACATCGATCTAATCCCTAATTATTGTAGGAGAAATATTACTAGAATCTAGAAAATTCACAGCTTAATTATTGCATTAAAAACGCTAGACACTAAGAGCATTCTCATCAAAAATTGTAAAAATTTTAGCATTTAGCATCTAAAACACCAACTTTATAACATATAACACATCACTTTACAATATCCCTTATATCAAAACTTCTATTTTTTTAACACTTCATTTAAATATTTTTTTTTATCATTTTTTATTCTTTCTCTCTCTCTGTCTCTCTCTTTCTCAACCCATCACCACCGGCCACCACATCCACCCACCCATACCACGACCACCACATCCACCCACCATCGCCGCCACCAGCCAGATCCACCGCAACCACAAACAACAGCAAAAAAAAAAAAAAAAAAAAAAAAAAAAAAAAAAAAAAAAAAAAAAAAAAACCTCCACATCCACATCCACCCATACCACAACCACCACATCACCCACCATCGCCACCACCAGCCAAATCCACCGCGACCATAAACAACGGTAGAGGAAAAAAAAAAACCTCCACATTCAAAGCCACCAAATCAACCTAGACCCACAAATCAACTCAGCACCCAGACCTCTCGACCTTCAACCACTACCTCTCCCTCACGCACCTTGCCGATGAGATCAACAGTCGCACCACCATAACCGTTTGCGCCATCAACAAACCAAGCCCGAAACCGAACCCCAAACTAAACCCCAAACCGATTTCGAAACCGAACCCCAAACCGTCCGTGCCGTTTCGGTCTCGGGACAATGTCATCCTCATCTGCGTTTCGTCGAGGATTTTCGAAACGCAGAGGTGGAGCTTGCGGCATCTGTCGACGAAGAGCTTCGATTCACGGTGTTGCTCCTCCAACATCATCTCGTAGAGAGTTTAAGACTGAGATTGAGAGTAAGAGTGAGTCGGAGGTGTTGGTTGTGGTGGTGGAGAAGAGGAAGGAGAGTAAAGCTAAGAGAGAAAAAGAGAAAGGAAAGAGAGAGGAAAGCTGAGAGAGAGAGAAAAAGAAAAAAAATATTTAAAAACTCTACCATCTTGCTATAGTAGGGTGTCAAAAATAAGATTCTACTGTAGCTCAATGCTAAAAATTTTAAGATTTAGCATATTTGATGTAGGTGTGTTTTTATCATTTGAGATGCTAAAAATACTAAAAATAGCATTTAGCATTTTTAACACCTTTGATAAGAACGCTCTAAGGTATATAGAAAGTTGTTGTGCTGCTACTCTTGGGTTTATAAGATTTTTTTCCCTACAAGAAAATTCAATAAAATAAAGAACATCTTGGGCAAGTTTGGTGGCCTGTGAATCTAAAGTGCTCATTTTCTATATAATATAGCATTCAAGATATCACTCACTTTGTTTATAGGATGACCCATTTGTACAGATTCAAGATAATCCCTCACTTTGTTTATTTATTTATTTTTACTAATAATAAAATTTGTTGCATCACATATGACAGGGACACACGTCCAAAGGCGTAGTTAGAAATTTTTATTTGGAGGCGCCAACTTATGATACTAGTTTATTAGCTTATACAAACTTTCATAAACATGCATAAACACAAATATCTATACACACATATAACTTAGTATCTTCCATAGTGAATTCTTAAAGTTTTCATTTTTAATATAAGTTACCAATCAACCAAAGTGAGTAAAAAAATTTCAATTGAACTAATGAAGTATTCAATCATGTGAATGATTCAAAATTTTAACAGACACAAGAACACAATTTACAACATATATAAAATAAAAAAAAAATGAATGTGAAAAAGGGGGGGAAAAAACATTTTCTATAACACTAGACCAATTGGACAATTTTTTTTTAAAAAAAATCATTGGACTAGCTCAAATATTTGGGAAGGCTAAGTCTCATTTTTGTAGGCTAATAATTAAAACATTAAATATTTATATATAGTATTAAAATAATTTTAAAATTTTGGGGGGCCATGGCCCACCACTCATACATGTAGCTCTACCTCTGCACATGTCTTTTTTTTTTTTTTTCCCTAAGAAGATTGACAGGAACATATGTTATCTTCTTATTGGAATTTAAAGTTTAAAACTTTAAACATGTTTGATGTTAAACTTTTTTTTTTTTTTTTTTTTGAGAAAATTTTGAAGTTAAACTTAATCCTTCATTTTAATATTTTATTATGAATTAAACAAAAATTTGTGTTTAGTATATAAAACAAAAGGATATTGTTGGAATGTTTGGATTGTCCTAAAACCGCAGCGATTGACTCTGCCCATGGGCCATGGCTGACTATAGTAGAACCACCCCACCAGCAACGCACATTATGGGGTTCTTTGATTTGAGAAATTTATTAGTTTACACAAACGTAGAAACCGTAGGTAGAAGCACTCTTCAGTCATTGTTGATGATTCATCCTCCAATCCGACCGTCCTCTCATTTGTCACTGTCGAAGAGAAGCGTGAAGAGACTGAACTCTCTCTATATTTCTTGCTGCTCTTCTCAATACCTCTCATCATTATTATTAGTTGAAGATGCGTGCGGACGCAGTAATTTGCGGAAAATAATACGTAGCTAATAATATCTCTAAATAGTAAATACTTAATTCTATATATATTTGTCATTTATAAATAGAGTTTATATAAAAGAATAATACTAGAGAAGATGCAAACTATTTTACAAAAAATTTTACAAACTAATGTGGTGAATAATTATTGGTAAATGAAAAAGTTATATTAATGGTAAGTCCAGATAAAAACCAATAAGAGGTTGGCCATAACAACATTTTGTAAAAATGTTGTAAAATAGTTTGTGCCTATAGCATTACTCTTATATAAAATATTGTGCTTTTAAGCTTTAAACAATCACAACATTCTCTAAATTCAATAACTAAAAACAATCCAAGGAAAAAAAAATTTGAAATTTGAAATTAGGGATAAACGGAACCCCAAAGTCAATAATTAAGAATAATCCAAATTTAATAAATATTTTATAAATTTTTTGAAAGCATAGTTAAGTGGGGAGAGACTTTAGAAAAACTTACATGGGGAATTGGATTTGTGGATCTAACTAGAGAAGTTGTTGTCCTTGAAAGCAAGTTGTGAGGATAGGAAGACCGAGCAAGTATATTGGGCTATGGGTTGTGCTTGAGGACAGACAAAAGCCCAAGGATGGTCAAAGGGTTTGTTAAGTCTGAGTCAATGGGCCGAGGATAAATGAAGAGAATGACGGATCAGCTATGGTTTCCGAGGAGCCAAGCCACCTCAGGAGAGCTTTAGGGAAGGTAACCATTTTGGGAAGAATAAGCATCAAGAAAGGTAGCAGAGCTAAGTCAACAATAAAAAAAGAAATATTCGGGAAGAAGGCTGTCACTGCCACATTAAATGCACTGTACCAAATAAACTAGCCGCATTTATGGAGAAATGACACCTAAACAGTGTCATCTCAACTCATAACTACTCACAAAGCTTCTAGGAGGTCCTAATGGGACAAGCATCCAAGGGATTACCTACGAAATCAACAGGTGGAAAGCTGGGATAGAGGGGTGAAAGGCTATATAAGGAAAAGGCCACTGTAAAAAATGGGGCATGTAATCTAAGAATGAAGAAAAAAAGAAGAACACATTGTATTTAGATAAGCATGAGTTAATACAAGAACAACAGAGAAAATGGGCAAATGCCCTTTTAGCACAAATTATGTAGCGTTTTGCCCCATTTTCCAAACTAATTAAGGAAATGTCCCTCTTTTGAAACTCGATTTGAGATAAATCGAGTTAAGCCCTATAGCGGCGTTTTTAAGGGGTCTATAATGACGTTTTAAGGACCTATAGTGGTGTTTTGTAACTCGACCTTCATAAACTTGAGTTATAGGTAAAAAAAAAATTTAAAAAAAAATTGCCTATAACTCGAGTTCATGGAAGTTGAGTTACAAAATGTCACTATAAGTCTTTAAAACGTCACTATAGACTCCTTAAAACACCACTATAGGGCTCCTGAATTTTTTTTTTTTTTTTTTTTTAACTCGATTTTGATCCAATCGAGTTTCAAAAAAGGGGCATTTCCCTAATTAGTTTGGGAAATTTGGCAAAATGCTAGAAAGTTTGTGTGAAATGGGGCATTTGCCAATTTTCTCCCAAGAACATCTCATCCTTGGACTTGACCAATGAGCATTATAACGATCAATCTGTGCTTTCAGTCTTATTGGCTTGAACCCTATTAACTATGACCCATACTTAATTTGCTGGGTTGTTTTCTTGAAAACCAATTCTCTAACAAACATACTGTTTTGAGCTTGTTGGGTTATCGTTCACTGTTCTTGGTGGGCTAAAGTTCAAACTCTATTCCTTACACAAGTAATTAAGAGGTAGAACTCATGTGAATTTCACTCCATAAAGAAATATTTAGGATTTATAAACAAGAAGGAATTTCATTAGGTAGATAGAAATTGATGCTTTTCTTCTTTCTCTTATATCCAATTGGAGGTTGCATGCTACTGGAGAACATTATAAATTTACAATTGTTATAATCCCATGAGGAACTTGGTGGTGGTATAATTTAACCCCTAATTTGGGGAAGAGCACAAGTTGATAAAAATTATAATGATAATAAAAATCATAGCATATAAATTATAAAACCTATTGAAAAGAACAATTCATAAGAAGAAGAAAAAAAAAACAATAATAATTAACTTTCAATCGATTTTTGGATTGAAATCCACGCTCATAGCCCTTCGTATAATCATGCGTAGTTTTCTCACAAATCAAAAGGAGTTTTTATAAGTAAAACACCTACTTCCGCAAGCGGTACCTTAGCATAAGAATATATGTGAGTAAAATTAAATTCTAGCTGAATTTTGTGATAGGCTCAAACTTCTTAGTCAAAATCTGCCTCCTTTAATTTTTATAATTAAGTTGGATATGACTATGATATCCTCTTTGTTGTTTATTATTGTATTAAATTAGAATCACCCAGCTTGACATTTCTTTTATTTATTTATTTATTTTTGGTTTCTTTTACGCCATTAAAAAGGATGATTATTTTTCAAATTTTTAATACAATAGAACACATGGAAACGTTATCTCCAATGACTGTGAAACCAGAAGTTAATGTTATTGTGCTACCACAACATGTTGATACGAACAATTGAATAAAAAAATTGTTTAGGAAAAAAAAATCATATCAACAAAAACGTAAATATCAAATACAATAGAATATAAAAAATAGAAAATAGAAAATAATTAAATCAACTTTTTGATTAGGAAAAAAAAAAAAAAAAAAAAACTTAATATCAACTTTTTGTTTTATTTTTTATATTCTATTGTATTTGATATTTACATTTTTTGTTGATATGAAAAAAAATTTCGTTATCAAATTTTTTATCCAATTGTTCGTGTCAACATGTTATAGTAGTACAATAACATTAACTTCTGAAATACATACATACATACATACATATATATATATATATATAATATGTGATTTTTCAATAAACATAGTTCATGAATCTTATCTAAAAAACATGCTCGAAGCCTCTGAAGAAAGAGATTTTTTTATTTATTACCATTTGATTCTTAATCCCTAATACTCTCTCTTTTCTCAAATACAAACTTTGTTCCACTTGGAAACAGTGTAAGAGATATTAGTTCACTTGTAGTAGTTGAAATTGACAATGGCAATGATCTGATGAGTTTTATTGCATAAATTTGGAGTTTAGACCAATGTTATGAACTTTATTATCATGTCAAAGAATGTAAAGATGTTTCAATGTAAGCTACTTGATGCCCACAAAATTTACATTGTAAGCTTAATTTCTCTAAATCTTATTGGCCCATAGTCAAACAAAAAATAAAACTTGTTGGTGGTTGTTACTTAATTTAATATAGTCATTATTTTTAGATGGTTGATTTCATATTACATTTAGATTGATTTACCCAACTTATCTACTAGCGTGATTAAAAAAAATGAGTCAACTTGTGAGCCAGACAAGTTGAACGACCCAACTCCCAAAAGAAAAAGATGCGAATCAACCCGTTTTTAATGCAGGTAAAAAAAAATCTCGGGTTCGGATTTGATTAATGGGCCCGAGTCTAGTTTTGGGCCAAAAAAAAGAAGGAAGTTTGAAAAAAAAATTAAGAAAAAACAAAAATAAAACAATTGTAGAGAAGAATGGGTTTTGGGCTTGCCCCAAAGCCCAAATTACTCAATACCCAATTCAAAGGTAAACCCATCTCACGAAAGAATCCATAAACCCCAAACCTAGGATAAGGGTTTTCTCTCTATCATCCAAAAGGTTTTGTTTAAGCTTCAGGAATTTCGCTCGCACTCGTGTCGTCGCCTCACCCTTCAGGTGCGCCTCAAAACCCATTTTTCTACAATCTCTGAATCAGTTTTTTTATTCTCTGTATGTATGTATGTTTGTTTGTTTGTTTCCCGAGAAACGAATTCTCTTAATTCCTTTTTGTTTTCTCATTCATAAATGATAAATCTTAATCTTATGTTGTTGGGTTTAGATTCGGTTTTAGTTTCACACCGTAATTGGGTCTCAGAAAAAACTGCAAATTGGCCCTGAATTCTCTGCCTTTGCCTTTATTATCGTAATACGATTTTAGATTTTTTTTTTTCTCTGATGTTATTGTTACCCAAGTAGTAGTAGTTAATAAGTTTTGTGACAATTGCAATCTTATGGCAATGTTGTGGTTAACATATAAAAATGTTGTGATTAACTTAAAAGTGACATTACTTTCTGGAAAAAAGTTTGGCTCTAGACGGGTTTGGGAGCTATCTTCCTACAACCTACTGTGTGGCAATTGAAGAGACCATCCTTATGTAGGAAGAGATAGGTCCAAACTGGTTTGGAGCTAATCTTTGTCCGGAAATTATTGTTTCACACTTTTTGGGGTCTACTTCAACCCACAATGTGCACACTTTCACACCAGTGCCCACATTTAACATATGATACATGATGTGTACAGAAAGACAATGTACATAGAGAGTGATACAATCAAAGCCCGCCCTTTTGCGGGTGTGAATTAATTAAGTGCCTGTTTCATAAGTCATAACTAACCCTAAACTGTATATTTTCAAAGTATAGATTTTTTAAACTTAACTTTTTTTCCTAGGTAAATAACCCCTTTTTTTAAATAAAATAAAAACTGTGCCAAACAAGCGCTAAGAAGCCACATTGTTTTGTCAACCTGATGCTTGGTGTTAGGGATGGGCTTTGTAGGACAATAACTAGTTACTAGTACTTTGTTTTAAATTATTTTAGTGGTAATTGACAAGTGGCGGTCGTTTTAATAATTAATTTCTGGTGATGGTTTGCCGGGCTATATGTTATCTTCTATTTTTCTTTATCTAACTTGAAATATATATATATATATATATATGTATTCAGTATTCAGTATGTTCATCAAAGATTATCCCAAAATAAGTTTATTTTCAAGGTCCCTTTTATTTTATTCTATTAGGTTTCATTTTAAGTTAATATATTTCCTTACATTTTAAATCCCTCATGCACGTCACTCTTTTGTGTGTCAGTTGTTAAACCAGTTTGTCAACATGTATTCTGCAAGGAGGAAGATCAGTAAAGCTGAGGATGCTTCTCTCACTGGCACGGAAGAGTTGGTTACGGAGGTTATTATACTGGCTTCTATAAGATTTTCCTTAGGTTATTGCACTTGACAGTCCCTTCCAAATGTTTTGGCATCTGATTGTGCGCTTTATTTATCATCCCTGCAGGCACTCTTTGATTTGGAACATACCAACCAGGAGCTGCAAAGTGACCTGAAGGATCTCTATATTGACTCTGCAGCGTAAGTGTTTTATATTGCACCATATGTAGTTCTAACCACTTGCTTTTGGTTCTCTGCCTTATAAGTGACTAGTATTCTTTCTTTTCTGTTATAGTCCAATCGATGTTGGGGACAGAAAGACTGTTGTTGTCCATACTCCCTATAGATTGAGGAAGGCCTTCCGCAAGATTCATGTTAGGCTTGTAAGAGAGCTTGAGAAGAAGTTCAGCGGAAAGGTAAATGAAAATGACTTTCTATAATTTGGTTGTCTTACAATTTCATTTGGGCCTTTGGTCCAACACACTGCCATTGTGGAAGAAACTTTAATTCATACGAAGTTAAGGACAAACAACCCAGTTTGGTAGAAATTTCTTTGACCCACTAACATGATAATTTAAATGACCATCCATGTGCTTTTAATCACAGGAGCAATTTAATTGTTGTCAATAACTTAATGGGTAATGTGATTGAAATCTATGCAGATGGTCATTGAATCACCTTGTAATAGGTTGCAAGAGATTTCTCCAAACTGGTTTTGAAAAAAAAAAAAAAACTTTTTTTTCCAAATCATAATGCTTTTTTTCTGACGGTATTGTTTGAGATTTCTATTTTCCTGTCATTCTCTGTGCTCCCTTTTTAATTATATTCTCTTGTGTGCTCTTTCTTTTGTTCCTAACAGATTTTTAGCCAACCACTTTAAATTCTTCTGTTTATATTATTTTAACTAGCCATTGGACTTCCATGTAATTATGTGGAACCATTATCAAACCACGTTTTTTTGAAATACATCTTTTTTAAACATCACTTTTTTCTAAGCACAACATTTTCAAACAACCCCATTTTCAAAAAACTGAAAAATAAGCTGTACTAAACTGGCACGCATGTTTTCCTTTTAGTATATATATTAAGGTTAATGGTGTTGATATTCTAGTGATTTTACTCCCTTTAAAACCTTGCAGAATGTGATCCTGATTGCCACCCGGAGGACATTGAGGCCACCAAAGAAAGGTTCCGCTGTTCAACGACCTCGCAACCGCACACTCACTGCTGTGCACGAGGCAATGCTGGAGGATATTGTATTGCCTGCTGAGATTGTTGGGAAGCGTGTCAGATATAGACACGATGGATCCAAGATAATGAAGGTGACCACTACAGCCACATAGCAAGCAAATTACTTCTTTTGGTTTATTGTTGGGAGTTGTTTATACAAAATTCTAACAAATTATAATATGAAGATAAGGCTTGATTATGATTTGGAGAAGATTAGTGAATTGTATGGGATCTTAATGTTTTCGTTACTTATCAAAAAAAAAAAGTATGGGATATGATTTTAATGCAACGGTTACAGTCAGCTTGGTTAATGTACTGGTGAGTGGTGATATGGTTTTTATATTTAATTCTAGTATTTATCCAACAATCATGCTTTTGTGGACAGGTTTTCTTGGATCCTAAAGAACGAAACAACACTGAGTACAAGCTGGATTCCTTTGCTGCAGTTTACAAGAAGCTCTCTGGCAAAGATGTTGTGTTTGAGTATCAAGTAACAGAGGCCTAGAATGGCACTTTTGAACATTAACCAAGAACTCTGAATTCAACTTTCCAAAATTTTGTTGTTGAGTTTGCTTAGAAGCAAGAAACCTTAGTGATGGATATTATTTTCACCATTATGATATGATTTATGTTTTGTGGGATGGTTATGACCAAAATTTTGGTGGTT
Source organism: Quercus aquifolioides (assembly GCA_019022515.1). Lineage (NCBI taxonomy): Eukaryota > Viridiplantae > Streptophyta > Magnoliopsida > Fagales > Fagaceae > Quercus > Quercus aquifolioides. The sequence goes on along the minus strand of CM032331.1, from coordinate 36,068,325 downwards.
TTATGTAAATCATTCTCTTATATGCAAGTGTACTTTCCTTCACTTTTTTGTTTATAATGAAACCTGCCTACCTTTTTGTTATATGAACTTGACTTTTGCCTTGGTAGGAAGCTCAATCTGGCTTTGTTCGCAGCTGGCCTGGATGATTTTTGTATAATTCTCGAAAGGGACCTAGTTTGATAGTAATTGTGCTTGGCTTGGAAATGCCTTTGTACACCTTGAAGTTTTCTTCATGTGTAGTTCCCAGGTGTTGGGATCACTTTTGTTTGGCATGGTTTGACAAATTTCAGCTTACACATCAGCATGTGCACACGCACGTACATGAGATTTATTGAGTAAAGGTTAATTAATGGTTAGTTTATCCGGATTTTTCTACCAAATAGATTTCTTTAGATCCTAACTATTCTTTTATAACTTAAGGGTCTAGATTTTGTCATGTTAGTGTTCCACAGACAATAATCTTAAAATAACAAAGGGTTATGTTAACTCATGCACGTCAGCATATGCACACGCATGTACATGAGATTTATTGAGTAAAGGTTAATTAATGGTTAGTTTATCCGGATTCTTCTATTAAATAGATTTCTTTATATCTTAACTATTCTTTTATAATTTAAGAGTCTAGATTTTGTCATGTTAGTGTTCCACAAACAATAATCTTAAAATAACAAAAGTTTATGTTAATGGATGCCCTTAGAGCAATTGTTATTAAACCATAATAAGAAAGTTTTAACACAATTTTCATAAAAAAAATATAAAAACTATCAACAACATTTATTATTTTGTCATTTTTCCAATAAAATATTAAACCAATGCCTTAAGGGCATTGGTTAATATTTCCCAATAACAAAATATAAAAGAGCATTGTTAGTGGAATGCTATCATAGCAAAATCTAAACTCTTAAATCATAAAAGAATAGTTAGGATTTAAAAAAATCTATTGGCAGAATACCCCAGAGGATTTGAACCCAGTTTATCCTGGATGAATTTAAATCCTCTAGAGTTCTTAGGGTATTCTACAAGGTAAAGTTCTTTAAATCTCCACCATTCTTTCAAAATAATTGGATAATATGCTGCCACATCATCAATCTACTAATAAAATCTCAAATCAATCTTAAAAGTCATGAGTTGATATCATTAACCCAAAAGCATACTCTGCCGCATCATAAATCTCAAATCAATCTTAAAAGTCATGAGTTGATATCATTAACCCAAAAATACACACTCACCATTCTTTATGCTAAAAGTTATTATTGGATAACTTTTTTGCTATTTACTACACTTATAGACTGAAACAATTATGGCCATGGATGGCTAGATGGAAGTAACTTGGAAAGCACGAGTGTGTTGATTGGGTCAGCGCACCCAAGTCCAATATGCACGGACGCGTCATACAACCGTCAACGCAACTGCACGCTTGTTTGTGATGATTTTTTTTTTTTTTTGTTTTCCATTCGGGTCGATACGGTCCCCAACAGGCTAGAACAGGCCCCAAATCAGACTGATATGGGCCTAAATAAGTGTTTAAAAAAAAAAAAAAAAGTAAATTTTTTTTCAAAACACACCGTTTTGACATCCTAGTTTAAAGAAAAAACTATAAACTCATCTCAAACTCTCTCTGACTCTCTCGTTCTCTCCGTCTCCTCTCTCTCTCTCTAACCCATGGCTCTCCCTTAAACTCACTCCATCTACTATTGCTCTTAAATTGGTATATGTTTACCATTATATGAAAAAATATGCTTAGCAATATATAAATATATAAATATATTTAATAATTTATAAATTAACGTATCCCGCCGCACTGCCCCCTAATTTTTCAAAAATTGCTGAATTGCCGCACCGCACTTGTAACCACACCCGAATCTGAATCTGCACCCATGCTTCTTAGGAAGTAACATTTTTTGATGAACCCTAGGAAGCAACATGGACATTATTATTTTTCATTTTAGGCATGCTTTATTTAGAACGAGATGAGGAAATAACAGTAACAACGAACTCTATTCAGCAATTTCATGTCCTGGATGAGTTGTAACAGGATATACAGCCTTATGAACTTTACATACCAAGTCCCGACACAGATTACCCTCAATTGCAGAATTTCCACCAAAGTTGGGACTGTCCTGTTGCTCTTGTTTTGGCATAAAACATCAATCCGGATACAAATCTCTGCTAGAATGACCCCAATATTGGCAGTTTCTATGGATCTTATCAGTTTGTTTTAACTTAAAATGCTAGCTTGTTTTTACCCTTTAATGGTTTAACCTCACTTTTCTAGGTATAAATGTACTTCTACACAGCTTATTTTTAAAACAATGAAAATGAATTCATCTCAACACACTCATTGAGAACAATGAAATGAAAATACCAATAACATGGTAGTTAAATAGCAAAACATCAGCATAAAATTACAAACACAATTCTATATACTACATTTGGTTCCAAGCTAAATTCTAAGGTATTGAACTATGAATTAACAGTATGTCGATTGACATGTCATTTCCCATAGGTTAACATTCAGATATACCAACCCACAAGAGAAGGGTGGAAAGAATGAAGCTGCAGAAGCTGGCTTGATTAGACATCTTCTCAATAATAAAAAATGAGATCATGTTTAGCAACGAGTATATGAAAGAACAAGACGTCGGTATCAACCAGAAACTTTCATCCTGTACAGTTGCAACAAAAGTGATTGTGATGTATAGAAGCATATATACAGTAAATATTACAACGTAAATAATGGCAATGACAACATGCTGCTAATCTATTAGAATCCTGTTTGCACCGATTCAGAATGAGATTAGACATAACAAAAAATTTAAATTACTGTTGGTTTTCCTATATAAAAATAAAAAAATAAAAAAATGTGATCATACATAAATGCTGAATAGTCATCAATAAAATAGGAATATTTTTCAGAACTGAACACATATAAACATCGTTCCATCCAGTTGAAACATTATTGTTATGAAAACACTGATGCTAATTGGCATCAATCAAGTCCATGGGCATCTAGATGTCATGATTCACAAAATCATTTGCAAAATAATTTCATATATTTTGTCTTTCTATAATATAAGCGTAATATACTAATATCACAACACTAAAGGATTCAATAGTTCACACCGAGAGTTTCAGCACAGTGCAATATGGTGATCATTTGTATAGAGTTTTTATTACATTTTAGGTTAACTAGCAGCTTTTGGAACCTATGCAACATGAAGATGTTTAAATGTATAGTCCCTACGCTTTCCCATTTTCACTAAACATCATTCAGTAAGCCGTAACCTAAAATCATAATCAAACATAGTTGTGACAAATGAAATGTTCTCAAGTCACAAAATGTCCTCAACATAGCCATTAAGAGGTGTGAATGTGCAATATAAATTCTGAGAATAAATGAGAATTATCTCAAGTGACATGATAGTGATGGCAAGGAAACATAATCATTTGAAAGTGCTTCTCACAGCAGTTGAAAAAGGATGAATGTTTACGTTGGTAATATTTAAATGAGTCTCCATTTTTCTTCAACTCTATAATCAAGTTCAAGATAATGTTATATTTAATTCAACAAACAACCTCAACTTTGTGCGTTTGTACATAGCATAATAGAAAATTTTCAACTATAAAAGCTTCAAAGTCCCTAATGACACTTTTCATAGTGAATTTGAACAGCACCCAATGACAATCACAGACATTTTCTAAAATCATACATATGAACAAGTTTTAAACAACATGCCAATAGAAATTACAATATTCAAATAATTGAGCAATCATGATGTACCTCAAGACAAAATCACAAGACCAAGGTACATGGCTCCACAAAGAAACAAAAAAGATATCAACCCCCTGCAAATAGAGTTCTTCACAATTAGAAATTGAAGCAATAAAACATAATTATAGGTCATAAGAGCACCTTGTGTTATTGGTTTAACATATAAGAACAAAAACTATTCAAGTCAAAAATTGAATATTTCTACTCTTCTAAAATGATATGATGCTCAGTTGCTCACCAAATAATGCCCCATCCAACACCATTACAGCAAGGACACACTTCGGCAAATTTTTCGGCATCACTAGAGTGAACTCTACGGGATATTAGATCATCATATATGTCTGCATAATTACATACAGATTAATCCATATTTCCATACACAGCCAATTAAATTAATGATTAAATTGACTGTTTCATTCCAAAGTCATACCATAAACTGAAAACAAGCTGTTCATAACACCTGCATTTTGATAAAACTGAGTAAGCATTGATTTTTCACCCCATCACATTGTGTAAAGGAACAATCATCCTTTTCCCTGAACAATATGGAAAGAAAAACAGCAGAATTTCATTTACCAATGAACAGAATGATGTACCGCAGTATACGAACTTTTGTTGTTTCTTGCAGAGCCCAAATTACACCAAGGAAAAGTATAAACCCTGAGGCGAAATACAAAATACATAAACATATAGAAACCAATATGTTGTGGCATGTATAAAAAATAGTAAGCCAAATTTTAAATTATGAAAACACTTACCAATACAGAGTCCTCGAAGAGTCCACTGCAGGAAAGACCAAAAGAAAATTGAAATTAATTAATTAATTAAAATGTCATACCACACAGGATAAGCAATGGTGACTTCCAATATTTAAAGCAATAAAAAAAATAATCATGATAATCGATGGGCATTCAAAACAATTTGAATCATCTTTCTTTTGTCTTGATGGTATTTTTATCTTCTTTATGGTACACAAAAGAATAACTTCAGTATGTCAGGAACGAAAACTTTCCACATTTTGTTATCAATATGTTCCCAACTTCAAATTTTGCATTCAACTACCATTTGAAATACTGTGTTTTCATGTGAAATCCAAATTCCTTCATAAGTGCAGTGCAGCATTCATATGGAATATTAAACAAAAAGAGAAAATCTATGAGTTCATAAGTGCTCACATTTTTAGCTACAAAAAGTACAACAAGTAGTGCAGCAAGAAAACATCCAGCAGCTATTCTTGCAGTAAGAAGATTTGTGGATGCAAGTATCAAGACCATTCCCCAGAAGGATGAACCAAGATCTGGAATGCCACAAAATGGAGACGGTGAGAAGAGAAGATTGCATAATTACCAATTATTTATTGGAAAACTGCACTGAGAAACAACATATATTGAACCCAAAGATTCTAAAACTTAAATTCAAAACAAAATGAATCAGGTTAATCATGGATAAACAATATGTCACAGCAAAGCGTGCATTTGAACACTTCTACATAGCTGTTGCATAGGAGTAATATCTGCTATTAAATAAGAGTTAAATTATATTAAGGACAGGTAACATTACATCCAGCAGGCAAGATTAACCAGTAAACTCCACCACGTGTCTGTGTGGTTCCACCTTCATCTACGTTAACCTTGATCCCTTCTACCTGCATTGAACCAGATTTTGTCATGCTGACAATCAAAATGGTCGATGTTGATGCTCAAAATCTTCCCATGCTATGTTTACCCCAATGCTCAAGAAAAATTGATACCAGAAGGCTTTGTTGAGCCACAAAATCACCAAGGTCCAGAAAAGACCTTACTTATATGCTTCTTCTAGAGTATTAAAAATATAATGGCATATCTTATGTCAAGATGTTGTCATTATGTACTAAGGAGGTATCCCACCAAATTAAAATGAAAATAGCCATTTTTTTCTCATATCAAAAGAAGATCAATACATGCAACTAGATACATATACCCAGTCCAAAAAGGCCTAAGCAGAAATAGTATGTTTTACCAGCAATCCCAAGACACCTATAATTACTCCTCTCCCACTTCATGTCTTAGAAACTCAATAAAAGACTGATGGTGCCAAATTTATTACTAGCATTAAAAGGTATGAAAAGCGGCCTATGAAATCAAGAGTTTACATAGGCATCAATAAAAGGCATCTTTAATCTTGGACATTTAAGCCAACTGCTATGAATGTTTTTGGTAAATGGATAAAGGTTGTGCAAGTAGATGTCCCTCCATTTATTTAATTTTGTATGACATCGAAGGAGAGCCTGCTGTGTTACTTTACACTATTAGCCACAAACACTATGTCTTTTAGATATGAGAGTTGTGCTGTTCAAGTCTATAGAAGAGTTAGTTATTTTCGGAAGCAAATAACTCTTTTAAAAATAAAAACATATAATACATCATTATAAAACCAGGTTTTCTTTTGTAATATATCACCATGACTACATGAGTGTTGGGAAATTCAGAGATAAAATTATGTGGAAAGAAGTGAGCTTCTTACATGGCCACAAGTAAGTTTACACGCAACAGCATGACTCGCTTCATGAAGAAATACAGTGACAAGCTTGAATGGTTTCAGCAAAAATGTTCTCCACAACTACATCAATAAGAAAGATTCACACATTAAGCATAGCATTCAGAAAGTCAATTCTAAGAGAATTACAAACCAGCAAGTACCAATGTCTAACAGCAAATAACATAAATTGGCTCTGTTTCAAAACTGACTGAACTTTTAGTCAAGTCCAATTTTCAGAAAACCACATAACTTGGATTTACTTTTATGATTCCAACTTTTCAATTCCCATGGGTTAAGTGTATTATCCAGAACTGAAGTGGAATTGCCTTTCATTTATGATAAGATAGAGCTTTATACTGCATAGCAAAACAGTACAACAACATTATCTATCTAGGATTGTTTAGCAATTTTATAAACGCATTCAGAGTAATGTTTTGTCTTTGAGTTCATTAACAATTTTCCATCCCAGATTCAAACTTTAAAAAAGATTCAGTAAAAAGAAACAAAACTAAAATATAACTAGCAAGAAACAAAAAGGGGGTGGTCTCAGAATTTTATTATAATTGATAAATACCCACTTGCAGTTTAATAAAACACCACCATTTAAAGTTTTGAACAATGGAGTTAAGCACATTAACAGAAATTAACAGTGACATGGGCACCCTTTAAAGTTTTGATCAATGGAACCTTGGGGTAAAAACATACCCCATTAAAAAAAAAAAAGGATTTTGATCAATGGGTTCCAACTTCTCTGCTACAATGCAACAAAGAATAAACCATTAGGCTTTTTAACCAAATATCGGTGTCTCACTGATCCAACGTAGTTCAAGATTTTGCTCAAGAAGTATGAGAGGCAAAAATGAAATAGGAAGTAAGAGAGAAAGAGAGAGAGAGATACCGCTAGTATGACAACAGCGCAGACAGAGACAGTGATTAGAAACACAACTTGATCATGGTTGCAGCAATTCTTGAGCTCCCAATTGGGCTTCATCTATTTTTCTTGTCGGCTTAATATTTTATATGAATATGATCCCAGATATGATATCTTCAACTTAGGCTGATCTCTTGGTTGGTGCTCTAGCTCAATTGGATTGCTGGTTGGGATTCATGGGATCCATAATCTTATTATTACTGTTTAGTGTTGAAGACCCAGAATTCAGAAAGTTTTGGTAGCCAAAAGGCGTAACTTTTGCCAAGAAATTTTCAAATTGTAATGGGGATTTGAGCTCACCTATGTTTATGTTAAGAAATGCTACTACAGTCAGAACTCATAATAATGCTCGTAAAGTTTTAGTGGAAGAAGATTTTGAATTCAATCTACCACAGGTCCAGATTTGTATAAAATATATTAGTTTATCATTTGATTAGAAAAAAATAAAAAAAATAAATAGTTTATCATTTGTTAAAAGGATTATACTTCATTAAGTAATCCATTTTTAGAAATATTTTTTTAAAAATTAAAAAAATTATTAATATTTTTTTAATTCTTAAAAAAAAAATTTATAAATAAAAATTATTGTGTAACATTAGCATACATGTTAACAAAATTCTCGTAAAAAAAAAAAAAAAAATACATCTGAACATGTATAACTTTACTTTTAAGCTTGACTTTATCATATTATTTTGTCGTAATTTGTTGTTTTCTGGGACAGCCAGACCAATCACGACCTCCGTAATTATGCAATTGACATTTGTCTTGATGTAGGGGCACAATGTTTCCAGTCATGATAAGAGGACAATGGGGTAGTTGTTGTTGTGCTTTTCAATCTTTCCATTAGGCCATTCACATTCCCTTAACATATTCCTAATTTTTTAAAAATATTAATTATAGGCCCGAGCGTTGCACAATTAGTGAAGTTGTAGTGTGTCTTTATGTTAGAATTCATTTCTCTCTCCCTTATGTGTGTGTGTTTATTTCTCAAGAAAAAAATAAATATATAAATAATTATATATTTTAATATATTTAATAAAGATAAAAGAAAAAATTATCAAGTGTAAATAATTATCTCACTAAAATAAGGGGTAAGATTTCTTTCTAAAACTAAATTAAATTGATAATTCCAATTTGAATTTTAAATTGATAATTATTTTTAAAAAAGTACTAAACAATTGATAAATCTAAAATTAATATAATCTTGATAGTATTATAAATTAAAATTAAAGTTGATAATTCAAGAATACACGTGTAGAACATCTTGATAATTTGATATAACATAAAAATTAAATAAGAAAATTGTTAAAATTAGTCTATTAATTCTAACCATATTTAATCATTAATTCTAAGACCCTAACCCTAAGCATATAAATTACATCAAATCTAAGAAAATTGGTTTAAACAAAAGGCAACCAATAAACAAAACCTAATCAATTTAATAAAAACAAAATACAAAAACAAAGAAGGAGCCTTTAGAAACTTGATAATGTTTTCGAATGTTTTGAATTCATTAATTAAAATCACATGAAGACAAAAAACCAATAATAACACTAAAGAAAATTAACAAAATGAAAATAATAATAATAAAAGAAGAAAGAATGCATACCTGCATTGTCATGGGATTTAGGCATTCACATATTGAAATAAGCTTCACTCCAAAAAGGATATATAGGGTTATATATATTGGTAGAGTTCCATTTGAAATATAATTCATTTAAATCTTATTGAAATTAAAGATATCTAATCAATGTGTTTGTTTTTATCCCATAAAATTGGAATTAAAAAAAGGTCATATGAATAGAATGAAAAAAAGAAAAAAGAAAAAAAGAGAGTTGATTCAACATAACGTAACATATAAAAAAATTTAAAAAAAAAAAAAAAGAGAAAGAGAACGTGGTTGATAGCTATAACGAATTTTGATATATATGTGTATATATATATATTAAATGTTATCAACGTAGAAATTATCAAATTAATAGAGATATATACTGTTTTTTAGAATAGATAAATATTATCAAATTATTGGAGATATATATTGTTTCTTGGGATAGATTTATATTAATCACCTCTTGAAGAATTTGGATTGTGCTTATCCCTTAATAATCAAGTTTTGTAGCTTGATATTCTGATAAAATAATATTAATTTAATAATATTAAAATTTTGAAAATTTAGATGATAAATATTATCTAAATTAAATTTTTGTATGTTAAATATTATCCCTTAATTTAAGAAATATATCCTAAAAAATAAAAAAATAATGTTAATCTAATTTTATTTAATGATAAGAATTAATTAGAGTCTTGGTAGTATAATATTCCTTTTTAGTTATTTAAAAATCTAAAAATTTAATAAAATTTCTGCAATTTGGTGAATCATAATTAATGAACCATACGAATAGAACCACATTAATTTAAAATATGATATGATATAGATTATTAGATTACAAAACAACATAAATCTAGCAATTTTTTTTTTTTCTGTAATTAATCTAAAATTGTCGCATCTAATTCTAAAAAATAATATAATAATAATAAACCCAAAAATGAAAGACCTTTTGTTACATAACTTCTACAGACTCATAGAAATAGCTCTCTTTTCATCTAATAAGAAAGCAAAAAATACACATGAAGCAAAAAGGGGGGGGGGGGGGGGGGGGAACCCAGAGAATAAAACCTACATAACCATTCTAAAATCACAGTTTTCTTAACATGACAACCCTCTACAAATCGAATCTCACTACATCAAAACGACCGTCGTTGTTTTCTAATAAATAATTTTTTTTAAATAGGTCATATTAAAAACTTTACCGCAGACAGTGTTGCTGGGATTCACAAAATTATATATATTATATATAATAAAAAGGCAACAAATACACAAAATCTATTCAATTTTATAAAAGAAAATTTGATGAAAGAAAAAAAGAATTACCTGCAAGGTTGTAGGTAGGGCAGAGAGGAGAAAGGAAGAATATAGCAAATAATTGTAAAGTACGTAGTAGAAATAATGAAACACCAAAAAATTGTGTGCATATATAGTGGGAATTTTAGATAGTAAAGAAGATGATATGAATAAAAAGAAGTAGTTCAGGTGAAACTCAAATACTTTTTTTTTTTTTTTTACTTTATTATTAGGAAAAAGATGATATAAGATCCAAATTTATCCATAAAAAAAAAAAACGTAGGAAAAAAAAAATGCAAGTTCTATCTTTTTTTTCCTTTTACGTTTTTTAAAGAAACGTAGGAAAAAAAATTCAAATTCGATCTCTTTTTTCTTTTATGTTTTTTTATCACTCTTTTTATTTAAATTCTATCCTTAAGTAATTTTATTCTATTGATTTTAAGTTTTGTTGATAATATTTTAGATAAACACAACAGTTATAGTTGTAAATTAAACACTACTTTTTTTTTTATTACTTGATTTGTCATATTTATCCAAAAAAATATGTATATATCTATTCTTAAAAACTAAAAATTTATTAAAATTTCTGCAATTTGGTGAAGCCACTTGGCGCAACCACGGCGTTTAAGCCCAACTTTTATTATATATAATATGATATATTGGGTTCAAAAGTTCAACTTAACAAAAGTTATACAATTTTTTTTTAGATCATAGATGTCTAAAAAGTTTCATTTGGGAATAAAAAAAATATAAACTTTTTGCATTTTTTAAATGTATTTTGTTTATTTTAAATTCTCACTTAACAATACATCTTGCATTTCATACTTTACTTTACAAAACATCATATTAAAGTAATCTTAAAAAAATATGCTTTGATAATGGGGTTCATGCTCAACTCACCCAGAACAAAAACACAATACCCAACACATAATCAAAAGATTAGAAAAAAGAATTAGAACCTGCGCATTTTTATGACCAACAAGAATCGTTTTACATTTTGGCTCCCGGAAGCGAATGCTATCTATCAGTTAAAATCTTAAAAATGTTCTAATAAAACGTCATGTTGAAATATTTATTACTTGTCATATTAACTTGCCTATTCAATAACTTTTTTTTTTCAAGTCCTTTTGAATATACATCACTGTCAGTTTCTTTAGGATATTTTCTCCTCTCTCCGTATATGTGTTAAAATATTTAGTATTCTAAAAAAAAAACATTTTTTTTCTCTCCTCCTTCATTAATTACGAGTCCTAAAATGAAAGAGAGAAAACAAGAGAGATTTAATATTATTCTAACTTTAATGCAAATTAAATGATTCGTTTGCCAAAAAGTTTATTGCTTTTGTTTTCTTTATCTCGACTTTTTTTTTTTTTTTTTTTTGAGAAACTTTATCTTGGCTTTATTTTAAACAATCTAAGTATTAACTTTTTTTTTAATAACTAGTTTTTGGCTTTTTGTCTCATATTATGCAAATAAGTTACAGAAAAATAATATAAGCAATTCAAATAAGTTACAGAAAAATAATATAAGCAATTCTCAAATAGACACTTAATTGTCCATCAATCATGTTGTTTAAAAATTACATATATTTACCATAGCTAATGTTAAGTCAACAATTCAATATGGACAGTAGAAAGATCAACACAAAACTATAAAGTGTGTACATAACATTTTTTTTTTTTTTACGTAAATTACCATTTTAGTTCCTAATATTTACATGTAAATTTGGTCATTAACCTTTCAAATGTATCATTTTAATCCTTAACATTTTGGTATTATGTCAAAATAACATCTATTGTTAAGTGATTGATGAAAAATGTTGAATGGATGATAACCTTTATTAATCTTTATGTGAAGTTGTGAACTTTTGCTTACATTTACAGCCTTAACTATTAATTTCAAACCACCGCGTATCCTTGGCGTGATGGTCACTCTACAAGTATATAAGTGCTTATGAGGTGTGGGGAGTAAGAGTTGGAGTTCAAGTATCTAGGAGGAAATTCCACACACACATATACTTAAATTAAGTTAGAGTAGAATTCTATCTTAGATCCAAAAAAAAAAAAAAAAAAACTATTAATTTCAACACTATAAATTTTATGATGTCTCAAGTTGGACGGTATACATCTCTCTCTCCGTTTTGGGAATCGTAATTAATGAAGGGATAGAGAGAGAGAAAAAAAAAAGATGCTATTAAATGAGCAAGTTAATATGGCAAGTAATAAATATTTCAATGTTGTAAGGTTAAAATTTATCAACCATCTTGTTGGGTTTATTCCGTGCCAATTTGCTTATAATTTAGCACTTAGTAACCCTGTATTTAGGTGGGATTCATGTAAGGGTAGTGTGTGAAGAGAGTGTGAAGAAAAGTTCAAGTTTATGCAAAGAAGCAGAGTTTCGCAGCTAGGACTCGCGGCTGACTCGAAAACTGGCAAGCCGCCAACTGCAGGCACGTGAGAAGCACACAGGGGAGCTGAAGGGTCGCGCCAGCTGTCGCACTACAGGACAAAAGTTCCAGGCTGGCCAGGCCATTATCTCGCAACTTGAACAAGTCGCGAGGCCAAGCCGCCAACCAGCCTTGTTTGGCAAAAACTGTCTCTTCGTATTCCAAACACACACCACTATATATAGACCCTTATACCCACGAAATGTTGTAGAGCTTCCAGAGAGAATTTTGTGAGAGAAACCCTAGAGCAAAACAAGATTGCCTCATCCCCAATCTTCATCTAAGAGACTCTACAAATTCCTCTACTCTCTTCATCTCCATTGATACATCCTTGAGAGGTCATTGACCAAATCCTTTTCTCACTACACCCACGTCTGTGAGAAGGTTCATTTGGTGCTAAGAGAAGCAGTTTGGAAGGAACCAATATTCATTGGTTGATGCTATGGTTTAGTAGCGGAATCTGGTAAGCTAGAAAAGAAAAAGGTTCGACGCAACCTCATTGGAGCAGGAAGCTTGGAGGGCTTAGGTACCTGGGTAGATTAGGCTTGGAGGGTCTATTGTTGTTCATGTATCCCAACTACATTTTCTTGTGGATTATTGACCGCTTGAAGGGCGGCGGAGAGGTTTTACGTCGAGAGCTTCGATTTCCTTTTCGATAACACATCGCGTGTTGTCCTTGTATTTGCATCTCTCTTCCCTTTATCTTTACCATTTAATTACTGCTGTGTTTGTGAGTATTTATGGTTTAGATTGTTTATCAATTCTATTATAAGCTTGTTATCATTTTCCGCACATACATTGTTTGATATAAAGCTTGAATTGGTAATTTTGTAATTGGGGGTCTTAACGTTCAAGAGTGTTTTAGACACATATTGAACTTTCAAATGTGATATATAATAAGTGCATTTTTAACCATTAGAAACTCTCACACACACATATTATAAGTGCATCTAATAACTTGTTATTGGAATAATATTTTGACAATTTCTTGTATAATATGTTCTCTATATTCTTAACATGCATACCAAGTTTCATGCAAATCAGATGTTATTTACTATTCAATCTAGAAACATATCTTTTAGGTTCAATTTTATATACAAAAATTTGAAATTTAAATACTTGATCGATGATATAGTTATTGATCCAAAATCATCTTGAAATTTTATAAGGATATAAGGTATATATACTCCTCTAATGTGAATCACATTCATTAAGAAAATTCTTTGTTTTTTTTTTTTTTTTTATAAAAAGTTTTAATTTATGACGTTCACTTTTAATGATAGCTCTCTATTATCAAACCAATACATCAATCAATTTTTAGTCTTATTAGGCCTAGGGCCGACTTCATAAGCATTAGTTCAAATCGACCATAGTTTTGTAGCTGACCAACTCATAAGCAAGCTCAGCTTTTGTAAAGTGAACCGTCCTCTGATAAAGCCTGTATGTGAAATGGTCAAGGTCTTTACTTTTTTATGCTTCCATATATATATATATATATTTTTTTTTTTTTTTTTTTTTTTGAGAAGTTATGCTTCCATATATATATAGATGCATTCGCTTACAGAATTTAATGCAGTCATGTCACATGTGGCGAATCATATTCGGCGGGTCCTATGAGAAAAACCATCTTTAAAAGAAAGAAAGGAGAAAACCCTTTTTTTTTTTTTTTTTTTTTTTTTGAGAAACGAGAAAAACCATTTTTAATTGGTCTATTTCCTTGCAAGTAGCCATTGGTAGTGTTGTGTAACGGGATAATATAAATTAAAAGTTAAAACCCATCACCAGTCACCACACTCTTGTTGTCATATACTTATATCCCAAATTATATTGAGTCTCAGTTATTTATGTGTTGTGTGACCGTACATTGTTTTTTTTTTTTTTTTTTTTTAAATTGATCTGGAAGTTCAATAATCAAAGAGAATTATCAATAACGCAATCAGCCTTACAAACATCTAAGATGACTTATTGACTTTTGAGATTTCTTGCTTATTACAACAAAAATGACTTTTGAACCAAACCACAAGTTTTGTGTGAGCATTAAAACTTCTCTTAACCCAACTAAACTTACACATGAAAAAAATACTTACTTCGTTTAGGGTATTACAAATAATAGTATTAATGGACCAGTTAACTGATTCACCCTTTACATTGAGACGGTCAAAATTGCAACCAATTCTCCCCAGTGGCAACTTGTAAGGCCTAGAGAAATGCTACTGTCTTGGCCGGCAAAGGAGAGCACATCTCTTGTAAGTGCCAGCTTCACTATATAAACAATTGATGTGGTTCCCTAATGCCCCAAATAGAAAAAAGACCCCAAATTTTAATTTAATTAAGCACAAATATTAGTCAATAAATAAAATAAATTTTTTTATCAAATGAAAAATAAGAAGAGAGAGAGAAATGCTACGTTCACAACATTTTTCACAACATTTTTACAACAAATCCTAAGTGGTAGATTGTTACAAGCTGCTATTGATGGCAAAAAAATAATTTCAGTGGTGGGTTCAAATTAGAACCAATAACAACTTAACACTTAGGATTTGTTGTGAAAAATATTGTGAATGTAGCATTTCTAAATAATAATTATAATAATACACAAAAAAATTCACAACATTTTTCACAATAATTGAATTGGCAAACTTTTACTAGTTCTCACCTAGGTCTACTACTAACATCACCATTTTACTTAGCACTATCAATCTACTACATCAACAGGTGTGAAACGTTTTGTCAAATTTTTTGTGCCTATAGTTTTTCTAAAAAATAAAAAATAAAATTACGTGGTTTGTGTTAATTAGTAATAATTTTTTTAATCTAAAACAAGATATTAGAATTTAAGTAATATTTAATTTTTTTTTAAGTTATATTTAAATATATAAAAGGCCTCAATTTCAATTTTCGTCTTAGGCCCCTAAATGGATCAAGCCGCCTGTAACTTAGCTCAGACTTTGAGCACTTCACTATAACTGTCTCTTGCCACTACTGCCTTGGCAGTTAAGTGATCAGTGATAGTTGCATCAATGGTGAGTTTGAATGTTTGATTATGCTTATAGGTGGGGTTTGTCGTCATTAACAATAACCAAGGCATATTCCTTGACCATGTTTTCTATGTTGTTAGTGATAACCATAATATTCACATGCATGCTATTATGAATACAGTTTCTCAAACTCCAAATTAAACCCATAGTGAATATCATATGTAGTGAGCACATGAAAGCCTCCTCTCTGGAAGATAAGCACATGAAACTGAAAGGTGGGTAAAATGATCTAGCACCAAATTAATAATGTCTTCTTTTGAATTTATGGGGCAATGATCAGATCCCATGTCTCAATTGCCAGCAAACCAAATGGCTATGGCAACAAGGCATTTAAAGAAAAATGGGCACAATACTCAAATGCAGAACCGCAAAGAACACAACTTGGATAATCCATGTCAATTCTTTGCAGGAAGTTTTCTCTAGTAGGTAAGCAGTTGAAGCCAATCCTCCAAAGCAATATTGTGATTTGGTGCTTATACCGAAACTCTTATCCCTCGTAATCAAAAACAATACACAAATGAGAACGTCCACAACACTTTATGGAGTCGACTATTGACAGCACCATAATGGCCATGTGTTCTTATCAGTTTAGTGAACATTTACAAGAGAAAACATTTTTACTCTTGGTAGAAGTGGCACCACTTCTATTTTCACAAAAAGTGAAGTTCGTTCTTTATGTCTTTGTTACAACAACATTTACTTGTTTATGAACTTCATTAAGAGTATAAAAGCCATCCTACTAAATGTAACAAATATCATTAATTCATCCTGAATTAAACACTAGTGCTCTTATTTACCACGTATCAATAACTTCTTGTCATCCTTAAAATCTCTTAGATTAAATCAATTCGAGGTTGAGTTTCTACTACTGATGATTCTCTTTAAGATAAAGGGTTTTAGACTTTTAGTTCCATCCCAATGGATATTACCCTTACCAAGTTGTGAGATAACCTTTGGTAAAAAAAAAGGGCCTATATCATTTTTAGACTTTACATAGGCAATGGGATGGGACTACTAAATGTAACAAATATCACTAATTCATCCTGAATTAAACACAAAATTTAGTGCTCTTACTTATCATGTATCAATAACTTCTTGTTATCCTTTGAACCTCTTAGATTAAATCAATTCGATGTTGGGTTTTTACTGTTGGTGATTCTCTTTAAGATAAAGGGTTTTAGTCTTTTAGTTCCATCCCAATAAATATTACCCTTACCAAGTTGTGAGATAACCTTTGGTAAAAAAAGAGGGCCTATATCATTTTTAGACTTTACATAGGCAATGGACTAGTTCAACCACATTTTACTTGCCTTACATATTCTTGTCTTAGACTTATAAGTCTACACTCACATCGTATACTTCACTTGTATACTCTATGAATGGTGGCTTCACCATTACATTACAAGGAAATGGTTCACAAATAATTGTCCATGACACTTTATCCAAACCTTGGCCATTTCTTATATTGGAGAATCTTGTCAAGGACTCAAAGTTGTGATCAATTGTAAGGCGTTAAAGCATTTAATGGGGGATGGCAGTAGATTCTCATGTGGCATGATTATTAACATTGTGATCGTCCTTTGTATCCTAAATATCGATTTGGGGTGATGTATATAATGCTACAAGTGATATGAATGCCAAGCTTTCTACTGTCATTCATGAGGAAATATGGAATTGGTTACCAGATAGGTCTAAGGACTTTGTTTCCATTCTTTGAAAAAAGCTGTGAATTAGTTTCCATTCTTTGAAGAAAGCTGTGAAAGATGAACGGGGACGGGTTTGGGGATTCTGTTATTTGGTTACCCTCTCAAACAAGTAAATTCTCTTATGCATCTTGAAGTGGATGGAGTAAGGATAGATTGGTAACCAAAAGACTATGGAGGTGGATACATTATGTTTGATAGGTAGAAGTATATAGCAAAGAACATCTATTTTTTCAATGCTCCTTTACCTGAAGAATATGGATGAAGTTTATGAATTTTGATTGATTACTAGACCATACTAAAGATGGGATTATCCTTTCCATCAAATGGGACCTCAAGTCTAGGGTCAAAATCTGCTGTAAGGTGAAGAAATCTGTCCAAAATATAGCTCTTTGTTCCAGTTGGGGAATTTCTCAATTTGTATTCCAAGATTGAAGTTGTAAATGAGCTTGTTTAGTGCTTGTCAGCTCATTTGTTTGTCTTGCAGCTGATGTCCTTTACTTTGTTTTAAGATGTGATATTGTATCTGCATTTTTGCTGCTTGTCCCTGGACTTTGTATGTATCCCGATAAGTATGGGAATACAACATGTTTTACAACAAATGATATGTTGTTGTGCATAATAAAAGTGGTGCCAGTAGTAAACCCAAGTGAAATTAATGTACTCTAATCTGAACAAGCTATATCAACAAAAGAGAAAAGTTGTATCCATAGAACTCTATTACTCCAGTGTTTCAATAAAATCATTCATTCGTCTGAACAAACATGATTCCAAATTTCATTCAGAAAACATTGAAGGTTCACAAACTGTTTGCTCAAAACCTATACAAATTGGTAATTGACTATTCATGCATTATCTTCAGAGTATCTAATCATTCATCAATAATTGAGATTCAATGTTTAATCATGCTCTTTGCTCTATCACTAGTACAGCAAATGGTTTTAATGTAAAAAAATAAAAACAAAAACTACACTAAATTAGCATAAAAAATTTAGCCCCAAAAAAAGAAGAAGAAAACTTTACATAATATAAATGAAGCTAATTGCCCTTTACATTCTATAAAATCCGGTCATCTTCCTTCATCAATAGAAGAAACAGATATAGAATTTCTAGAATATTCCTCAACAAAACTACTGCCTCCAGAAGCCTTGGTAGCACCAGTAAGCGTGCTACTAGCATTGGTATTAGTTAAAGCAGTACTGGTAGTCGTCCAACGTCCACCACGACCTTGAATTCCGGGTTTACCTGGTCTGGGCAATGTAAATGAATCACTCAAAAGCATGAGATGAACTGCATTCATGTCAGGCCTTTCTGCAACACTTTGTTGACAACATAACAGCCCAAGCTGGATGCACATAGCTGCCTCATCAGAATTGTACTTGACAACGGTTGGGTCAATTAATTCCAATGTCCTCCCTGCTTGATACAGCATCCATGTCTGCAAAATATAGCAACAAAGAATCAAAGGATTGAATGAATTAACTGAGCATTTTTTCCCCTTTCCCAATGTTGGCAACAAACACCTCTGCTTTTAGGCCAATCCACATTGCTAAATATACTTGAAGATCAATATTGATTAATTAGATATAAATTCATGAGAAGGCACTATATAACTACATTATGCAAAAGAAAGCAATTCAGGGAGCACTTTATAACTTGATATGTGAGATAAGGATATATTGGAATTGACAACTCTTACTCAGTCTGTTTCAGTGTAAAATGTTTTCTGTTTTAGTGGAAAGTATTTGTTTTTTATTGTTTGGTTGCAACCCGGAAAATGTTTTTAAGTGCTTAATTGCGCCCAAAATTTCAGACAATAATGGCAATTGGGGGGAGAAAAGTGGCAGCAGTGGCAACATATTCAGGTAACTGCTAACAGTGGTGAGGGCAAGTGGGTGGTGGCCAATGGTGACAGCAGTGTCTGGCAAATTGGTGGCATAGAACAAGCTAGTGGCAGCCGGCAGGTTGGCAAATAATGGCTGGTGGTTGACAATAAGCAAGCAAGCAGGTGGGTTGAGTGGCAGCTGGTGGCTGGCAGTTGGTAGCCACGATAGCCTGCAACAATGACTAACGGGCTATCTACAGCTAGTGGTGATGGGCAATGATGATCAGGTGGGTGGGTGACAACAACCTTTGGCAATGGACGATGAGATGGTAGTGGAATAGTGCCAGCATAGAGGATTGAAAGGGATAAGCGTGGTGGGGATAAAGCGAAGGCCTTTTTAGAAAGCGGTTGACACTTTTAAAAGCATAAATCGTTTTTTGCCATTTTTGTGTAATTTTACATTGTCCAACGAAAAGTTTTACATTGATTGACATTTTTAATCACACCAAACACTGGAGAAAATATTTTCCAAAAAGCATTTTATGCCGAAACAAATAGGGCCTTAACACTCCACAATTTGTTCATAGATACCATCAAATTGGTTAAATGGAAAAAAATATGAATTTTAAATTACTCCTAGTTGAATTTGAGAAAACTAGCTAAAAACCAATACTTATCAAAGATAGAAAAGGGGGGGGGGGGGTGAATAACTAGATCAATCCACCTTCTCAGGCATAGCAAATTACTCATTGAAATGGAGATTCCACTACAAGGCAGGAGAAGCAATTGTCAAAGGTGACTCATTGCCTAAGAGTCTTGAGGCAATACCAATTCGAATGAGGTTTGCTGTAAATGTGAAAGGCCTCATGGAGGGTGGTTTGTGTGTGTGTGTGTGTGTTTTGTCAGGGAACTTAATAGAGAAGGGTTAAAGAAGAATTATAGTAAAGAAGTAGCATGTTTGGGAGGTACAAATGCTAGAAAATATTCAGTAATGATGCTAATATTTGCATTAATCCTCAATTATCTGGAACAGAAGGTTACCCTAACAAAAAAGAACCTTTAATTAGATTTTTTTTTCTTCCCTATTAGATGCATCTTCAATTTATTGGAGTATGTTGCAATATATGGGTTTCGATTCTCTGATTCTCAAAGGATGATAAGACAAGAATATGACAACAATGACTCAATCAGTTAATGCAAATTTCGTTGTATATAAATCTTTTAGGCTAGCATTCAGAGAGATGAGCATTACATGTGGCAACCATCATTCATTACAAGATTTAGGTTTCAGATAAAGTAACTTACGTAGTTCAAGAGATCTTGTTTCTCTGAACTAAGCTTTGTGTCATGATTCTTTCTCCCACTAACAATCTCTAACACCAAAACTCCATAACTGAAAACATCTGTCTTCACAGACAAATATCCATGCATTGCGTATTCCGGGGCCATGTATCCACTGCATTCAACAACATATTTTTTTTTATCATTTTCTTAGCTACTAACCCCAACAATAGTACTTAAGATAGACTAATATCACTTGAAGCAGTGAAAACAACCAATTAAGAACAAACACAAATAGGTGAAGTTGATGAAAGTTAAGAAACCACTCACTGAGTACCAGATATCCTAAACGTATTTACATGGGTGTCATCCCCAGGAAAGAGCCTCGCCAGGCCAAAATCTGAAATTTTTGGATTCAAATGCTCGTCCAGCAATATGTTACTAGCTTTGATGTCTCTATGAATGATCCTTAATGGGGCCTCTTCATGTAGGTATTGAAGGCCTCGCGTAATGCCTGTTACTATTCGAAATCTTGTTGGCCAATCCAGGGATGCAGACTTCTCTTTATCTGAAAAAATTAAAATCCCACCAGTTTTAATCTCCTTATTCCCTCTCCCCCATGAGAAGCTATTTCATGTATACTATATACACATCCTCCCTCTCAAAACGTGTGAGTCTCATAGCTGTAGATGCATAAAAAAAGTTATTGCTCCCCCACTCCCCAAAACACACAAACACTAACAAAACCATCCCATTCCTGATAGTTTTATCAAATAATGGGATTAAGATCCTCTAGAGTTCTTATTATAACTCCATCACGGAGTTCCTAAATCCCGTATATTCATTTTAAAATGATTGGCTCACCATACCGAGTCATCAACATTTGGAAAAAAAAAAAAAAAAAAATGACAACTACAATTTTGGCATCTATATAAATTAATGTTGATGTAGCAAACTCTAGTACTCATTTCAAAATGAATTGATAAGATTTTCGGAATTCCATGTTGAAGTTACCCTAAAAATTCTAGAGTATCCTTATTCTAAATAAGGTGACAAATATTCAATCTATACAAAAATTCGACGGCAACATATATAAAGCCCCCAATAGCTAAGAAGCTTGTAACTCAATAAAATTGTGACTATTGTCTGGTCTCCAATATACTGATAACAAATGCCCCTCCCCCGCTTGTTATAACTTATAACAATTAATCGTACCCAATGCACAAAACTCCCGCAACCTATCACTTTTTGGTGGAAGGCACTTGCCATCACCATCACACGAAGGCTCGACCTCTATATAACTTATAGAAATTAAATTATATAAAATAATAATGATAATAAGATGAAAATTTTTACCAAATAGAAAGTAATCGAGGCTTTTGTTAGGCAGGTATTCATAAATAAGCATTTTCTCAGGCCCTTCAGCACAACATCCAAATAATGTGACCAAATTCTTGTGCTGAAGTTTGAGCAACAGTTTCACCTCATTAGTGAATTCTCTCCTCCCTTGTCTTGATTCTAATGATAGCTTCTTCACTGCCACTTCTTGCCCATTTGGCATCAATCCCTGTATATCAGTTTCCATAATCACCATTGACCAACTAATAACAGTCCCAAAAATTAACACAAACATTTATTAATATTAATATAAAAAGCTGAAACTTTTTTATAGGTATATAAATTATATTTTAATTACATATCAATTTTTTTTTTTTTTTAATTGTCCAATTATACTCTTATTTTATTTTATTTTTATTCTGATTCTACTATAAAATATTATTAATGTAAGTAAGAACTCACGCAAATATCTGAAATATCCGGGGGATAATTTCGTAATTTTGTTATTAAAAAAGAAAAAAGAAAAAAGAAAAAAAAGTTTATGATACCTTGTAGACGGGACCAAAGCCACCGTGACCGAGCTTATTGAGGTCGGAGAAGAAATTGGTGGCGATTTGGAGAGCGCGGAGCTCGAAGAAGATGTCAAAGGAGTCGACGGCTTCGTCTTCGGCATCGTCGGCGGTGCCGCCTCTGCCGCCGCCGCGTTTGAATCTCTTTAGCAAGCAGGCGCAGAGGTTGGACAGAAACCTCATCAAAGCAAGCATTAATTTAATGGTACGGATTGTCAGTCAGTCAGGCGATAATCACTAATAAATGGACAACAACAACAACAGGACTCTTCCAGCTTTTGTCCGCTAATCTTTCTTCTAGGTAGTACGGATAGGCCTTTTTGTAAGAAAGAGAGAGTGACTGTCTATTGTTTGATTTCCAAACCCAACAGACGTGATCTGCAACGTCTGTTTGGATTGAGAGTATAGTCAATTGTAAGTTTTGAGTTTTTGCTCTTTGGTCAAGGGTAGTTTGGGGAAGGCGTATAACAGTCAACGTTGTCATTAAAATTGGATAGTAAAAAGGTACAGAGTTTTCTTACACCACGCTGGAGGAAAGAGAATGCTGTCAATAAATTCTTATTATAAGAGATTTTACTGTTTAGTTTGTATTTTCAATAACAGGTGAAGTTGATGTTGAGTATCTTTTAGCACGTGTCCAATTTTAGATACGTGTGTTCGCGTCTTAACTTATCATGGGAACAAAACAAAAAAAAAAACATATAGTTTAGATATAAACTACGGCTAACATTATTTAACATTAAAACCAGTCATTTGTATAACAAGGAAATAGAATGGTGTCAATAAATTCTTATAATAAGAGATTTTACTGTTTAATTTGTATTTTCAACAGCAGGTGAAGTTGGTGTTGAGTGCCTTTTTAGCACGTGTCCAATTTTAGATACGTGTGTTCGCATCTTAACGTGTCATAGTACAAAAACAAAAAATAAACATATAGTTTAGATGTAAATTACGGCTAACATTATTTAACATTAAAACCAGTCATTTGTATAACACTTGACTGTTGTTGAGCTATTTCATTCAAATCATTGCATAAGTGCAATATTTAAATAAATTATATGACTCATTAAAATAAGTATTATGTGAACTATATATGAATGATATCTTTAATCGACGTATAATGGCTTGGAAGAAAATAGTTTTAAACTGGTTTAGAACTAAACTTTTTAAGAAGTGCTGCGTCCACAATATATGCATAACAAATCTTAAATAACAAGTTATTACAAGTTTTTAATTTGAATTCACCACTGTAATATTCTATCATTTAAGATTTATTGTGAAAATGTTGTACATATCACTTTTTCAAACTTTTTCCATTGAATGGAACACAACGTGAAAATGTGACTCTAAATTTTGGGGATTTTTTAGAAAATAACTACAAAACCCAAACAATATTATTAGTTAGCCAACGTTTCAAACATATTGCATTTCTAACAATTCGACTTCAGAGGAGTTGATTTTACTGTTCATATCGCCTATTTTTGCGCCATGTAGATAAAGAAAACGATTTCGGATAAGTCGCTTTCTATACACAGAAAACGACTTCAATGAAGTCGATTTCTTTGTATAGAAAACGACTTCTCTGAAGTCGTTTTCTTTGTATAGATTCCACCTACGTTCCTACTCAATCAAGCTTGTATTTCAGATGAGACTCCAAATTACTTACAGCGATCCACAGCTGGGCATAGGCGGGTGGACACGGCGGTCCAGGCAGAGTCGGACGGTGGTGGCGCCTGCATCGTCGGCGTTCTGAATGAGCTCCAGCACCGTCGTACCCTCCGAGTCGGCGTTCAACAAAACCTCACGGATCTGCCGAGTCAGGTCCGTTTGACCGAAGTCTTCCAGTTCCACAAACATCGACGACGACTCCATTTCGAGATCAGATCAGATCAGATTTGTCATTCGTGGGTTTCGTTTGGGTTTGGATTTGTCATTCCTGTTTGGGTTTCGTTTTTTTTTGGAATTGAATTGGTCGCCTGAGGGGATTGAGGCGTAGTTTGTCTGGGTCGCTGGGATTTCGTTTTCTATACAAAGAAAACCACTTCAGAGAAGTCGTTTTCTGTACAAAGAAATCGACTTCACTAAAGTTGTTTTCTTTGTATAGAAGACGACTTCTCTAAAGTCGTTTTCTGTGTATAGAAAACGACTTCTCCGAAGTCGTTTTCTTTATCTACGTGGCGCAGAAATAGACTATATGAACAGTAAAATCGACTCCTCTGAAGTCGAATTGTTAGAAATGCAATATGTTTGAAACGCAATATGTTTGAAACGTTGGCTAACTAATAATATTGTTTGGATTTTGTAGTTATTTTCTAAAAAATCCCCTAAATTTTGACATAAAACAAAAGTCATATGAGATTTTGTGTTAAACTAAACTAAAAAAATCAAGACACAAATATAATTCAATAAAATAATATTAATTACACTTAAAACTTCCATAGTTTAAGGAGAAACCTCGGAAAAAAGTCTGTATGCTTTTTTAAAAATAATGGTACACTGAATGTGAGTGCTTCAAATAAAATAATTGGTAATACTGATTTTTATTTTATTTTATTGACTAGAGGAGACCAAGTCAAATATACTTGTCCACTTCATCGGGGTGTGGTCTAAGTCAAAAAGAAATACTTTCTTAATAAAATAAAAGGTTGCCGCACCAGACAGAAAAGCTGGAAACATCGCGGTGAATACAAATACAAAAATAAGTGCAAATGAAATTTCAAACCCATGTCTAAATCAATCAATGTAAACAAAAGAAAAACTCCATTGACCAAAATTTAAAAGTCTTCTTTTCATAAAGGAGCTGCATGTATCAATGTTTGTGTGGGGATGATGACTACACGTTTCTATAAGATTCATCAATGTATGTGTGGGGATGATGACTACACGTTTCTATAAGATTCCGTGATTGAATTAATTGCAAGACCACATAATTTTTCACAATTTTTTATCACAATTGTGACGTGTCAGAGTATAATTGGTAAAGAAAAGATGGTAAGTCTATGTGTAAGTGATAGTTAACTACTTACATTCTGCCATATCAAAGTTGTAGCAAAAAAATTGTGAAATAATTTGTGGTCTTTAAACTATTAGTCACAGTTGAATACTTGCTTGAATTCAATTTGTATGAAAGATCTATTCTATAAGAAGAAATCAAAACTCAATCTTTTACAGGTGCTTTTGACATTGGAACGTTCTGTACGTGAAAATTGCCAGTGTCACAATGGGGACGAAGAGCAGACAACTTCTCGTGTTTGAGTTTGACACTGGAATTTAGAGCGTTGATTAAGCGCGTGGACCAGTGCCACCATACCTAAACTTTTCTTTATTATTAAGTAATAGGAAAATGATAAGAATTGTCTTGCAGAAATTGGTTAAGAAGCTATTTTTAAAAATATTTTATTAAGAAAATGATAAAATAATAAATGTTGTTGATAATTTTTTATATTTTATGTGAAAATGTCAAAAATTTTCTATTATGATTTATTAACAATTGCTCTAAAATTACCCGTTAACATGACCATTTTATAATTTCTATGAAAGTGATATCAAAAGTTTTTTATAATAGTTCATTAACAAATGTCTTATTAGAAATATATTACATTGGCTAATATGTCTAATATATCTATTAAATATTAGCATTAATATGTATACCATGTTGCATATGCTTGAATAGATGTGAAAAATGAAGCATAGAATTAGAACACGAGGGTTACATGGTTTAGCCTTGTTGATCTACATCCATAGGAGAAATTACATATTTATTATGTAAAAGTGTAATATAAAGTCTGTGTTATAATGAGCCATAACATAAATGTATATAGAAGTCTAGGGTGGACTAGGGATGGCCATTTAAATCCAACCCGCGGATACTTGGCCCGGCTCGACCCTAATGGGTCAGATTTTACCCGATCCGATAAAGAATAGGTCAGCTATGGGTTTTAAAAAAAAAAAACTCGAAGCAAGTCCGGGTCGGGTTTGGATTTTATCAAAAAAACCTGAAACTCGGCCCGAATATGACCCGGTTACCTTGAAATTACAAAAAAACCCCTTATATATAGTTGTAAACCCTAAGTCCCTAACCCATCCGCCTCTCATAATCTGATCTCATTTCACGCCTCAGCCTCACGCCCTCAGCCCCTCACCCTAACCCTCAATCTCTTTGTCACTCACGCAGCCATGCACAAGAGCACATTTGGGTAAGGATCGATGGGTTTTGTGTCTCACCGTTTGGGTCATTGGATTAGTTTCTCAGTTCTCACCGTTTGAGGTATGTTATTTTCTTCTTTGGTTGTTATTCTCTCATCTGCTTGTTGTCTAGGTCCCAAGAATGGGTTTTGTTTTTCCATGTTTTAATTTCATTGTTTGGTTTCTCGGTCAAGTGGATCGGTTTCATTGAGTCATTCAGTACCAATTCCCCAAATCCCAACCATGCAAACATCACCTGATAGGTTGCTACCATAAAGTATGGCAGATTTAGTTTTCTGGAAATGTCTTCAATAATATCCTTTATAAGCGTTAACTCAAAACTGCAAGTTGTATTCACAATTAAAATTGAAACTAGGTGATTATTAAATAAGATGAAACTAACCTTTTTTTTTTTTTTTTTGGTGGATAAAAGGTTAGGAAAGTTGAAACTAGCCTTGAAAACATAATAAAAAAGCAAAATCCTGCAAAAAATTACTTGGTTCCATGTGTGTAAATTAAAATTTCCAAATTGTGGATCAATTTTTGTTCTTGTAATTGGAAACTCATTATTGCTGCATGTATTTTCAGTTTATGTTGAGACATGTGTGTGCTTAGATCCATTTTATATTTGGTAGTTACAATTTGATGAAAGTTTATTCCATTTTTTATTTCATTATTGTTGTAGATTCTTCAACTATGTCTGGAGATTGTCTCGATGATGGGATGATGGGGGAGCCTAATGAAGAGGATGGGAGTTGTGTAACAATTGTGGAGGATTAGACATTTTGTATTAATTTAGTAGCCTTTTTAATTTCTTAGATTAATTTGTTGGTTTGTAATTATTCTAAGCCTTTTTAGCCTTTTGTAATTTCTTAACCTTTTTAATTTGTTGGTTTATGAAGGATAAGACATTTTGTAATTTCTTAGCCTTTTTAATTTCTTAGCCTTACTTATTTTGTAGCTTTTTATTGATTTATAGATGTATAATTAACAGTTGATTTATGATTAACCTATGATTTGGATTGATTTGGCTGCCATATAACTTGAATGGCTTGAATGGGCTTGAATCTAGGCAAAAAATCTCAATGGGCTTCAAAAAAAAAAAATTTGGCTGGGCCAGATTTGGGCCTAAGCTGCTAAATGGGGTCCGCGGGGCCCGGCGGAGCAGGTTTGGGCCCCGAAAAAAAACCCGATTAATAATCGGGCCGTGGGTCTTGGCCAGCGGGTCAGGTCCGAGTATGCAAAAACCCGGCCCGAACCAGGCCTGTTGCCATTCCTAAGGTGGACTTGAGCCTATTACATTGGACTAATATGTCTAATATATCTTTAACACCCTCCATCCTCAAACTCAAGGTAGAAGCTTGATAAAAGTTTGAAATTGGATAAACATGCGAAGATGCCTTGAAAAATGTCTTGAAGAAACCATAATGAAGAATGTGCCAATTGATTGATTTTGGAGCTTCAAATGAAGAATGAAATCCAAAATTAGAATCTATGCGAAAATATTATTAATGTTAGGCTGTGTTTGTTTCGTGTAAAACGTTTTCCGGAAAATATGTATTTTCCGGAAATGCTATTTTCCGGAAAAGGAAAATATTTCTAAGTGTTTGGTTGAATTATGAAAATTGTTGTGGAAAATTGAGTTCATGTGTTTGGTTCTATTAGGAAAATGCTATTTTTCTAACCATATTTTCACGTTGATTCCGGCAACAACAACACCACGGCAACAACAGCACCACAACAACAACAATAACAACAAATTAATTCCGGCGACAACAACAACAATTAAACTTTAAACAAACAAAACTAAGATGGGTCTCCTAAGATTAATTCCTCTGACGACAACAACAAACAAACAAAACAAACAAAACTTTCCCACCCATCTCACCATCGCCGTCCTTCATCTCCACTGGGAATCGGGCCGGTATAATCGGTCCTACCCTCTGCTGCCGACACCAACAACCTCCACCACAGCCACCGCGGCCATCCCCGGTTTGGGTCGAAGGTCTGGGTCGTCGATCGAAGGTCGAAGGTCGAAGGCAATGGATCGAACGTCTGGGTCGAACGCCTGGGTCTGGGTCGAACGCCTTTGGGCTTTGGTCGTGGGTCGCCGGCAGAGGCGAGCTCGAGCGGAGGCGAGATCACGCGGCAAAGGCGAGCTCGGGCGGAGGCGATCGAAGGCGAGATCGAGCGAAGGCGACGCGGTGCTTGGTGTGGATCGGAGCTTGGAGCTTGGAGCTCGTCGGAGAGTAGATCGGAGCTTGGAGCATGGAGCTCGTCGGTGTGTGGATGGTCTCGCCGTGGAGGATGGGTAAGTTTCTTGGCTCTCTCTTTTCTGCGTTCTCTCTGACCTTCTCTGTTGTGTGCGTTTTGGGCGTTTTACGGAAACCATTTGAAGGGAAAATGAAGGCGTAAAATGATTTCCGGGTCAAAGGCGTAAAAAAGGTCAAACTGAAGCTGATTTTCCGGAAAATTTTATTTTCCGTCCCTGCCAAACACTGAGGCCAGGTGGTAAATGATTTCCGGAAATCATTTACCACCAAAACAAACGCACCCTTAGTAAGAACTCACACAAATATCTGAAATATCCGGGGGATAATTTCATAATTTTGTTTAATTTTTTTATAATTAAAATAAAAAGAAAAAAAGTGTATGATACCTTATAGATGGGACCAAAGCCACCGTGACTGAGCTTATTGAGCTCGGAGAAGAAATTGGTGGCGATTTGGAGAGCATAGAGCTCGAAGAAGATGTCAAAAGAGTCGACGGCTTTGTCTTCGGCATTGTCGGCAGCGCCGCCTCTGCGGCCACCGCGTTTGAATCTCTTTAGCGGATTCACATCAAGTGTAATACCTAATCAATAGCTGAGATTAAAAGTTGAAAAAATAACTTTCAATCTCAGTCATTAAATAAAATATAATAAAAAAGAGTTAAAATATTAAAGTTAAAAAGTTAAAAAAATTAAAAAAATTATGAGAAAAATATAGGTATTGCAACCAGGTATTACACCTTATGTGAATCTCTATTTAGGGATTAGCATCAGGTGCAATACCTTATCAAAGGCTGAGATTGAAAGTTGAAAAAACAACTTTCAATCTCAGCCATTAAATAAAATATATTAAAAAAGAGTAAAAGAATTAAAGTTAAAAAAATTGTGAAGGAAATTGGGGTATTGCGGGGTATTGCACATGATGCTGATCCCCCTATTTAGCAAGCTGGCGCAGAGGTTGGACAGAAACCTCATCAAGGCAAGCATTAATTTAATGGTACGGATTGTCAGTCAGGCGATAATCACTAATAAATGGACAACAATAACAACAACAACAACAGGACTCTTCCAGCTTTTGTCCGCTAATCTTTCTTCTAGGTAGTACGGATAGGACTTTTTGTAAGAAAGAGAGAGTGACTGTCTATTGTTTGATTTCCAAACCCAACAGACGTGATCTGCAACGTCTGTTTGGATTGAGAGTATAGTCAATTGCAAGTTCCAAACGGAGAAAAATGTGGGTACGTCCGTTTGGGTTTAAATTTTGTCTTAATTGTGCTATCTGTAATAAATTGAGTGCCTTTTTTTTCATAGGATAATAAATTGAGGGTTGAGTATTGGTTGTGTGGTGTGGTGTTGTTGGGTTTTGGAGTATATATATATTTACATTTTTGGGCTTTCTTTTAAAGTCTAAAGACTTGAGTTTTTGCTCTTTGGTCAAGGGTAGTTTGGGGAAAACGTAACAGTCAACGTTGTCATTAAAATTGGATAGTAAAAAGGTACAGAGTTTTCTAACACCAGGCTGGAAGAAAGAGAAGAATGGTGTCAATAAATTCTTATAATAAGATATTTTACTGTTTAATTTGTATTTTCAACAGCAGGTGAAGTTGGTGCTGAGTGCCTTTTAGCACGTGTCTAATTTTAGATACGTGTGTTTGCATTTTAACGTCTTAATGTGTCGTGGTACCAAAAAAATATATATATAGTTTAAATATAAAATATGGCTAACATTATTTAACATTAAAACCAGTCATTTGTATAACAAGGAAAGAGAGTGGTGTCAATAAATTCTTATAATAAGAGATTTTACTGTTTAATTTGTATTTTCAACAGCAAGTGAAGTCTTATAAAAAAAAAAAAACAGCAGGTGAAGTTGGTGTTGAATGCCTTTTAGCATGTGTCCAATTTTAGATACGTGTGTTCGCGTCTTAACGTGTCGTGGTACGAAAATATATATATATATATATATATATAGTTTAGATATAAACTATGGCTAACATTATTTAACATTAAAACCAGTCATTTGTATAACACTTAACTGTTGTTGAACTATTTCATTCAAATCATTGCATAAATGCAATATTTAAATAAATTATATAACTCATTAAAATAAGTATTATGTGGACTAGAATTATATATGAATGATTTCTTTAATCGACATATAATGGCTTGGAAGAAAATAGTTTTAAACTAGTTTAGAACTAAACTTTTTAAGAAATGCTACGTTCATAATATATTCATAACAAATCTTAAGTAGCAGGTTATTACAAGTTTTTAATTTGAATTTACCATTGTAATATCCTATCATTTAGGATTTATTGTGAAAATATTGTGCATATAACTTTTTTCAAACTTTTTCCATTGAATGGAACACAGCATGAAAATGTGACTCTAAATTTTGACATAAAACAAAAGTCATATGAGATTTTGTGTTAAACTAAACTAAAAAAATCAAGACACAAATGTAATTCAATAAAATAATATTAATTACACTAAAAAATTCCATAGTTTAAAGAGAAACCTCGGAAAAAATTTTGTATACTTTTTTAAAAATAATGGTACACTGAATGTGAGTGCTTCAAATAAAATAATTGGTAATGCTGATTTTTATTTTATTTTATTGACTAGAGGAGACCAAGTCAAATATAGTCATCTCATCTCAATGAAAAAAAAAAAAAGTGTAGTAAAATTGGATTCACATCCGGTGCAATATCTAATCAATGGCTGAGATTGAATCTCAGCCATTAAATAAAATATAATAAAAAAGAGTTAAAATGTTAAAGTTAAAAAATTAAAAAAGTTAAAAAAAATTGTGAAGAAAATGGAGATATTGCACCAATGCAATACCCTAAATATTGCAGCGGATGTGAATCCAGTAAAATATACTTGTCCACTTCATCGTGGTGTGGTCCAAGTCAAAAAGAAATACTTTCTTAATGTGTGGGTTTGGATTGTGCTCAAAGTTGCATTGCGTTTTGTGTAAGCTGCGTTTTCAATATTTTTTTTTTTTTGCCGGAGTTCTTGACTTTTTAGAGACAAAAAGTACTGTGCATGAACAGTGCGTGCACTGTTCACGTACTGTTTATACACTGTTTAGGCATTAAAAAATATTAAAAATGGGTCTCACGGTACCATTTATACATTTAAAAATTATTTTGCAACAGTGTTTTCAACAATAATAAGTTGTATCCAAACGGACCCTTAAATAAGTAAAATGTTGCCGCACCAGTCAGGAAAGCTAGAAACATCGTGGTTGATACTTGATACAGATACAAAAATAAGTGCAAAATGAAATTTCAAACCCATGGGTTCCGTTTGGATTGAACTTATTGGGTCCGTTTGGATTGAACTTATTGTTACTGAAACTGAAAACACTGTAACAAAATAATTTTTAAATGTGTGAATAGTACCGTGGGACCCATTTTTAATATTTTTTAATGCGTGAACAGTTATGAACAGTGCGTGAACAGTGGTTTTTGTCCCCTACATAGTGAACTCATGTGATGTTACTGTTCATGCGCAGGGAAAAAAAATAGCAAAACGCAAAAGCTGAAACGCAGACGCAGTATCCAAACGGGTACATTGTTGTTGAAACTGAAAACTGCAAACTGAAAATACTGTAACAAAATAATTTTTAAATGTGTGAATAGTACCGTGAGACCCATTTTTAATATTTTTTAGTGCGAGTGTTGTGAACAATGATGAACAGTGATTTTTGTCCCCTGCACAGTGAACCCATGTGATGTTACTATTCACACGCAGGGAAAAAAAAATCTGAAAATGCAAAACGTAAACGTGGATTTCAGTTGAATCCAAACGGGTACTAAATCAATCGATGTAAACAAAAGAAAAACTCCATTGACCAAAATTTAAAAGTCTTCTTTGCATGAAGGAGCTGCATGTATCAATGTATGTGTGGGAATCGGGATGATGACTACACGTTTCTATAAGATTCCGTGATTGAATTAATTGTGATGGAAAAGTATAGAGCACATAATTTTTCACAATTTTTTGTTATAATTGTGACGTGACAAAGTGTAATGAGTAAAGAAAAGAAGGTAGGTCTATATGTAAGTGATAGATAATTACTTACATTTTGCCACATTAGAGTTGTGGCAAAAAAATTGTAAAATAATTTGTGGTCTTAAAACTACTCAATTGTGATTAGCAGTTGAATACTTGCTTGAATTCAATCTGTCTGAACGATCTATTCTATAAGAAAAAATCAAAACTCAATCTTTTACAGGTGCTTTTGACATTGGAACGTTTTGTTCGTGAAAATTGTCAGTGTCACACTGGGGACGAAGAGTAGACAACTTCTCGTGTTTGACACTGGAATTTAGAGCGTTGATTAAGCGCGTGGACCAGTACCACCATAATTTTCTTTATTATTAATTAATAAGAAAATGATAAGAATTGTCTAACAGACATTGGTTAAGGAGCTATTTTTAAAAATATTTTATTAAGAGAATGATAAAATAATAAATGTTATTGATAATTTTTTATATTTTTCGTGAAAATGTCAAAAATTTTCTATTATGATTTATTAACAATTGTTCTAAAGGTACCCGTTAACATGACTATTTTATAATTTCCATGAAAGTGATATCAATTTTTTTTTAAAATAGCTCATTAACAAATGTCTTATTAGAAATATATTACTTTAGCTAATATATCTAATATATTTGTTAAATATTAGCATTAATGTGTATACCATGTTTCATATGCTTGAATAGATGTGAAAAATGAAGCATAGGATTAGAACATGAGAACACAAGGAGTACATGGTTCAACCTTGTCGATCTACATCCATGGAAGAAATTACATATTTATTATGTAAGAGTGTAATATAAAGTCCGTGCTATAATGAGCCATAACATAAATATATATAGAAGCCTAAACCCTAGACTTCTAGTACAAGTAGGAGACTTGCCTTGCACACAAAGTAGGTGGACTTGGTCCTATTACATTGGGCTAATATGTCTAATATATCTTTAACACCCTCCATCCTCAAACTCAAGGTGGAAGCTTGATGAAAGCTTGAAATTGGATAAACATGCGAAGATGCCTTGAAAAATGTTTTGAAGAAACCATGATGAAAAATGTGCCAATTGACTGATTTTGGAACGTCAAATGAAGGAACGAAATCCAAAATCAGAATCTATGCGAAAATTTGAACCAGATAGGCTATTTCAGGAATTTTGACTTTTGGTTAATGGTCAACAAAAAAGTCAAAGTCAACTAAAGATCAAAGCCAACGGTTAAGGTCAAAAGTTAGCATGGTACTGGTTGGTTCCGGGTTGTTCAAGTTGGGTCACAAATTGGGCTATAGAGACGCTAACATCATCCTATGACGCGACACTGACTGGATGCTTATGTGGCGCTTCATGCCAAAGCTTGCATGGTGAATAACGTGTCGTGTGTGATGTCATAAATGACATGACAATGACATCAGCAAAAGCGTTTGTGGCACATGCATATACGTACCGGCATATGGTGGCAAGTGAAGAACCTAGATGGATCATGGGAGCGTATGCTACAACAGTGGATGACCGTTGGATTTCTCTTGTTTTCAGATTGGCAGATGACAAGGCCAATAGGGCGGTGTGTGTGACCATAGAATGATTTGAGTGTGAGGAATCTAAAGCGATGCGTGGGATTGTCGGCAGAACTTGTGGCAATGCGTGTGGAGGTGATAGGTCGCTGGATTTCTAGGTTTTTGTCGTAAAAGGCCTTGGTGCACGTCTATGTAGTTGGTTTCATTAGACAAAGGCTTGATTTGCACAAATCTAAAAAGGAAAGGCATGATTTACTTGCGATGTTGGATCTTGGCCTTATTGGCAAGGCAGTGACTGTGGCTCTATGAGAGGCTATCTGTATGATGTCGTAGGGGCTAGATCTGGAGGCAATTAGTAGCACAGTGACTGTGGTGGATCTGTATGAGTGGGAACTTCTTTGCAGTGTAGAGATATTTTGCTTAATGCCAAGAACAAATTTTGTCTCTGATACTATGTTATCTATTAGCATTGATGTGTATAACATGTTGTCTATGCTAGAGTAGATGTGAAAGAGAAAGTGTAAAATAGGAACATGAGAATACGAGGGTTTTGTGGTTCAACCTTATCAGCCTACATCCCCGAAGGAAACTCTTAAGAGATACATCTATATTATGTAAGACTAGGGGTGTGCATAGGTCAAGTTGGGCGGTAAATGCCAATATTTCTATCTAATCCGCTACTAGCGGGTTGGGAAAATTCCAATTCGTCACTGACCCACCAAAGCCTAAATCCGACGGATTGATTACAAAGTTTGGCGGTTTCAACTTGGTAGGTTAGGCGGGTTGTGTGGGTTGGCATTAAAAATGTTCTTTTAAAAAAATTTATCACAAATTACAATTTGTTATTGAATAATATCAAAATATAACTAATGCACACAAAAAATTAAAGGCTAATTTCATTGAATAATCTCAATTCTAACACAAACATAGGATTAATGAAAAAGAGATATATCATCTCTAACAGACAATTTCTACACACACCAAAAAAAATAAAATAAAAAATAAAAAATAAAAAAATAAAAATAGTAAGCTACTACCTTATAACTGAGGAAAATTAAATCAACAAAACCCAAAGTCTTAATGATGGGACGGACGAACTCTCTTTTCTTGGACAACCTCATAAAATATACTTGTCCTCCTTGACACGACACGGATGAAGGCAGACGAGTCATTAATAAGAAGATTAAATGCCTCAAACAGTTACCAATTAGTTGGCAAACTGTTGGAGGCTCATCAAAATCCGCATTAATAAGCCCTAAGGCGTTACAAAAAGAGCACTAAAGCCACAATTAAGGCCCCAATGGCTAGAAACTGTGAAGCTATATATACACACTCATTAGAGACAAAAAAGGTACATAGATTCACCTAAAAATACTCTTACATAGATATCTCTGATATTCAGAACTTTTTTATTTCTTTCAAAAAGCTTCCATACACTAACTGTGGCATTAGAGACGTTGTGGGAAGCACCACACTGGTGACCACCTTTAGGAGAGCCATTGTCCTACGTTTGCAGGAATAGTGATGAGGATTTGGCTCCATCTAGACGAACCTACAAGATTGACGATTTACGTATCATCAGTTTGACACCGTCTGTGGGGATGACATTTTCGCACTTATGTTCGAAAGTGTAGTTCCAATCAATTCCCAAATTCAGATGGAGTCCAACCAAGATTCTACAGCATTAGCCCCTACAAAAACAGACACTTACTGCTAGCGTGGAAGAACTCACTAGACAGAATCAGGAAATGAGGTTGCGACTTCAACAAGAGGAGAACCGGTCTAGGACCAATTAGGAAGACGAGGGAGATAGTTATAGGAGGAGTGACTGTCGAAGACCAACCACTCCAGATGGACCAAGCTTGGATCTCCTTCGGGAAATGAGAAAGGAGATAGTCGAGCTAAGGAATGCCATTAAAGGGAAAACAGATCGAAGCCTGGATAGAATGGTCAGGACGACAGATTCACATTTTACGGCGGCGGTCCTGGAATGCCCAATGCCATCAAAATTTTTCCTGCCTCAGCTTGAACTGTTTGACAGATTTAAGGACCCCATGGATCACTTCAACACCTTCAAGACGACGCTAGGCCTTCAACAGACCCTGACGAAATACTGTGCCGCTCTTTCCCTACCACTCTCAAAGGAGCTGCAAGAGAGTAGTTTACAAAGTTACCAACATCGTCCATTGATAGCTTTAAGCAATTGGGCAATTCCTTTGTATGCCACTTCGTCAGAGGATAGCGCCCGAGGAGGCCAACAAACCACTTACTCACCATCAGACAAGGAGAGAAAGAGACCCTAAGGTCGTATGTGAAGCGTTTCATTCAAGAAACTTTAGAGGTGGACGAAGCTAATGACAATGTGAAATTAACAACCTTTAAAACTGGATTGAAATCTAGGGACTTTGTGGTCTCACTCGTGAAGAATCCTCCAAAGACGATGACATAAATGCTCTTGAAGGCATAGAAGTACATGAACGCTAAAGATTCCTTAGCCGCGATAAAAGATGTAGAGAAGACCGGTGAAAAAGGAAGGAAGGAAGACGACCAGAGAGGATGAAAAAGAAAGCGCTAAGGTCGTCAGACTAACGACAAAAGTAAAAGGAAAGATGAAAAAGCTCATCGGACGATAAAATTCACTCCTTTAGTTATGATTGTTGACAAAATTTAGGCACAAATTAAAGATGAGCACTACCTCAAATGGCCAAGGCCATTACATTCGTCACCCAATGTGTGTGACAAGAAGAAATATTGCCGTTTCCACAAGGATCATGGCCACTACAAAGAGGATTGCAGGGACCTGAAAAAGTAGATAAAGGAACTCATACGAAAAGGAAAACTGTAGAGGTTTATGAAGAAGGGAGAACCTAGTAGGTCCAGGGACGATGACAAGGACAGCGCGAAGCCTCACCTAGGGATGAAGACCATACGTCCCAACGTCCGCCAAGCGTGATTGGGGAGATAAAGACAATCACAGGCGGGCCATCCACAAGTGGGTCATTCAGATCCCTCAAGAAATCATATCAGAGGCAGGTGAATAGTGTCCACGGAATACCCTCCTTGAAGCAAAGATGAACGGACAGGGACATGTTTTTCTCGAAAGAAGATGCCAGAGGAGTGAAGCAACCTCATGACGACCCCTTGGTTATAATGCTCACGATAGAAGGATTCAATACCAGGAGAATCCTCCTGGATAATGGCAGCTCTGTGGACATCATCAACCTTTTTGCTTTTCAACAGTTGAAGTAAATCTAAGAAGGCTGCGCCCTTTTGAGTCCCCCCTCGTCAGCTTCAGTGGGGACAGGATGTATCGCAAAGGCATAGTGACGTTAACAGTCATAGTAGGGTCTCATCTGCGACAACTGACTCGTCAGTTAGATTTTCTAGTGGTAGACTGCCCCTCTTCTTACAATGTGATAATTGAGAGGCCCACACTCAATTGCTAGAAGGTAGCCACATCCACCTATTGTTTGAAGGTAAAATTTCCAACGGAAAACGGTGTAGGAGAACTAAAAGGGGATCAAGTCCTGGCTAGAGATTGCTACCAAGTAGTGTTGGCAGCCAAGGAAAACCATACGTGGATGATCGAGGAAAAATAAGAGGAGAAGGTGGAAGCCCTAGAAACTGTGGAGCTGGTAAACGGGGAACCAATGAAGACTACTAGGGTAGGGACGACTATGAGTGCAGACACGAAGAAGAAGCTAGTCCAGTTCCTTAAGGAAAACCTAGACATCTTCGCTTGGAACCATAAAGACATGCCACGTATATCAACAGAGATTATCCAGCACAGGTTAAATGTTGACCCCGAGAAAAAGCCTGTCTAGCAGAGACGACAGGTGTTCACTCCAAAATGAAACCAAGTGGTCATGAATGAAATAAACAAACTACTTGCAACGGGTTTCATCTGCGCGGTCTACTACTAGACTGGGTGGCCAATGTCGTCCTTGTAAAGAACGCAAATGGGAAATGGAGGATGTGCGTGGACTTCACGGACTTGAACAAGGCTTGCCCAAAGGATAGCTTCCCTTTGTCGAGGATAGACCAGCTGGTGGATTCTACAGCGGAACACAAGCTCCTGACCTTCATGGACACATTCTCAGGGTACAACCAGATAAAAATGGTTGAAGAAGACCAAGAGAAAACTGCCTTCATCACGAACTAAGGGCTCTATTGCTACAAGGTGATG
The DNA here is from genome assembly GCA_019022515.1 of Quercus aquifolioides. Classification (NCBI taxonomy): domain Eukaryota; kingdom Viridiplantae; phylum Streptophyta; class Magnoliopsida; order Fagales; family Fagaceae; genus Quercus; species Quercus aquifolioides. Next base: position 36,029,809 of record CM032331.1, on the reverse strand, counting down.
CCCTTTGGGCTGAAGAATATAGGAGCAACCTACTAGAGGCTAGTAAACAAAATGTTCAATAAACAGATCAGGAGAAACATGGAAGTGTACGTAGACGACATGCTCGTCAAGAGTAGAGAAGAGTCTACTCACCTAGACGACCTCCAAGAGACGTTCACAACTCTCAATCAATATCAGATGAAGTTAATTCCCAGTAAGTGCGCTTTTGGGGTGGCATCAGGAAAGTTTTTAGGGTTCATGGTGTCCTAGAGAGGAATAGAAGCAAACCCAGAGAAGGTACGAGCCATACTAGAGATGGCATCGCCCAAGACCGTGAAGGAAGTCCAAAAGCTCATAGGTAGGATAGCAGTGCTCAACAGATTCGTCTCCAAGGCAACGGATAAATGCCTACCCTTTTTCAAGATGCTGAAACAGGCCTTCACTTGGATGGACAAGTGTGAGAAAGCCTTCCAAGAACTCAAGCGCTACCTGAGCAATCCACCCCTCTTGAGCCCGTCCAAGGAAGGAGAAAACTTATACCTGTATTTAGCAGTGTCAGCTATAGTTGTGAACGTTGCCTTGATTCGAGAAGAGGACGGAAGATAGCTCACAGTTTACTATGTCAGCCAGGCTTTCCAGGGGGCAGAAGCCAAGTACCCACACATAGAGACGATTGCATTCGCTTTGATTATAACCTCACTCAAGCTGCGCCCTTACTTCCAAGAGAACCATATCCTGGTAATGACGGACCAACCTATAAAGAAGTCAATGAATAAGCCCGAGGCTGTAGGGAGGATGATCCAATGGGCTATTGAGCTCAGCCAATTCGACATTGAATACCACCCTAAGACAGCTATCAAGGAGCAGGAATTGGCGGATTTCATCGCCGAATTTACAACCCCAGACGAAGAGGGAGCTACAGACGAAATGGAAAGGTGGATGATTCAGACTGATAGTTCGTCAGTCCGAAAAAGGGGCAAAGTTGGGGTCATTATCATCACCCCAGAGGGAAGGACACTCAGATACGGAGTCCAGCTAACATTCCCGGCCACCAACAATGAAGCTGAATACGAAGGAGTACTAATGGGACTAAGAGTCGGGAAGGCACTAGGAATCAAAAACTTGCTCCTCTAGAGTGATTCAAAGCTTGTCGTAGGCTAGATAAAGGGAGAATTCGAAGCAAAGGAGGAAAGGATGCAAAAATACCTGAAATTGATGAAGCTATTGACACAAGAGTTTGATCAGGTGGAGTTCACACAAATCCCTACAAGCCATAATATGGGGGTAGATAAGCTGGCGAAATAGTCATCGTTAGAAGCAGAACCAACAAGTGATGACCTAAAGATTGAAGTCCAGAGATGCCCTAGCATCCAAGAAGTCCACACCTTCACAATCCAGAGCGAAAGCAGCTGGATGACCCCAATCTTATCCTTCCTTCAGGACGGACGGCTCCCACAAGATGTCGAAGAAGCAAGGAAGGTTAGGAAGAGGGCAGCAAGGTTCACGATCTTGAACGATACCTTGTACAAGAGAGGCTTCTCCATGCCCTACCTAAGGTGTGTCAACGAGGAGGAAGCCAAATATATTCTGGAGGAGATCCATGAAGGAATTTGTGAAGATCATGCAAGCCTGAAATCCCTGATTAGCAAAGTTATCCGAACGGGTTACTTTTGGCCTACCCTACAGAAGGATGCAAAGGAGTTCGTCAAGAGGTGCAATAAATGCTAGAGGTTTGGAAATGTCCAGCACATCCCATCCGAGAAACTGACGACAATATTCTCCCCGTGGCCGGTTGCTTAGTGGGGACTTGACATCATTGACCCATTACCCCAAGGTAAAAGACAGATAAAATTTTTACTAGTTGCTATTGATTATTTCACAAAATGGGTTGAAGTAGAAGCACTATCAACCATAACGGAGGCGAAGGTCCAGAACTTTGTGTGGAAGAACATAGTCTGCCGATTCAGGATACCAAGGACGATCATATCAAACAACAAGCGATAGTTTGATAGTCAAGGTTTCAGGAAATTATGCTCAGGGCTAGGAATTAAGAACCAATTCTCATCCCCTGGTCACCCTAAGCTAACAGCTAGATGGAAGTGACAAACCGAACCCTGCTTAAGATCATCAAGGCTTGGCTGGATGAGGCAAAGGGCGCATGACCGGAAGAGCTGCCCAATGTTTTGTTGGCATACAAGACTACAGCAAGAACCCCAACAGGAGAGACCTCCTTCAGTCTACCCTATGGCATCGAAGTAGTAATTCCAATTGAAGTAGGAGTTACCAGCTTGAGATGAGAAGCTTTCCACGAAGGCAGCAATGACGATCAACTGAGAGTCAACTTGGATTGCTTGGATGAATCTAGAGACAGAGCATCCCACAAGATGGTGGAGTACCAGGAGAAGATGTCTGAGTACTACAACAAAAGAATGAAGCTCAGACAACTTAATATTGGAGACCTCGTCCTGCGCAAAGTCACACCTGCCACCAAGAACCCAACTTAAGGGAAGCTCAATCCAACCTAGGAAGGACCCTACAAAGTCACCCATTATTCCATGCAAGGCAGCTATCACCTGGAAACGTTGGATGGAAGGAAACTGCCACGACCATGGAATATCAAGCATTTGAAACAATACCATCAGTAGATGTAGTGGACAAATGTATTCATGTTTGAAATAAAGCAATAAAAGAACTATTCAGCCAGTGTGATGCATGTAAAAAAAAAAAAAAAATTGGCTGAGTAACAAGACTCTGCCTAGACTGATGTAAGTTACTGACAAAGCCAAAAATAACAAGATCCCTTCAATGGGTGTAAGTCACAAAAAATTGGTTAAGTAACAAGATTTTGCCTTGACGGATGTAAGTTACTAACGAAACTAAAAAATGACAAGATCCCTTTAATGGGTGTAAGTCACAAAAAATTGGTAAGTAACAAGATTCTGCCTTGACCGATGTAACTTACTGATGAAGCCAAAAATGACAAGATCTCTTCAATGGATGTAAGTCATAAAAAATTGGCTAAGTAACAAGATTCTGCATTGACGGATGTAAGTTACTGATGAAGCCAAAAATGACAAGATCCCTTCAATGGGTGTAAGTCACAAAAAATTGACTAAGTAACAAGATTCCACCTAGATGGATGTAAATTACTAACGAAACCAAAAAATGACAAGATCCCTTCAATGAGTGTAAGTCACAAAAAATTGGCTAAGTAACACAAGATACCGCCTAGACGGATGTAAATTATTGACGAAACCAAAAAATGACAAAGTCCCTTCAATGGGTATAAGTCAAAATTTTTTTTTTGACTAAGTAACAACAACTCGCATAGATGGATGCAAGCTACTGACAAAAAAAAAAAAATGATGACTAAAGGAACAAAGCAAGCAGGGATCATATGTAGTCACAGAGTATCATGTAAGGCAGGAAAATAAAAAAGTAAGTATAAAATTACTAATATAATTGAAGGCCTAAAAACAACGGGCAGCCAGCATTGTTTCAACATTATAAGCCCATAAACACTGGGCTAAAAACATTGTTCTTAAATTAGAATAAAAATATTGTTCTGGAAGTAGAATAAAAAAGCCTAAAACACACTGGGCTCCCAAAAAGAAGATTACAAAAAAAAAAAAAAAAGGGTAGACGAACATAAGAAGGTTCAAGCATCAGCAGCTGCATCATCACCAACAAGAGGCGGAAGAGCACTCTCAAGAGCATCACCCTCAGGAGCTGTGGACTATGAGGCTTCATCAGCTGCCATTTCTTTGTCCACCTCTTCCAGATCCAGGTTCTCTAGATCCACTTCGGTGGGGTGCTTGACGAAGTATCGCCTCAGAAGCTCAAAACCTTTATAGTACCAACTGAAGAGTACAGTGTTGTACTCCTCAGTCTGCTGGAAAGTCTCAACAGCCTTGGCAGCAACGGTCTTGTTCTTCTCCTTTGTGACCAGGAGTTGCTCATCCTTTTCCAGAGTCAGTTGCCGCTCAGCTCTGAGGTCGTCCCCCAAGACCTTGGCTTTCTCCTTGACGGTGTTGGCATCGTCCATGGCAGAAATAAAATCCTTCTTCAGTTTAGAGTTCTCTGCCTCTAAAGCCTCCACCCTGGACATCGTCGATTCAACCTTTGCTTCCTAAAAAAGGTACTCTGAAGTAATATGAATGCTCTCCCCCCAATACCTGAAAAGAAAATTAAAATTTTCAGGACGATGCAAAAAGAAGAGAAAGAAAAGGATAAAATTGCACAAGTACATTACCTGGACGAGTTTATGGATATGACGACCCACAACCTCGTTGGAGGGCGTGCTAGAGAAGACCTTCAATTCCTCGGCAGTGAAGACCTCTTGTGCCCTAGCCAGCATCGTCCTAAACACTGGGCGAGCGAGAATCAGCCTTCTCCTTCCTTTTTTCAACCACACATGGCTTCTTCTGGATGGGAGTAATATCTTCAACTGAGGTAGCCGAGGAAGCTGTCCTCGTCGTCTCAATGCCGGGGTAGCTGGAGTGATGGAGACCCCCTTCTCCATGATGTGCACTGTCCTCTTCCCGAGATTGGACAGAGGCTCGTTCTTCTTGGACCTCATTTTTGCATACATGTTCTAGTTAAATTTAGTCGTCATTTCTGCGAGAAGGAAACACTTGTTAAAAGAAAAAAAAAGAAAAAGAAAAAAGGAGCAAAGTCAATGACAAACTAAATAGTAAATAAAGTGCTTACTTTTCTTCTCTTCAATCTCAATAATGCGCAGGACGTAAGCGGAAGGCTCTAGGCCAAGGCAGAACAAAGCCAAAGTGCGAGGATCGACCATATCATCAAAATCGTCAATTGACTTCGCGTACTCAATAGCAGCCTCAACACGTTGCTTGTTCCTGCTTTTAAGTTTGGGCTGTCTCTTAACTGTGCAAGACAACGAACAAAAGGATTAGTAACGACTGAATGAACATGAAAGAATGAAGGACAAAGGACTGGTAGAAATAACGACGCACCTAGACGCGAGGTTCTCCACTAACGGAGCAACCTAGGGAGATCACCCCAAACCTCGTTAGAGGGAGTCTTCCATTCATCCCCGGACACAAAAAAGAATCAGGACTTCCAATATCTGAATGACGAGGGCAAGTCCCTATCAATCCTAGTCTTCCTCTCCCAAGGCACCAGTTCGTAGTACCCATGTTCCTTGGACTCCTTTAAACGATACAAATAAACAAGCTCGTCCACCTTGATCATATCTCCTTCAGTAGCAGCCAACCATATCTCCATACAATTGACCACTATCCTCCATGAATTGGGCATAAGTTGCCCGGGAGCAATGTCGAAATGGCTTATAAGCTCTATAATAAAAGGGTGAACGGGGAATCTAAGCCCGCTTAGGAAAGCAGCCTTATAGAAGCATACCTCTCCGAGCCAGAAGTAATAAGCTCGTTCCTCCCCGTGAGGATTGAAATCTCTCTCTAAACCTAGAAAGTGTTTCGGCGTCTAGGCCACACTCCTCCCTGAGAGCATTGAAGCCCATGATTTGCTGTGGGCCAGAAGCCGCAATGTCCTCCTCCACTTCCACAGGGTCGTCGCTAGAAGACAACCTCGTCTCAAGCTCGCTAGACCTCACCTCTGACATCGCTCTTCGCTTAACTACCAAATCCTCAAACCAATCAATTGACTGACACAGTAAAGGGAACAAATCAGCCAATACCACACTAAAACTATTATCCTCAAAAACAAAACCTTCAATCAAAGGGGAGAAAGAGCGGGAAACACCTAAGGAAGCCCCCAAACGCCCAAAAAGGAACGAGATAGAGGGACAAACTACCTTAACTTCAGAGCTACTAACCATGGAAACCTAAAAAACTAAGAAAGAGGAACAAATCCTAAAAGCCCAAAACAGAAAAGAAATCAGAAACCCGCACAATCTATCTATGTCATAAAAAGCAAAGAAAAAGGGAAAAAAGATACACACCTCAAAAGAAGCAACCACAGAATGTAAAAGCTCAAAGAAAATCGCAAGGTGGAACAGATCGGAGAAGAAGAAGCATAGAGAAACGATTGAGAAAGAGTTGGAAAAAGTGAAGGGGCAAGAGGAAAGAAAGGAAGTTTAAAAACTAGGCACAAAAAACTGAAATTCAGCGGGAAACCCAAGAGTCACACAAATGGGGCATTAACTCCATTGGTTAGAACACGTCACGTGGCCACGATGTGTGTGGCGCCGCCACTACGCATTAAATGTGGAACAATACCCCATGAGCCGTGTCTGGGCAGAAAACCTTTCATCTTCTGATGGTCGTCGTGACACGCCACGACAACCATAGAACCTGAGGGGCAGCTGATGGGACCAACGACCTCTCTTTTCTTGGACGACCTTATAAAATATACCTGTCCTCCTTGACATGACACGGATGAAGGCAAGCAAGTCATTAATAAGAAGATTCAATGCCTCGGACAGTTACCAATTAGTTGGCAGACCGTTGGAGGCTCATCAAAACCCGCATTAATAAGCCCTAACGTGTTACAAAAAGAGCACGAAAGCCACAATTAAGGCCCCAACGACTAGAAACTATGAAGCTATATATACACACTCATCAGAGACAAACAAGGTACATAGATTCACCCAAAAATACTCTTACACAGATATCTCTGATGTTCAGAACTTTCTTATTTCTCTAAAAAAGCTTTCATACACTAACTTTGGCATCGGAGACGTTGTGGTAGGCACCACACTGGTGACCACCTTTAGGAGAGCCATTGTCCTACGTTTGTAGGAATAGTGACGAGGATTCGGCTCCATCTAGATAAACCTACAGGATTGACAATTTACGCATCATCACTTAACATTCCCAAAGTCACATCAAGTATTCGAAATAATAGCATACCAACATAACAAATAAGCTTCAAAATGGTATGCATTCTCTCAAAAGCCACAATGTAATTAAAATTAAACCCACTGAAAATAACCACATAAGTCTAACAAAAGTTCTTCACAAAATAGACCACATCAATCAACTTTAAGTTTGTAACCATTTCAAAAGTTAAACAGAACTCCTCCAAAGCAAGTAGCAACCTAATCAATCATCCACAACATAAGATAAAATAAATGTTACTATTATTATATTATTCATGTTATCATTTGTAACATAATCAAGTTTAAGTAAATGGAAGATAGAGAAAGGATGTTACCTGCCTAAGCCAAGTTCCTCAAAAACATGGTATGGTGATCCTTTCCAAATAACTTTAGGCTTTTAGGCCTTGACCATCAATGTACTTGTATTCTAGGTTGGGCTTATCCCACGAGTACTATTGCAACCAAAATAATAATAATAATAATAATAATAATAATAATGGATGTAATATATATACTATTGCATCTTTAGATTATTTTTTTGTTGTAATAGTAACTTAAATTTATTACATTAATATGAGATTGTAGCAATAATTATTATGTTACATTGAAATGTGTTGTTGTAATAGGTAACTCTTATTTTACATTGAGATATGTTGTTGCAATATGTAATCTTTTGTTTCACGTTGAACTATATTGTTGCAATAGAGGTGAGTAATTGAGTAGCAGGAAAATTTGGGAAATTTGAGCTATTTTTTTTTTTAGTTAATTTCCTCTCTCTCACCCATGTCTATCCTTTTTTTTTTAATCTCAATATTTCTCTCACACCACACGTCTTCATTTTTTTTTTCATCTCAATTTCCCACTTTCTCTCACCACATCTATCTTCCTATTTTTTTCTGATCTCAAATTTAACTCACACACACGCCTATCTTTTTTTTTTTTTTTTTTTTTTCATCTTAGTTTCTCTCTTTCTTTCACCCACATTTATCTCCATGTTTTTCTCATCTCAATTTCTCTCTCTCTCTCTCTCTCTCTCTCTCTCTCTCCCCACGAATCTCTCTCTCTCTCTCTTTTTTTTTTCTCATTTCTCTTTCCCTCTTTCTTAAGCATATCTCAAAATTCAAATTTATTTACTAACTACAAAACTTATCTCTCAAATTTCCATCTCACTCTCATATCTACTAACTCTAAATTTTCTCTCTCAAATTTCAGTCTCTTTAATTCATAGTCTCCTTGGAGAGACTCTTTCTCAGTTTAAAGATTTTCTCTCTAACTTTCAGGTAATCTTTTGGTTCTCTTTAAATTTTAATTTGATTTTTCTTTATTTAATTGCACAAGCTTCAAGCAGTATTGTTTTGTATGTGTTTTTTTTTAGAATCAATGATGGTGTATATTCTTGTCATTGTGTTGTATATGTATGATGTTTTTCAACTTTATACTTATTTTCTTTTTCTTTTCTTTTTTTTCCCTAAATAAGTGTTAAGTCAATGAAATGGTTGTGAAGCATGCTTGGATAACACCTTGGGGAAGAAACTTTTCTTTCATATTGTGTTGATTTTTGCATACTTTTTGAAACTATGTGTTTGAATGTAAACTCAACAAGTTGTGTATATATTTTTGTTTTTTGACATATGTATTGAAATGAAGTATTTTGATTTTTTCATCTTTTATGCATATCTTTAATTTGTTAGTATAGTTCCTAGATATGGTTTTTGAATTGCAAAACAAGTTAATGAAAAAATTATTATTTAAAAAAATGATTTTTTTATAATTTTTTTAAAATTATTTTTTTAATACAAAAATCAACCTATTGCAATAAGATTTTCAAAGTAAATGGTTGCTGTAGGGTCAAGATTTGTAGCCCAAGCCCAATAGGTTCGGATTATGAGCCCAATGAACCCTGAACAATGAATTTGTAGAGAGTGGACGAAAGAGCTGGGCTAGTAATGAATTAAACAGTAATGAACTGTGGTGTTTGTGAGTAAATTAACATGCAATCGTGCTCGGGCTGATGCAAACATGAACGTCCGAAGAGGAGTTTTATTGAATGAACGTTGATTACAATTCTTGGAGCTACAGTAAAGATGTTTACTACTTTTTCCTTTCTTTTTTCTGATCCCGCTTTTATCAAAGGCCTCTCCCCCTTATATACCACCCTCTCCCTTCATCTCCATCGTCCACTTGTTCATCATCTAAACACCCACTTGAGTGCATGTCCCATCATATATCTTCTTTAGTCTTGTGTGAGTGGCGGTAGCTGAGGTTGTACTGTTCAGGGGTCTTCTCCACATTAATGTGGCCAGAAAAGTAGATGTAGTGCATTTAATGTGGTGGTTGAAGTTTGTCTTCTAGATATTTCTCCGTTCTTGTCATCTCCATGCAAGCCTAAGGTTCATCTTTATCATTAGAATTATCAGTATGATTACTTGAACTTCCCAGGCATCTGTTTGGCCAAGCCTCTTTGAGTCCGAGGATGATGGCCTTTTCGGACAATTAAATATCTCCTCGGACTATGTCCCATGTTCATCTCCAGGTATGTTTCTTTCACATGGGCTTCTTCTCAAGTACTTTCATCTCTTTGGACAAACAATAGTTCTCAAATAGGGCTTTAGGGCCTTAGGCTCAATATACTAGGTTGGGCTTTTCACCCCCCACAGTTGCAATATGTGGAATTTATTGTAATGAAAATCTAGTGTTGCATAAACCTATTGCCTCGAAGTTTATTACAACAGCTAGCATCAACTTTTTTGTTGTTGCAATAACACCTATTACAATGACATTAGTTGTTATTGCAACAACTTTTTTCGTTGTATTAAGTCTTTTTTATTGTAGTGAAAGGTTACTAGTGGATTCAAACTGTCACCTAAATCCTAGATTCTTTGTATTCTAGCTCAGCCGAGATGATGAATTGGATGGCCAAGCATCTGCTAGGAACCTAAGCAGGATTCACTTATTTCCTTGGCGTGTGTTTCCCGACTTCTCTAGTGTTTCTCTTCCCTCAATCTTTTTTCCACCCCCTTCTCTTGATGCTCCTTCTTTATTTATAGCCTATCCTTGGTGGAGTAGTCATGATGAGGGGGTTTTCCCCATTTCAGTGGATCGCTCTCCCCCATATCCCTGATTGGATGGGACCCACCACTTACTGCTGATATGACTTCCTAGTAACTTGCGCCTGACGCCGATTATTGCTCGGTGGGCGGATTCTCCCAAGGCATTATCTCTGATCCACGGCAAGATCTTAGGATATTCGATTTGAGTGTTCGGCCGAGCACATTTTAGACCTGCATTCGATGTGTTCAGCCAAATGGGTTGAATGGGCCGAGACTATTCAAAGTACGAGCCCGCAGCTTAGGGATGGGCTAACATTCTCAGTACGTACATATGGGGCATTGATTATAAAGATGATTCCATAAATTACTAGTCCCATTGCGTTTCCCAAAACACCCATAATCTTTACCACAGAAATTACATAATGCTTTAGGGTGATTAGGATCACAATCACCCATCATCAAAAAGTGATCCCAAACTTCAAATTTTTTTCTTTTTAGGACACTTAGGAGGAAGTGCATTGGTATTACCTGTGGTTGGAGACTTTGTCATTATGGGTACTAGATGTTCCACCTTCCATCACCTAATTAAAAAAAGAAAAAAAGAAAAGGCAAAGCCAGAGAATAAGTTGAACTATAATAATATGTAATATATGACATATTAACCTGAATATGCAATGAACAAAAAAAAAAAATGAATATAATGAAAAGAAAAGGGATAACAAAGAGTTTTAGAAGTAATTGCTATGGATTGAATAATTTTGTGCTTAACATTAATCAATTACTAAATATAGAGTATATATACTTTTGATAAACTATAGAGTATAGATACGGCGGAAATGCATTTTTTGTCCCTACATTTTGACCCTATTCCCAGTTTGGTCCCTACTTTTTATTTTTACCATTTTTAGTCTCTATTTAAAAAAAAACACGTTCCTTTTCAGTCCCTACCATCATCTCACTCATGGAAATATCCAATATGGTATACGGAGAATTAAAAAAATTAGTTATTTAATCTTACATGTCACTATTGCCCTAACCACATAAGCTTCCCGCCACAATTAGAGTCACATGAGTCTCACGTGACTGGCTTACATGTGTTCGTCACACCTTTTTAAACCACCACCTCCAACGGATTCATAATCCCTAACCCCTAAAATTCACGATCTGAGCTCCTTTACCCATACCTCCAAATCAAAGACCACCAAATCACATACCCAACCAGGTGCTCCTCTCCTACATCTGAGTTCATCTCGTCCATGGAATTAAGCTCTGTATCAACCAGTGGAAGCCTAAGGAGAAGAGACCTAACCAGGTGCTTTTGTGGTGAGAAACCAATGGTAGTGGTATCGTGGATAGCGGATAACCTTGGTAAAATGTTTTACGATTGTCCAAATTTCTAGGTAATGTCTGATATTAAAGAAAAATGTTTTTTTTAGTATTATGCTATGATTTTGGGTTAGACGTGATGGGTTCAATCATTGATTTGAATTCCAGGTTGGACGCAAGTGTAAAATTTTCAAATGGCATGAAGATGAACTTTGTGAGCGTGGCAAGGTGCTTATCCCAGAATAGAGGCAAAGGATTATCACACTTGAGGCTGAGATTGCAAGCTACATGAGGAGAGAGAAGTTTCTGACCATGTGTTTGGCACTGTATTTGGTAATTAGTGGGATCTGCCTGTGTGTGATTATGTCTTTCATTCGTTAGATAGGTGTTGGGGGGGGGGGGGGGGGGAGGGGATGGTTAGATAGGTGGGGTTTGGACAGAAACGTTTTTTGTGTATGCAGCTTTTGGTAGTTTGGTTGTTCTTGGTAGTTTGGTAGGTTTTGGATAGTTTTTGACAATGTGTTTTCAATTAGCAATTTCCCACCTGATACTCTACTTGTGATCGGAAAGAATTAGCAATGTTACAACAAATTTTCATTAATATGATGTGTTCTAAAATTTATGTTATGCAATTGTAGGTTAATACTTGGTGTGTTGTTAGGCCCTCAATTTAGGCCATGCAAATTGTGTGTCTGAACCTGATATGATATGCAATTAATGATATGGCAAAACCTGATACAAGAACTGATATGATATGCAATTAGAACCTAATGTTAGAACCCAGTATGGTATGTTATGAAATATAAGACCTACTTCTCATACTTCCCAAACTTTCATTAAATCACAACTAGAAAAACTGTTTAACTTCCAAACCATGCATTCCATTAAATAACAACATTATCAATTTGCAATTGAAATGCAAAAATACACTGAAGATGCTTTGAAGTTTATGTGTACCAAAATAATTACCAAAAAGAGGCCATTGTTCAGTCATTACATAATTACACCAAACTTTAGGCAATTGTTTAGCCTGTACAAAAAGTAAAGGCTTTAAAAAGGTTAAGGAAGAAAAAAGACAAATCAACAAGAAAGATACAAACCACCACTAGAAACCAAAGCAACCACCACCCACCACCAGCAACAACCAAAGTAACCACCACAACCAACCACAAAACCAAAATCGCCACCACCAGAACTCGTTAACTCAAAACCCACCAACACCCATAAAATAAAAAACCACCAAAATCAAAACCCAAACCCAAATCCAACCATCACCTAAGCTCATCACCGAGTAATGCTTTAAAGGAAGAGAGAAGACAGTCAGAAAGTAAGAAAAAGAGAGAGAATCAGAGTGAGAGAAAGAGGTAAGAGACGAACAGATTGGAGGGAGAATCGGGCCACAACTACCGTGACCTAGCCACAAAACCACATCAATCTTCAGTCCACGCCGATCTCCAATCCAGTCCACGCCGACCTCTAAAGACAAAGAGAGAGAGAGAGAGAAACCAAAACAAAGAGGCTGAGGAGAGAGAAATGGAGATGAGAAATGAAATGAGAGGAGAGAGTAATAAAATATATTTTCTGAAATTTCCAACTTGCTACAGTGGGTGTTAAAAATACAAACTTACTTTAGCCATGTTGCAAATTTTTTTTAGAAATAGCAACTTGGCTAATGCTTGTTTTGAAGGTTTGGTGGGTAAAATAGCAACCGGAGGGTTTTTACACCCCTGCTCTAAGAGGTTACAACTTACAAAGCAGCAGCGAACGTGGGACACATGGCAAGGTGACAAATAAAGAAGGACACATGACAGCATAATCAAAAGTAAATGTCAAGTCCCAGCATATAAATTGAGGACTCAGCTCTATAGAAAAGCTCTTTCAACATAATGAACAAACCATAGCACATATTTGACAACTTAAAGAGCAGTGAACCAGAGCACATCAAAGTGCACTTTCTAGAGACCAGTAGCATAGTTTCTTAGATTTAGTAACTAGTTATTCAATCTTATTCCTGTAAGTTTATGCATTTGTGGTAGTATTTATGAATATTGTGAAGTATATTATGTACATGTTTTAGTCAGTTGATTTGTATGAATGTTTATTTTGATGTAAATTAGTGTTTGTAAGACAAAAATTAGTTCAAGCATTGTATCTTACATTCATTCGAGATGTCTTGCTCTGATACTGTTTCATTCAAGATGCCCATGTTCATTACTTAGTCAATTAGGAGCAAGCCTGCATTATGACTTAGTTCTTAGTCAATTTAGATTTCTCATTCTCTCAATTGTTAGCTTGTGCATATTTCAAAAGTCCTATTTCGTTAGGCATTTTCGAATCCTAAACCCTAGACTTTGAAGTCAAAAGCACTTCAAGCTAGTGTAATTATCTTGAGAATCATCTCGGGGTAATAGTATTCCAACAATATTCATCTTGAGTACCCTACAAAAAGTGAAAATTAATTTTTAGTTCAAAGAAATGGACAGATGGGATTTGAACACTAGATGTTTCCATTGTAAAATTAGGTGTCAACCAATTGAATTGCAAGGCTCTTGACTACAATAAAACTATGGTAAAACTTAGGTATGATGCCTTTGGTGCAATGCATTAGGTTTTTCAATTAAATTCAAACACCTTAATGCATTGAATTTAATTGTTCTTGAAAAAACAGTACTACACTTAAGTTACTAGATATAAGTTTTACCCATAAACAATAAATTTTATAATTTTTCCTAACATCTAAAATGACATTAAGATTAGAAAAATATTAAAGATCTTACAAATTTTATTACATAAAAATTTACAAACCAATGTAAAAATGAATGTAATTAGTAGATTTTAATAACTTATTGAATGTATTTTTGCATTAATTTATTGTGATTGTTGGCACATCAATTTATAAAAGTAATAACATTATAGTATTCCTAGCATCACTCTATAATTAGATTATAAGGTTGGGATGGGTGACTGGGATGTATAACCTCCCAAATTAAAATAAAAAAAATTATAATCCTTAAAAATTTATTATCTTTTGGCTTTGGTCTACCAAAAATTATGAATACCTTCTTGTTAAAAGAAAAAAAAAATTTTAAATCTCAAATTTTAAGAAGTAAAAGTTATCTTACAAGTGAGAATAACTCTATAACCATATTATAAAGGCAATAAAAATTTCTAGTTTTCATTCATTTCCTTATTAGTATAAATGTTACATTAATATTTAATTTTGTATGGCAATTATATATATATATATATATATAATTGTTGATGTGGCAAGTTGTGATTGGTACAACATCATTTTTAGATAGGTTTACCACGAACATTATTTTTATGAGCACCAATCACTACATACCACTTCAACAATTTTTAAAATGATTGTGAATATTGTTGTGTCTCTAAACTTATTGTTTCTTGCAATGCTGGCTTAACACTATAGGCAACTAAAGCAATGGCCTAAGACCCCCTCCCCCCAAAAAAAAGTCCTCCTCTTTTCATCAATAAAATATTATATATATTTATTTATTTATTTATTTGTCATACATAATGCACATTTTAATAAAAACTCTCTCACTTAAAATTTTTTTTTTTTAAGGCTTTTCTATTGAGCAGTAAAATGTGAGAAAAGACAAAATTAAGGCCTTGTCTCCCAAAACAAATAAAATGAATAAAAAATTTCTACTTTTTTATTTATTTTTTCTTTAGTACTCTTCCCTCTTTTCCTGTTAGTATGAGTTATCACTTATCACATCAATTATTCACATTATATGAATTAGTAGTGTTATAAATAAAAAATAAAATGTTAACAAAATTTGAATATAAAATCTTAATTAATTATTTTGTATCTTAACAGGCAAGAAAAATAGATTTTTAGTGAAGAAAAAATTGATACCAAAAGTTAAATAATATAATATAATTAATATTTATATATAAAAAATGCTCTATTAAAGTTGTCACCTTAGACCTCCAAATACATTGAGCGGCTATTGGTTTCTTGGGTGTTTTTATTTGGGAGGGCAATAGTCTAAAGTTGAGAAGGGTTTGGGTTTATTTGAAGTTCCCACTACCCACTTGATCCCTAGTTATGTCCTTGTTATCTTTATCATTTTTATTTTTGTGCTAAGAATTAAATAAGGAGAGAGTAGTCTAAAATAAAAGAATGAGAATTATCACCATCTCCCTCTATAGACAAAAATATAAATCAGGCGTAAAAGGGGTAGGAAATTTCCTTTAACATTTAATACAAAAAACTTGTTTAATAATATTGTGGGCAACAAACATAGCCTCTTGGAGCCCATATTTGGTAAAGATGGGGTGTAAAACTCATGTTTTACACTATCAAATGAGAGATTTCCACATAAGTTTTTTTACTTAAAACTCAATACATCATACCACACCTAATAACATCTAAATAAATTCACAATTTGGTTAGATTTTTAGATGTGTATTAGAATTTGTTTTTTATACAAGATAGAAATTCTACTCTAACATATTTTAAGTGTATATGTGCATAATTTTCACACCCAGACTGTTTAATGAACCATTAAAAAAAGATGTTCAAGGTTTTTAAAGTCGGACCGGGGTTAAATCGAGGTTGAATTGTAATGACATTGTAATTAATTTAATAATTATTTAATATATAAATATTTTAAATTAGTAAAATAAAAAAATTAACTAAAACAATCTCCAAATAAATATGAGATGTATCTTTAAATATTTTTCCATATCATAATTGTAAGGACACAATTTGAGTCCCTAGCCCAAGTGATGGACGAACTTAGGCCCAAAAAGCCCAATATAATGAATTTGTAGAGAGTGGGTTGGAAAAACTGGGCTTTAATGAATTGGATGACAAGTAGAATGGATTCAAATGATAAGAAAAGGAAAATAGACTGATTTAAACTAAAGAAAATAGTTCTCGGCAAAGTCCGAGGAGATCAGCTCTTATATATTTCTCTCAAGTTGGATTATAGATTTAGTTCTTGATGGCTACAGTGTTTTTCTCTTAGTTTCAATCCCCTACTCTCATTGCCTCTTTCTTCTTTTATACTATCTTCCCATTTCATCTCTACCCTCCACGTGTAGGCCAGATGGTTGGTGTTGATACTTGTCCCACCAGCACATTCTTGAAACCTTTGTATAGTAGCTGTAAGACTAAAAATCACTGTACAGGTATCACTTCCATATTAATGCGACCAGAGAGTTAGCTGCAGAGCAACCAATGCAGTGGTGGCAGCTTTCCCCTTAGATATTCTAGGATTCCCCCCTATCCTATGTTACTGTAATGCTTATCTGTATCAACAGAATTTCCTAGAACATTCGCCTGGACGGCACACCACCAGCTCGGACCTCGGCTTTGGTTAGTCGAGGAGGCATTCATCCTCGGACCACCCTCATGGTCCCTTATGACCGAAACTAACTTCTTCATCTACTAACACGAACTCCCCTGACAATGTCTACTCCTCGGATGACTTCGCGCCCTTGGATTGGGCCCTAGGCCCAATATACGCATAGATAATGAACTCCTGGGCCCAATACCCCTACAATAATTTTTATAAGACAAATAAAAAATATTAATCTTAAGCAAACCTAATAAATAAACAAACATATAAGTATACTAACCTCTGAGCATACGCTCATGCACATACTTAGAGGCTCTTCAATTTTTTTTGGTAAATGTTAATAATTTGCATCTATTATAATTTAGAATTTTTTTATTTTTTATTTTTCAAACAAATAAAAAGAATAAACTTTAGAAATAAGTAGTAACTATAAATTTTTTTTTGAACATGAAGGAAAAAAAATCCTAAATTTTAGGAATTCTCTTTTAGAATTCAAAATTAAATTTTATATTGACATTAATGACCCTATTTTTAAATGAAGTTACCCTTCATTAATGAAGGTATTTTTGAACCACATAAAAGTCTAGTTAAAATAGGAGAATCCTCTTATCTCTATATATTAAGAAAATTCTAAAAGTTAGTTATGGCTTCAAAAATGTCAAAAATACCTTTAATCTAACTAGATAATCTTTATTCTTAAAAAAAAATAAATAAATAAAGTTAAAATTGTAATTTTAATTCAACAAAATTCAAAAAAAAAAAAAAATACAAAATAAACTTTTTCCCCTAAAAATTAGCACACTCTCTATTTAAATATATCTCACACGCGTTTAATACATTTTTTTTTCTAAAAATTAGCACACATTAAACCTAACAGTTTACTTATTTTCAAATTCTAAGGGGCTGTTTGATAGAGGAGTTTAAACACATGTTTTCAGTTTTTAAACAATATTATACGCATTTTCTTGCATTTTTCACCCACATGCATTTCTACGCACTTTTTAAAAATGCATTCGTTTGTAAGCTCACTAACAATAGATAAATTTAAATTGAAAAATTACATTACTGTATAGTATAGATAATAACAATATTATAATTGATATACCGGGTAGTATCCAACCAGTAAACTACCCCTATCAAATTTAAATCTAAAATAAAATATTATTAAAACATTAAAAGAGGAGAGCCCATAAAGCTTAAAGCTCTTGTGGTAGTAGTGATAATGTAGTACTGTAATACACGGATATCAACATAGATAAAAACTAAATATAATAAACTAGTTTTTAATTCGTGCGAGGCACGAGAATAGCTACTGAAATAGGGTGGTACTGT
The DNA here is from genome assembly GCA_019022515.1 of Quercus aquifolioides. Classification (NCBI taxonomy): domain Eukaryota; kingdom Viridiplantae; phylum Streptophyta; class Magnoliopsida; order Fagales; family Fagaceae; genus Quercus; species Quercus aquifolioides. Next base: position 36,011,966 of record CM032331.1, on the reverse strand, counting down.
AATACATGAATATCAACAAAGATAAAAACTAAATATAATAAATTAGTCGCTAACCTGTGCGATGCATAAGAATAGCTATTGAATGAGTTTCATAAAGAAAAAAAAAAACCATTATTTTTGAGTTGGAGTAGTAAGTAAAAATGCATGAATTTTTTTTTTTTAAATGATATTAAAAAAATAGGTACAATTTGAACAAATGAAAAATAATATGATGTTCTAACACTGGTTATTGCCTTCACAAAAAAAATGGGTAACATTTCAAATCAAAAGATTACATATCACATTTAAAAGTAACACTAACAGAAAGTAAAAATATATGACATGCACTAAATAACAAATGATCATAATATTTAAAGAGTTTTGTAAATCAACTCAACAAAATCTTATTAAAAATTTCTCAAGGGTTGCTTCACTAACTATATTTTATTAATAAAAATAACCTTCTTCATAAGACTCTTGTTTAAGTTATCATACCATATATGAGAAAACAGGTGCAAGAATATTGTTGTAGACTCTACATTCAAGGACGGAACCAGGATTCAAACTTAGGGGGGGTCGAATTTCTTTGTTAAAAGATTTTAAAAAATTGAAATATCAATATTAGAGGTTGTCAACAATGCATTATTAGCATTAATTTTTTAATTATTTGTATTTTTTATTTTGGAAAAAAAAATCACAAATGACAATTTATAATCAAGAGTTTTGTAAATTGTGACTTACAACTATGTTTTTTTATTGGCTTAATTCCATGTCAAATTTGATTGTAATTATGTTCAATCATTTCCTTGCATTTTTGTGGGATTTAATGTAAGAGTTGTGTGTGAGAGTTTGATGAAGATTCTGTGAAAATGAGGATTTCATGACTAGCTTGCGAGTGCCAACTCACGAAATAGGCCACGTGAGAAGCACATGCTAGAATTTGAAGAGTTTTTGATAGGCTAGATTTCATGAGTCAATCATAAGTGAAATATTCAAACATTGTAGTGTACCATTAATGAAAATCAAAATCAAGTAGTTCAAATATCAAAATCACGTAGTTCAATATTCAAATATTGTAATTTCATTTCTTTATTAATGAAAATGATGGGGATGTTACTTTGATCAAGAAAGAAGAAAAAAGAAATTAGAGGAAAGCTGATCAAGAAGTAAATAGTGAGCATAGAAAAGCAAGTCAATGGAATTGTACCGTACCATGAGCAATAAGGCTTGTAAGTCTTAACCCAATGTAGCAGTAAGTCAACAACAAAGAAAAAGTCTTTTGCTAGGAAACTTGGGAGGCTAGCTAGCCACAAAATATTTGGTCGCAATTTGATATTCACAATCAAATGAAACGGAATTAATAGTTATGAATGAGCTGGAGGCTCATGTGTGATAAAGCACCATTTTTCTACCAAATATTAAAAGTAGTTTATCAGGGACGGAATCAGGATTCAAACTTAAGGAGGTCAAACTTATTTGTTCAAAAATTTTAAAAAATTGAAATATCAATACTAGAGGTTGACAACAATGCATTATTAGCATTAATTTTTTAATTATTTGTATTTTTTATTTTGAAAAAAAAAATCACAAATGACAATTTATAATCAAGAGTTTTGTGAGTCAATTAGCACGTCCTAATACTTTCAAGGTCTGACGAAGATTAGCCCAATTCTTTATTCTATCGACATTATAAAAAAAAATTTAAAAAAAAAATTTATCTACTCTTTTCACATACTTCTATAACTAATAACTTCATAATGCTATATGTATAGTTAAAAGATTCTTTAAAAAAATACAAAAAACTATAGTTAAAAGTTCAAATCTATGTCAAGCATTATATTAATAAAACAGCCAAGATTAATAATACCATGCATTAATTTTCAGCATAAAAAAGGGTAAGACAATTATTGGTGTCTTGGTAAGGTTGAGAATTTTTCCTTTGAAAAATCACAAGTTTGAAAAATTAGTAAAGAAAAAATATTAAAAGAGATCTATTAAACAATCACATGATAATGGACGGTAACTTTGAGTCTTTAACTAAGTAAATAATAAAGCTTTTCCCATCATTACATTAATTTAATTAAGTCACAAATGCATGCCAAGTGTGTCCCAAAGTTAACTAATCTCACACATGCATGCCAAGTGTGTCTCAAAGTTAATAAAACATTAAAAATAAATAAAAAATCTACCATTCAAAAAATAGATAATTTTTTTTTCACTGATGAGTTAAAGACACCAATTGATCCAAGTTGTCGGTGATTAACTAGTGTGTGGATGAAGCGATCAACAATATAAGAGTTGTCTTTGTGTCTATGAGGTGGAGTCATTTGAGAGAGGCATAAAGCTCTCAAACGAGAGGGAGAAATTAGACAAAAGTTATTGGGTTTTTGTGATTTGTTTTGCTAGGATTTGTAATTGATTTGTTGTTATTGTTTTTGCTTAGACCATATTTATGATTTGCCCAAAGATTTTTCTTATTATCTGGGTATGTGTTTAAAAAAAAAAAAACAGATTTTTCTTGTTATCTATTTTTGAGATTTATGGGCCATCTTGTCAATTTTTTGGGGGAGGGGAGCCAAGTATATAAATTTTAGAGCTTAAAGTAAATTTTTTGTGTAAATATATATACTATAAGATTTTTTTTCAAAGGCTGGGGTGGGGGGGGGGGGGCATGGGCCCCCTCAGCCCTAAGGCAGTTCCGTCCCTGTCTACATTGTATCCCAAAGAGTCTCTCTTAGATTGCTTCATTCTTCTTTAAGTTCTTCTATCATAGCCTTCTTGCCTTGCAAAACTTTGCCAACAAAAGCAGAATTTCAGAATTTTCATTTCCTACTTTTGCAGCCTTCAACAAAAGTTAGAGTCATGATTTTATATAAATCTTTCATGCCATTAGTATTAAAATTCTTAGTATATACCCCATTAGCATAGATACAAATTGATTCAAAAGCAGCCTTGTTTTAAAAACACCATAAAGCGGAAATATCACCAACAAATAATCATAATATTTGAAAAGAGAAGAATGAAGCAACTTTAAAAGTTTTAGCTTGTCAAGCTTTCTTGCATTGTTTTGTACCTCCTGGAGCAGGGATATCAAGGGTGTTGCTAGATGAGCGGATAACTAACTAAACAAATCAGCCCTTATATCAATTATCAATAACATACCCAAAATGATAGAAATCTAAATAGATTAAAATGTTAGATTGCAAAAGAACTTAACACCTATAGGAATATAATTCTTTTAAATTCAATCAAAGAATTAGACAAACAAACAAAAAGAAAAGGAAGATATAATACATTTTTCCAAAGTTTTCAAGGGCTTTAGCTAATTCCTCATACTTATACTCCTTCATCTCCACCTCTACCCCTACTTTCTCCATCAATCCTATACCTTCTAAAATGCCAAATTAACCCAACGATGTCATTTAATGCAATATATTTTAAATTAAAGCATGGACACAATAAAAATGAGTGAAAAAGATCATAAATTTATGTAAAAATTCAAAAATTTGGGAATTTAGATTCAGATTTTGTAATAAGAACAAAACAGTCGGTTATTTTATCTTAAAGGTGCTGTCTAACACAGAATAGATTGGGTCGCCAAGTTGTTTGTTTTTTCCTTTATAGATAATGTATGGTAATTGTTTTTCCTTTCTTTTCGACTAACAAAATAGTATAGTTTTATGAGAAAATTTTGGGTTGAAGCCAAGAGAAGAATCTTAATAGATACAAAATATTATGGGCAATTCATATTGGAGTGAATGAGATTGTACCTATCAAAGTTTGTTTCAACACCTCTATAAAAAACATCCATTGTGTAAAGTTGTTATTTACAACTATGTGTTTTGTTGGCTTATATTCCGTGCCAAATTTGATTGTAATTTTATTCAATCTTTTGTACCCTGTATTTATTGTGGATTTCATTGTAAGGGTTGTGTGATAGAGAGAGTAGTGTGAAGACTCAAGCAATTGAAGACTGAAGAGTTTTCGCAGGTAGCTCACGACTTAGCATCCCGCGAAGTAACTCATGTGCCTTGCATATGCTAGAATGCGAAGAGTCAGGTCAGATGGAGACAGCTGTGTCTCGCGAGTATCTCGCGGGTAAGGCCTTCCCGCGAGACACCCGTGAGATATTCTGTTCAGCCAGCCTGTCCATCTAATACACACTTTTTGTGCCTACACTATTTATATCCACATTACCCACAAATGTTGAGGAGTGCTTCTGAGAAAAAACCCTAGCCAAACACCTTGAGAGATAGAGATTGTTATACCCACAATCCTCTACACATTTGCTTGTGGAATTTCCTCAACTCCTACCTCTCCATTTCCATACCATTGAGAGGTTGATAGCCCAAACACTTACCACACCCTTTCAGAGTGTCAAGTGAAGTTTTGGTGTTGCTAGGAAGTATTGGAAGAAGCCAAGGATGGTAGTGTAGAGAGAGAAAGTTCCCGACCTATCACAAGCTGACACGTCACACTACCAAGACCACAAAATACGGCCAATTACAAAGCGCCACATACTGCTGCTAGGTTTTACTATTGCCATTCAGAAGCCAACAGAAATTTGCCAAGTGTCATGCAAGAACCAATCATGCATCGGCTCGTGCAAGCGATGACACAAGCAGCCTCGCTCGTGCAAGCGATGACACAAGCAGCCTCGCACGTGTAAGCGATGACCCAAGCAACCTCGCACGTGTAAGCGATGACCCAAGCAACCTCGCACGTGTAAGCGATGACATAAGCGGACCAATCAGACTGTGACATGTGTCACCAATCAGACTCCGCCACGTGTCGCTCATCCACCCCAAAACTCCTATAAATAGAAGCCTTCCTAAGACATTTAGGAGGACACACACCAAGCCATCTGAAGCACAAGCAGCATCAGAGAAGATTCAGAAGTACTGAAGCTCTGCTGGAATCAAGCCCCGAAGCCTCCAAGAACTTCAAGAACTTCAACCTTCGAATACGAAGAACATTCGAAGAGAAATCATCCAAATCATCCGCCTAGATCCAAAAGTCTACGGGAATCAAGCCTAAAGTGTCTGAAACACCAACAAACCATAAATCAGTGAAGCTCTACGGATTCAAGCCTCTAAAGCCCCGAAGAACTTCCACCACAAATCCAAGAACACGAAGAACACACGAAGAACACGAAGAACACACGAAGAACACGAAGAACGTGAAGAACAAAGGATTTCTAACAAGCTCATAGCTAGAGATTCATTGTAATTCCGTTTTAGCAATCTTCGATCCATCCCTCAACCAAATTGAAGGGTATTTTGTGTTCAAGTCACAATCACATTACCACAAATCCAAATCAATAAGTCTTGCAAGGAGATCGAATCAGAGGATCACTCTTTTGTAAACACAGAGAATTATACCACAATCATCAATACAAATTCGTATTTGTGCAACTATTTTACTTGTTTGATTTATTTCGAACCAAGAAATTTAGTCGTCTACATATTCTGGCACGCCCGGTGGGACCTCTCTGCCTCTCATCTCTTTCTCCTTCAAAAGAAAAGAAATTCAACATCATCTTGCTACCAGCTTCAATGGCCTCTAGCAAGAATGCCCGAAAATCAGTAGTTGATGCTTCCAGTGCTGAGGATTACGTTGGCCCAATCACTCGCAGTCGATCCAAAGCTCTTGATCAACTTCAACCCCAACCAACCAAAGAAAGCCAACCTCCTACTGTCATCTCTCTAGACTTTCTTGCAAATAGGAAAGCTACCACTAAGGATTCATATGTCTCGAAAGAGTTGGAGAGCAGTAATGAATCATCCCCAACAAAGACCTTTTCTATCAACTCTTCACCTGTGATGAGAAACTTAAGGAATAAAGTACCTTTGACTCATCCTATTTCATCATTTTCTCCATCATATCTAGAAGTCATGCCGATAATGATGACTAACACCTCTACCATGGAAGAAAAGATGGTTGAAATGGAACAAAGGATCATCCTCCTCACAAAATCACTTGAAGAAAAGGACGTCAAAATTGCAACTCTAATGAACAAGCTGGAGGTAGAAGATTCGGGTGAATCAAGTCGCGGCCCTGAGCGCCCACCTGGCTTTACCTTGAAAGGAGAAAATGCTAAGGGTGATAAGGGAAAAGGAGGTGAAGGCACTTCTCAACACGGACATTCCACCTCAATGGCTTCAATATCTGTCCAACAATTGCAGGACATGATAACGAACACCATTCGAGCGCAATATGGAGGTTCTTCTACAAGTTCTCTCATATATTCGAAGCCCTATACAAAGCGCATCGATAATATGAGGATGCCAAATGGGTATCAACCCCCCAAGTTCTTGCAATTTGATGGCAAAGGAAACCCTAAGCAACACGTGGCTCACTTTGTAGAAACTTGTGAGAATGCAGGGACTCAAGGAGGCCTCTTTGTAAAGCAGTTTGTTCGTTCACTGAAAGGGAATGCCTTTGATTGGTATACAGACCTAGAACCCGAGTCAATTGATAGTTGGGAACAACTTGAAAGAGAGTTTCTCAATCGATTCTACAGCACAAGGCGCACGGTGAGCATGATGGAGCTTACTAATACCAAACAGTGGAAAGACGAGCCCGTCGTTGATTATATTAATCGATGGCGTTCTTTGAGTCTAGATTGCAAGGATAGACTTTCTGAGATATCTGCTGTAGAAATGTGCATCCAAGGCATGCATTGGGGACTTCTTTACATCCTTCAAGGGATAAAACCCCGAACATTTGAGGAGTTAGCAACTCGTGCGCATGACATGGAATTGAGTATCTCTAGCCATGGAAATACAAAACCTCCCGTACCTGAGGAAAGGAAAGAAAGGCGGGAAATAAGGAAAAATGACAGGAATCCAAAAAGTAATGTTAAAGATTCAATGAATGTCAACCCTGCCCCAATCAAAATTTCAACAAGAAATGTGAAGACCAACGAGAGGAGGCCCGAGGTAGGCCAACTGCGTGAGACGCGACGCTCATCACTTAAGGAATGGGAACAAAAGGTGTATCCTTTCCTAGATGCCGATATGCCAGAAATGCTAGAACAACTGCTCAAGTTGAAATTAATTGAATTGCCAGAATGCAAACGACCGGAAGAGATGGGAAAAGTTGATAACCCAAACTATTGCAAATACCATCGCATCATAAGCCATCCAATCCAAAAATGCTTTGTTCTTAAAGAACTCATCATGAAGCTCGCCAAGGAAAGAAAAATCGACTTGGATTTTAATGATGTTGCTCAGTCAAACCTTGCAACCTTTGCTTGTGGGTTACCCAGTTGCATGTCTCTAACTACTAAGCAGGGGGCAAATACCACTCTCGTTCAGTTTGGTTCTCTAGAACCTGTTCAAGTTCAGCTCTCACAAAAGGCATCTGATTATAATTCAAATGATGATAAAAGGTCAACAACGGATGAGGAAGAAGGCTGGACGGTGGTTACTCGTAGGAGATGGAAGAAGAGACGTACATTCCCTCTTCATTTGATTTCCCAAGAGTCTAGAAAAGCACAAAACCAGATTCAGCCTTGGTCAAGAAGAAGGAGTGATAAAAGGCAAGAAAGACTGGGAACAAAAATGTCTGACAATTCAGCACAAACCCAAAAACTTCGAAATCTCATCACATTGGAAGAATTCTTCCCCACAAAATTCTTTCAAAATGACTCAGCCGAGGCCGTTCATACAGTCTCTCGTTGCGAAATTCAGGATGAAAGGGAGGATGTTGACCGTGGTGGTCCAAATGAGACTTTGCCATCTACGGAGGAACTCCCATCTCGAGTTGATGAAGTTGAACCCTTGCAATCCTCCATTTCATCAAAAGAAGCACTCACTCAAGCTTTTGAAAAGCCGGAGATATACACTCCTCCTACCAACACGCTTCAACAAACTCAGGAATGTTACGCGTGTTCTCCAGACTTAACTTTCACTGATGAGGATTTGTTGTTAGGCTCTAAGCCCTACAATCGTCCACTTTATGTCTCTGGCTATACTCGTGAACAAAAGATCGATCGTATTCTCATTGACGGAGGTTCAGCTGTTAATATACTACCAAAAATGACGATGAGACGACTTGGTCTTGCTATGGAGGAATTATCGCATAGTCGTTTGGTCATTCAGGGTTTTAACCAAGGAGGACAACGCGCAATCGGCATGATACACTTGGAATTAATCATTGGAGAATTGACAAGTAACATTTTGTTCCATGTCATCGATGCCAAGACAACTTACAACATGTTGTTAGGACGTCCATGGATCCATGGAAATGGAATAGTGCCATCAACTTTGCATCAATGTTTTAAGTATCTTCAAGGTGGAATAAAGAAGGTCAATGCCGACTTAAAGCCTTTTGCTGAGACTGAAGCTCATTTTGCTGACGCAAAATTTTATGTAGAAGATAACATTGCTAGTGAAGTCCTCCCAGTTGAGATCCCGTCTATGGAAAGCAAGCAGAGTGAAAAGAAGCATGTTAGATTCATCACTGAAAAGGATAATCCTTCCTCAAAGAAAGGTCCAGAATGCGGGAATGATCATTCTAGTGAATCTACCAGTAATTCAATAAGAGCTGAAATTTCAACACCTTCTAATAATCCTCCATTCCTCCGTTATGTACCATTATCACGCCGCAAGAATGGACAGTCACCATTTGTGGAATGCCTTCAATCTACAAAAGGTATGGAAAAGCCTCCTGCAAAGCTTACAATGGAAGATGTAGCCATATTGAAAGAAAATCATGTCATGCCTTTAACTTCATCTACAAATCTTTTGCCCTCAAAGCCATTAAATGGATTCGTGAGGTCTTCACAAAATCTGACAGAGCATGATATTCTACCAAGTGAGCGGACGAAAGAATGGTTTGACCCAAAGGCATATAGGCTATTAGCCAAAGCAGGCTACAATTTCTCAAAACAAGGAGACTTAGGGAAACTAATTCCAGAAGCCACCGGAGAAAAGATGCGTGGCCTTAGCGAAACACAAAGGAAAATGCGGCTTGAAGGGCATAAGATTCCTATCCCAAAGACCGGATTAGGTTATACTCCAGAACAACCAGCCCAGATATGGATCAAGAGGAGAACCAATGCTTCAAGTTCCCAATACATAACAGTGGAGGTCGACGAAAGTTCGGATCAAAGAAAAGATCACTCTTCATCGCGTGTCTCAGTGTTTGATCGCATCGAGGCCTCATCGTCACGAGTTACAGTGTTCGACAGGTTAAATACAACTTGCTTAACACAAAATCGTGACACTCTTGCTTGTAAATCAGTCTTTGATAGATTGGGGGCAACAAAAAGGCCTGTTGATAGTCAGTCTCAAAATTCAATAAACTTTGAGGTTCAAGGGGAGAAGAAAGCTAATGATGAGATCCGCAGTAGCATTCCTTCACGCATGAAACGTAACTTTACCTTAGATATCAGCACTGAAGGACCGCTCAAAGTCAAAAGACGAATGATTGTACACACAAGTCAGTCACTCGCCCACAAAGAGCAAATTGAAGAGGTATCATCCTCGTTTCATATTACAATAGAAGAGGATACACTTTCAGATGCTGAAGCTGAAGAGGTTGATGAAGCTCCTCCAGCCTTGGAAGATGGAGGACAAGCTACAATTGATGAACTTAAAGAGGTCAATTTAGGAACTACTGAAGAACCCCGGCCAACTTTCATCAGTACGCTTCTCACCCCTGAAGAAGAAGAAGGGTACCTCAAGCTTCTAGTAGAATACAAAGATGTGTTTGCTTCGACTTACAAGGAAATGCCCGGGCTCAATCCATGTATTGCTCTACATCATTTGGCGGTAAAGAAAGGCGTGCGCCCAGTTAAACAAGCCCAAAGACGCTTTCGGCCGGAACTTATCCCGCAAATAGAAACTGAGGTCAATAAGCTAATCGAGGCGGGTTTCATTCGTGAAGTACAATACCCGGAATGGATTGCTAACATTGTCCCTGTCAAAAAGAAGAATGGACAAATCCGGGTGTGCGTTGACTTCCGTGATTTGAACAATGCATGTCCCAAGGATGATTTTCCATTACCTATCACTGAGGTCATGGTTGACGCCACCACTGGTCATGAAGCTTTATCTTTCATGGATGGTTCTTCAGGCTACAACCAAATTCGAATGAATCCTAAGGATGAAGAGCTCACAGCTTTTCGTACCCCTAAGGGCATTTACTGTTACAAAGTGATGCCTTTTGGACTAAAGAACGCTGGTGCTACTTATCAACGGGCCATGCAAAAGATCTTTGATAATGTACTTCATAAATACGTGGAGTGTTATGTCGATGATCTGGTGGTTAAAACAAAAAGGAGGGAAGACCATCTGGTAGATCTGCGATCTGTGTTCAACCGCCTAAGAAAATATCAGCTTAAGATGAACCCCCGCAAATGTGCTTTTGGCGTAACATCTGGGAGATTTCTTGGTTTCATTGTGAGACACCGTGGTATTGAAATTGACCAGTCCAAAATTGAAGCTATCCAGAAAATGCCAGAGCCCAAGAATCTGCGAGAACTTAGAGGCTTGCAAGGAAAACTAGCCTACATACGACGATTTATCTCGAACTTGGCTGGTCGATGTCAACCTTTCAATAGATTGATGAAGAAGGATGTGCACTTTGAATGGGATGAGGCTTGTAGCAATGCTTTTGCGCGCATCAAAAGATACTTGCTTAATCCTCCAGTTTTGGGTGCTCCTATTCCAGGAAAGTCTCTAGTGTTGTACATTGCAGCACAAGAAAAGTCTTTGGGTGCTCTTATGGCGCAAGAAAATGAAGAGGGGAAAGAAAGAGCCCTTTATTATCTAAGTCGAACTCTCAATGGGGCTGAATTAAATTATTCTCCTATTGAAAAGATGTGTCTTGCTCTTTTCTTTGCTATAGATAAACTGGAGCACTACATGCAAGCATACACGGTTCGTTTGATAGCAAAAGCGGACCCGATTAAGTATGTCCTCTCTAGGCCAGTGGTTTCGGGTCGTATAGCTCGATGGGCGGTCTTGCTACAACAATATGACCTTGCATATGTTCCACAAAAAGCTGTCAAGGGACTAGCATTGGCAGATTTCTTAGCTGATCACCCAGTTCCATCTGATTGGGAGTTCTCCGATGATTTCCCGGATGAAGACGTGTTTTACATTGAAGTAATGCCACCATGGATGATGTTTTTCGATGGGGCTGCACGTCGAGAAGGAGCGGGGGCAGGTGTAGTGTTTGTTTCTCCACAACGGCAAATACTTCTGTACTCGTTCTCATTAAGCGAACTTTGCTCTAACAACGTAGCCGAATATCAAGCATTGATTATTGGTCTACAAATGGCCATTGAAATGAGCATATCGTAACTTGAGATCTTTGGGGACTCCAAATTAGTTATCAACCAAATCTTGGAGCAATATGACGTCAAGAAGGAAGACCTCATCCCCTATTGCAAATATGCGAAGAAATTGCTAACAAATTTTGAGGCCATCACATTGGAGCATATACCAAGGAAGGAGAATAGACAGGCCGATGCTTTAGCTAATTTGGCTACCGCCTTGGCATTATCTCAAGAAGAGACCACCAAAGTTGCTATTTCCCAAAGGTGGGTGGTACCTCTCGTGGTTGAAGAAGAAGAAGAAGAGCAAGCCAATATCATTTCGGTATGCCTTGTTGAAAAAGAAGATTGGCGACAAGCGATCATTGAATACCTTCAACATGGAAGACTCCCGGATGATAAACGCCACAAGACCGAAGTTCGGCGGAGGGCTGCTCGATTCATTTACTATAAAGACACTCTCTTCCGCCGTTCATTTGATGGATTGTTTCTTCGTTGCTTAGGAGAGGAGGAGGCTAAACAAGCTTTAGAGGAGGCTCACTCAGGAATATGCGGCGCACATCAGTCAGGTCCTAAGTTACATTATAGGATCAAACGAATGGGTTACTATTGGCCTACAATGGTGCAAGATTCCATGGAGTGCGCTAAGAAATGTGAAGCTTGTCAGTATCACGCAAACTTCATCCACCAACCGCCAGAACCTCTACACCCAACTGTAGCTTCTTGGCCTTTTGATGCATGGGGGCTTGATGCGATAGGACCATTACCAAAGTCATCCGGTGGCCATTTGTACATCTTGGCTGCAACTGATTACTTTTCAAAGTGGGCGGAAGCTGTGCCTCTTAGGGAAGTGAAAAAAGAGACGGTGGTCAATTTCATTCGAACTCATCTGATCTATCGGTATGGTGTCCCTCAGTATATCATAACTGATAATGGAAAGCCGTTCTACAATAGGTTGATGACGGAATTATGCGAGAAGTTTGAGTTTAAACAATACAACTCCTCCATGTACAATGCCCCGGCAAATGGACTAGCTGAAGCATTCAACAAAACGCTTGGCAGTTTGTTAAAGAAGGTGGTATCCAAAACAAAGAGGGACTGGCATGAAAGAATCGGAGAAGCATTATGGGCATATCGAACAACATTTCGAACGCCTACTCAAGCGACACCATATTCTCTTGTCTACGGAGTGGAAGCCGTCCTTCCTTTGGAACGTCAAATCCCGTCATTACGGATTGCCATTCAAGAAGGATTGACTGGAGAAGAAAATGCCAAGCTCAGATTGCAAGAATTAGAGGCACTTGATGAGAAAAGGCTCGAGGCCCAACAACGCCTTGAGTGCTATCAAGCTCGTCTTTCAAGCGCCTTTAATAAAAGAGTTAAACCACGGTCATTCCAAGTTGGTGACTTAGTCCTTGCCGTTCGAAGACCTATCATCACAACTCATCGTACAGGCAATAAGTTCACTTCAAAATGGGATGGACCTTATGTTGTGCAAGAAGTCTACACCAATGGAGCTTATAAGTTGATTGATAATGATGGTGTAAGGATCGGCCCCATCAATGGGAAGTTCCTCAAACGCTTCTATGCTTAAAAATCAAGGATTGCTCCTTGGTAAGAGCTTAAACTGCCCACTGTAACGCTGCAAGAGTACATGATATCTTTCCATTACTTCTGAAAGCGTACCAATAAGAAGGAATTAATCCCACTCTATGTCACCAATTGCTAGTGTGGCGTAGTGGTTGGATGCCCAAGTCGCCCTTGAGAGGTCTCAGGTTCGATCAGTGGTGATACCCATTATTACACACTAAGCCCCCCTTTTTGCAAAAAAAAAAAAAAAAAAAAAAAAAAAAAAATCTTTTGAACTACGTGATGACTTGATCCCTCTCAAGGGTACGTAGGCAACTTAGTATTTTACTAAGTTCAGTCTCGCACTAAAAAAAAAAAATTTTTTTGTAATTAAAAAAAAAAGAAAAAAAGAAAAAGAAAAAAAGAATGAAGAAGCAGAGAATAAAGCCTTCTTTATTGATTGACAAAAGGAAAAGCATGATGACACATATGAAGGGAATTAAAACAAAAAGATTACAACATCCATTTTAAGTCTTTCAAGCTAGAGCGATTATCTTCCAAAAGGGCTCGTATCTTCTCCAAAGCCTCCATGTCTTGCTCTTCAAGAACGGGGGTAGATTTGACTTCTTCAAGTTGTTCTTCTAAGGCTTGCATAACATTGTCTTGTTCAACTTGATGAGTTTCAATTTGAGACAGTGATTGCTCTAGTTGAATGAGCTCAGTTTGCAGGTCAGCCATCCTCAATCTAACAGTATCAACCTCAGTCTTCAAAGATGCTTTCTTATGCAATGCTTCAGAAATGAGGGATTCAACTTCAGCCTCACGTTGAATTAAGATAACAGGATTTGGTCGGTTGTTCAGAGATTCTTTCATCTTCAAATAATCTGCGACATCCTCGCAATATTTGTCAACATTTTCACGCAAGTGTTGAGGGTCCACTCCACAACTTTCAATCTCACTATAAATTTCATGAACTTCAGCTTGTGGAAGGACGTTGTCTACAGAAAGATTCGAAAGCCTGTTTAAAAGAACATCACCTAGCATAGAAGCCCCTTTTCTACGCACAGAAGAAATATGCGCCTTGGCATGAAATATTGAGACTTCCGGAAGTTTAGTCGGTTGCAAGAATGAGAGAGGTGCCTTTTCCGTCTCCATCAAAAATTGGGACGACGTACCAACGGCGGCAAGCTTACGCCTCTTGAGATCCGAACTCTCCACAGATGGCTTTGAGATAGAAGACTCACTATTTGTAAGAAGATGCACATGATCAGTAGAAGTCCCCGCATCAGCACCCTTCATCGGATTCTTCAAATGTTTCCAGTTGTGGTCAAGATCGTTACGCACCTCCTCTTCAAAAATCTTGATGGCATCCCTAGCTGGTGCAACAAAAGAACCTTTGATGCTTTGACTTTGAGCAACTCCAACATCTAGAGATGAGTCTTTTGAATGACAGTCATCTTCAAGGCGACGTCGTGCAGACTCTGACAAGAACTGTGGAATGTAAGGGTCTTGTAGTTCCTTCTTTCCCTTCTGAGATTTGTTGGATATCAATGACTTAACATGGGAGGAGGCGATGTCAGCCTGAAAATTTGTTCCTTTGGTAAAATCATTTCCACAAACTGCTTCCCACCATTGTTTATAGCTATGTCTGACCCGACTTCCGAAGTCTGTCGCAAAAGCCGAAATGAGTACCTTGGAATTTGTATTGCAGCAAGTGAAAGATTGATAGAAATGGTATAGATCTTTTAAAGAGCCTGTATGAATTTCTTCCTTCAAGTCATTTGGAATGTCTTGATGAAATCCAAAGCGCCGACTGAATCGGTGAGGACTGTATGCTTCTACAATATGTTGGTCTTCACATCGAAGTGACAAGTAGCCTGAGCGAAGACTCATAAAGTAGTCAAACTTCTGAATGGATAAATGATTGTTGTCAATAAATGTTTGGTCATAGCTTTTCTTGAAAGCAGTCCCGTGCCAAAGGAAGTCGGTGGCGGTTCGTATGTGCTCTCGTGCGGAGGATTCGCTGAACGGAGAAGCATAGCCTACACCGGAGTACTTAGTCATCAAAGGGTTAGATAGATCGTCATGGGTGATGCGATTGCTTCTGAAGAGGTGACTTACCCAGGCATAAACATAATGAATGGCAAAACTAGCCCCAGACTTACTCGGAGTAGGGTAGGAAGAAATGGTGTTAAGTCCGCGATAAATGCTAGCCAATACTGAGGAAGCAAGGCCAAATGGATGACCAGTGGCCATGGAGCTGGCGATCTTGAAAGTGCCTGGACGGATGCTATTCTGATCCTTGATAGGAAAGACAAATATGCATAGCCAACATGAAAGAAGTGCCGATAAGTAAGTCTTCTCCTTTAAGTCACCCTCAATTCAAAGATCTGCGAAGACTCCGTGTTCTTTATCAGACCATGGTCCATGCTTGTTTATCTTGCCCAAAGGGTTCTGACTACATTTGGGAATGGTCGTCCGTCTCGCTGATTTTCTAGGAGCCGGGTACTTGCTATCGCCTCTATACCAAAAAGTAATCCAGTCACGAACACTCACTTTCCCTTGCCTCTTCAGCCGGTTTTGAAGGTGATGATACGCCATGAAAAGATAGCGACAGCTACGCGGCAGGTAGGGTCGTCCTTGGTCGTTAGTGCCATCTAGCTCTTGCGATTTAGGTACTACTTCGTCATAAAATGCACCTATGCAAGGAAGTCCACCAAGAATGGAAAGATCCCACGGTGTGATAGAAATTTCCCCAACTGAGGTATGGAGGGTATTGGTCGACGGACTCCAACACTCACAAAATGCTTTCATAAGATTCTCATCATAATCATATGTGAACAAGGAGGCATAGACAGCACTGTAGAGGTGGGTCGCATCAAGAAGGTGCTTACATCGACCAAGAGCGTCTTCTAACCAATCCCAATAAAGGGAGAAGTAAGAAAACCCTCCGTTCACGCTGAAAGAAGAATCCCAATTGGCGTGTTTTGCAATTAGCTCTCGTCCCAAAGTGTTGTACTGCTTTGCTTTTGCAACATTTTTGTGATGCGAAGAAAGAAGGATAATTGTCTCCAAGTTAGAGCTGCCATCCGAAGGAACAATTTGTGACCATTTCGGCAAATTGAGAGAACAAGAATTACGGCCCCATCTCTCTGAAAATCTTCCAATTATTGGTGGACGAACGATCAAAGTCGTAGCCTTTGCATCCTTGTCATCTTTCTCCTTATAAATAAACAAAGCTGGTTCTCGACCAATCTTCGAATCCTTGAAGAAGAACATCATGATAGCTGCAAAAAAAAAAAAAAAAAAAAAAAAAAAAAAAAAAATTATTATTATTAATAAATTAAATAATAATAATAAAAAATAAATAAATAAGTAAAGAGGGGGGGCATGGATTCTTTACACAGAGAGCTGAGCTTGTACAATTAGTACATACGCCGGATGGCTTTATATAGGCATCCCTGGAAGCTAATAGACAAAAAAAAAAGAAGTGTGTAAATGGTTAAAAGGATTTTCAACGAATACTGCATTGAACCTTGAAAAAAAAAAGAGAGAGAGTAAGTTTCCATAAAATGACTGTGGTGTCAGAAGGAAAATATTACACTAGACCTCTGAAAAAGAAGTGTTTATAGGCCTGCAAAAGTACACATGTCATCTAAAAAACCATTGCACTAGACTTGGGATATGAAGCTCTAGCCCAGATATTGATCAAAGCTACTTGTGCAGCCAAACTTGAATGCAGAAACAATTGCAGATTCACCATTGTCAAACAATGTCAGGATGGCCACCGCCAAAACAGACCAAAAATGGCAACAATTCCTGCAATGTCAACCGTCTCCTCTTCTAGATTTCTAAAATCTCTGACAAGATTTTACAAAATTCAAACTCACAGAAGTCTTCTGCAAACTTCGACATGCCTAAACTGAAAAATCCATATTCAGATTGTTGGCCACGCTGCGCCAAAAGCTTCAGAGGACCACGGCCTACTCCTTCATGTTTGTACAAATCCAGACTTCATTTCAAGGAAATGGCATTACCACTAGATCCATCGGCCCTCGATCTACAAAACCCAGAAAGATCATCAACAGCGGAGCTACCACGCGCCGCCACAAGCTCGCGGCAACCAACTGTTTAATTTCTCAAAACTGTGAAAAACTGTTCACAATTTCAGAAAACAGACAATACCAACAGATTCTACGGCCTCAGATCCTAAAAACCCAAAAATTTCAGGCCAAAACGATTTTCCACGCGCGGCCATAAAATCCGGCGTTCAACCCACGCGCTCCCACGCGCCTCCCACAGTTCTCACGCGCTCACACGCGCCGGGCTTCTATCCCACGCGCCATACGCGTACACGCGCCTTAGTACCTGACGTCATCAATGACGTCATCCTCCACTACTCCGGTCCGACCCATTTGACCCGGACCGACCCGGTCCGAACCGCCTTAAAAAAAAAAAAAAAAAAAGAGAGAGAGATAAAAAATACCTTGACCAAATTTGACCTTTGACTTTGACCAAAAAGTCAAAATTTTCAAAAGGGGCCTGTCCCACTCAGTTTTTCGAGTACATTCTTATTTTGGGATCCGTTTCTTCATTCGAAACTCGGAAATTGTGCAAACGTCCAATTTCCAAAAAGTTGACTTTTGCGTAAATGTTGACCAAAAGTCAAAATTTTTAAGATGGACCTATCTTACTCAATTTTTCGCGTACATTCCAAATTTGGAGTCCGTTCCATCATTTGAAACTCGAAAATTGCACAAATAACCCAATTCCAAGATAGTTGTCTTTTATGTTGAAATCAACCCAAAGTCAAGATTTTCGAACCAGACTTGTCTTGCATAGTTTTTCGTGACTTGAAAATCATCAATCTAACTCACATCTTCAAAGTACTGACAATATCCAAAACTAAAGTTCTCAATATCAAAATTTTAGATTCATCCATTTAGTTTGGATCCCCTCAGGGTTATTCCCCAGACTTCATCAAGGCTTTCCTTCTAAAGTACAAATGAACTCTCACAAGTGTGTCTTGAGCTTGAAATTACATCGAGTCACCCGTCCAATCCACAATTCCCCTTTCGGTGCCAAACATTCCCACCTACCATTCTTCATCTCTCTCACCTACCATTCTCGTTCCCTACCGGTCTCTCACCTACCATTCTCATCCACCGGTCTCACCAAAAATTCACATCCGCCATTCTCAACTATCCATCTACCATTCTTCATCTCTCCATTATAAATAGAAGGGCCGGATTCAACAAGAACTCATCAAGAAAAAAAAAAAACACTGAGTCATGAAATGAAGATTTGCTTCTTTCAAATTTTCAAGTCCTCCTTCTCATAGCCATTTCTCACTATGACTTCATCATTCTCAACACTTAGCAACCAATATTGCTTCATAATCAGTTTGAAATCAACCCTCTTATGGTTCGGTAGAAACCCTCTTCACAACATCATTATAGTTTTGAGATCCAAACAAATTTTGTTTCTCCACTTAATGACCACCTTTGTTCATAAAATTACTCATAACAAGGTCTGGATCGGCCTTCCATGCTTCCGTGGATTTGGTCGGCCAGGAAGTCTAAGTCCAGCAGAGACTCCTGTTCCTAACCTCAGGTCCCTTGTAGTCTCTCTCCAATTGCTTGGTCTTCCAGCAGAAGCAGTGGTTCGGAACAAACAGCAACTTGGCTGGTTTCTCAGACCAGAATCACAAGTTAGCTCCATCTTTCATTTTTCTGTGCTTTTCCAACAAGTAGCAGTAAGTGAAGATGGTAAAAAGTGTTGGGGTATCCTACAAATTGTCTTCCATCCAACATTTGAGGCAACCTTCAAGGCACCAGCTCATCAGAGTTCAGCCTTTGGGGCTGGTAAATGGTCACCAGAGCCTTATTCCATGTCCCCACCACTATGGGACTCAAAGGTCATCGTTGCTGGTACCTCAAAACACATTTTCTGAAATTACTCCAACATAAATCTAGGTTGAAGTATTTTAGAAGGTACTCTTCTGAAATTACTTCAACATAATGTCTGTCGGTTTGATCCCTTTACACAAGCACATTCGATTACTCACTGTCAGACCACATGCAACATACAGTGCCAGCACCGTAGTGGTGTGTGTTTCACCCATTCGCTTTGCTTCATCCCCGTCTTCTTCACCACCAACACCATCATCCCCAGAATCCATAAGTTTCTGAAATTACCTCAACTTAACCTGAGTGAAACGATGACGCATGCGCACTCAACCACTTTCCCACATGGCCTAGCCTTAATCCGAAGTATACTCTTCCGATATAACTTCACCAGAAGTTCTCAAAAACATGAGGCTAGCCCCATGGCTCTGCATGTTATACCCAGCCACCATCCTCGCGTCTTCCCCATCTTCTACACCCTGTGATCGCCGCCAACGATCCAAAGGTACTCTTCTGAAGTTACTTCAACTTAACCTCTCCTGAGAAAGCTCGGTCACGCAAGTACATTCAAAAACTTGCAGACCTCTTTTCGGTCTCATCAAAGCCTTTCATATGGGTGGGTCTACTCTTCGGAAATTATTTCATCCTATTGAAAGCTCCACCACCTTCAATTACTTCATTTGAAGAACCAAGTGCAAAGATCTGTTTTCGAAACTCATTCCCACACCACACTCTGAAACCGTGTGCGTGAACGAGTCTCGAGGGGGCATTTGTAGAGAGAGAAAGTTCCCGACCTATCACAAGCTGACACGTCACACTACCAAGACCACAAAATACGGCCAATTACAAAGCGCCACATACTGTTGCTAGGTTTTACTATTGCCATTCAGAAGCCAACAGAAATTTGCCAAGTGTCATGCAAGAACCAATCATGCATCGGCTCGTGCAAGCGATGACACAAGCAGCCTCGCTCGTGCAAGCGATGACACAAGCAGCCTCGCACGTGTAAGCGATGACCCAAGCAACCTCGCACGTGTAAGCGATGACCCAAGCAACCTCGCACGTGTAAGCGATGACATAAGCGGACCAATCAGACTGTGACATGTGTCACCAATCAGACTCCGCCACGTGTCGCTCATCCACCCCAAAACTCCTATAAATAGAAGCCTTCCTAAGACATTTAGGAGGACACACACCAAGCCATCTGAAGCACAAGCAGCATCAGAGAAGATTCAGAAGTACTGAAGCTCTGCTGGAATCAAGCCCCGAAGCCTCCAAGAACTTCAAGAACTTCAACCTTCGAATACGAAGAACATTCGAAGAGAAATCATCCAAATCATCCGCCTAGATCCAAAAGTCTACGGGAATCAAGCCTAAAGTGTCTGAAACACCAACAAACCATAAATCAGTGAAGCTCTACGGATTCAAGCCTCTAAAGCCCCGAAGAACTTCCACCACAAATCCAAGAACACGAAGAACAGACGAAGAACACGAAGAACGTGAAGAACAAAGGACTTCCAACAAGCTCATAGCTAGAGATTCATTGTAATTCCGTTTTAGCAATCTTCGATCCATCCCTCAACCAAATTGAAGGGTATTTTGTGTTCAAGTCACAATCACATTACCACAAATCCAAATCAATAAGTCTTGCAAGGAGATCGAATCAGAGGATCACTCTTTTGTAAACACAGAGAATTATACCACAATCATCAATACAAATTCGTATTTGTGCAACTATTTTACTTGTTTGATTTATTTCGAACCAAGAAATTTAGTCGTCTACAGGTAGATGCAACATGAAGCTTGTTGCGGGATCTGAAGAGCTAGACAAGACACGGTTTCGAGAATCCTTATTGGAGTAGGAGTTTGGAAGGCTTAGGTACATTGGGTAGATTAGGCTAGGAGGGTCTCTTGCTAACCTATATATCCCAACTGATTGTCTAGTAGATCGATTTTCGCTTGGAGGGTGGCAGAGAGGTTTTTCGCCGAGTTCTTCGGTTTCCTTTTGATAACACATCGGCGTGTTATCTTGTGTTTGCATCTTCCTTCCCTACTTTTTTACATTCCATTTTACTGTTGTGTTGCTTAGATTATGGATTAGAGTAGCTTGTTTGTTTATCCGCTCGCTTTTACACTATTCCGCACTTAGTATTAAGTTAGTGTAAAATCAATCGAGCTGTAACTTTTATTTGGGGGTCTAAACAGCTCTTGTGTTTTTAACACATTTTCGAGCTTTCACATTGGGTTAATAATAATGCCACAGTCCCTACACAATAAACCATACGTTCCAACCATTTAAAAGAAATAGTTTACCTTCTCACGATGAAATATTGTAAAAACAATTACAATGAGTATAACAATCACAATAAACAATATGTTTCAACCGTTTAAAAGAAATATTTCTTTTATTTTGTATAACAACTCAGCTGAGTTAAATATATTTTTTAAAAATTTTAAAAATGAAAATAGACTAAAAAAAAAGAGTCATTTTTTTCTTGATTCTCATTTTTCTTTTATTTAGCAAGTAAACAGAATAATGAACGAATATAGATTCTATAAACAAAACTATCTACATCAGACAAATAGTGCAATACATGTATTAGTAGTGAAGTATACATGCCTTCATGGCAAGCACCATTCAAAATTTAAATATGCACATAACACCAACTATTCCTTTGTCACTTATTTTGTAAGGTCAACTATGTATTCTCAACAGAAAACAAAACACCTTCTAATGGTGATTACATTATTGTAAGAAAAGTTAAAATGATTTGTAACATAAGCTTTAAAAGATTAAAGGACTCTTTGTTTCCTCTTCCTCTTTTGTCAATCTGCAATAGGTGTGAGTTGTACATCACTTGCATCATCTAGTCTTTGTAATTTAATAGAACCAGCATCTTCTTCGCTTGGTAAGTTGTTGATAGAATCATTTGTAGCATCACTCATAAAACTATTAAAAGAATATGGTGTAAATTGTATCATGATATGATAAGTAACATAAAAAATGTTTAATTTTATTATTTAAATTTAATATAATTTTTTTTGATAGGTAATAAGACTTTTATTGAAAAATTGAACATCATGTTCACGATGGTGAACACTTTGAACAATGAAACAAATACAAGAAGATCAAGAGCTAAAAGAAATAGAGACTAAAAAATCAGCTACAGCAGTACAATTCGTACACCCCCAAATACGAGCCCAAAGAAACAAAGTACGAAAAAGTAAACATTTTATGTGTTCCAAAGTTCTCGCCTTGTCTTCAAAAATGCGAGCATTACGTTCCTGCCAGACTAACCACATTAAACATGTCGGGACCATGTTCCAAATGATTGAAAGATGCTTTCCAAACCAGTTTCTCCAAATAAAGAAAAAAGATTTCACTGACCTTGGCATGACCCATTGGATCCCAAATACTGCAAAAACTTCACACCATAAGGCATGAGAGAACTTACAATGAAGAAGAAGGTGGTCCACTGATTCCCCATCACAACAACACAAGCAACACCGATTAACCAAAAACTGACCTTTCTTAATAAGGTTGTCAATGGTGAGTATCCCATCATTAGCTGCTGTCCATAAGAAAAAAGACACCCGTTTAGGCACCTTAGTACGCCATATACTCTCCCAAGGAAAGGCATCAGTAGGAGGACTAGATAATAGCTTATAAAAAGAGCGCACATCAAAAACACTAGATGTAATCAATCTCCAAACCAACTGATCATCCCCCTTACCCCTCGGCATAGAGGAATAAATAAACTTAAAGAATGAGTAGACAGTGGTTGCTTGCCAATCCTGAGGACCATGACGAAACAATAAATTGTATATAAAAGTACTTACATCAGTTATTTTATCAAGTTTAATTAAATTGTCAGTCTCTAAAATAGGATAAAAAAGTTTCTTCACAGTGTAGATCTCTCATCCATGTTAGAGGTTATAGTCATTAAGTTCCAATTGGAGGACAAATGTTTTCCCAATAAGGTTTGTTATTTGCATAGGGATGTCAAGCTCTTTAGGTACCTTGTAGAAATAGTAGTTCATAAATTGTACGTTCAATTATACTAAAGAATATATTAAGTACTATTTGTGAATTTTGAATTCTCACCTGTAAAAATTACTTTATAAGTTCCTTTGTTGATATGTGGAGTAATTTTTCAGCCAGAATCAAATAAAATGAATGTTGCTGATCCTGTGTCATTTTCAACTTTCAATTCAATTCTATACATGAAAGAAGGCATGGTAGATATAATTTTAATTGAAAAGCAATTTTGAAGCTAATTGGAAATTATAGATACACACCAGTAATTTTTATAGTGAGGCTAAACTGTCCGCCATACAAAAGCTAATTAGAAATTATGTTTCAAACAAAACATATGTCCGAACATTTATGTTACCAATATCAACATGTAATACAGAGTTTGAAGAAAATCAAACCAACCCATCAACAAAACAGTAAATAATTGCTGTGTTTTTTCTGGAACAATTAGGAAAACAACCATTTCACTATATTCTATCCCCAATTAACAGGTTGAGTGAAAATAATTAACAAATAGATAACATCTCTTTTTGAATTAAATACCTTAGAAATAAAGATTTACTAAGCAGCTATCTAAATTTGAATGCTTGAAACAACTGAAACTAAAACTCTTTTCAATTCTCAAAATGCAGTAGAATAAATCCCCTCAAATCAGAATTCAATAATTGTTCAACATCTATAGTTTTGCATGTAACTACAAAAATATATATATATATATATATATTATTTATTTAAATCTTGCTGGATTAAAATCTTATATTTCTCAATGTCCTACAAATATATATATATTTTTTTTAAACTTGAAATAAAACATATATTTACAGACAACACTGACAATTGTTGAACTTGCTTCCTTTAAAAGACATATACAAAGAGACAAATTGATGAGCAAAATATTTTAAAATGCCTCAGGTGGTGTGGCATATGGCTGGCAAACGGGAGACCTTTCAAGTAAATTTGTACTAAATTGCCGTTTATGTGGATGACATACAATGCCTAAATGCACATTAGAAAATAGCAACTAATACCAAGAGGCACACACCATGAAGTGGATATAAACTAATGCAAGAGTAATTAAGACATTTTGTCAAACACATGGTGTGCACAAAATCTCAATGTCTAAGTTATTAACGATTGTTATTATAAATAAAAAGAATTAAAACAAAAATACACAACCTATTGACAAATTGAACAATTCCTATAATGCAACAAAAGACACAACAAACAGGCAGAACAAACAAATTGAAGAGTATTAAATATATGGAACTACATAACTAATTAAATTCTGCCATGAACAATGTAATGCCAAAAACCAAACTCCTCCATGGCTTTTATATTTCTCACCAACATGTCTAACATTTCTTTGATTTGGCACCTTTTAAAAGCAAGGGAAAGTTTTTATATCACCATAGCAAACGTGGTGTAATTTGGAAAATTGACTAAAATTGTTTAAATCGAAACATGCAATGGTAAAACAATATTTCTATCAAATTAGTGGAAGGAAATAAAAACACATTAGCGTGACAGTGAAAATGAAATTGAGCAATGACAGTAGCGTGATAGTGAACAATGAAAGAAGTCAGTTTTACCGTAGTGTTTTTGCTGGCTGAATGGTGGTGGCAGGCTACTCTGTTCTTTCTCTTCAACCTTTTGCTGGGTTTCCTATCGCAAAGGGAAAAGTGAATAATAGAAAATGGAAAATGGAAGAGAAGAAAACAATAAGAAGTAAACAATGTATATTAACGCAGATAAAGTGGTTACTCATTGAAACGGTGTGGGTTTTAAACAGTAAGAGGTATAACTGTTTGGATGAGACTTTTAAAAAAGTATTTGGCCTAGTTGCTGGTTTTTTTTATTTCTAAAAAGGCCTACTTGCTGATTTGTCATGATTTTAAAGAAGGTTATTATTATTATTTTTTTAATTATGTAACTACTACCCAAGAGAGATACAACTGTACACCAAGCGTAAGAGGCATAACTGTTTGGTTTTTAAATGTAGGCGTGTGGTATAAATTTGTGTAGACACGTGGAGCAGTGAGGATTATTCAACAAAAAATCAAATGTTTCGACTTTTAGATATTATATAGACATAAATATAGATATAGATATACTGTGATAATATACTGTGATTTTTTTCTTTTTTTCAAGCTTTGACCTGAACCGTGAGAATTGTCCACAATTTTCAAACTTGGGCGGTTCAACCTCGGTTCAAACAATTTACTGACTATTCTGCATAGAACGTTTTTTAGACTTAAAAGAACTGTTTTGGTAAATGGTTCTCGGTTAACCAGGTCGAATTGTACGGTCCAGTCTGGTCCTGGAGACTTGAACTTGACCCTTGCCCCCACACCTTATAGGCACTTATACTTGTGGAGTGACCATCGCGCTAAGGGTGCGCAGAGGTAGATGTTTATTAGAATTAATTGAGTGTGGTTGTGTTTATTCTTTAATGAGATTAAATTCTATGAGGATGTGAGGAAGTGATATAAAACCAAGTTTTACACCCTCTAATTCCAATATGCCACATCAGTTATCACATATTGGAAAATAGGCATAACAAAATTCAATTAATTTTAATACTCATATAAAAATCTAACCTAATTAGAAGTTTATTGAGATGTTATCTAGGTGTGATAAGATGTATTGAGTTTTAATTAAAAAAATTGATATGACAATCTCTTATTTGATGGTGTAAAATATAGGTTTTACACTCCATCTTTACTAAATTTAGACTCTTTTTTAACATGTGATAAGATGATATGACATGCTAGGATTGGAGGTGTAAAACTTGGGTTTTACATTACCAATTTAATTTCTTTGAAAATATGACTTATAAACCAACTAGAAAGAGATTTAAGTAAAGATTTGGCTTCCAAAATTAAACTATCAATAGCTTAGTGGGGTTGTGAAGAATGGTTTTGAAGGGGAGTAATCAAATACATGGTGTTTTCTTCACATGTCAAAAATTTATAATCCATTTGAGATTATTGCAAGTAAGGTTAAGCTTCGGCTTGTAAGGGGTTTTGCTCCGCTATCATGTTCATCCACGAGAAAATAACTTCACTCTTGTGGTTTCTCATAAGTTGTAACAACAACTATACATGCTTTTTTTGGATCAAAAAAAAAAAAAAAAAAACACAACTATACATGCTTTCTATTCCCTAAGAGCATTCATGCCAGTATTTTTTTTTTTTTTAGAATGAGCATTCATACCCATTTGTGCAAAAATTCCTATATATTTTAGCATAAAAGTCTACTTTTTCTATTTTACACAACAATTTTTCAAAAAAACCCACATCAAATTATTTTTTATACACTCTATTTCACTAATATATATATATATATATATATATATATATTTCTTTATTTTTTTTAAATTGTTTCTCTTTCTTCACACACAACAACCACTATCCATTCTCTTTCTTCATTATTGGAATATGTAAAAAAAGAATAAAAAACTAATGCAAAATGAATAATGCCAGTATAAATTTAAAGCATCCACATTGATGGTTGTAAAATCACTTAAAAGTTATTTTAGCTACCCAAATCACAAAAAACCTGCTACATTAATGATGCTATATCTAAAACATTATACAAACTTGCTACATTGAACTGCTACCTTTAGCTGTCTACTGTAGCAAGTTGCTACTTGGTTTTATTCTTTTTTTTTTTTTTTATATTCCAACTCTCTCTCTCCTTGCTCCATCTCTCTCTTCGTCCCTCTCTACTCTCTCTCTTTCTCATCCCTCTCTCTCATCTCACTTCTCATACCTCTCTTCTCTATCGTCCCTCTCTCCTCTCTCCTCTCTTTGAGCGGGTTCTAGTAGTTGGGTTGGTGGGTTTCGATCTAGTTGTGGGTTGTTGTAGTGGTGGTGGGTCATTGATTGGGATGCGGTGGTTGGATTAGTGGGTCATGCCATAGGTTGTAGGTTGCATTTTGGTGTGGTGGTCTTGGTAGCGGGTGTAGACACCCCATTTTACAACTTGCATTTAACCAACAAGTAGATCTTCAAATTTGTGATACAAAACAAATCTTGATGCTTTAATGATCATAATGGTATGTCATGAGCTTTGATCGGACCACTTGATCAAAAGCTATCATATAAACAATTTTCAATGATCATGGCTCACCTACACAATGGGCCCGATCATGTCTTATTTTAAACACTTAATTTTGTTTGGTTCTTACAAGAATTAATTTAAAATTAATTAAGTGTGATTTTTGATTGGATTTCATTTTACTTAATTTTTAAGAAATAATAAAAATGTTTTCCTTTATGGCATCTTGTCTGCTTTTTTTTTTTTTTTTTTTAATTATAATTTTGGAGAGAGAAAAAGATATGGTCCATAAAAAAAAATTCAAAAAACAGAAAAATGCTCAAAAAAACGTTATTATTCTCAGCAGCAACTTGAATCACATTTTTGGCTGGGAAAATATTGAAATTTGATTTTCTCTATTTCTGGAAAGGTTGTAGAGAATTGAATTTCCTTTCAAAAAAACACCAATCTCAAATCAATTGGAATTTTGAACAGAAAGTTATAGCCAAAATACGAAACAGGTGCAGAAGATAACACAAATTCAGCATCATCTTCAATTTTCTTTCAAAATTTCAAATGGGGATTAACATCAAATCTGTTCAAGCTTATCTAATAGGCTTATCCCTTCCCTTAGCTTCAGAAGAAAGCTTTTGAAAAATAAGTTGGATAGAGAAATAGACACATTCTATGAAAAATTTCAAAAAAAAAAGAAAAATGCTCAAAAAACGTTACTATTTTTTTTTTTTTTTATACAAGATAGAATTCTACTCTAACCTAATCTAAGTGTATATGTGTGTGAAGCTCCCTCCTGGAGATTTGAACCCCGGCCCTTGCCCCCCACACTCCACAAGTACTTATGTTTGTAGAGTGACTATCGCACCAAGGGTGTGCGGTGGTAAAAACGTTACTATTTTCAGCAGCAACTTGAATCGCATTTTTGGCCTGGAAAACTTTTTTTTTTTTTTTTTTTTGGGGTAAAAAGGAAGATTTCATTAAAAACTAAACATTAGAAACAAAGGAAGAAACAAAATGATCAAACTGAACCCTTGCACCATCCAGGTCTAACAAAAGAGCTACGTCTACAGGAGGTTCCAAAAAAATAACAAAATCCTGTCCTAACAAAGCTCTCCTTCTAGCTAAAGTATCGGCACGTTTATTTGCTTCCCTAAAACAATGTTGCACTCAAACCATAGGAATATCCCTTAGGCTGTTTTTACAATCTTCAACAATGGCAAAAATGCCATTCGGATTTACTGCATCCTTGTTCATGAAATCGGCCACCAACTGTGCATCCAATTCGATGATTACAGCTTGCAGCTTAAGGGATACACATAGACTGATACCATCCCGTAATGCCCATAGCAACACTGGTAGTGGTTCCAATTGCTCTAGCAAAGCTTTTAACCCAATTGCCACTGGCATCCCGAATCAGCCCCCCCCCCCCACCTTCTACCAAGCCAGGATTACTGAGCGATGACCCATTCGAGTTGAGTTTAAACCAATTAATAGGTGGTGGAACCCATCCTACCTTGACGATCATTCTAGATCTAGTTATTTTCCCGTTAACTCCAACAAAAGCAAACTCAGTAGCTTTAGCCATTGTTACTTCCTTTAGATTCCTATGAGCTCTTTCATTCTTGAAGATGATTCTATTTCTATGAAGCCAAATAGACTAGAGACCAAAGCTGAAGATAATCCCCCAGTCAATATTTAAAAGGGAATAAGGGCATGAGCTACAACAGTTCAGCCTAAGCCAATCAAGCATGTTGGTCTCGTAGAAGAGGTTGGGCTGAAACGAGGCCGAAAAGGAGTTCCAGAAGGTCCGAACATACTGGCAATCTCTAAGGGCATGGATAATGGATTCGAGGGCTTCATTACAAACTGGGTACAATGGATCCATTCCTCTAGCAGCTAAAGCAGTGCGCATTGAAATGCTCTTATGGTAGCATTGCCACAGGAAACATTTGATCTTGGGGATGGTGAGAACTTTCCATATCCATTCCCTTTTAAAACCCTCAGCACTGTCACCTTCCTTCGCAGCTTTTGCAAGCTTGTAGGCTTCCTTAAGCTCAAAGTTTCCACTTGAAGAGGAAGACTAGGTAATGTGGTCTACACATCGAGGGGAGTAAGATATGGGAGTAGCTTTAATAATTTGACGCAATTCTTATGGGAAGGTAAAGGAAAAACCTTGCTAGTTCCAGCCATTGAGATTAACAACATCTTTAAGAAGGCGCTCCTCCTCCCTATAGTTTAAAGGCCTTATGATGAGACTTCTGAGGCTACCTTTGTCCAACCACTTATCATTCCAAAGGGAAATGCAGCTATTCCCCCCCCCCCCCCCCCAGCTATCCATTTAGAACCCTCCTTGAAGACCGCTTCACCTTTCTTGCATGCTGACCAAATAGATGAACAAATACGAAACTTGAATAGGTGGCTTGTTAGTCTTCTTGGCAGGCGGTATTTCTGGCTCAAGACTTTGGCCCACAACGATGAGGATTCAGTCCGGAGGCATCAATTAAGCTTAGCAAGTAGGCCTATGTTCTTCGCTTTTGCTCCTTGGAGACCAAGGCCGCCTTCCTTTTTGGGTTTGGTGATTTTTTTCCATCCTACCAAGTGAAGTTTCCTCTTATTATCCGATGACCCCCATAAAAAGTTCCTACTAAAATGGTCTACATTTTGCAAGATCTTGGGGGAAAGCGCCACGCATTGCATGATATAGTTTGGAATGGTGGAAGTTTCTACTTGGGTGAGCACAAGCCTACTTGCAAAGGATAAAAGATTAGCTTTCCACCCAGCCAGGCGACTTTGAATTCACTCGATGATGAAGCTGAAGTCCTGGTTAATGCTTGTATGTTTGATGGGAAAACCAAGATATTTCCTCAAGGAGGGAGTAGATCGAAAACCTAAGGTGTCAACAAACTCAAACCGAAGATCGGGAACAATGTTAGGTGAAAAGAATACCCTAGATTTTCCACAGCTAACTTTCTGGCCTGAGAGGTTACAGAAAGTGTCAAGCACATCCCTCACTGCCATACAATTCTTTCAATCCGCCTTCGCAAAAAGCACAATTTCGTCTGTGAAGAATAGGTGAGAGAAAGCTTCACCTCATTGAGAAGCTTTAAGCGGGGTCCACAGCTTTGCATTGCACTTCTCGGGGAACTTATAAATAAGTAGAGTGTCTCTAATGAAACTCCATTCAAGTCGGTCATACGCCTTTTCCATGTCAATTTTTATTGCCATCCAACCGTTTCTCCCCTTCTTTTTAGACATGGTGTGGATAAGCTCTTGGACAATAATTGCATTATCAATACCTTTCCTGCCGGGGACAAATGCAGATTGGAGGGGAGATACAAGGTTGTCTAGGAGAGGCTGAATTCTAGCTACAATGATCTTTGAGACAATCTTATAGACCGTGTTGCATAAGCTAATAGGACGATAGTTGTTCAAAGTCTCAGGGCTCTTGCACTTTGGAATAAGGGTAATGAGAGTCCTGTTGAGATACTCCAGCATTTTCCTTGAAGTGAAAATAAACTTCACTTCATCTCTAACAGAACCTCCAACTAGCAACCGGAAGCGCTGGAAGAATCTGGCGTGAAGACCATCCGGACCAAGGGCTTTAAAGGCCTTAAGCGACCAAAGACCAGCGACAATCTCTGAATTAGTGACAAGGGCAATCAAGTTTGTGACACCCCTATCCCTGATACACAAATGCCAAAAGGGAGGGTCCTAGGTAGCACTGATAGCATTGGTATGACTAGTAGAGAAGAGATCCTCAAAATTGATTCTGATAAAATTTGTAACATCACTATCCCCATTAAGCTAGTTCCCCATACGATCTTTCAAGCAAGATATATGATTTCTCCTCCTGCGCACAATAGCGGAAGTGTGGTAAAAGATCGTATTTTTATCCCTCTCGACCATCCAGAGGTTGCGAGATTTCATAGCCCAAAATTCCTCTTCCAATTTGGAAACTATGGAGAGTTCTACTTTCAGCTCCTTCCCAAGATCAACCAGAAAGTTATTGGAATTTGTTGATAAAGCCACTTGCACACCTTTTAACTTGGCAAGGACCCTCTTCTTTCTGTGAAATAGATTTTCAAAAATATTTTTGTTCCAAGCTCTGGCCTTAATTGAGAAATCCTCAATTGCCCGAGGGAGAGGTTTGAATCTGCCTAGGCTTCATTTATAACTCCTAGGAAGGTCGGATGAGAAAGCCAAATAGGTAAAGCCTGGAAAACATTGAAATTTGGTTTTCTCTATTTCTGGAAAAGTTCTAGAGAATTGAATTTTCTTTCAAAAAAATACCAATCTCAAATCAATTGGAATTTTGAGCAGAAAGTTAAAGCCAAAATACGAAACAGGTGCAGAAGATAACACAAGTTTAGCATCATCTTCAACTTCCTTTCAAAATTCAAATGGGGATCAACACCAAATCCGTTCCAGCTTATCTAAACAAGTTTATCTCCTCCCCTAGCTTTAGATGAAAGCTAATAACTTAGCTTTAAAGCTAAGCCATCCCTTCCTCTATAAATAGAGGAGACCTCTTCCATTTTCTGGACCCCAGTTCCCTCTGGATAGCTAGTGAGAAAGTAGAAAAGAAAAGCTGTTGTGCAACCATTGTTCTTACTTTGGTTGTAGTTTAATACTTCCTTATTTTCTCCCTAGCCCTTTAAGTAACCACTTCCCCCTTTTAATTTAAGCTCTATGCTGGTAAGTAGTTAATTATGTTCTTTAACTTTCTGCACATGCTTGAATAAATACTTACACGTTATTATTTGTTTCTTTCATGATATGCTTGGATGAACATGCCTATATATCTCATTGATATTCCTTTTACATGCTTAGATGAACACTTCTAGGTTAATGTGCAACTTTCTCTTGAATGCTTAGATGAACATGTCTAGGTAGTTGTTTTACTTTTTTTAAATGCTTAAACGAACATGTCTAAGTAATTTGATTTTCTCTAGATTAACATGTCTAGAGAAATAGCATGACAATTCTCTGTTTTCCTTCACATGCTTGGATGAACACTTCTAAGTTATTATTTGCTTTTCATGACATGCCTAGATGAACATGTCTAGGTAGATGTTTCTCTCTTTTTTGAATGCTTAGATGAATAGGTCTAATTAACATTATGGTCTTCACTTAAATACTTGGATGAACATGTCTGGGTGATTTTCTTTGTTCTTCTCATGATTGCTTGGATGATTGGTAGGCCTAAAAATAAATTTTCTTTTGCAAATATGTTGATGACAAATAACATGATGATTTTGTTTTTCTTCAGCTACTTAGATGAACATGTCTAGGCTAGGAATTCCTTGTTTACATTAATTTCTTGGATGAACATGCCATTACTTTCATAATTTCTTTACATTTACATTGTTATCTAACAAATTTCACTTTTTGTTTCTCTTTATGTTAAATTCCCCAACACATATTTGTTTACAATTCTTGCAAATTAACATGTTTATTGTTTGTATTTGTTTGACATGACATGATATTGGCCACCTTAACCTAGGAATCCAGTTTTACCTGGCAAGATGGGTGCTTAATCCCTTCTCATCTCGTAAATTAGCCTCCGAACCAAGATCAAGGGTTCTAGATTAGGCTCTTGTATATGCAATTTTACATTTTTTAGAATGTAACTAGTAAACAAAGCAATGTAATTTACTTTCTTAGATTGTATCTAGGATAAAAAAAAGCATTGTAAATTTTGTTACAAAATTGATGTAAATTGTTATATATATTAATACAACAGAAGCATTTTTTTAGAGTGAAGGTTTTCTAATTTTTTTCATTTAAATTAAATAAGTGGCGACTCCATGTAAAACCTTTGATCTAGGAGGGAGTACATTTTATGATGAATTCAACATTTTGAGCATCACGATCCCACCCGTTCGCGTGGGTTTGGCCCAGTTTGAGAAAAAATTGGCGGGCTAGGGCCGAGGTTGCGGTTGCTCATAGGTGGCAGGTCACGTTGGTGGCCTTGGTTTGCGTTTGGTGTGCTAGTGGATTCCAATCGCCATGGTTGATGTGGGTTTCGATTGCTGTTTATAAAGGAGTTTTGACTTTTGGCTTGAGGTTGAAGATGAAAGGGTGTATGGGGATTGTATTTTGTTGAGAATTTTTCTGGGATTCCAAAGTAATTTTATAGGGAGAGTTGTGGTTGGTGGCTTGCTGTATCGGTGTTTGGCTGTGGGTATGGGTGTTCAGTGGTTGTGGCTAAGTGTTTGGCTATAGCAATGGCTGTTTGTGGGTGTTTTGAGGTTGTGGAATGGTGTTTGTGGGTAGAAATTGTTTGTATTACTAAAATGTGTTGTATGGTAAAATAGAATCATTGATATTGAGTGTATTGTAAAGTAAGATGTTAAAATAGATAAAATAGCTTTTTGAGTTACTAAAAGTTAAAATTTTTAGCATCACTACTATGAATGCTCTTATAAGGTTACTGTAGTAATTTTGCAAATTTACACATCTTTAAATTGATTGATGTGGGTGATTTTGGGAGTAAATCTATAAAATTGTACACTTTTTGTATTTTATATTGATTGATGCAAATGCTCTAATAGTTACTTCAAAATTAACCTTTATGTACAAGAGGAAGGGTGTCTCATTCACTACTTCTTACTTTGTTTCCACCTGCTAATTCCCAATAACATAAATGGACAATAAATTTAGTTAATTTAGAAACTCAAAAGCATGGGGGTCTAGTACTTTTATTTGTTTGAGTCTTAGAATTTTGTTTCTTGTCCTCCAAAGGAAAATACTTATGTAGTGTCCTGGGACAACCTAAGAATTACCCATCATCCAAATGGTGTCACAATAAATTGTTGCGAAAATGGTGAAGTTAATTACCTAATCTTTTTGGTAGGGATGGCAATTTGTGTTCACGTATTGGGTTCATGTCGTGTCAACTAATAATTATCCAACTATATAAGTCAACACTAATCCGGAATGTTTATTAAATGGGTCAAGTTTCCTCAACCCTAACACGACTCATTTATTAAACGGGTCAGTCGTGTCGACCTGTTTATTAGATTTTATCAAAATGAAAAAAAAATGATGAAAAAACAAACAAATAAATATTTTTAATATAAAATTCAGAACTAACGAGCAACTGCATCACAAATAACCATTCATACCTAAAGTTTGAAGGGTATATTGGTAAAATGTCATTTAATTAAACGGGTCAGACGGGTTCTATATGTTGAACACTAACCCAACCTGTTTATTAAATGGGTTAGTCATGTCAACCCGAATATGATATGAACCCATTAAGCCTCAACCCATAACCTGCTAATTTCGTGTTGTGTTGTATTAGGTTCGCGGGTCGTGTCTAATTTTGCCACCCCTACCTTTTGGATTGATAATCAGTTAATTAAAGTTAATTTCATAGAATTTGATAAGCTAGGGTGACTAGGCCTGTATGGTTATATTTATTGGGAAATCTATGAATAGATATCGAGTGTCTCTTCATTATCTCCACATAAGATGCATTATGTATTTTTTGGAGTATAAACTTTGTTGAGATGACCCGTCTTGCCATCTTCCACAAGAATAGTTTTAGTCTTTCTTAAATTTTAAACTTCCATAGGATTTTTCATTCTTTCTTTTTCCAAGGGGGTTCTCTCAATTTTTATTGAGAATTGCATCAATTGATATGCAAATTTTATAGGGAATTTGCTTACGGAGTTTAGGACTCATACAACTTTATCCTCACTTCGTTTTTGGGGAAGATGAATCATTAGAATTTGGATGAAGAATTCCTTCTCAAATGTTTCCTATATTTGATCTATATCCTATATGATTGGGTTATAATTACAGAGGATGAGCTTGAAAACCTAATTTAGGTTTTTTTTTTGGAATTTTCTTCTAATTTTTTTTTTTTTTTTTTGAAATTTAATTTATGGACTTTGAAATGGATTGATTGCACTTGGTGCATTGAGATCAGATAAATTTCCTCCTTACCGTTCAATTAAAAAAGTTAAAACTTTTTTAAAATTATTATTTTTTTTTAGTTTTTTCCCGATTATCTCATTGCATTGACTGCAAAACCCACCTACTATACCATGCCCCCCCCCCCCCCCCCCCCCACTAAAAATATGGTCGCATTTTTAAGTTCTGTTTTATTTAAAGTCTCCCAAACATTTAGGCCTTGTTTGGCAATCTTTAGAAACTAATTTTTTGTTTAAAAAAAATCTGGTGTTTTTTCTAAAACTAAAAACGATAAAAGTCTTATTAAATAACATTATATACGGTAGTAAGAGGCCAACAAGGACACTAGCTCAATAATAACAAACATATAGTAAAGAGGCTAGATGTGTCATACACAAAACTAGGAATCTGGTTCTTTTGTTATAAGCTCTGGCCCGCAAATATTTACCGAAGTTATTTTAGCAAAGCAATCCTTTTGATGTATTTCATCCTAGTTTGTACTTGTCTCCGTTTTTTAATAAAATTCTTTATGTTGTTCATAAAAAAAACTAGGAATTTCTAAGTGATGATGCCGAAAATATCACCAGTGAGTTGCGTAATGCTTGTACCCTCGAAATGACACCTGCACAACACAAAGGAGAAGACCTAACAGAGAGCACTGGTGTGGTGCCGGCCAAATACCCTCCGAAGGTCAAGTTAGAACTTGTTTCAACTCTAGAGTGCTATAGAGGGGTTAATTATGTGTACCTTGATTTGTGTGGGTATTGAGGCTTTTATAGTAGTACAGAGTTGACCTCTCTACCTTGGAGTAGAAGTCTTTTCCTTATAGGAACCCTTCTGAGCGTAGATTGCGGAATCCTTTCTTTATAGAACTCTAACATTGAACGTGGAATACAAGTCATCTTTTTATAGTTTATGCGTGGTGGCCAAGTCATGGTTTTGTTAGAACCGTCAGCCTCAGGACCGTCTGCCTACTTCATGCCCTTCAGCCATGAAGGATCGTCACCTTTTGGGTCTTCAGCTCTCTTCATAACTCTGCCCGTCAGCATAAGCCGAAGGCTCCAAGGACGGGTTAGCCTTGTAGATAATTTATACTCATCAGTTGCCCCCTACTCCATATTCCCGTTAGTTTAAATTGACGGGTAGGTTGAGTTATCTATTTTTTATTGCTACCTTGTGCTTTGGCCAGGAGAGAGAAAATAACTCACGCGACGCAGCCAGTATTAAATGTTTAGACACATGGCGTATTCCGGTTGGCTCCGCTTCTGGACGAAGGCGTCGCTTCATCTTCCGTGCGTTTTCCCTTTTATATATATGGTTCACCTCTCCTTATTTTTCCTACTTCACTTTTACTGATCCCTGGAGAGTAAATCTGTCGCCCCTCTTCCGTCAATCCTCTCTTACTGTTGCTCACGTTTCTACCGTCACTTCTTCAACCGTCACCTTTTTTGGAGAAACTTGTAAGTTCCTTTTCTTTCTTTGTACATGTTTTATTTTCGATTGATTTCTTTAAAGCGAGATCGTCATCCTAGGTGCTTAGATTACACCCGTCACTTGTAGGTAGTCAGATGTCGAGTGATGCGTCGAGTGACCGGTCGTCGGTCCGCGATGGAGCGGGCTACGACGAGGTATTCGGTTCAGGTAGTGAGTCCGGGAGCTTGTCCTGGTCGTCAGAGAGGGAGACGTCAACCCAAACTCCTAACGAAGAGGTAGAAAGTCATGGACACGAAGGTCAGGAGGAGGTAGTAGGTGAGGAGAGTGAAGTTGAGGTAGTAGGTGAGGAGAGTGAAGTTGAGGTAGAAGGAGAGAGAGGTAGTGACGGGGATGAAGGCGACGAGGGGTCTTGTGAAGGGACTTCTGGAAGTCCTGGAGGTAACCGTCCCTTCATCCTTCCCAAGGAGTGGGCTGTAAATAAGTTTCTTCCAAAAATGACTGACAAAATTTTTAAAGAGTTACGCGTCCGCTTCCAAATCCCCAACCATATTCCCATTCGTCTACCTAGGGATGGTGAAAAATGTTATACGGGAAGAACTGCAGACGTTGGCATGTATGATGCCATGTTTGCTACGGGGCTCAGACTGCCCCTAACGGCCTTACATCGTCAGCTGGCTGATTTCCTTGGTTTGTCTGTAAGTCAGATTGCTCCAAACTCATGGAGGATCTTTATTGGTGCTGAGATATTGTGGGGTCGTCTAAGTGGAGGGCACCGTTAGCTTTCCTTGGACGAATTTTTTTATTGCTACAGGCCCCGGCACCTTTCTTCTTCCAAGGGGATGTATCACTTTGCCGTTAGGGAGAAGGATTTGAGATTGGTGTCTGAGATGCCAGATTCTAATAGAGCCTGGAAGAGTCGGTTCTTTTTTGTTAAAGGGACGGACTGGGTGTGCCGTCAAGAAGAATGGGAGACGATACCTCACGATTATTTTGATAATACTTGGGCATCTGTCAGGGAGTCAGGTTTTAGCCGTCAGCTTTTGTCCCCGTTAGTTTTTACATGTAATAATTTATCTGTTTTTGAATGGTTTTAACGTTGTCAACTTGTTTTTCTTTTTCAGCCCACACTCGCCCCGTAATAACCGACGAGCAGGAAGATTTCATCCGTCAAGTTTTAGAGATTCCTTTAGAAGAGCGATCATGTCGAGATTTAATTACTCTTGACACTCTTCACGCGTACTGCAGGGGTCCTGAACCGACGCCTGAGGCTCGCAAGTTAGAAGAATTTTCCCATCATCGTGAGTGGCTTGATCTTATGGTCTCGTCATTTTCAGCTTTTTTCTCTTTTCTTTTTTTTTTTTCTTTTTTTTTGTCAGTTCTTCTTATGTGTTTCTTTTGCAGAGATGGACGCAGCTAAGCAACGGATAAGGGCTGTCGCTGCTCGTCAGAAAGAGGAGAAGAAGGCAAAGGGGGAGATGACCTCCTTGTTTGCCCCCCAGACCGTCACTAAGGGTTCCTTAAAGAGGAATTCCAACGGGGATGTCAACCGTCCCCTTAAAAAGATAGCCGTCACTTCTGGGAATGAGCCCCCCGAGAAGTTAACCCCCAAGTCAGGTCACGGGGCAGGGAAGGGCGTGATGACTTCTTCTGGTCCCGTCCTGGAGGGGCCCCGTTGCCTGTTGACGCACAAGGACTTTGCCGTCGAAGCAGTAGAATCGCTTATAAAATCGATGGACATAGATCTTTGTGCTCTGTTGGGGATGGAGGAGCTGGAGGCGTCAGCTTTGTTTGACCTCACACGAGTAAGCCGTCTCTCTTAACTGGCTTTTCCCTTATCTCTTTCCTGTTTAATGACTGACGGTTGTATTCTTTTCTAGGCCTTGGTTCACATAAAGGCGCTTCAAGACCGATGCATGGCCAAGGAGGGCGTCGTCACTCGCGTCAGTAAACATAATACTAATATGCGAAATCAGCAGGCTCAGTACAAGGAAGCCATGCGTGTTCTTAACGTCGAGCTAAAAGAAGTAAAGCAGAAACTGGAAGAGGCGAGTCGTCAGAAGGATGAGTTAGAGAAAGAGTTGACGACTCTTCGTGGTCAGGTGGAGACAGCAGGGGCTGACGCGGTCGAGAAATTCAAGGCGTCAGACTCTTTTATCGATTCCTGTGGTGGGTACTATGGTACGGGATTTGATGACTGTCTTAGACAAGTAGCGTCAGCCTTCCCTGAATTGGACTTATCTGGGATCACCCTTGATGACGGCCCGCCAATGACGCCTGCTAATGATGCCGTCACTGTCGGCGATGACGACCCAAAGGATTCCCCCCCACATAGAGATATTGGAGTTGTTTTGGTCCAGCCTGCTGCGAATCCTCCAGTCAACCCATCAGTGGAGATCCTTGTCGTAGAAGACCCTCCTGTACCTGAGAAGTAAAAAGGTTCCAAGTGACGCTCCTCCCTCCCAGCCGTAGTTTTTCTTTTTGTAACTGTTGTACTTTGTTTAAAACAATGTTTTTAAGTGCCCCCTTGGTTTTTGGGGCTTCTATTTGAAATTAATTTACTTTTGCTTATGATACTTAACACCTGTCGTTTTTGAACATGTATGTATGGCTATTTGCTCGAGTGCTTCTTTTTCTTGCTTTGCTAAGGCTACTTCCCAGTCGTAGGCTTGGGTTTGTTTAGTCGTAGGTTATAATTTTAAGGAACAAAATCACGATTACGGACCCGTCTATTTTAGCGTCACCGTTAGCATTATTAAACCGTCAATTTTGACTTTACTTGTGGAGCCGTCTACTTAATAAAGCCGTCAGTATTGATAATTTTTACTAGTAGACGATCATTTTGGTGAGCCCGTCATTCTTAATGACTCCGTCTATTTTATTAAGCAGGATTCGTCTATTTTATGGATCAAATAGACTTGTCCTTCGTAGATTTTTAATTTGTTGCTTGTAGGAGTTACAATCAACATTTTATTATCCCGAGACAAGGTCGTCCACCTCATGGCAGGTTTTGACAATTTATTCTCTTATGTGGGACCGTCAGCTTCCTAGCTTTATCCATATTATGGACTTGACTAATTTGCGTCTTTTATTAGACCGTCCGCTTGATAGCTCCGTCCATCTTGCGGATTTGGCCAATTCATGTCTTTTTTCTTCTTTTTTTTTTTTTTTAGTCAGCTTAATAGCTGAGTTTGTTGTGGACTTAGCCCCTTCGTCAATCTTTTATTTAGACCGTCAGCTTAATAGCTGAGTTTATTGTGGACTGTCACCTTGTCAGTCTTTTATTTAGATTGTCAGCTTAATAGCTGAGTTTATTGTGGACTTAGCCAATTCGTCAGTCTTTTATTTAGACCGTCAGCTTAATAGCTGAGTTTATTGTGGACTTAGCCATTTTTCTTTGTGGTTTCAAGGTCGTCCACTTTTTGTGAATTTGAACTTGTAAGTAGAAACTTCAGTAGTTCTGAATAAACTCCTCTTATTGTCATGCATCTATATAAAAAGTAGTCCAAAAACAAAACCTGCCATTTTGGGCTTATTGTAGCAAAAACAAAAGTAGAAAAAAAAAACTGCCCTTTGGGCTTATTGTAGCAAATACTTAAAGTAAATAATAAATCTGAGTGAACTGAAAAAGGGGGGTGTTGTTCTTCACATCGTCGTCTCTACTGGTAGTACTTTCGCAAGTGTTCAACATTCTAAGGATGTGGTAACTTCCGTCCGTCTAGTGTCTCCAGATGGTAGGTACCTTTCCTTTGCCACGCCGTGACTCGGTAAGGTCCTTCCCAATTTGGGCAAAGTTTTCCTTGGGTTGGGTCTCTTGTTGTGCCCATGACTTTCCTTAGAATGAGGTCTCCAACCTGAAAGTCTTTGTGTCTGACCCGGGAGTTGTAGTGCTTGGCCATGCGATCCTGGTACCGTGCGAGCCTTTGTTCTGCCGCTGTCCTGACTTCATCCACCAAATCGAGTTGCAGACGTATGGCCTCGTCATTTTTCCTTTCGTCATGGTTGTGCACCCTGTAGCTTGTGAGGCCGACTTCGGTTGGGATGACTGCTTCGTTCCCGTATGTTAGTCGGAATAGCGTCTCTCCTGTTAGCGTCCTTGCCGTAGTCCTGTAGGCCCATAGTATGCTTGGCAACTCTTCAGCCTATATACCCTTTGCCCCATTGAGCCGAGTCTTGATAATCTTCAGCAAGGATTGGTTCGTGACTTCGACCTGTCCGTTGGCTTGAGGGTGGGCGAGGGAGGAGTAATGGTTCCGTATCCCCAATTGCGAGCAGAAGTCTCGGAAGGAGTCGTTGTCGAATTGCTTCCCGTTGTCCGAGACTAAGACTCTAGGGATGCCAAATCTGCATATGATACATCGCCAGACGAAACTCCGTACGTTCTTCTCCGTAATGGTGGCCAAGGCTTCAGCTTCCACCCATTTCGTAAAGTAGTTGATGCCCACTACTAGAAACTTCAATTGTCGTATTGCCATAGGGAACGACCCCATGATGTCCAGTCCCCATTGGGCGAATAGCCATGGCGTCGTCATCGAGGTGAGCTCCTCGGGTGGTTGTCTGATGACATTGCAGAACCTTTGGCACTTGTCGCAAGTTTTTACATAAGCCTCGACATCCTTCTGCATAGTTGGCCAAAAGTACCCCGTCCGCACTAGCTTGTGCACTAGTGACCTCGACCCTGAGTGGTTTTCGCAGATTCCTTCGTGCACCTCTCTCATGACGTAGTCTGCTTCTTCAGGACCTAAGCATCGTAGGTAGGGGCGGGAGAAGCCTCTTTTGTACAAGACATCTCTTATCAGAACGAATCTTGCTGCTTGGATCTTCAGTTTTCTTGCAGCTTCCTTTCCGTCTGGCAATATGCCGTTCTTCAAGTAAGAAACTAATGGCGCCATCCAGTCACTTTCGGGACCAAGCTCCTGTACATCAACCGAATTTATAAGTGGGGAGAGTTGAATGAAGGAGAGTACATTACCAAGGGTGGCCATATGTTCGGCTGAAGTGGCTTTGGCTAGGCGATCAGCTTGTTCGTTTTCTCCCCGGGGGATCTGTATAATTTTGGCCTTCAGCTCATTTACCCTCTTCCTTGCTTGGTCCAGATACTTCTTCATTTTTTCGCTTTTACACTCATAATCCCAATTTATCTGGTTGACCACGACTTGAGAGTCACAGTAAATGACCATTCTTTTGGCTCTTGCAGCTTTGGCGAGGTCAAACCCTGCTATCAGAGCTTCGTACTCCGCTTTGTTGTTGGTGGTGGGGAACTCTAGGCGGACCATACACTCTATTGTGTCTCCTTCAGGTGACTGTAGTACGACGCCGGCTCCCCCAGCCTGCCTGTTGGAGGATCCATCTACATGCATTTTCCATAGAAAAGATTCCTCTGCCCCCTTGCCCTCGCCATTTGTGAACTCAGCTATGAAATCTGCGACGACCTGTCCTTTGATGGCGATTCGAAGGCGATACTGGGCGTCAAATTCGCTTAATTCTATGGCCCATAACGCCAGTCGTCCTGCGGCTTCAGGGTTGCACATTGCTCGTCGCAAAGTCTTGTCTGTTAAGACGATCACCGTGTGGGCATGAAATTATGGTTTGAGTTTGTGTGCTGCCGTAACTAAAGCGAAGGCGAGTTTCTCCATGGGCGGATATCTTTCTTCGGCTCCGCGAAGTGCCCGGCTAGTATAGTACATAGGTTTCTGCACTCTCTCTTCTTCTCTGATCAAGGCGACGCTGACGGCAGCCGGGGAGACGGCAAGATAGAGAAAAAGTTCTTCACCTGGTTGCAAGGGACTCAGTAATGGTGGGGAAGAGAGGTAAGCTTTCTATTCCTTGAACGCTTGTTGGCACTCAGCAGTCCACTCGAAAGATCTCTTCAGTGTGCTAAAGAAGGGTAAGCACTTGTCCGTTGCCCTTGAGATGAACCTATTTAGCGCTGCTATCTTTCC
This sequence comes from Quercus aquifolioides, assembly GCA_019022515.1. Lineage (NCBI taxonomy): Eukaryota > Viridiplantae > Streptophyta > Magnoliopsida > Fagales > Fagaceae > Quercus > Quercus aquifolioides. Next base: position 35,969,843 of record CM032331.1, on the reverse strand, counting down.
ATTGAGGCTTTGTACTTCCTTCACATTTTTTGGGGGTGCCATCTCCATTATAGCCCGGATCTTGTCCGGATTGGCCTCGATGCCCCTCTGGGAAACCATGAATCTTAGGAATTTTTCTGCCATCACCCCGAAGGCGCACTTTCCTGGATTAAGCTTCATGTTGTAAGAGCGAAGAGTGTTGAATGTTTCCCTGAGGTATTCTAAATGATCTTCCTCCCTTTGTCTTTTTACCAGCATATCATCTACGTAGACTTGGACATTTCTCTCGATCTGCTGCGCGAACATTTTGTTCATAAGCCTCTGATATGTTACGCCCGCATTTTTCAGACCAAATGGCATTACATTGTAACAGAAGAGGCCTTGACTGGTTACGAACAAAGTTTTCTCTTGATAGGCTTTGTGCATCTTGATTTGGTTGTAACCGGAGAAAGCGTCCATAAAACTTAACAGCTGGTGTTGAGCTGTAGAGTCTACTAGAGTGTCGACCCTCGGGAGAGGATAGCTGTCTTTGGGGCATGCTTTGTTTAGGTCGGTGAAGTCTACGCACATCCTCCACTTCCCGCTAGCTTTCTTGACCATCACTACGTTTGTTAGCCAATTGGGGTAATAGACTTCCTTAATAAAGTTTGCCTCCTGCAGCTTGCGGACTTCTTCAGCTATGGCCTGATCTCGTTCTGGGGCAAACATCTGCTTCTTCTGCCGGACGGGTGGAAAGGAGGGTGACACATTCAGCTTATGCACCATGACTGAAGGGTCTATTCCTGGCATGTCCTCGTGACTCCAGGCAAATACATCCCGATTCTCTTTGAGGAAGGCTGTAAGTGTTTGTCGAATCATGGGACTTGCAAGGGTCCCAATCCTTGTTGTTTGGTTAGGTTTGGAGTCGTCAAGGGGTATTTCTTCAAGCCACGTAGTTCTTCAAGCTCCGTCGTACTCCGATGTTCTTTTATGCTCATGGCTTGGAGGTGATCATCCATTTCCATCATAGCCACGTAGCATTCGCGTGCGGCCGCCTGATTTCCGTGTAGTTCTCCCACTCCATATTCGGTTGGGAATTTGATCATTAAATGATAAGTCGAGGTTGCCGCCTTCCATGAATTGAGGGTGGGTTGCCCTAGGATAGCATTGTAGGTGGACGAACAGTCGACCACGAGGAACGTCACGACCTTCGTGATCTGTTGAGGATAGTCGCCTGCCGTTACAGACAATGTGATCGCGCCCAGGGGAAACACCCTTGTTCCTCCAAAATCGATGAGTGGGGCATTCGTCGGAACCGGTCGTTCTCTGTCAATTCTCATCTGCTGGCATGCCGGGTAGTACAGGATGTCTGCCGAGCTGCCATTGTCGACCAACACCCGGTGCAAGTTGTAGTCCCCTACTTGTAGGCTGACAACAAGCGCATCGTCGTGCGGATGGTGAAGACGTCGCGCATCTTCTTCTGAGAACCCGATGATAGGGCTTTCTCTTCGTGCTACTTTTTGTACTAGACCCGTCAGCTGGACGTTCTGGACCATCCTGAGGTACGTCTTTCGAGCCTTTTTGGATGACCCGGTAACCGTTCCTCCTATAATCATTCTTATGTCGCCGATGGGAGGTCTAGGACGGTCATTATCCCGTCGAGGGGGGGGTGTTCTTGAGGTGGTGGTCCGTTCTTTCCTTGCTTACAAACTTCTGTAATTTCCCTTGTCTTATGAGGGCCTCAATTTGCTGCTTTAAGTCGTAACAATCGGCTGTGTCGTGACCGTGATCTCGATAGAAGCGGCAGTATCTGTCTCTAGAACGCTTGCTAGGGTCTCCCTTTAGCTTTCCAGGAAAGGTCAGAGCCCCTTCGTTCTTGATTTGCATTAGGACTTGATCTATCAGGGTGGTTAGCGGGGTGAAGCTTGTGAACCTTCCCCCCGGGGTTTTAGAACGCCTTTCATCTCTTCGATCTCCTGCCCTCGGCCTCTTCCGCCCTTGGTCTTGTCGTGCATCTTCCTGCCTCTCCCTTTTTCTTGGCTTTTCCTCCCGGGCCTGCAGCGCGTCTTCAGCATTCATGTACTTGGTGGCCTTGTAGAGTACTTCCGACATTGTCTTGGGGTCGTTTTTGTATAGTGAAAACAAAAACTTACCCTTTCGCAACCCATTTGTAAAGGCTGCTACAAGTATTTTGTCGTCGGCTTCGTCGATCGATAGCGCTTCCTTATTGAAGCGTGTTATGTAGGATCTCAGCGTCTCGTCCTCTCGTTGCTTGATACTTATCAAGCATGCTGTGGACTTCTTATACCTGTGTCCCCCAATAAAGTGTGTAGTGAACTGGGCGCTTAGCTCCTTGAAAGTGCTGATGGAGTTCGGCGTCAGTCAGCTGAACCATACCCTTGCGGGACCCTTCAGCGTTGTAGGGAAGGCCCTACACATGATTTTGTCCGCTACCTCTTGAAGGTGCATCTTTAGGTGATCCAGAGGGTCCTTCACTTCGTCGTAATTGTCTATATGTGGCATGTGAAATTTATGTGGTAAGGGGAAGGAATTGACAGCTGCAGTGAACGGCGAGTCGGTGCGATTTACCAGATCGTCAAGGTTGCTGGATACCTGTCCTTTGAGGGCATTCATCATGACCTCCATTTGTTCCTTTATTGCCTGTATCTCCGTGGTGATGTGTGGTTGAGTTGCATCCGTGAGAGATGGCATGCTCAAATTTTGGTGCTCCGGTCTACTTGGAGCATTACTGCCCACCGGCCCTTCTCGTTCTCTTCTATCGACACTGGTGCCTTCCTGGTCCTGCTCTTGAGTACCGTGACCTGCATTTTTCTAGCGTAACTGTTCCTCCAGATCGTTGTTTTGCTTAGTGAGGTGTTCCATAGCTGCAGTGAGAGTCTGCACCTGTCTCTCGAGTGCAGTTGGACATGGTTCGTCTCCTTGAATGTTGTTGGTGGTTGCCATCGAGCGAGTAAGTACCATGCAACTCTTTGTCCGGGAAGCGATAATATGGCTTACAAGTCGTAAAAAATTGTTCTTTTCCACAGACGGCGCCAACTGATGATGCCGAAAATATCACCAGTGAGTTGCGCAATGCTTGTACCCTCGAAATGACACCTGCACAACACAAAGGAGAAGACCTAACAGAGAGCACCGGTGTGGTGCCGAACAAATACCCTCCGAAAGTCAAGTTAGAACTTGTTTCAACTCTAGAGTGCTAGAGATGGGTTAATTATGCGTACCTTGATTTGTGTGGGTATTGGGGCTTTTATAGTAGTACAGAGTTGACCTCTCTACCTTGGAGTAGAAGTCTTTTCCTTATAGGAACCCTTATGAGCGTAGATTGCTGAATCCTTTCCTTATAGGACTCTAACATTGAATGTGGAATACAAGTCATCTTTTTATAGTTTATGCATGGTGGCCAAGTCATGGTTTTGTTAGAACCGTCAGCCTCAGGACTGTCAGCCTACTTCATGCCCTTCAGCCATGAAGGATCGTCACCTTTTGGGTCTTCAGCTCTTCTCATAACTCTGCCTGTCAGCATAAGCCGAAGGCTCCAAGGACGGGTTAGCCTTGTCGATAATTTATACTCATCACTAAGGAACTCTCAGATCATCAGCTACAATTTGGCACTGCTAAAGCAACTTGGGGGCTCTATATGTGCATTTGGATGTTCTCAAAGTACTACAAATTGATTACCAACAAAAAAAAAGTACAACAAATTTTGGGCATTCCAAATGGACTATGTAACTCATTTCTCCAAATCTTACATTGACAAGTTCTCAACCATTTCTTGTGCCAGAGCATGAAAGTCTAGTGCACCTAATATCACATATATATAGTTTACCTCTGACAAGCGTAAAATTAGGGTTTTCACTACAAACCATGTTTGACAACTTGATTTATGAGATACTTCTAAAAAAAGAAAAATAAATTTAGATCAACGTAATAAGAAACTTTCTCAAGTAGAACCAACACAAAATTTGAAATTTTGACAACTACATATAGAATAAACAAAAATGAGTTACCATCAAGTGCCTTTAAGCTTAACTTACATCTATTAGTGTTTTTAATGACAATGTCTTGGGTTTAAATTTCTCATTTTTGTACAACTTTTGAATTATTAAAAAAATTAAGGGTAAATTGCAAACTACACTTTTAAAATTTGGAGATGTTTAGATTTTATATCTTAAAATTTTCAGAATTTAAATTTTACTCCTAAGTTATATTCCATTTACATCAGCTTTGTCCATATTTTTTTTGTCAAGCGTCACGTAAGTTTGCCATGAACAAATTAAACATGGAAAACTTGTGTGGCACTTAACAACAAATATGGATGGAGGTAGGGATGGCAATGGGGTGGGGCGGGGCAGGGCGAGGCCGAAGGATGGGGTCTTCGTCCCCGCTCCACATGGTTTTGTCTTACTCCATCCCCACCTTGTCTTGCATAATGGAGAAAACTTTCTTACCCCATCCCTGCCCCTTGAGGCCCTACGAGGCCCTGCCCTACCCCGTAAAACTCTACTTTTTGTTAATTTGCCCTACAACTAGTACAATTTTTTTAATGAAACCTATTTCATTAATAAAAATAAACTTGAAATTACAATTAAAATTATCCCATTAAATCAAATTAATTTTTAGAAAAAATTGATTAATATATCTAAGTGTTTAATAAGACAATCACAAAAAAAATCTTAATATAACATATAATAAAATAAAGGCAAAGAACCACATTGGGTAGAATAAAATAAGTTAATATTGATATGTTTGTTTAAATAGTAAGGTTTTAGAGTATGAAAAATTTACAATTATAACCCTTAGCAACGCAGGGTGGGGCGAGGACGGGGAAGGGCGGGGCGGGACGGGGTGGGTCTAAAAAGTCTAAACCCATCCCATCTCCGCCCTGCCTTGTAGTGCGGGGCTAAAATCTTGCCCTATTTTCGCCCCCACCATCTTTGCAAGGCAGGGAAAACTTGCGCGGGCGAAATGGGGAGGGATGGGTTAAGCGGGGCGGAACAAAATTGCCATCCCTAGCGGGAGGGCTAATGATGCAAATGAAATATAGCTTCAAGAGTAAAATTTAAAATTTAAAATTTCAGGGTGCAAAATTCAAATACCCCAAACTTTAGGGTGTTGTTTGCAATTTACCCAAAAAGAAAAATGAATGTGTTTCCAAATAGCCAAACAGACCCTGGGCTGTATCTCTTTGTCACATTAGCCCCCGAGCGAAAGCCAAATGACCTCCTTGGCCCTTCAGTTGCGTTGCGCGGATCGTATACGTAGTACCCTCTCTCTCTCCGACTACTCTCTCAGAGCCAAGGCCGCCATTGACGACCTCTGTCCTAAGGTCCTTCGCTCTCAAATTTCGGGGTCAGGGTTGCATCCAAAATTCCCGATCCCCAAGGAAAATGTTTGTTTGGCTAGAAAGAAATTAAAATAAAAATTGAACGGAAAAAAAATGAGGTCGAATTCTTCTCATAAACATTCTTCTCAGAGTATTAACATCGCTGCCAGTGCTCAGAGGCTCGATGTCGATAATCGGATTACTCTACGGTACTACTTCCGGATCGCCGATAATATTCTCAAACAGGTTTCACTTCTTCCTCCCCAAAATTTGTTGTTAATTTTGATATTTTCACTTCGAATGAGTTTCTGCAATACTGTTTTTTCGATTATCATCCAAGCAAGCTTTGAATTGTTCATTCTGTGTGGATCTCTCTTTAATTTTTTCGTGAGATTAAATTTGAGAAATGTGAATTTTTAGGCAATTTGGATTGGTAGAAAGCTGAAATACTAGTACGTGTTATTGGAATTAGGACTTGTTGCTTGTAGTATAATGAGCTATAGCAGAAGTTTTTTGATAAGAATTGATGGGGTTTTAGGTAGATATGTACAGCTTCTTGCTATAGACTATAGCGGTTGTTGACGATGTCAATGCATCCAATCTTGTGCCTTTGTGGATAGAAAATTCAAGGTTATGGGTACTTTATATTGGATGGTTAATTATAATGAGCCCAAAACTTGCAACCCAGCTGAGATCAATCGACACAAGTCCAACAATGCGTACTACGCGTGTGGATGATCATGATAAGACATGTGACTAGGGTCAAGAACCTAGTGCAGGACAAGCTGAGAGCTGTTTAGTTAGTTTGTTACAAGGTGTTGTACAAGTAGTTAGTTGGGAACTGAGTAATGAGCTTTTCTTGATGTTACTTGGGTAAACATTCTCATTATTGAACTTGATGCAGTTGGCGATCTTCCTAATTCCCCTTGCTTCTTCTTTGGAGTGTGACTACCTTGAACTAAGTCAAATCCTTACTTTCCATACACTTCCCTATCATTATCGATCATTTCGCTCTCCTATCCTTTAAACCACTAGCAGGTTCATTAATTTATATAAGAGCATTGATTCAAGATGGCTAAAGGTACAAGATTCTCTCAGCTGGGAGAGTCCTTTGCTATGGTCTAAGGAGATTTTGGCTCAGCAAATTGCCCAAATCACTGAGGCCCTCCTCAAAGATATCATGGTTGCTCTACCATGGGCTTAAGAGCATCATGAGGAGGTAGAAGTTGTGGCAGGAAAAAGAGGCATAATCCATCTCCCTAAGGCTACGAAGTTACAATTCCCTAAGTTTGGTGGTGAGAACGCATTAGGGTGGATCTACGAGGCCAATCAACACTTCAAGTACTACTAGGTTCCAAATCAAGAAAAGGTTTTGATGTCCTCTTATCACATGGAGGGTGAAGCTCTAATTTGGTTCCAAGATGCTAATGGTTTTTTTGGTAACTAGGATTCTTTAATGAAAATCTTGCAAACTAGGTTTGGACCAATATCTTATAATGACCCAATGGTGTGTCTCACCAAGCTTAGGCAAACCTTGAGTGTGGCTACTACAAGGCCTAGTTTGAGGTCTTATACAATAGGCTAAGGGGGCTTTCTGATGGACATAAACTTAGTTGCTTTTTGAGTGCATTGAAAGATGAAATAATGCTACCTGTGAGGATGTTGAACCCTTAAAACCCTCAACCAAGCCTTTGGATTGGCTAAGATCTAGGGTTATGTCATTAGCAGCCATAAACCCTTTACCGCCTATGAACAAGGGTAGCCTTCCATCCTAGGTTTGCCTAAACTAGGATTAAGAACCTAGTGTAAGAGAAGCCAAGAATAGTTAATTAGTTTGTTACAAGGTGTTGTATAAGTAGTTGGTTAAAGAACCAATCTTAAGCTTTTCTTGATGTTAGCCTTGTAAAATCCTATTATAAATACTAGGCAGACATCCTTATTGTTGAACTTGATGCAAATTCGTCAATTTTCTTTCTAGGCTCTCTTCCTAATTCCCCTTTCTTCTTCTTTGGGGATTTCTACCTCGAACTAAGTCAAATCCTTACTTTCCATATGCTTCCCTATCATAATCAATCATTTCCCTTAACTAGCCTTTAAAGTTTGAACCACTAACAGGTTCATTACATTATGTTGGCAGTTCTTACACTCAGAATTTTGTTCATTGTGATAATGTGTCTAGAAGCACGAAACAGTGGATTTTTATGTCTTAGTGGTAAAACTGGGTTTCAGTTGGACCTTTTCATAGATTGCTAGACTTAGAGCTAGCAGTTGGACATACTTTAGTCGCAAAGTAAATTTGAATGGAGGATGATGTATGGGTTTCAAGTGAAAGTGGCTCTGTGAACAATACTCACAGGCAATATAATGAAGGGAGAATAATGTTTGGGATGTGTTGTCACCCATGCCTTTTTTACCTAATCTCACCATTGAACGTTTTAGCCTAAAAAGAGAGAAAAAAAACAGAAGAAGAAAGATAATTGGTTAAATATGGCACTCATTGTTGTTTCTTTGACTCACATTTCTGTTCTGGAAGCGGCAGCATAGGATTTTTGGATCATTGTTATTGCAGGGCGTCTCTGTTCTTTCATTCATTCAATTAACATTGCTCACTCTTATTTGTTATGCATTTTGCTGCTACTATAAATTTTGATTTTTTTTTTCTAGATGTGTTTACTGCCACTTTAAAATTAAATATTCTAATGCTGATGCTATGTTGCTTCCGTTGAATTTCATTTTAGATGTTAAAGTTACTTTCTTTTCTCTAAATCAATTTCTTGTTCAGTTTTCCTAAATGGCCTTGATTCCGATCTATTTGTTATATTTTAGGCTGACATCTTTCGAAGAGAGAAGAATATTATAGATCTATACATTATGCTTCTAAGGTTTTCAAGGTGAGAAACACAGGTGTTGGTTCCTCTTTTAATTTGTTACTTTAATTGGCTAGTGCCTGTCAAGTTAGACTTCTATGTATTTCTTAGATATCTTTGGAAGGTGTCTCTGGAACTAGTTTCTTTTCTATTTCAGTTTGGTCTCTGAGACAATACCATGCCATCGAGATTATAGAGGATCTCTTCAAAGCCAAAAAGTTTATTTGAAAAAGGTAATATTTCCTGTTCTTTCAAATTTTTTTGATTGGTAATTAAAAAAATATATATGTTGAAAAGGAAACCAATATACAGAAGAAAAATCTAAGGAGATTCACTCATATCAAATGATATAGATTTTTCTGATACAGCTTTTGGGGCACAACTTGATTTGGAATATTTATTGTAGAAATTATTGGCTACATTGACTGAGCTGGAAGAGTTGAAGCCTGCAGTGCAACAGAAGATTGACGAATTAAACAAAAAACATGCATATCATGTAAATGGGAGCAGCCAATTTCATCGAAATAATTCATGGGACTGGTCTCCTGTTAAAAAACAATCCTTGACGAATTATGATGTGACAAAGGTACAGTTAATGCTGCATCATATTAGTATAAGTTATTCTCTCCCTTCAATTTGCTATTCTGCTTCGTTAGTTTCATTTGAGGTAGCTACCTTGATTTTATTTTTAGGTGACAATTTGTTATTTTAGTCAGTTGCTCCATACAGTGACCTTTTTCTCTTATTCCTATTTTTATTCTTTCTTTCTATGCTGCTAAGTTTTACTTCAATATGCTTTCTACATTTGACAGGCAGCAAGACCAGCTGCACGTCAATTCCCCACTCAAAGTTCAAGGGCTCAACAATTTTCATATGCCAGACCCGTGGAAGAGCAGTTCCACAAATTGTAAGTGATTTTATGTATTCTATTAGGGTTCTGCTCTAAGTTCTTTGAGTTTTTCTCCCAACTATTAATGTGCTGCACATACCTACTTTTGCGATTAAGGCTTAGTTGAGTTGAGTTGTTTTGTCTACTACTTATCTTTAAAGTTAGATACTACTAGGCATATTTACTTGTATCAAAACAGATACTTGGTTGCATGCATATTGGACAGAATCATTTCTTATATATAGAATCCTGAATACAATCTATTTGTTTATTGCTATTTTTTTACTTTGTGTTTACCATACTGGAGCTTTACAGCTTATGAAAACATGATTTATTTTTGTAGCCCTTAATGCAAAAAGCTAAAGATATTGACTATATTGTCTGCCAAGAGTGTCGTATATTGGAATGCCCCTGATAGTATATACAGCATCTTGATTTACCAGCATTACGTTATTATGAAATAAAATAATACTAGATTTGTGTTTTTTGAATGGAACCTGGTCTTATCTTCTAATTTTTTTAATGCTTATTTTACAAATTGTGCTTATTTGTGGCCTGCCTTGTCCCTTTTCAGCTTGTAACAGTTTATCAAAGCTGCATTTGTTGGCAAAATAATAAGCAGAATATAGATACAACTTAACTCAAATCAACTAACCCTTAATCTTCAATCAAATTGTTGTTTTATTGATCATTAGACTTTGTTGGTTATTCTACTATATTTTTTTAGATATTAGCATCTTCGGGTAAACTCAGTGTTCTTAGAACAATCAGACACACTTAAGCATAAAGTTCTCATGGAACCTTGTTACAATGCACATTTTTGAAATAAATGTCAGGAACCTTGTTACAATACACACAAAAGTGCACATTTTTGAAATACACACAAAAGTTCTCATGGAACCTTCTCATGGAACCTTGTTACGATACACACAAAAGTGCACATTTTTGAAATAAATGTCAAGTCATTTCTATTCTTTTGGGACAATGCAAATTTTTTTCTTATTAATCCTTGGTGATCATAATGCCAGGAAACTAAACTCTAAAATAATGATGAGTACCATATTCAGTATAAAATTACTAAATATTTAGTAGGATAATTTAAAATTGAAAATGTCCAAAGTCAACATGATATTTACAGGGTTAGAAGAATCAAAGGCCACCAATTTCAAACCCATTAAGCAAAAAAAAAGAAAAGAAAAAAAGATGGAAGCAAGTGGACCCATGGGGCCAAACTTTATTATTAAAATTATTAACATAGTTTGCTAGTGGAGATGGAGTCGGAGCCCCATCTTAAATGTACTATAATTTAAATGCAAGTACAATAAAATTATTAACAGTCATTAAGCGAAACTTTATTATTAATGTTTCAAGAAATTAAGAATAATATTTCAATTAAAATTCAATTACCAAAAGTTTTAAATGGAGTTTCATTATTAGTTTTAAATAATTTTAATAAGCTATGATTTATTTTTCGTTTAATTTTGGTCTTATAAGATGTGCTTTCACCATTTATCTTGAAGCAATTTTGAATTTCGAGTTTCTCTTAGATTTTCCTTCTGAGATTTTGTACATTTTTGACACTTTGTGTTCATCATTATGAACATAAAATATTTTTAATTTTAATAGAAATTCATTACTTATCAAAAAAAAAAAATCTTGAAGTAATTTATGTTCTGGAGTATAATTTACTAGTGCATGTGACAATGGAGAAGTTATATTATGAATGATATGTTCATCTGTTGGTGTCCTTAATTTCTAGCTTCTTTGCTTGCTTCTTGTAGATCTTTTAGTATCCCGCGTCCAAAGGAGGAAACACTCTCTAGGCACTCTATCTTGGGTCCAAATGGACTTCATGGGCAGTGGCAGCCACCTATTAGTGATAAAGGGGTATGCCAGTATCTAGTGATTTCTTTTGCTTCATTGCAGGAACCATGCTGAAATATCTCTTCTTGATGTAGGTCCAATATCCAAGCATTATAGATCTGACTCCAGTTGAAATCCCAAGGTTTGCCTCTAGTTAAGTTCCTTTTACTTGGGCTTTTGCGCACCTCTAGATAGATCAAATCTCAGTTCATTTCTTCTGGAACAAAGTTTCTCTCCAAACTAGTTTGGAGAGAAACTCTTCAAACTTCTCATATATCTCTTTTTTTTTGTGTGAATTTTGAAAATCTAACCGTTAAATTTCATGTTCCTTAGGTTCTTAACATGCATATCAAATTTCATTCAAATCGGATGTTATTTACTATTTGATTAATAAACTTATGTTTTATACATAATTTTAGATCATAAAAATTTGAAATTTTAATTTTTGTTTGATGACATAATAATTGATCTTTGATTTTCTTGAAATTTTATAAGCATTAAGGATATAATAAAAACATGCAATTCAACGGTTAGATTTTCAAAATTCACACTCAATATAAAGATATATAAGGAGTTTGTAGGGTTTCTTTCCAAACTAGTTTGGAGAGAAACTTTGTTCTTCTGCATAGGCATTGCTTGAGATAGAAACTTGATTTGTTTAAAGATTGAATCTTGTCACTGGTTCTCTCTTCATGATATCCCTTTGTTTATGCTTTTGAAGAGTCTATAGCTCATATGTTTCATCTGCTTGCCTTTCTGGGAAAACAGCCTGCAGAAAACCATAGATGATGGACTTGCAATTAGAGAAGATTGTAGCAACTCGGGACAGGAAAAATCAAGGCAGGAATCAATTCTTACCTCAAAGGATGACACTCAGAAGCATTGTGCTGAGGAACCTTCTTCCCTGATTTCATTTGAAACAACACAATCTCAACCAAATATTATCAGACAGCCTTCTCCTCCACCTGTACTTGCTGAAGTACAAGATTCAATCCCAGCAATGTCGCACACTTGTTCTCCAAATGTACTTGCTGAAATACAAGATTTAATACCTGCAGTGTCATCTCAAGTTAGTGAGTCAGGATGTGGAACTGAGATGTCCCCTAAAGATAATTTTGTTCAAGCTGAATCTCCACTGCAATTGCATATTGTGAGTTTACTCTTGACAATCTCTCTCTCTCTCTAAATTTCTTTTTGGGAATGACATTTTGACGTTGGTAATATTTTTCTGATGATAACAATTTTTTATGCTTAAATCAATTGCAGTGATGTAAGTAATAGGCTATATTTTTATCCTAACAGATGTTTCTCTTTGCAGTCAACCAATATGATGGAGACCTTTATGAAGCTTGCTAAGTCAAATACTGTTAAAAACTTAGAAACATGTGGTGTACTTGCAGGTTCACTTGTAAGTGCTGATAAAGATTACTTCTTATGATCTAAACACTTCTTAACCCTAACGTTTTTAAATATTTCATTTCTGCAGAAAAACAGAAAATTTTATGTTACAGCTCTCATCATTCCAAAGCAGGAATCAACATCAGATTCTGTATGGAGATTTCTTTACACATTTTACAGGGTTCTTTTGTGTGACTTAATAAGATATATACTGCTGTTATTCTAAACTTCTACTTTTTTAATTAGTGTCAGACGACAAATGAAGAGGAAATATTTGAAGTGCAGGACAAGCAATCTCTTTTCCCTCTTGGGTGGATTCATGTGAGTATCTATTATTTTGGTTGGTAATTATTTTACACAAGCAGCGTTTGGGTCTTGAACCTAAGACTTCACCCTCTACCTTACCCTTACAAGGGGAGGAGGTGCCCTTTGAGCTAAAGCTCATTGGAGGATTCTTGTGTCTATATTATAATGTGATGAATGATCCTAAACTTATGCTTAAACCCTTTGCTGGTTTATGAATTGAATGCAACTTATCAAACTTGATTACACTTATTGCCGTTGGTATGTAGAATCTTACTAGGCTGAGCCTATGGCCCCATGGGACCTACTGTAACATATGAAACCAGTACTAACATTGTTTCATGTACTTGAATTGTTGACCCCTTGAACACTCCCTGTGTACTAGGGTGTTCCTTTTTTTATATCAGTAAAACTTATTACTTATCAAAAAGTACTAACATTGGGTCATGTTAAAATTCGGTAGTTTCCTGTAATCTTTTTTTTTTGATAAGTAATATAACTTCATTGAAAAAAGAAATTGATACGGGGAACCAAAGCATGCAGGCAGTGTTCTAAGGATCCAGCAAAAACTATAATGCAAAGAAAGTACAACTATCTAACAAATCAGCCAAAGAATTAAAAGTAAAAACACTCGAAGAATTTGTCCACTCTAGCAACATCTAGAGGAAAAGCAGCTTCATAAAATGAATTAATCTCACTCTCTACAAAAGTACGAGCATTCCTCTCCTGCCAAATACGCACATAAGGCAACGAGGAATCATATTCCAAAACACAATAGGCTTAGGTCTGCTACATCTATACGACCAGCATGCAAGAAGATCCACAACATGGCATGGCATAACCCAATGAACCTTAAATAAAGAAAATACCATATTACAACTCTCAATGTAAACATTAAATGATCAATGGACTCCCCATCCTACTTACACACGCAACACCAATCCATCAAAACTACTCTTTGTTTCCACAATTATCAGTAGTTGAAATTCTCCCCAAAGCTGCAATCCCAAAAAAAAAAAAAAAAAAACCTTTTTTGGCACCTTCGTCTTCCATGAAGTCTTCCAGGGGAAAGAAGAACGGGCAGTGGAATATAATACCTTATAAAAGGATTTAACATCAAAAACCCCTCTGGAAGAGGGTTTTCAACATAATTTGATCCACTCCATTCACTCTTACCAAACCAGAATTAATCAAATCCAAAAAATTGGCCACCGACCCCAATTCCTAGTCTTGCTCCAGACGAACAAAATTGACATTCCAGTGGAACCATCCCGAGAAAGATAAAAGCTCAGACACAAAAGATTCCTTATTATAAGAAATACTGAATAATTATGGGAAGATATCTTTTGTCCCCCCCCCCCACACCAAGTATCAAACCAAAATTTGATACAAGAGCCAGCCCCCCACCTTAAAAGCAACAAAATGATGGAAAGTATCCCATCCCTTCCTGATATTCTTCCATAGGAAAACTCCATAAGTCCCCTGCACACCATTAGAGCACCAACCCTCCCACATACTACCAATCTACCACATTTAGGCTCCACAACACTTCAGCATAAGGCATCCCTTTCTATAGCAAAATGTCAATTTAAGGTTTTATAGAGTTTTTGAAGATTGGGAGTTGGCTGCATCTTATTCTCTACTTCAGCTTATCCAAACTCGTATTCCGCGGGGTGACAGGAGAGATACTCTTTGCTGGTGGCTAAAAGGTGATGGTAAGTTTGACACCCGGTCTTACTACGATGCGATTCGGGGTGCTTCGAATTCTTTGTTTCCTTGGAAGGGTGTTTGGAAACCAAAGATTCCTAAGCGCGTGGCGTTCTTTTTGTGGACAGCTACACATGACCGGATCCTCACTTTGGATAATATAAGGCTTAAGGGTCGCCCTTTGGCTAATTGGTGTTGTATGTGTTGCTGTGATGGGGAGTCGGTAGACCACCTTCTTCTTCATTGTCCTGTTACTCATTCCCTATGGACTTTTATGATTTAGGCTTTTGGTATTCATTGGGTTATGCTAGGATCAGTGGCGAGTTTGTTATCTTGTTGGCATCAGTGGCTTGGGAAGCATAATTCGGACATTTGAAATTTGGTTCCAGGATGCTTAATGTGGATTGTGTGGTTGGAACGAAATCGTCGATCCTTTGAGGACAATGAGAAGACGTTGGATGAGTTAAAGGTTTTATGCCAACGTAGTCTTTTGGAGTGGTCTCGTTGTTGGGGTTTTCCTGATTGTTCTTCTCTCTCTGAGTTTATGTCTTCCCTTAACTTAGTTTCCTGTCTACCCTCTGTTTGCTATGCTGTTTGTTTCTATTACTTCTTGTTGTTCATCATCATGAACTTCTTGTACTTTTCATTTTTTTCTCATTTATAATAGATTTCTGATTACCTATCCAAAAAAAAAAAAGGACCAAATCCTGAACGCCTAGCCCCCCAATTTTGAATTGGCTCACAAAACTTCTTCCCACCAACCAAGTGATACTTGAACTCATTTCTCATTCCTCCCCACAGAAAATCCCGCTGTAATTTTTCAATACAATGAGCAGCACTCATCGGGCTAGGAAACAAGGATAAAAAATAAGTAGGGAGACTAGACAAAGTGCTCTTAATTAATACAATGCGATCCCCTTAGAAAGATACATCATCTTCCAACCAGCCAACTGGCTCTCCATTTTCTTATTTTACTGATTAAAAATAGGAGGTTGAGACTTACAGTAAGAATGCAAGGTTCTTTCTTAATGCTATAGTAATTGCCTAAGTAATGCTTTCCTGTTGCCGATTCAATTACTGATTCATAGGATTAACTAGAAGAGAGGGAAGGCAGTGGAGGCACGTTTGGAAAGGGTTGTTGAGATCGATAGATCTAGCAGTGTTTGAATCCTTGATTTGAGTATGTGAAAGATCAGCTCTAGATTAAAGAATGAAGGATCTCCAATTATAGTTGAAAAGATAAGTAAGCATCAATGGATTTAGGGTTTAAATGGTGGTATTACAGTGAAAAATGCAAAGCTCATGAGTTCGTTATGTCAGGCTCCAGATACTAATCACATGTTAGGTCAGGCTTCAGATACTGATTTTGTTGTTTTGCAGTGCAATTGCTTTGGTAATTGGAGGTCACCAGTTTGTGATAGAGATCCCCTTGATAGATCTGTAAATGTGCTTAATGCAGGGGAGCCTTGGAATTTTTAATTGTTAGGGTCTGTTTTGCATGGGGTGGGTGGTTGGAGTATGCAAAGAAATGAAGAGAAGGATAAAGGAAAGGGAAAGAGAAACTATTTAGGTCATCTTCAACAGCCAAGATGCTTAAACTTTTATTAATCTAACTCTACTATATTGATACAAGAGGCCTTATTTGTGGATATTATGCAAACCTTTCTTAGCTAGCAAAATCATTTGAAAACAAGGCCAACAATGGTATGATCAATTTTCAATTGAATGTAGACTTTTCTTATTGAAGGATCCAAGCTGCCATTTTTACAACTGAATGACACAGCATATAGTACCACCTTGAAGTTTGCTTTAGTGCCCTACCTTTTGCCCAAGTAACTGAGGCATTTGCTTTCTGCTGATTTATTTATATTTTTTACCTTTTGCTGTCATTTGGGAGTGGGAGAGCATATACATTAAATTGAAATTAAATAATAATAGAATGTAAAGAATAAAAATAAATAATGATTACATTAAGTTACATCGTAAAAGCACATCATGTAAAACCTATTTTTTATTAAAAACAAAAGTTATAATATCCTATTAAAATAATCTAAAATAAATTTTTAGTTTCTTTTAAATCTCTTGAAATATTTGGCTATTAAGTTTTAACTTGAGTAGTATTTAAAATCTCTGGAAAGTTTGTTATAGAGTTTACTTAGAGCAAAGTAGATTAATAATTTTAATATATTGATAGTGGTGAAAGTACGTTGTACAATTTGTAACACTTATGTAAAGCTCCATAGCACACTAATGACGTGGGGGACCCAGCTTTTATTATTATAACGAAAAAGGTTTTATTATTAGAACGAAAAATTATGATGGATGATTGAAATAATTTAGAATGGATAATATAAGACGTCTTTTAAATTTCTTATTACTTTTAGTAGTTGAGTTTAATTACAGTAGAAATTTGAATTTCTTGAAAATTTTGGTAATTTAGAGTTTTAATTCAAGAAAATTATGTTAATAATTTTAATGTACTTATAATGCACCATATGATGAAAGCATGTTGTATAACATGTAACGCTTTTGTTGAGCAGCATGGTGTAACCACAGTTTTTAGGACAGAACTATTATTGTATAGTATATGATATATTATTAACATTGGAGTATGTCTCTAATCACTTCCTGTTCAATGCCTGATCTGCATATGATTATGATCTTATGATATGCATGTTCAAAAAAAAATAATGTGATTGTTATGGTGACCGATTAATTATACCTTGGTTCAATTTCCAGACACATCCCACGCAGTCTTGTTTCATGTCGTCGATTGATCTTCACACTCATTACTCATATCAGGTGTGTCTCTTTCTGTTAGTATAATGGTTAAGGTTGCAAATGGAAGCTAAATTTTTAGATTCTCAGTTACCCATATTAGTTGTGGTAGTTATTTATGAATGAAACATCATCCTTATCTTCATATTTGATTAAAATGTTTATAAGTTACATGTTGGTTGCCTAACTTCTTAGGTTGAACAAGGCATCCCAAATAATTGCATGCATAGTGATTAGTATCGTATGATATGTATCAAATCAGATGAAAAAAGTACTACATTGTAAGTACGTATCAATCATGCTCATGAATTGTACAATGCATAGATATGCGTATCATATGAATTGTTCGTATCGGACAATATATAGACATATGGCTTTAAATTGGAGGTTTTTTATTAAAATTTGTAATTTGAATTGAGTCCAACTAGTTGTTAGGCTTGTTTTTAACACACATTTATTAGGTTACTTGATTGAGCCCAATAAAATAAGAAGTTGAGGAGGGTTCCACCCCCCCCCCCCCCCTTTACAAAATTTGGTACACACTTGATATTTCATTTTCACATTTGCAAATTGCTTTTCTATATTGTGAATAAAGTGTTATTAAATGAAAATATAATTATTATTAATTTTTTTATTTTATTGTTATAAATCCAAGAAAATAGAATGTAAAGAAAAAGTGGGTGCAATAGAAAAACAAGAGGTGATAGTAAATATTAAATATGATGAAGAAGATGCCGATGAAATGATTTTTTAAGATGATGAAAATGATGATAACATTGACTTGAACTATAGAGATGGAGTTGATTAGGCAAGATGATGAATATATGTGAGAAATTATTATTTTGGTTTATATATCATGTATTATCATGTTTGAGTTTTACCAAATTGAACCTCTATGTTATAAATATATTTTAATTTGATTTATTTATTTAGCTTTGTTAAATTACATAAGTGATGATTAAACTAGTCATTAGTTGAAATATGTTCCAAATTTATGGTATGAATTAATTTTTATAAGTTGTTTTTGTATCTTATGATACATGATACAAAACAATATAAAATTGATTTACGATATGATTCACATTTTGACAACTATGATTGCATGATTTAGGTAGAGATAATTTTTTTACACAGTTTGATTCTCGGAAATAGGTTTTAGATTATTATTTCAGCATTCTGATTCTCTTGTTGGCTCTGATACCATGAAATGGAATAAGGGAGAAAGACCTTCAGGAGACTGAGAGTAAAGAAAGAAAACCGGTTTCCATAGACAAACTCTTGTGAACCACTTTCTTCCCTTCTCTCATCATTTCTTCATTCCGTTCATTGTTGTTTGACAGATAGCACTTTAGTCTAATTGAATACTCAAGGGATTTGAAGGAAGTGCAACAGTGAAATGAAAATTTATTCACAAATCTGTGGAGGCATTATCTTTAGTTCCTTATAAATCATAAGTCCGGTTAATGGGTGTTCTTAGAGCAATTGTTAACAAATCATTTTAGTAAAGTTTTGACACCACTTTTATAGGAAATAAAAAAGGCTGTCAAAATATTGTTGCTTTTTTATTTTCATATAAAAACTTTCCTAAAATGCTTCATTAACAAATGTCCTTAGGGCATCCGTTAACATTTCTCATAAATCATTGCTATCAAATATTTGAACCTATAAAAAGAAAGGGAAAGATAGATTTGAAACCCACTTCCCCTCCTTTTTCCTCTGTGATAGTCTCATTCAACATACACACAATAGATTATCAAAAAAAAAAAAAAAAAACAGAGTAAGTGGAGAATTTTCTTTTCCAATTGTCCTAAGAGCTCACTGTTTGTCATCTGGAGCCACTTTGGTATTATTATTTTTGAAAATTCAATAGTTACAGTGGGGGTGGGGGGATTTGAATCTTGGATGTTATGGACATACTATAAATGTGCCAACCAATTAAGCTACAAGGCTCTTGGCAAATAACCACTTTGGTATTATGTCAGGAAACCATTTCATATCCATCACACTGAAGGGTAAATGCTTTTGTGTGCTTTTATCATTTCTGTATTGATTACATAAATGCTTATTCCTTTTTCCAGATTATGTTGCCAGAATCTGTTGCAATTGTCATGGCACCAAAGGATGGTTCAAAGTAAGATCTCAATAGAATTGTGAACTTGCAAGATAATATATATATTGAAAATTATATCTGCTAAACAATTGTATTTTCTCTAGATAATCTCTTTGTTATTCATCTGTACAGAAAGCATGGCATTTTCCGGTTGACTACACCCAGCGGCATGTCTATCATTAGAAAATGTCAGCAACGTGGCTTTCATCCACATGATCAGCCTCCAGATGGTGGGCCCCTTTACAAGACTTGTACAGATGTTTACATGAACCCCAGTTTAAAATTCGATGTCATTGATCTTCGTTGATCACAATCAAAACATTCGGAATTGTATATTTACGATGCAATTGTTCATATATTGTGTGTGCTATAATATTTTTACCATCAGGGAGCCTTCCGAATGCAAGAATGGTCATGTTAATGTACTGGTGTTTCTGTAAAAGATGATAGGGGAATATTGCCAGCTGACCACATAACTATCTATTGTACCCTGATCAATTGGCCATCACTGGAATTGCAATGGAAATAACTTCAAGCTGTGTTTATATATGATTTGTTGATTGAACAGAAATGCAACAGCTTCTACTTCATTACAAAATTTTCAGATCGGTTTTATCAGAAGTATCATCAGATATGAGCGCATCATAATCAACAATACATGTCGTTGCTGTGTTACTTTATTAGTGTCAATGAGCTTACAGCCCCATGGCATCCTTTCCCCTCCCCTACCCTTTGTGGGCTTGGATCCCTCTGCCTCTCTCCGGCCGGCAAAACAGAATAATGTGTGACAAACATATGCAATACAGCGCTTCACTTGCATGGGATTGGATCTCACCAGTCTGGGATCAATCCCTATGTGAGTAGGGTGCTACATAATTGTCACAAGACTCACAACGAACGGCTCTTGATTCCTTAAATTAGTTTTAAAATAAAGGCAGAAAGATTTTAATGTTGAAACATTACTTGGGTTTTTCAAATATCAATGAAATTATCTGCTTGAGCGGATTTTTTTGGGGGTAAATTGAAGAGTTCACATAGTACTTCACTACTTTTTGATTGAAAATGAATCTGATTTATTTTGCACATTTTGCTCAATGAGAAATAGGCAAACGTCAATAGTATCAAACCTTTTTTTTTTTTTGCTAAACTAGTATCAAACCTATTTGATCCTATGGAATGGGTAAGATTTAATTTCATTCCTTTACCTGTCTTTTAGATGGCATGTCAACTAAGTGATTGATTATTTCTTTGATAAGAATCAATGAATATATATGGGTCTTACTAAAATTGAAAAAACTGTCATATTAATTAGTTAATTTTTTTTTAATTTTAGGAAACTTAAAAAAAAAAATAAAAAGGCAACTTTTTTAATTTTTTATAAAAAGTTTTTTAAAATGAATAATTAATGTATGTCCTAAAAACATATATTAATCGGAATATATATAAAATGAAAGGCTTTAACTTTTTTGGTAACTCTTTTTGTGTTACCAAGTGTTTGAAAGTTCACATTGTTTGAATTAATTAACGATTCTTTGAATTTTTTTTTTAAAATTTTTTATTTATAAATTATAAATATAGTTCAATAAGTTTTTATTTTTACTTAGGGTGTGTTTGAATACTGTTTATTTTACTGAAACTGAAAAATTATTGCTGAAAGTACTGTAGATAAATATAAAAGTTAATTAAAATAGTACAGTAGAGCCTAGAAATAGTGTCAAAAAGTGCAGTAAGACCCATAAATAGTAATAAAAATAAACTAAATAGTGAAATAATTTTAATTTTTAATCTTAACTCAAACTTACACTTGATGTTAAATTGCTAGCAGCTGGTTTCACCTTTTTCAAAGCAATTTAGATGGATGTTTTCACTTTTCATGCATTGCGTTTAGTTTACTTATTCTCAAAGAAAATTCAGATGGATGTACAGGAAAAATAAAAGAAATGGAAAAAGATTGAGTGGCAATTTAGGAAGATGTGGTTAAACAAACATTTGGAAGATTGGAGTGAAGACAAAGCCATCCCATCTATCACATTCCACATACATAGCCTAGCTAATTGAAAGCAAAACAATAATTGAAAAATATGGAGATTCTTCATTGTTTGGCGGTTACTTTGGAAATGAGTTTTACTTTACATTCTCATTTGTCCAATCTTTGAGATCATCAAGCAGTCTAGCTGGTCCAAGCTTTTGTTTTCTCTTCTAGAGGAGACTTTTATTAGCATGGTGCTTTCATTTCTCCTGCAAAAGTGGTCTTTGCCCCATTTTTCCAATTTCTTTTCCCCTCAAACAAACAAGTGTTCTTTATTATTATTATTTGTCTCGTTTCTTGATTTTACTTGTTCCAACTTCAACTGTGAAAGAAAGCAAAGCATCTCAGGATGGTACCACCACCCATGCCACGTAATAATTCCACATGATGTGGGTCTTAATTTGTGCGTGTACCTTTCATAAGTGGGGTCCATTCCTATCCCAAAATAAAAAGAGTTGGGTCCATTGGAATAATAACCAAGGCTACACCGTTGATCAGAAATTGTGATGGTGAGACGTCAAACACTCAAAATGTAAGAATGTTATTCTTTAATTGTAAAACCTTTGTATTCTCACTATTATTTCTATACCAAATCTTGCTATAAAGATGACAAGTGGGTCCTATAGGTAGGGAGTTGTTGGGAGGGGCCCTTGTAATTGTCTAGGATTAAGCATTGCCAGCATCCATCAGCCACATCAATGCCACAGAGTACAGACAAAAAAATATCACAATTTTTCTCACTGGATGGACGGCGGATTCTGATTAGTCAGGTGAAATATTTCGTAAATTTCGTCGTGTCATTAGACCTATTGTTTTCACAATTTTTCGTAAAAGTTAAAACAATGCTAAAGATACTATAAGGGATTTATCTTTCCTTATTCATCCACGAGGATTGAGTGCTCGTGGGAAGTTGTCAAAATTTGATAAATGCTATCTTTAGGGGCGTTCACACGGGTTGGATCGAGTTGAGTTTATGTTATCGGGTAGAGGAGATCAAAATCTGCCATCAACTGTTAAAGAATGGCAATTTGGATGGCTCGATTTTTTCATGGGTAGCAGTCGAATTTGGTTGACATCAGCTAATGGCAGGGAGAGGCAAAGATGGAGGATTTTTGTTGGATCTTGAGGAAATCTCACTAGATTGATGAATATCTTGCTAGATCTAGTAAAGATCTCAATAAATTTGACGGAGATCTCGTTGGATTTAGCATTTATTCATCGGATTTGGTGATAACCCTCACAAATCTATACCCCTTGTCAATTGGATCGAGCTCGTTGGATTTGAAGTAGGTAATTCGCCACTCAATCGGTCATCGTTGGATTTTGAAGGAGAAAACCTATCGTCGACTGTTGCAATCATTGAATTGATTAGTTTTTGATTTGGGTCTAGTCGAATCCTTCGAGTAGGTCGGTTTGTTTGGGTATGTGGATAGCCTTACCTATCTCACATAGAACCACTTCTCACTCATTTGACTCTACCACAAACATAAAAAAAGAGGGAGTGCGAAAATTTATGTGAAATTTTCGATATGCTTAGAGTTATTTAAGTTAAGAAATTTTGCTATCAACGGTTTTTTTATAGAAAAATTGACATACTCTCTCACAAATTCACCTCACTGAAATCTATCATAACCCAAAAAAAATACACTGATGACAAAATTGGTGACGAAGTATCACCAAACTTTTTCTTAGGTTAGGCGATTCAGATTTGGTGCAATGAAATAATGAATCGATGGGCGAGATTTACATATAAAAGTTCACTTTTAATCTTAGCTCTTACTTCTTAGATTAGAAAATTTTTAAATCTTTTTGAACTTTTATTTATTTTTTTATTTTAACCTTTCAAACTTTTACACTTCACAACTTTATGGAATTACACCATGCAATTATTGGATAGGTTCGGAATCGTAAGCTAAAAACATTTGTAGCCTACTGGCGTTGGGGCCCTTCACGGCTTCACCATCACCCCAAAGTGGACCCTTTTTCCCCTGCCGTACTGTTTTCATCATGTCATTGGTTCCATTTTCCTTCTAAACTCAGCCATTTCACATGTGGCTCTAAGAACAAATTTGGTATCTGAAATCTATATTCAGAGAGACCAGATTAACTTTATATATGTGAAAGTTAGAGGCGTGATTAATATTGAAGAGTAAAGTGTTACTTAAGCTACATCATGGAGAATAGTCTCATAGGTTCAAAAAAAAGAAAAGAAAAGAAAAACCTTTTAAAAACTGATAAACACTAATATATATTTTCGAACAAATCCATAGGCTAAAGAGAAAAAGAAAAAGAAGAGTAAAAGCATTTTTGAAGAAGATTCTAATTGGGGCTTGCTCAACACATTGTGGGGCTTTAGACAATTACTTTAAGTGGAGCATATATTTATATTTTAAATATTAATAAAAGATTTATTAAAATTTTGGTATTTTTTTTCACTTAAAATCTACTTTTTTAGATGAAAATTTATGAATTAAAACGAATCCATTTGTTTATTCAATGACTTTACAACTAGAATAAACATTATCTATTGAGTGAAACAACCAAATACTAAAAAGTTATAACTAAAAATTTTAATAAAGTTATATATTTAATATCTCCAAATAAAATTTGAGTATAAATTTATTTACTAGTAATTAGCCATACATTTAATTAATTTTTTTTTACAAAATTTTTTATATTATATAAAAGTGTTGACCTGGACAAAAACAAAGAAAGTGATGGTGAAAATTTATTTTAAATAAGCTATTAAAAAAAAAAAAAACTAAGAGCTAAGTTACAAGAACAAAATAAAAGGAAAGTAAAGCAAGAATTAATCTTAAGTGGCAGGTTGTTACTAGTTATTATTATTGGGGCAAAAAAGTAATCTTAGTGTTAAGTTCAAATTTGAACTAATAACAATTAACCACCTGTGATTTGTTGTAAAAATATTGTAAAAATATTATGGATGTAGCAACTCTCTTTTAGAAAACTATCATTCCTGAAATGAAGGAGTAGACTCGTTGCAAAGTTCAATGGAGAAGATGGTCTGAAGCGCAAAAGAAGCTTTAAAGGCAAATCACTTTCCAACATTTTTTTTATTATTTCATTTTGTTTTTAGAGAGAGCTAGAGAGAGTGCTCTTTCAGCATTTGTGTATGGAAAATTAACAGTTCTATACTCTGAAATTGAGAAAAACAAATAGTTATTGTCACATCATTGAAAAGATTTTTTTTTTCTTTGTAAAAAATTACTTTTTATTTATTGTCTAACATTTGAGATTTAATTAATACACTCGTTAGTACATAGATATCTTTATTGGATAAAATTTGGGGACCTTTTTTTATTGGGGATCCCAGCATTGGCACTGAGTCTTGCAAATGGTATATGTTGGTGAATTTTAATATTAAAGCACAAAACAAGCCCATTACCCGGTCTTCTAATTTCAAAATTTTTTACAATAGTACTATAGTACCATCATAAATTTATGATGGTACTGTAACAAAATGGTATAAATTTTTAATATATTCTATTCCCACTTTCTCTCTCTTTCACTATTTGCATATTTTTCGCTCTCTAGGAAAATAGAAGTTGTGTTGTATATTTGTGTAAATATATTATTTTAATGTGTTGTATAGGAAAATAAAAGTTGAAATGTTGGGTGTGTTATAAAATGGTATGGTATAATTGATAAAGTAGTTTTTTGAGATAGTAAAATAGAATAATTTGAAGATAGCGGATGTGAATGCTCGCCCTTATAACATATATTAGTAAACTGTTGTAGGAAAATTTTTATAAAAAATTGAAAATTTTTCCTAAAATGAATGGTCAATGTTAACCTGTCGTTGTCTAACTAATACACTAACAAAAAAGTTAAGTTTAATTTGACAAGAAATTAGCCCCCACTAACATTTTAGAACTAAGATATAAAATTCTACCCTAGACGAAAGTTATAAAATAATCTTCAAAGAAATCTTCATTGGCATGGGGTCCAACGTCAACGTTAATATCAATGTACGTTACTTTTACGTCAAAGTCCAAATATCAAAACTGTTCTTTTAATACAATAGTAGCCATGCGATGTGAATTGAACACACGAGATCTGCGAGGATTTGGAGGCCTATAATTGGATTAAGGAATTGGATTCTTGGATGCCAGTGAGTTCCCCCCCCCCCCCTCCCCCAAAAAAAAGAAGAAGTGATCAAGCTGTTTTATGAAAATTATGGAGTGCAGGGGTTTATTGATAGAAGGTTTTAAAGAATTTGCTTCATTATTACTTTAATAGTAAATAAATGTTCTATATTATTATTATTTTTTTCCTTTTTGTAATAGTATTTTCTTTGGCTATGTTTACTTGAGAGGATGGAAAAGTAAATGATAGAAAATTAATATAAATTTACTATTTTTGGTTGAAAAAAAAAGTTAGAGAATAAAAAAGATGATATAAATTTACTTCTATGTTCCTATTACATGGTTAAATAATATATATAAAAAGTAATTTTGATACATTATACAAGTGAAACATCACAATTATTACCTTAATTTAACCTCTTTCTTTATTGATTAATTTTTATAAATAAAAAATAATGTAATTAACAAAATTAGTTAAAATGAATATTAAAAAAGAAAGAAAAATAAAGGTATATTTTAGATAATAAATATTAATAAAAAAGAAGAAGGAAAAAGTTGAAAAGAAAAAAGAAAAAAAGATGCTTTAGATAGTGTTAGATAAGACCAAAAAAAGTGTTAAGATCATAAAATGGATAGGACGGAAAAGATAACCAAATTTGAATGGGACAAAAAAGGGTGAGAGAGTGGCTATGAACGTTATAGGAGAGGTAAAACTGACTTTTTGGTTTGATGCCCCTTTTTTGATAACAAACCAAACAATGGACAAATGAGTTTTCTCTCCGCTTTTTTCCCATATGGTTTTTATCCCTCTAGTTTTCACTCCAACCAAACCGACACTTAGGCTGTGTTTGTTTTGGGTGTAAATGAAATTGAGAAAATATTTTACAACCAGATGCATGTTTGGGTGCACATGTAAAATGAAATCAAACTGAAAATCTTAAACTTTGACCTAGAAAATCATTTACACATCTCATTTACCTTCAAATAATTTTCTGGACTCAGAAACCCGGAGAGAGAGAGAGAGAGAGAGAGAGAGAGAGAGAGAGAGAGGAGAGAGAGAGAGCTAGAAGCACACACCTTTGGCAACGGACCACGCCCCAACCCCAGATTGCGTTGCCAAGATCGTGTTGTCGAGATTGCACCCCAGATCGCACCGCAAATTGCATCGCTGAGATCGCGTCGCTGCCACCCTTTAGATCAAACTCTCGTTGTCTCAATCTCGTCGCGACCTAAAGCCTGCTGCCGCTTAACCGGTCTTGTTGCCCATGACCCACCCATGACTGATCTCTCTCTTTCTCGATCTACCTCTCTCTTTCCCTCAATTTCGATCACTCTCTCTTCCTCCCTCTCTTAGTTTGACCAAATTTTTTAGTTTAACGAATAGTTTTGTTTTGATTTTTGTTTCTTGAAGTTTATATATTGAAATTTTCTATAATAAAATTTGTTTGGAAGCTAAGAAAATGTGAGAAACTAGTAGAAAAATAGCATTTTCATAATGCAACCAAACACTTGAAAACATTGACCAAAACAATTTTCATAATGTAGCCAAACACTTGAAAATATTTTATTTTCCCAAAAATATTTTCACCTGAAAATATTTTACACTTGGAAAAGCTCAAACTTCTCTCCAGACACAGCTTAAGTCAACATGTCTCTAATTATTTTTTTTTTTTTTTTTTTTTTTCAGTGTGAACACATGCAAAAGGAGATAAAGGAAATCAGAGGACCATCATGTAAATGTTTTCTCTATGTTGTTAGATTATAAACAACCATAATATAAATTCTAGGATCTTGAATTATCATTATTTCACAACTACACAAATGAATTATAAAACTTACCTTGATCCATTGCTAAACTCTTCTTAAGATCAAGTCTTAGTATAAAAGATACTTAATTCTTATAGGATTGGTTTCTCTCTCTTGACTCTTTCTTTTTTCTCTTTAACTATTCAGTGTATTTGATGGGGTAGTTGAATGTCTCTTTTATAGGTGGAGAGATAACTAAATTTCTTGCATCTATAACCTCCACTTGCCCATCAAAGTTGGGGTTACTTGGGAAACTTACACGTTATCAAATGAGACAATTTATTCTTACACGTTTGGGGTGTGTCAATATTCATGTAGGGTCATGTATTTATACCTTCTTTGGAGGCCTCGCTTCTTTTTAAGTAGCCTATGGGAGTGGATTACTTTGTCATTGTAGATTGGGCTCCAAATTTGAATTGCAATGTCTCCTTCTATTTTGAAGACTATCTTGTGATGATAGGGATTGAATTCAGAGATCTCTATAATGGTAGGTTGAATTAAATATATTTCCTATAAATTGACAGAGTTTTGTTGTTTTCTCATTTGAGAGAATTTGATTGAGCAAAATTTCCCACGCCTTGATTGAGCTGCCATGTCATCATTCAAAGCTACCACACTGAGCTTGATCTTGTTGAGATGAAATGTCATCATCATCACCAACAAGATCGATGCACTTAAATAATCTTCACGTTTTAGTTATGAAAATGAATGGATCTATGACTATACACAACTTATTTTACCAAAAAAAAAAAAAAAGACTACACAACTTATCTCTATGGTAAATCTTGCCTATGAAAATGAACGAATCTATGACTATGCACGATTTGACTTTACGATAAAATTTAAGAATTTGTTAAATTGGTCATTCTGTCAATTAATTATCTTCTATAAAATCACTATCAAATCCACCAAAATGACGTCGAATTACATATGTAAATTGTGTTAGTTTTATAAACGATAATGAATAGAAGAACTTGATAAGAAATTAAAGTTTAAAGACTAAAATGATAAATTTATCAAAAAAAAAAAAAATACTAAAATGATAAAAATTAAACTTTATGGACAAAAATGACAATTCCAAAAGATGTAATTTGGATTTTTAGTTTTCCCCCCTACAAAGCTCATACCATCAAACACATAGAAACTATAATTGGTCATTATGCTTTTGAAGCCTCTCGAAAATTTAGGTGAAATTGCACACTACCCCCTAAACTATACCCCATTTTACACTTCCCTATTTAGGCGAAATTACATTTACACTCCTAAACTATGAGAATCCTCACTTTACTCCTTTAAACTATACCATTTTTACACTCACACCCCTAAAATAGAGAATGCACACTTACTTTCCTAAACTATTACCCATAAGATGGAGTACAAAATATTACATAAGTAATAGTTTAGAGGGGGTAAATGTACATTCTCATAATTTAGAGAAATAAATGTAAAAAATATATAGTTTATGGGAATTAAAGTGTTCCCCATAAATTTTTTATATGTGAAAAATAGAGTTGGGTGTAGGAGGTGATGAAAATCAAAGAGTAGGCTGAATTTGATTAGCTATATACATTCCAAAATCCAAAAGAGGACAGAAAAAACTTCGAAGAGATGCGTACAAGAATGGGCATGTAGTCCCTCACTTCTTTTATTTATTTTTCCATACCTCTGTAATCCGATTCTTTAATAATTTTTATGGAGTCAACAGTCTTATCATTTTAGACAATCAAAGAATCAGCAACGTCCTGACCAGAATGGATACAAAAGTCTTACGTTTCTTTGAATCTATCTTATTGCCTTGACAGTTGACAATGGGATGAAACAATGAAAGAAGGCTTCACTCTTCAGTTTTCTTAAGTAGCATATTATTATAAATTATTGGTCCACTGTCAACACGTCCTCTAGCATTGTGTTACGTATAGCAATTACTTTTAGGAAAGGAAATGTTCAAAGTATAGCATCTACACGGAAAAATGTTTTTTTTTTTGGTAGAAAACACTGAAAATTTTTTATTTGAATATGAATGCGTCAACCAATACTATTGCTATTAGAGTTTAGATTCAATAAGGATTCAGTGTAAATCTATATGTTTACGCCCACCAATAACGTCATGCCACGTCAGATTATTTCACAAGAAAGAATAGAGAGTATCACACACTATCACAATCTAAATATATCCAAAATTCCAAATATATTGAAAAAAAAAAAAAATCAGAGCCAAATTTCTCATACAAACAAAAGAAAGAAACTAAATTTACACAGTTGAACTAGGATTCAAAAGGCTCGATACCCAGTTCAATTCAAAGAATGCAGTTGAATTAAGCAAGAATCTGAAGGGAAACTTTTTTTTTATAGAAAATATGAGTTTCTAACAACAAAAAAGATGAGATTTTTATTAATACATACAAAAATTGAAGAGTTTTGGCTAGTAATCTACTTCAACACAAGCTAGCAAGTGCTCGAAATTAATGTCACTGAAGTTGTGGCTCCTTATGCTCCGGCATCCTCTACACAGTTCTCCTCCCTTTGGCATTTGGGACTTCTTGTTTTTGTGTTATTTATTTATTTAATATTTTGGATATATTTAAGAGAACGTGATTAGAGCGGCCCAACAAAATAATTTTGAGACCTAAATGGTATATTTAAATAGGATTTTTTTTTTTGTTTTTACTTAAATAATATTTAACTAGTTTTTAATATCATAATTTTTTATAACAAAAATCCATTCTTTTTATCTTGTATTATGTTTTTGTTATTATTGTTGTTGTTGAAGATATGCTAAAGCTATAACAAATTTGACTACAAAAAAATTACAAACGATGTGAGTTCCAATTAGCTCAGTTAGTAAAGTCTATGATGGTTGAATAAGAGACCTGGGGTTCAATCCCCGTCTACACCAAAAACTGATTGGTGTCTTGGTTTGATGATAAAGAACTATCATCAAGAGTAGGCGCCATAGGTTGAAACTTTCTAAAAAAACTTACAAACGATGTATCAAAGTATGTGATTAGTGACACTTCAAGAAAATAATAAATAAGTATTTGAATGAATGATGTTAGAGATATTATAAATTTTACAACATGAGACTTATAAAGATGTATCACTAATCACAAAAATTAATTTAAAAATTCATTTAATAGGTTGTTGACATTCACAAATCATATTAATTGTCACATCAATTTGTAAAGGTTTTGAAAGAAAATTTATAGTATTTCTAGCATTTTCCTATCTGAATTATTTCTTGTAATTAGTGACATATATTTGTAAGCCCTATGTATTTAAAATTGTATTATCTCTAGCATTACTAAATTCTTTGGAACTTCTTAAAAGTAGAGGAAAAATGTAAAACTAATTTTTTTTCCTATATCTCAAAAAAATATTTAAAAAAAAAATATTTTTACCCCAAAATTTGGGGGCTTTTCTCTAGTAGGGGCCCTAGCCTAAGTGGCCTAGGCCTAGGGCCGCCCTGAATGTGGTAAGGTGGGTTACTATCTATTATTTCCTATGAAATAATCTGACATGGCAGGACATTATTAGTGGTGTAAATATAGCTGACCACATCTTTATTAAATTTTGACTCTTATTATTATCTATATTATTATTTAAGAAGCTTTCAAGCCATGGACTCTAAGCCGGCTTCCAAGCCTTGAACTCTAAAGCTGCTAAAAATTAAGACATTATCTCTATTTGATTAATTTGTTACTCCCTCCGTCCCAAATTATTTGGCATAGTTAGAAAAATCCAATTATTTAGGGAAACATCATTAACTGTCTTATTTCTTTAAAAAAAAGTTAAAAATTTCCTAAATTACCCTTAAACAAATTTATCAAAAAATTATTTAAGAAAAAAAAAACATTTCTAGTATTGGCGCCAACTGCCAATCAATTTTCAAAGTTATTATAGATTTCAAATTCTATTAGTGCACTACTTTTACAATTTGCAAACCTATATTCAAATCCAAATTCTATAGCCACCAAGCCTAATCCAAATTCAGTCTTTATCTATAAATCAATTTTTAATTCGGTAGATTAGAAACACTACTGGTTTTAATTTTTCTTGAATTAAAAAAAAATGTTACCACAAATAAATTAAGGGCATAAAGGGAATGTTAATAAATTAATGGTGTTTGACTTTTCAAACAAGACATAATTTTGGGACATCCCAAAATGGAATACAGGCCAAACAATTTGGGAGAGAGAGAGTAAATTTTAGGCATTTAATCTTCTTCACTGAAACGTAACTTGCATATAGATGCTAGAAGAAGTTGCTAAAATTAGGACATTATCCCTATCGATTAATTTGTAAAATAAAACCCACAACCTACTAAATTTTAGGCATTTCTTCTTTTGAATTCCCACTTTTATTTGGAATTCAAATTAACTCTCACTAAAGCATAACTTGCACATAGATGCCAGAAGAAGTTGCTAAAAATTAGGACATTATCCCTATCTAATTACACAACTCACACACAGTGTAGTAATTCCAAATTATAATGGATGTAAATAATTAACTTTTACCCAAAAAATGGAAGAGCCTCTGAGCACACGCTCATAGAGGCTAGTTGGTGATAAACCATTTTATTTCACCTTGGTGATCAATTTTAATATTTTGGCAATCACTTTCTCACTCTAACTAAAATTTTCTCTCTCTAAACAAAGTTTCCTCTCTTTACTATTTATTCATGGCTGCCAAACTAATTTATGAACAAGCCCTAGGTAGACCATAAAGTTTAATCAAAATTTTCCTTTTTTTAATTTGCTCTGCTATAGCTATATCAGAGATGGATAGAGGCCTTACATTAAAATATATTAATCAATTTGGGACTTTGATTGACATATTTAAAAATATAGAGTCTAATATGAAATATGGTATAAACTTTGGGGCATTTTATATAATTTTTCCATTTATTCTATTATCTATGGTTAATATAATATGAATGATTTTTGAGGTGATATAAATTTTACTACATTTGTCTTACAAAATTATATATCAAATTTTAAACTTAACACAAAAATGTAATTAAGAAATTTGTTTATTACTTGGATAATGTTGTTAATGTGGTGTATTTGATATGATTTTAATTTTGCATGTTTTCATTTCTTCCAATATTCATTCTATTATTTTGGGTGTGTTTGATTGATATTATTCATTTGTGAGTTGGTCCATATTCTTCGAAATTATGCTATGTTTTTAAAGTTTCAAATAAATTATTCAAAATTTTCATTCTCTTAAAGGAGATTATCATGATAATAAAAAATTATAAAAAATTTCACTTAATATCACTTAGATGATAAGCACATTCAAATGCATAATCAATATTGTGTTTTGATATAAATTCAATTTTCACATTCAAAGTAACTATGTATTAACTCAAACAAAAATCAAACCTAAGTTATGAGAGGGAGAGAGACTACTTGCGATGGGAAACTCAAAAATACAACACCAAATGTATTGACCCAAAATAGAGTTTTAAAAAGCACAATGATTCATCAACCTAAAATAGAGTTGCAAGAAAGAATCTAAAATCAAGAGGGAGAGCAATAGAGTAATCATTTTTTCAAGGGAGAATATGAGAGAAAATGACAAATTTATAGAAAATAATATGAGAAGAAAGATGGTAAAAATAAAAGATATAATAATAAACACCAAATTATCTAAGTTATGTTATGTAATAGAATAACATTATATTTTTATTAACTATTTTTATAATGCAATAAGATAACATCTATGAAATTAAAGGAAAAAAATTACGTAAAAATACAAAACTAAATCACATAAATCCAAAGTAGAGTTCTAAAGAACACAAAAAATTAACAACATAAAGTAGAGATGCAAGAAAAATAAAATGTCCCCCAAAAAATGAAAAAATAAATTGAGAGAGAGAGAGAGAGAGAGAGAGAGAGAGAGAGAGAGAGAGAGCATTTTGTGTGTGAGAAGACTATGAATAGAAAGGGAGAGAGAAATGCAAAATTATAATAAGAAGATGTGAATAAGAAGAGCCAAAAATAACAGAAGATAAAGGGATAGAGGAAGAGTGATATTGAGGTACATAATAGTGGGGAGATGAAAAGGTAAAAGGGAGAGGAAAATGTTGGAAAAAGTGTAACAATAAGTTAGAAATAAGAGAGAATGAATTGCAAATAGGTGAATGATATGACCGTTGATATAGCTCAACAGAAGTATAGAAATAATCAATATTACGCTTCAAATTTTAGATATATATAGATGTTTGGTATTGCCTCAATTAAGAGAACTTTTAGGTTCGATGAGAAGATGCAAGTAATAGAGAACTATAAAAAGAAAGTAAATTGTAACTCTAGGTGAACATCGGGTAATTATTGAGTATTTCCAGAATACTATAAATGCGTACTCACTCCTCTCACATAACTGTGGATCTTACTAATTAAATTTATGGTAAGATCTACAATTCATATGAGAGGGGGGGTACGCATTTATGATACTACCGGAGTATTCAATAATTTTCCGTGAACACTAGACCTAAACTATAAGTGAGATTCAATGCCATTGATTTCAAGAAAGCTAAATAATTCATGAAAATGCTATGTATCAAAGCAAGCAAAATAGATTGTGCCTAAATAGTTCTAAATTGATGAAAACGCACCAACGGGGGCTTGGCTGAGTGGGTAAGGCTCAGACGCTTTGTGCAACACACCTAGGTTCGAGTCCCGCTGCCCGCAGGTTTTCGTTGGTGGGTAAACTTAGTGGTAAGGTGTACTCACAATGTGAGGTGACTCCCGCATAGTGGTACAGAAGAGCCCCCGAGATCGGGCTACCCCGACCGAGGCCACTGGCTCCCTGCCCGGGGGTGTAATATGACCATAAAGACCCCCTTTTTTTCATTCTCAAAAAAAAAAAAAAAAAAAAACAATTGATGAAAACGCATTAATGATCAAACAAGATTGGCAACTAAGACCTTAAACCAACTAAAGGAAACTTATATAAACAAGTTAATTAAAGTGACAAATTACAAGGAAATGAACTTGCTAACTTGAACTCCTTCGACAGCTCTACAAACTAAGAGAATCTACTAAAGAACTGGAATGATGAGAGAATGATTTCTATATAAGCAAGTTTGTCAATTGTAAATTGTGTGTTTTTCTTGAGAATGAGTCCTCTATTTATATATGTTTGAGGCCTTTGATAATTATTGAGAGCTGTTCATTCCACCTGTTTCTCTTTTTTTGGGCTTGAATAACACTTGTTACGGAATTAGAGAGGTTTTTTTTTTTTTTTTTTAAACATGTGTGTGTATTGTTATCATATTATAATAACTTTTTGTTATAAAGTTAGTAAAATTTAATAAAAAAATTGTAAAGCTAGTGATTGTTCAAGCATTTAATTGATTAAGTAGACACGTAGTGCATAATTTTATGTATGAATGAGTGTGACTGTGTGTGTCAATAATTAATTCGGAGCCAATGAGTTGAGATTAGTAATTTAGTCTAAAATATTTTTATAATAACAAAGTCAAACAGATAATAACAATTGCATAAAGATAAAAATGTTAGACAAATTTAATAAAATAAAATGGTTATAGGCTCATAGCTACCCACATTGGCAATAGATACTCATAATTAGGGGTGGCAAAATTTGACACAACCTGCGAACCCGACACGACACGACACAAAATTAGCAAGTTATGGGTTGAGGCTTAACGGATTCGTGTCATATTCGGGTTGACACGGCTGACCCGTTTAATAAATGGGTTGGGTTAGTGTTGAACACATAGAACTCGTTTGACCCGTCTGACCTGTTTAATTAAATGACATTTTACCAATATACCATTCAAACTCTAGGTATATAAACATATTAGTTGTTGTGATTTATTTTCTTTGACATATTGTGATTGATTATTTGTGATATTGTGATATGCTTTAGTTTTGAATGATTATTTGTGATACAATTACTCATTAGTTCTGAATTTTATATTAAAAATATTTATTTGTTTGTTTTTTCATAATTTTTTTTTTCATTTTGATAAAATCTAATAAACAGGTCGACACGACTGACCCGTTTAATAAATGGATTGTGTTAGGGTTGAGGAATCTTGACCCGTTTAATAAACATGTCGGGTTAGTGTTGACCTATGTAGTTGAATACTCATGACTTAACACGACACGAACCTGACACGCGAACACAAATTGCCACCCTTACTCATAATGAAATATCATGTAACATTCAAAATTTGAAAACTTGTAGAATAAAATTGTAAAATTCACGTATTATTATTCTTTTTTTGTTGATAACTCGATATATTCAAGTTTTCTTTTTATTAAAATTTTTTAATGACCCTCCTAAACAAAATTCCTGAAATCGCCACTGCTCATTATATACATTATTATAACGTCATCACAGTTGGATCTCAAAAATATTGAATCTCTCCATTTTACGGATGTTTAAACGTGCGAGGTATATTGTTGTTTATAAGGCTTATATGCTCATCTTTGACATTTGTATTTGTAGAGTAACTACCATGCAAAATTTGAAATATCATGGGAAATACTTTATGGTTGCTGACTGCCAATAGCAAAGCTATTATCTAATGATCTCACAATTATGAATAGGCGCTACTGGCAAGGCGCATATTGACTATTTTTGAACATTGAATTATAGCTTAAGATCGAGTGGGTGGTGGGTTCTTTCATCTGATGCAACATGATAACTAGAATGATTAAAAAAAATTCAATATGCAGTCAGTACTCAGTAGGTGAGCGAATCCGTTAACTGTTCTTGCTAAATGCTACTATTATTTTTGGAAACTAATTTTTGATGAATTAAAAATAAATTCGATAATTCCTATCATGGATAAGAATAATATTACTATGATTTATGTTCTAGGAAAAAAAATTTCCAACTTTAACTTGTGTAAATTAAGTTTGAAATTGCCTTAATGAAGAGCAAGAGACTGAAGAACACAATAACAATAACAAAATTAATGCAACTAAAATAAACAATTAAAATGTTGGCAAAAAATTGTTTGCATTAATTGAAGTATATATATATAAAATTCGTGTTAGAGGTGGGAAAAATTTAAACATTGTATGTCTTCATTGAAAACACAAAAAAAAAAAAAAAAAAAAAAGTCAAATGAGATATAAGACTCTTGACAAATAAGTAGATATTTATAATTTATAACTAATCATAATCTTTTTAGATTTTACACTTTAATAGTAAGTCATAATTGCCAAACTTTATACATGACACGTGTCATTTTCATATGGGTTTGGCTTACTTCTAATACTTTTTTAACTGAAATCTTTTTTTGTTTTAATCAAAAACTGTCACATTACCTACTAACTAAATAAAATGTGGAGATTAAAATTCACTACCACTTACCATTGTTATTT
This sequence comes from Quercus aquifolioides, assembly GCA_019022515.1. NCBI lineage: Eukaryota > Viridiplantae > Streptophyta > Magnoliopsida > Fagales > Fagaceae > Quercus > Quercus aquifolioides. The sequence continues at coordinate 35,933,320 of CM032331.1, read as the reverse complement.
AAAATAAAAGGAAATGTCAAATTAAAAAAAATACCGAAAGTAAGCCAAACCCTTTTTATATTATAGTTTCACTCTTTTTCTACCAAAAAAAAATAGTTTCACTCCGTAAACAGTTTGTTTTTTTTCCCAAACATACCATATATTATATTATATGACCTTCATATACTACAATACTCGGTAAACGTTAAGATAATTGAGGACTGCATCATCTTTAAAAAGTCAAAATAATGGGTTCTTTTTTAATGTTTGAAAAACCCACTAAATAAGTTTCATGTAGTAGATTACATAGGCGTGGAACTTGCAAAGCATCCGTAAGCAATGACAAGATGTTAAACATTAATCTAATTCAAATTTATTGAGTAAAAAAATATATTGAACAATAATATTATACTGCATGGTAGACCTCAAATTGTGAGAATTTGATTGGATTTGATTGTATGAGTGAATATTGAATCCCATATACACCTCAACTTAATTAGTTTTGTTGGGATATAAAAATAGGCATGGCTAACAGACATTTCCTTTAGTTACTGCTGCTCACAGCCCCATTACCATGACTTATCAATTAAAGTCGTTACCTTTTCTTTTTCTTTCTGTGCGGTTTTTTATTGCCTTTGAATGTGGGTAACTTTTTTAAGATCTCTCTCTCTCTCTCTCTCATTATTGATTATCTGGCCTCATTTTGCTTCTTTCTTGCAACCTCAAGCCACATATATGTGATATTTCTCTCATGAGTCATGACCTTGCCTTGGAATTTGTTGTCATGTCCTTTTACATTTCTTCCATATCTTATATACTTTCTTTTCCTTTTTTTTTTTTTGTTCTTTTCAGTAACAGGCAGACAACTAACTTCTACTTCATATTCAGAGAACATTTGATCCCAGATCCCAGAATTTTCTTAGAATCCTCCGACATCTTTGAAATTTGAAAAAGATTGCCCCTTTTAAATTTTTTTTTATTCTCTCTATCCTACAAATTCAAACACCCCTTTCCACTTTATTGACTTCGTAGTCCAAGCTATTTTTGCCAAATTTCAAGGCTTTGATGTTGGCCTAAAAGTTTGAATTGTGTACCTGCTTTCTCTCTTTACCACACGTATATCACGTCATTGAATTATTCTTCTTCATACTATTTCCAACCTCTTCCTAGTTTGTACCATTTTTCATGGTCTTTTCTTGATATATATTGGAAATAATCAAATAAGCATATATGATATATTGACATGTGTTCACAAACAAGCCTTCCTAGAATATCTTTCTCCCATGATCTAGCCCAAGCAGATGTTGGACCACTACTCAGCATGTCTGATCAAACAGACTCATCATCATCATCATCGCATTTGGGCTCAAATTCTGATTTTGAATTCGACATTAGCAGCAGCTTATTTGAGCATGAATCTTGTTCAGCAGACGAGCTTTTCTCCAATGGGGTACTTCTTCCAATTCATGATAAAGAGAGATTTGTTGCTAACAAAGAAGTCCATAGTTGTCAACCTCGGCCTATTGCTTCTCTTCCTCCTCTTCCTCGTGATAACTCATCATCATCGAAGAAAGAAGCCATGGTTATAAACTCAGATTTGGAGCAAAAGCATGTATCCACGGCGACCAAGTCTTTCTGGGGTTTCAAGAGAAGTGCTAGTCTCGATAATTTTGACAATAAGAAGAGCTTTTTACGCTCGTTACCGCTTCTGTCACGAAGCAATTCAACTAGTTCATTGGACCCAATTCCCAGAAGAACAACGCAGAATAAGGAAGTTCACAAGCACAATTCACAGAAACAAGAATCTATTCCATTGTCAAGGTCATCATCTTTTTCATCTTATACTAAAATGCAGCAGAAGCCTCAGTTGAAAAAGAGTTATGGAGAATCTTTAAATGCGGTTCAGATTAGTCCTGTTTTGAATATACCACCTCCTTACATTTCTAAAAGGGCTCAAAATCTCTTCAATTTTGGTTCTTTTTTACGTGATGGCAAGGATAAAAAGAGCAAGAAATAGTTTTCACTTTGTTTTTCCTTCATTGAACAGATAGTTATATTTTCACTTCTGTATAGATTTTATGGGTTTAGGTTCAATAATTAGTGGATTTTCCTTACCTGATGAGTCCAGACAAAGATCATGGAAACTTGTAAAGGACCAAGTATTATTGAGCCTAAGAAGATATCTACGAAAGAAGCTAATTGTATTAAGGTATAAAATAAACGCATATGATGAGAAAGAGATGAAGAGGGAGGGATGGAGCCTCATGGAATTGAATTTCCTGCATTTCAAAATGTCAGAAGCTTTGGACTAGGAGACACACAGCATAGTAATTCTAGAGACAATCGATCGTATATTCAATTTCACAACTTGTTAACTTGTGTGATTGTGAGTGGCCAAAGTGAAGTGATAGGTTGCACAAGGCAGAAAATGTAGAATACTCATTATCACACAAATTAACAAGTCCTGAAATTGGGAGTATAATTGATTGTATCTGTAGCGGACTCGACACAGCAAAGGTTCCCCTTCTTTCTAGTTGTCCCAACGTTGTTTTCCTTTCAATTTCTCTTCATTATTTAGGTAGGTAGGTAGATTACTTTTTGTTTAATCTAAAGCCGCTTTGTTGTCTATGTAAATCCTAATGTACATATAATTTTCAATTGGTTGTTTCTTTACGAGAGATGCTTTATGCTCTCATAAGTTTTGTTCTTATTATGAGATTAAAGACAAACCCCGGCTTGAATTATGGGGTGGGTTTGAAAATACAAATCTTTAATGAAATGCCTTTTCAGAACTGTTCTGTATCGACTTTAGCTTCTCAACTAATCTAATCATGACATTTTCGTGGGTTTCTTTTCAAACTTTCAAACTGGGCCAGGCTTGAATTCGACTAGATGCCTTTCCCTGTGATGTACCAAAAAATACCACATTTATTTCAAAAGCCCTTGCTTTAACCCAAATTTTCTGGACATATAGAACTATTTATTTATTTCACTGATGTAATATGACATTTCAATCTAAAAAAACAAAGATGGTCATGTTCATGCAGAAGAACAAATAGGAAAAACAAATATTAAAGAATACTATTCTGTTAGTAAACTTCATTTATAAATGAGTTTTTAACATAGAAAAATTATTAAGGTGTGCTTCATTGGATTTATTGCAACAATAAATGTAGTAAAAAGAATATTAGGCAATGATAATTTTGATTCACTATTCTCTTCTTCATTAACATGATGGTACATTGGTACCTCACTTTTGCAACCTTTGATGTCCTAAGCATTCGGTTACCTAAAATTGAGAGTCCAAATTCTTTGCCAATCAGCTCTAATGAAAAAAGAAAAAAAAAAAACCAATCTTTGATCGAAAATTCAAATGTTCTAGTAGTTGTGGGTTGTTCCCCACCCCCCCCCCCCCCCCCCCCCCCCCCCCCCCCTTTACCATATGAATTTTAGAATTTGAAATAAATACCACATTTATTTCAAAAGCCCTTGCTTTAACCCAAATTTTCTGGACATATAGAACTATTCATTTATTTCACTGATGTAATATGACATTTCAATCTAAAAAAATAAAGATGGTCATGTTCATGTAGAAGAACAAATAGGAAAAACAAATATTGAAGAATACTATTATGTTAGTTGTGGGGGAGAAAAGCCCAACCTAGCGCATTGGGCCCAAGGCCCTATCCGAGGACCACTGTTCATCCGAGGGGACCAAGACACCCTGTCAGAAGCCCATGTGAAAGGGAAATGTCCGGAGATGAGTACATGCACTGTCCGAAGAGATGTTCATATATCCGAGGAGGGCGATACCCTCGGATCCGACGGGGTTTTTGGTCCGACACGTGTCAAGCGATCTGTTCGATACGTGTTAAGGGAGAAAGGAGGCCTCGGACACACAAGAAGGTAACAGGAACAGAGAAATATCAAGGAGACAGACTTCAACCACCGCATTTAATGCACTGCACCTACCCTCCTGGCCGCATTTATGTGGAGAAGACCCCTGAACAGTGCATCCTCAGCTACCGCCACTCAGACAGGGCTAAAGGGGGAGTATGATGGGACATGTACTCAAGTGGACGCACAGATGGTGAACAAGTGGACGGTGGAGATGGAGGAAGGCAGCACTATATAAGAGAGAGGGGCCTCTGATGGGGGGGATCGAAAAAACTAAGAAAAGAGGATATTGTTTTACTGTAGCTCCAACATTTGTAACCTTAAGTTCATCAATGAAAATCACCTCCTCGGACGAGACATTCACCTCTGTCCGAGCACGAATTGATTCAAATCTCCCCATCTTCTATGCCGTTTAATACTGTTATTTTTCATTATTAGCCTAGCTCTTTCACCCACTCTCTACAAATTTATTGTTTTGGGTTCAGTGGGCTCCAAATCCACACCTCCCTGGGCCGCAGAATCTGACCCTACAATTGGCGTCGTCTGTGGGGAGAGCTTGTGCAAGAGTGAAAACAACAGTTGACAATGGCAGAACAAGGTGAACAACAAGCAGAATCCAGGGCATCCCAACACGTGGACCATTTTGCCAACTTAGAGAGGAGACAAAATCGTGAGGGCAGTATACACACTGTGCGCCTTAGCCAGAGCCAATCACAGAGCGGAAGTCACATGTCCCATGCAGAGAAGAACCGTGACTTACAGCTGGAAGTGGAAAAACTAAAGAGGGAGTTACGACACGCGAAGAGGAAGCGGGCTTCCTCGTGCTCTGAAGATGATCTTGATGACGAGCAGGACGTCTCCTATCAACGTAAGTCTAAGACACCAGCTAGCGAGTCCTACACCTATGTAGAGGAATCTCATCGTAAAAGGGAGCGTAGGAGCCCATCACGCGAGGACGTGGAGAACGATGCCATGAACAGGGCTCTGAACCAGATATCTAGATCACCCTTCACGCGCAGGATAGAGGAGGCCAGACTCCCTCGGCGTTTTAATCAGCCAACGTTCACCGTCTACAACGGTAAAACTGACCCCGTTGAGCACGTGAGCCATTTTAACCAGAGGATGGTTGTCTACTCCAGAGATGAAGCTCTGATGTGCAAGGTCTTCCCTTCCAGTCTTGGGCCCGTTGCTATGAGATGGTTTGATGGTTTGAGGGCGGGCTCCATCAACTCCTTCAAGGAGCTCACTCAGGCGTTCGGCTCCCGTTTTGTTACGTGCCGAAGAGTGGCCAGGCCTCTCTCTTCCCTGCTATCCTTGTCCATGCAGGAAGGTGAGTCCTTGAAGGCGTATTCAGACAGATATTGGGAGATGTTCAATGAGGTGGAAGGCAACAACGATGCAATGGCCCTCAGCACGTTCAAGCTCGGCCTCCCTACTGACCACGGTTTGAGGGGATCCCTATCTGGCAAACCAGTCACAAACGTGCGTCAACTGATGGACCGCATAGAGAAGTATAAGAGGGTTGAAGAAGATCAGCAGCAGGGCAAGGGAAAGGACAAGATTATCCCTCAGGAGAGGAGAGATTCGCGGTCGGACCGGTACAATTACAATAAACCGCGGAGGGATTTTGCCGGGCAATCAGGATCGATGAATCCTCAATCGGTCAACACCGTGTTCAAAGAGCCAGTGCATCAGGTCTTGGAAAAGATTAAGAATGAATCATTCTTCAGGTGGCCGAACAAGATGGTAGGAAACCCCGAGAGACGCAACCACAATCTCTACTGCCAGTACCATCAAGACCATGGGCATACAACGGAAGATTGTAGGAGTCTGTGGGATCACCTAGACCAGTTGGTCCGTGATGGTAAGCTGAAACATCTTCTGCACCCCTCCAGCGGCCGAGCGCCGACAGGCTCAGGGCCACGCAGGGACGATCCCTCAAAGCCACCGCTTGGGACTATAAACGTCGTCTTCGCTGCGCCGGGGAGAACAGGATCCTGGCCTGTGAAAGTTATGTCAGTAGGCCGACCACCCGCAGGGGAGTCGAGCCGAGGACCGAAGAGAGCTAGGTCTGGTGCCCCGCTGGTTATGGGATTCTCGGACGAGGACATGATCGGCACCATCCAACCCCATGATGATGCACTAGTCATCACCCTCAGAATAGGAGGGTACGATGTAAAGAGGGTGATGGTGGACCAGGGCAGTGCCGTGGAGATAATGTACCCGGACCTCTACAAGGGGCTAGGCTTAAAACCCCAGGACCTGACGCCGTACGATTCCCCCCTATTCACCTTTGAAGGAAGGCCTGTCATCCCGAAAGGCCGGATACGCTTGCCTGTGCAGTCCGGCTCCGAGGTTGTGGAGTTGGACTTTATCTTCGTGGACGCATATTCGCCCTACACGGCGCTCGTAGGCAGACCTTGGATTCACGCACTTGGGGCTGTTCCCTCTACTTTGCACCAGAAGGTCAAATATCCATCAGAAGGACAGATACATGAAATCCGAGGAGACCAGTCTGTCGCTAGACAGTGCCTGGTAGCCGCCATTCAGCATGAGGCCCCGGCCGAGTCCTCGGACGTAGCTGGAAGGAATTTATAGCAACTACAGTCCCGGGGATTGCCCTTTGAAGGACCAGATGAAAGCGCTCGGTGTGAGGATTTGACGAAAGTGATCATTGGAGATGATCCTGACAGGTTCTTTCAAGTCGGATCTCAGCTGCCTCTTCAAGAGAAGGAGGAGCTGGTAGAATTCCTCAAGCAAAATCTCGACGTGTTTGCCTGGAGTGCTTACGAGGCCCCAGGGGTGGACCCCGAGTTCATATGCCATCATTTGAAGGTGAATCCACTGGTCACCCCCAAGCAGCAACCTATTCGGCGCCCATCCAAGGAGCATGCTGACGCAGTGAGGGACGAGGTGGCGAAACTCAAAGCAGCTGGGGCTATCAAAGAGGTTTTTTATCCCGAATGGTTAGCGAATACCGTGGTGGTGAAGAAGAAGAGTGGGAAATGGCGAGTATGCGTTGACTTCACGGACCTGAATAGGGCGTGCCCCAAAGACCCGTTCCCTATGCCGAAAATCGATCAGCTGGTTGATGCCACTGTCGGCCACCCTCGGATGAGCTTCCTGGACGCCTTCCAAGGCTACCACCAGATACCGTTAGCCCCGGAGGACCAAAAGAAAACTGCCTTTGTCACCCCTATTGGCAACTACCACTATAAGGTGATGCCGTTCGGCCTAAAGAACGCGGGAGCTACCTACCAGAGGATGATGACAAGGATGTTCGAGCCACAGCTGGGCAAGAACATTGAGATTTACATAGATGACATGGTGGTAAAGAGCAAAGTTATAGCCGAGCATGTGAAAGACCTTGAAAGTACTTTTGAGGTTCTACGGAAATACAAGCTACGACTAAATGCCTCTAAGTGCTCGTTTGGGGTAGGGTCTGGAAAGTTCTTGGGATACATGGTCACCCACAGAGGAATTGAGGTCAACCCCGACCAGATAAAGGCCATCAACAACCTCCGAGCTTCTCGGAATCCCAAGGAAGTTCAAAAACTGACCGGAATGACTGCTGCCCTCAATCGGTTCATCTCAAGATCAGCAGACAGGTGTCGGCCCTTTTTCTCTCTGCTCAACAAGTGGAAGGGATTTGAATGGACTGAGGAATGTGCTTTGGCGTTCCAGCAACTCAAGGATTACCTGTCTCGGCCACCAATCATGTCCAGTCCTGAGCCAGATGAGGTACTGTTCGCCTACATCGCTGTGGCTCCCTATGCGGTGAGCCTGGTGTTGATACGGTCAGACTCTGGTGTACAAAGGCCCGTCTATTACGTAAGCAAGTCGCTGCATGAGGCTGAGACTCGTTACTTGCCACTGGAGAAGGCCATCTTAGCAGTAGTGCTTGGCACACGAAAGCTACCTCACTACTTCCAAGCCCACACGGTGATCGTCCTCACACAGCTCCCACTCAAAGCTATACTCCGAAGTGCCGATTACACTGGTCGGATTGCCAAGTGGGGTACAATCTTAGGGGCTTTTGATATAAGATACATGCCCCGCACATCGGTCAAGGGGCAGGTCCTCGCAGATTTGGTGGCTGAGTTCACGGAGCCCCAGCTAGAAGAGGTGAAGCCCACGTCGGGCATGGATGAAAAATCAGTTGGCATGGTCTCTCAACAGAATCCCTCCCATTGGGAAGTGTATGTCGATGGCGCGGCGAACCAAAGAGGCTCTGGAGTTGGGCTAGTATTGATATCCCCCGAGAAAATCATTATCGAGAAATCGCTAAGGTTGGACTTCTCGGCAACGAATAATGAAGCAGAGTATGAGGCCCTGCTGATGGGGATGATTATGGTCCGTAGAATGGGTGGGAAGTCCGTAGAGCTGTTCTCGGACTCAAGACTGGTAGTAGGTCAAGTACAAGGCGAGTTCGAGGCAAAGGACGAAAGAATGCAGGGATACTTAGGTCGTGTTAAACACCTACAATCAGAGTTTGAATTTTTCAGTTTGCTGCACATCCCCAGGAGTGGCAACTCACATGCTGACTCCCTGGCCACGCTAGCCACCTCTTCGGCACAAGGCTTGCCGAGGGTCATCCTCGTCGAGGACCTGCACAGGCCTACAGAGACGAGGTCAGGGGGAGTCCAGGTTCACCAGATCAGGGCCGGGCCGTGCTGGATGGACCCGTTGATCAAATTTATCAAAGAAGATATATTGCCTGAAGAGAAGGCTGAAGCCGATAAAATTCGGAGGAAGGCGACTAAGTTCTGGCTATCCGAAGACCAGAAACTATACAAGCGCTCCTATTCGGGACCATATTTGTTATGCGTACATCCCGAGGCGACCGAGACACTGCTAGAAGAGTTACACGAAGGAATCTGTGGGAGCCACACCGGAGGCAGGTCCTTGGCTCACCGAGCCCTCACCCAAGGCTATTGGTGGCCTAACATGCAGAAGGAGGCACACGAGTACGTCAAAAAGTGCGACCAATGTCAGCGCTTCGCTCCAAACATTCACCAGCCAGGGGGAAACCTCAATCCACTGTCTAGCCCATGGCCCTTTGCCCAGTGGGGCTTGGATATTGTGGGACCCTTCCCCAAAGCTGCAGGAAACAAGAAGTACCTCCTGGTCAGAACAGACTATTTCACCAAGTGGGTTGAAGCCGAGCCACTAGCCAATATCAGAGACGTTGATGTGCAAAAGTTCGTGTGGAAGAACATTGTCACACGGTTTGGAGTTCCTCACACCCTCATCTCGGACAACGGTTTACAGTTCGACAGCAAGGCATTCAGGAATTACTGCGGCGAGCTGGGAATTACAAACAGATACTCCACTCCAGCCTATCCCCAAGGTAATGGCCAAGCAGAAGCTTCCAACAAGGTCATTCTGAACGGCTTAAAGAAGAGGCTAGATGATGCAAAGGGCAGATGGGTAGAAGAGTTGCCACATGTGCTTTGGGCTTACAGAACTACGCCCCGCAGGTCCACTGGAGAGACCCCCTTCTCGATGACCTATGGGGCTGAAGCTGTTATTCCTCTGGAAACAGGATTCCCAACACTAAGGACTAGCTCATTCAGTCCAGCCGACAACGACGAGCAGCTACGGAGGAGCTTAGACTTGATTGAGGAAAGAAGAGAAAATGCAATGGTTCGGCTGGCACACTACCAACAAAAACTCAGACAAGGCTACGACGCTAACGTGAAGCTGAGGCCTTTAGAGCCCGGTGATCTGGTGCTGAGGAAAGTTGTGGGCACCGCGAAGAACCCAGCTTGGGGAAAATTAGGACCCAATTGGGAAGGACCATATCGTATCACTTCAGGCGCTGGTATTGGAGCGTATTTCTTGGAAGACCTGGATAGTCATGTAATCCCTCGCCCTTGGAATGTAAATAACCTCAAGAGGTACTTCTATTAGTCAAGTCTTCTCTTCAATTGGTATACCAATTCGCTGCGTAAAGTTTCTTCTCAAGTGTTTAAACTTAAATCCAATCATGCCTGTAGTCCTCGGACCAGATGATTAGGGTTAGTTAACACTCATTCACCGCTTTCTCTCAAGTGTTTAAACTTAAATCCAATCATGCCTGTAGTCCTCGGACCAGATGATTAGGGTTAGTTAACACTCATTCGCCACCAGCTTAGGTGTTTAAACTTAAATCCGATCATGCCTGTAGTCCTCGGACCAGATGATTAGGGTTAGTTAACACCGTTGGCTCAAGTGTTTAAACTTAAATCCAATCATGCCTGTAGTCCTCGGACCAGATGATTAGGGTTAGTTAACACTCATTCACCGCTTTCTCTCAAGTGTTTAAACTTAAATCCAATCATGCCTGTAGTCCTCGGACCAGATGATTAGGGTTAGTTAACACTTATTCGCCACCAGCTTAGGTGTTTAAACTTAAATCCGATCATGCCTGTAGTCCTCGGACCAGATGATTAGGGTTAGTTAACACCGTTGGCTCAAGTGTTTAAACTTAAATCCAATCATGCCTGTAGTCCTCGGACCAGATGATTAGGGTTAGTTAACACTCATTCACCGCTTTCTCTCAAGTGTTTAAACTTAAATCCAATCATGCCTGTAGTCCTCGGACCAGATGATTAGGGTTAGTTAACACTCATTCGCCACCAGCTTAGGTGTTTAAACTTAAATCCGATCATGCCTGTAGTCCTCGGACCAGATGATTAGGGTTAGTTAACACCGTTAGCTCAAGTGTTTAAACTTAAATCCAATCATGCCTGTAGTCCTCGGACCAGATGATTAGGGTTAGTTAACACTCATTCGCCACCAGCTTAGGTGTTTAAACTTAAATCCGATCATGCCTGTAGTCCTCGGACCAGATGATTAGGGTTAGTTAACACCGTTAGCTCAAGTGTTTAAACTTAAATCCAATCATGCCTGTAGTCCTCGGACCAGATGATTAGGGTTAGTTAACACTCATTCGCCACCAGCTTAGGTGTTTAAACTTAAATCCGATCATGCCTGTAGTCCTCGGACCAGATGATTAGGGTTAGTTAACACCGTTAGCTCAAGTGTTTAAACTTAAATCCAATCATGCCTGTAGTCCTCGGACCAGATGATTTGGGTTAGTTAGCACTCAGTTACGGTTCTATAGTGTTTAAACTTAAATCCAATCATGCCTGTAGTCCTCGGACCAGATGATTTGGGTTAGTTAGCACTCAGCTACGGTTCTATAGTGTTTAAACTTAAATCCAATCATGCCTGTAGTCCTCGGACCAGATGATTTGGGTTAGTTAGCACTCAGCTACGGTTCTATAGTGTTTAAACTTAAATCCAGTCATGCCTGTAGTCCTCGGACCAGATGACTAGGGTTAGTTAACACTCCGGTGCGGTCCGTGTTTAAACTCAAATCCAGTCATGCCTGCAGTCCTCGGACCAGATGACTAGGGTTAGATAACACGAGTACATTCGAATCCTATAATCCTTGAACCAAGCGACAGGTTAGTGCTAAAACTCCTAATCGCGTTTAAATTGTTTCTGATTTATAAATGCTTCCCCTAGTTGTGCTTAGTATGAAACCGAGGAATAATAACTCATGTTTAATTTGAAAAGACATGCAAATCATCATTAACTCTGGCTAGGCCTATCCTTTTCAATATTAAATCTTGGTTACTTACACCATAAATGTGACGCGTCAAAATAGATTTATTTGCATTATTTGGTTACAAGTGCAATGTACGGTTGTATATGACGATAATAGTTGATAAGACATGTATTTAAAGACATCATAGACAAATGAAAATCTATTCCATTAATAAAAGATAGTTTACAATTCTTCGGATAAGACAAAAGAAAACACAGGTGTAAAAAAGTAAAAGCCCTATACGTCTATTCTTTCGCCGAAGGGAGCACGGGGTCAGCAGCCCGGCCTATCCGAGCAATTGCGTCAGGGGCTCGGTCCTTGGGCTCAGAAGGAATTTTCTCTTCGCCTGACCCTTGGCCTTTATCTTTGGCTGGTTCAGCTGGCTTATCCTCGCCGCTGGGCTGACCAGTTTCCTTGCCTGCACCAAGAGCGAGTGGAGGAGCATGGCTGACCAAAATTGGCTCCGAAGCCTCTGGAAGCTGTGGAGCAGGAGGGGGGTCAGTTCCTGGGAGCTCTCGGATATCAGGATCGTAGTATATACTCCCAGGCAGCCTCAGCTCCGAGTTGGCAGGGACTCCAGCTGCATCCAGGGCTTTGCCCCAACTTATGTTGCAGTAATCTCGGCTGATCGAGGCGAACTGCTCTAGAAGCTGGGACGTGGCTGTCTCTACCCCCAGCTGGTAAGCTGTTTTCTTTTCAGCCTCGGTCGCCTCCTGAGCCAACTGGGTTTTCTCCTCGGCATATCGGACGCTGTCTTTAGCTCTTCGGAGTTCATCCCTTAGCCCGTTTACCAGTTCCCTCTCGGTCTTCAGATTGGCCTCTGCCGCCTTTAGCAACTTACGCTGGTCCTCAACCTGCTTTTCAACGTTCTTTATCCCAGCGTCAAGGCTTTTCTTCTGGCTGGTCATCTCCGCGAGCTCCCCGGACAGACGGGTATAATCGTCCTTCAGTTTGCCCAGAGATTTCTCCGCCTCGTCTCGGGAGCAGAACGCCGCCTGGGTTTCAAGGCGATTCTTCTTGTCCCACTCCTCGGCTACGTAAATCTGCTGAGTGACCTGCATGATGGAAACTCTAAAGGTCAAACGCAGAAAAATGGGAGAGGCAAAAATTAGTGAGTCAGCTAATCGGATGGAGGTTACTTACGATGGCTAAATCCCTCTTGAGAGATCGAAAGAGCTCTGCCTGGTTGAAGCGCCTGAAGGACTCCATGTCATGAGGGAGGAGAAGTGGTTGCTGCAGGGCCTCAGCAACGTAGCCAGCCCTCCCTCCATCATAATTCCTGAGGGAGGTCTCCCAGAGGATTGGAGCGCCCTCCAACTCCAATTTTGGAGACCAAACCCGCGGTCCCCCTCCTCCTCGGCGCACCTCCGCCACCGTGCCCTCGTCTCGGCTTTCAGTAGACGGAGCCCTGCGACTTCGGTTGTCCTGTGCCACCTTTTGCTGCTTGGCCCCCTTGGTTGGTGGCACCTGTTTTTCCTCAACCTCAGTGTGGGGTCTCTTCTTCTGTAGTTTTAGTGTGGGTTTCAAGCTTGGGTCCGGGATCTGGGAAGGCGCCGGAGGAAGTGTCACCACTGCTTTGGATGTCCCAGCATCTTTCGGGTCGAACTTTTTGCCCCTCCCCTTCATCAAGTTCCTCAGATCCATATCTTCGTCCGAGGAGTCTTCTGAATGAGTGGCTAACAGATTAAGTTGGGCGCCTGACTGCTCGCAGTTTTCTTCCTCGGCGTCTGAGATCTCTACCACCTGGTTTACCCTTGAAGCTTCTCCCTCAAACTGAAATTCGTCAATTTGTTCTTCAAGCGAGGAAGTGGAAGAGCCAGCCCCCTCACCTTCAATCTCTTGTCCTAAGGGAATTTGCTGAAGTGGTTGGACAAGGGGAGGTGCAGCCCGGGGAATTGGACGGGGTACAGGTTCAAGATCGTCTGGCGCCAAAAAGCCCTTCCGACCAACGTCGATGCGCGCAAGACGATAGTCTCCCTGGACGATTGCGTTGCCGACCGGCTGAAAACCCTTTGGTTTCCCTTGATATCCGAGAATAAGAGGAGCAGATCGTAGTTGCCCGTCCTCGCTCACGAAGATCTCTGACCTTAAAAGGAAATTAAGGGCAGCAACATTCGTTAGGCGGATCCGAGGAGAAACGTGTCTCTTATCTGTTGCAAGTAAAAACAAAATGGTTAGAAGCTCAGAAACGGTGACCGAAGAGAAATCAAAGACAGTTAAAAGATGGGAGCCCTAAGCCTATGGTCGGTGCGCCTAGATCTACATGTCACACCTGGCTTCCCATGCGTGGTTGGGCAACCAGGGCCGTCACGCCAGGCACCCGAGACGATCACATAGTCATCTTTCATCCCTTTGTTGGATTTGGGAAGGCAGGAAATGAGCCTGACAACGTCCGACCGGGATTTTAAGTAGTACCCAGCATCTTGCTGGCTATGGCACTCGTACATATATACCACATCAAGCCAGGTGAGTCCCAGCCCCAAGTGACGCTCAAGGTCCTCAATCGCTCCTAGGATCCTAAACATATTGGGCGCGCACTGCCAGGGAGTAAGCCTATGGTTCCGAAGGTAATTAGCGGTGATGGGGCCCATGGGAATTGTCATTCCCCCTTCTTTGAAGGCGATGAGGGGGATAACCACCTCTCCCATCTCCGGGTCTGTTAGTATTTTTTCTGGGGGGCAATACCTCACACCCACGTTAGGGGGTATGCGATACGTGGTCCTAAACGCCTCTACTTGCTCAGGGCTATCCATCATGTACTCGAGTTTTCCCATGGTGGTTAAACGGAGTGACTGGCCGAAGAGAAAACTAAAGGATTCGGTGAGCGATGACTTACAAGGGCTAGACCGGAGAAGCGATTGCAGACTCGTAGGAGGACTCGTGAGGGTTCTGAGTAAGATTGGCACCGGCGACTGAGAGATTCGGACGGAGAGGTCTGGATGGAGTGGCGCGACTGTTCTTGCTGGAGCGTCTGAAGATTTGCAAAGTGAGGAAGAAATGATTTCCTCTGAAGCTTTATACGGGGTCAAGCGAAGGGTCAGGGGCACTCCCGCCCAAATCCTGAAGAAAAACCACAGCCGTGTGATCAATCAGCCACCGTTGGATGCGAAGGACGACACGTCACCTGGTGCAGTTAATGCAGCGCCTTGGGAATAAGGAAACCGCAGCGGCATTAATGAGGCGTCTGTTCCCACGTTTGCGCACGTGCCAGCTCGGTTGTGCGTGTTTCCAGGCTTTTGCTCCGTGGCAAGTCAAAATCCCACCTTTTCTCCTCGGGTGCGAGGGAAAACTGCAATTTTGAGGGGCTATTGTGGGGGAGAAAAGCCCAACCTGGCGCATTGGGCCCAAGGCCCTATCCGAGGACCACTGTTCATCCGAGGGGACCAAGACACCCTGTCAGAAGCCCATGTGAAAGGGAAATGTCCGGAGATGAGTACATGCACTGTCCGAAGAGATGTTCATATATCCGAGGAGGGCGATACCCTCGGATCCGACGGGGTTTTTGGTCCGACACGTGTCAAGCGATCTGTTCGATACGTGTTAAGGGAGAAAGGAGGCCTCGGACACACAAGAAGGTAACAGGAACAGAGAAATATCAAGGAGACAGACTTCAACCACCGCATTTAATGCACTGCACCTACCCTCCTGGCCGCATTTATGTGGAGAAGACCCCTGAACAGTGCATCCTCAGCTACCGCCACTCAGACAGGGCTAAAGGGGGAGTATGATGGGACATGTACTCAAGTGGACGCACAGATGGTGAACAAGTGGACGGTGGAGATGGAGGAAGGCAGCACTATATAAGAGAGAGGGGCCTCTGATGGGGGGGATCGAAAAAACTAAGAAAAGAGGATATTGTTTTACTGTAGCTCCAACATTTGTAACCTTAAGTTCATCAATGAAAATCACCTCCTCGGACGAGACATTCACCTCTGTCCGAGCACGAATTGATTCAAATCTCCCCATCTTCTATGCCGTTTAATACTGTTATTTTTCATTATTAGCCTAGCTCTTTCACCCACTCTCTACAAATTTATTGTTTTGGGTTCAGTGGGCTCCAAATCCACACCTCCCTGGGCCGCAGAATCTGACCCTACATTAGTAAACTTCATTTATAAATGAGTTTTTAACACAGAAAAATTATTAAGGTGTGCTTCTTTGGATTTATTGCAACAATAAATGTAGTAAAAAGAATATTAGGCAATGATAATTTTGATTCACTATCCTCTTCTCTATTAACATGATGGTACCTCACTTTTGCAACCTTTGATGTCCTAAGCATTCGGTTACCTAAAATTGAGAGTCCAAATTCTTCGCCGATTAGCTCTAATGAAAAAAAAAAGAAAAAAAAAAAAAGAAGAAGCAAAGAACCAATCTTTGATCGAAAATTCAAATGTTCTAGCAGTTGTGGGTTGTTGTTGTTGTTTTTTTTTTTTTTTTGCCCTTTACCATATGAATTTTAGAATTTGAAATAAAGAACAAAGATTTGCATAATATATAATCATATTGGGACAAGACATATAATATACTTATATTACAAATAATCTTTATTTTCATTATCCACGTCATCTTTGCCAAATAGAATAAACAATCTAAAAATTCTGACCCTAATGCATATAATAATAATAATAATAATAATAATAATAATCAAAGTCCTTTCTAAAAAATTTAACTAAATATAGAAGTCATTAAACATTATAAGAATAACTCTTTGTTTGCTTGTAGGTAATACAAATGTATGACTATATGAGTATGTTCTCTATTGTTTTAATTACTTTAAATGACAATCAATTACCTCCTCCTCTATTATATTAGGGAAAAAATGTTTTTAGGTTTTAATTATTTTTTATTAATTATTATCAATAAATCACAATAATCATTCAAAAAATAGTTACAAACCATATATAATATGAAGTCCACAAGTATGAGAGTAATATTCAAACCGCACAAAAATTTACACTAAGGTTTGTCTTCTTTTAATTTTTCTACTTCTTTTTTTATTATTATTCTTATTTTGTCAATTGGATTTCATTGTTTTTGTAAAAGCCATATTTACTCTACACTATATATATATATATATTGTGGGGCCAGAAAGAGTCAGGCAACCCCGGCCCACTTCGAACCAGGCCCAAAGGCCCATGCCGAGGACGCGTCCAAGGTCTGAGGACGAAAGTGTAGAGCCCAGTGCTCAAGAAGTATTGCCGAGGATGATTACATCCTCGGAAGACCGAGATCAGAAAGTGAGCAAGCAGCTCATCCTTAAGGGGAATCTCCCCGAGCATCCAAGGAGCAAGTAGCAAGTACCAAGCACCGGACATGGAAGCATGGTGGAGGAGCAAGTCCCAGATGAACTGTCACCTTCACATTAAATGCCCTCAACTAACGCCCTGGCCGCATTAATGAGGATAGGACCTCTGAACAGTGCTGTCTTGGGCGCTGCAACCCACAGGGGGGATGGGAATGCGGCTGATGGGACAGGCTCTCAAGTGGAAACCGGGTTGATCAACAAATGTAGGGCTAGGATCAACTAAAAGAGAAGTATATAATGTAAGAAGTCCCTCTTGAGAGGGGGACGGAGAAAAACCAGAGAACAGAAATACTGTAGCAACTTATATTCTTTCAACCCTTGTAACCTTTCTGAAAAGAGATAATAAGAACTTCAAGCTCTATAAGACCCGTCCGAGGAGCCTTACTGTGCATCCCGACCCACGTTTAAGTTATCATCATTCACGTACAACCATGCACGACCGTTGCATTCCTCACTAGGGCCTAGCTCTTCAACCCATACTCTATAAATTCATTGGAGGGTTAGCTGGGCTTGGGTCCACTCTCTCAATCTGCGGGGAGTGCTCGAAACCGGTCCCTACAATTGGCGCCGTCTGTGGGAAGAACTTGTGCGCTAGTAAGGACAACAGTCAAGCATGGTAGGATCAGGCCCTCACCAAAGAACTCCCAATCGACTTGAACCGGCGAAGTCACGGCATCAGGGTAATTATGGCGACCCCGAGGGCGGTCAGAACGACAACAGACGATTTCGAGAAGGAAGCGTGCATACTTCAATAGCGAGCAAAAGCCAAGCCCGCCGGGACGGGCACGTTCCCCAGAAGCGCGACGATGGCCAGGACACGCGATCGGAAGAGGCCCATAGCCACGCTTCCCAGAAAAAGGATGATAAGGTGGCCATGCAGCGAGAGATAGATGATCTGAAGAAGAAGCTGCACCGTGCGCAGCGAAGACGGTCCGAACCCAGCCCTGACCTGCCCTTTGACGACGAGAGTGATGACGAATACAGGTAAAGGTCAAGGACGCCCCTCAGCGAGACTTTCTCCCATGAGGAGGAGCGCTACCAGAGGCGTAGGCGTGCCAACCCAACCCCCAGGGGCTTAGGAGGTGACGCCATGAGCAAGGCGCTGGATCAGCTCTCTAGGTCGCCCTTCACGCGTCGTATAGAGGAGGCGGAGCTTCCTCGGCAGTTCCAGCAGCCAACCTTCATTGCTTACAACGGCAAAACGGATCCCGTGGAGCATGTGAGCCAGTTCAACCGGAGGATGGTTGTCCACTCCAAGAACGAGGCGCTGATGTGCAAAGTCTTCCCATCCAGCTTGGGACCTGTGGCAATGCGGTGGTTCAACGGTCTAAGGACGAATTCCATAGACTCGTACAGACAGCTGACCCAGGCTTTTGGTTCCCGCTTCGTCATGAACAGCAGGCCTCCTCGGCCCATGAGCGCATTACTGTCCCTATCCATGCGTGACGGGGAAACCCTCAAGGCTTATTCGGACAAGTACTGGGAGATTTACAACGAGTTGGACGGCAAGTATGACGCCGTCGCCATCAGTACATTCCAGAATGGGCTACCAATGGGGCACGGCCTGAGGAAGTCCTTGACCGGAAAGCCCGCCACCAGTGTGCAGCAACTGATGGATCGGATCGACAAATACAAGCGGGTGGAAGAAGATATGCTACACGGCAAAGGCAAGGAGAAGGTTATCCCTCAAGAGAGGAGGGATTTCAGGTCGGACCGGTACAGCAACGCCCGCCCGAGGAGGGATTTCGGTGGGCAATCCGGGGCGACCAATGCCCAGACTGTCGGCGCCGTATTCCGAGAACCCGTTCACAAGGTGCTGGAAAAGATAAAGAACGAGCCATTCTTCAGGTGGCCGACAAAGATGATTGGAGAGCCTGATAGGCGCAACCAGAACCGTTACTGCCAATACCACCAGGACCACGGACATGCCACGGAGGACTGCAGGAACCTCTAGAACCACCTGGACCAGCTAGTTCAGGATGGAAGGCTGAAGCACCTTCTGCACCATTCCAGCGGCCAGCAGGGCCAGACTTACCAAGAGCCTCGGAGGGACGCCGCCATGGGGCAGCCCGCTGAGACGATCAACATAATCTTGGCCGCGCCAGGAAGAACAGGCACACCCCCGTTGCGAGTGTTGTCTGTAGCCCAACTACCCGCCGAGGACCTTCGGACGGGGCCGAAGAGGTCCAGGAGGAATCCTCCCCCAGCATTGAGTTTCTCGGAGGAGGACAAAATCGGGACCATCCAACCATACAAGGACGCCCTAATCGTCACCCTCAGAATCGGGGGCTATGACGTGAAAAGGGTGATGGTGGACGGTGGCAGCGCAACCGAGGTCATGTGTCCAGACCTCTACAAGGGGCTGGGGCTAAAACTGGAAGACCTCACACCTTATAGCTCCTCCCTAATGAGCTTCGACGGAAAGCTCGTCATCCCAAAGGGCGTGATCAGACTGCCCACACAGACAGGCCCAGTGGTGGTGGAGGCGAACTTTGTAGTGGTGGACACATACTCCCCCTACACGGCCATCGTAGGAAGGCCCTGGCTACACGCTTTGGGAGGCGTAGCCTCCACCTTGCACCAGAAGGTGAAATTCCCATCAGGGGACCAGGTTCTAGAGATCCGTGGTTGCCAGCCTACGGCGAGGCAGTGCACGGTTGCCGCCATATCCTATCGGCTTGATGCACAGCCCTCGGCCCCCGCCGAGGAAGTTTCATAGCAATCAAAGACCCCGGTGGCGCCTCCCGATACAGCTGCCGAGGATGCCAAATGTGAGAACCTGGAGAAGGTGGTAATTGGCGATGATCCAGAGAAGTTCTTCCAGGTCGGAACCCAGCTGCCTCCACAGGAGAAGGAGGAGTTACTTGAGTTCCTCAAAAGGAACCTTGACGTGTTCGTGTGGGACCCCTGCGATGCCCCTGGGATTGATCCATCCTTCATCTGTCACCACCTTAACGTCAACCCATCTGTGATCCCCAAGCAGCAACCACCTCGGCGCCCGTCAAAGGAGCACGCTGATGCAATCAGGGAAGAGGTCAATAAGCTTAAGCGCGCGGGGGCTATCAAAGAAGTCTTTTACCCCAAATGGTTGGCCAACACAGTGGTGGTCAAGAAGAAAAGTGGGAAGTGGAGGGTTTGTGTAGACTTCACAAACCTGAACAAAGCATGCCCAAAGGACCCTTCCCAATGCCACGAATAGACCAGCTAGTGGATGCGACGGCAGGCCATCCTCGGATGAGCTTCCTAGACGCCTTTCAGGGTTATCATCAAATCCCACTAGTTTTGGAGGACCAAGAGAAGACAGCCTTTGTGTCGCCCATCGGGAACTACCACTACAAGGTTATGCCATTTGGCCTGAAAAACGTCGGATCCACCTACCAGAGGATGATGACGAGAATGTTTGAGCTGATGTTGGGCAAGAGCATCGAAGTCTATGTTGACGATATGGTGGTGAAGAGCAAGCTGGTGTCCGAGCACTTGGAGGACCTCGGCCGCACATTTGACGTCCTAAGAGAGCACAAGCTCCGCCTTAGTGCCTCAAAATGCTCGTTTGGCGTAAGCTCTGGCAAGTTTTTGGGGTACATGATCACCCACCGTGGGATCGAAGTCAACCCTGACCAGATCAAGGCCATTCACAATTTGAAGCCTCCGCAGAACCCCAAGGAGATCCAAAAGCTTACTGGGATGATCGCGGCGCTGAACTGATTCATTTCCAGGTCGGCCGACAGGTGCAGGCCCTTTTATCTCCTGATCAACAAATGGAAAGGATTTGAGTGGTCCGAGGATTGTGCCGTAGCTTTCCAGCAACTCAAGGAGTATCTATCCCGGCCGCCTATCATGTCCAATCCCGAGCCCGACAAGGTCCTATACGTCTACCTTGCGGTGGCGCCCCATGCAGTGAGCCTAGTACTGGTACGAGAAGACAATGGCGTCCAAAAGCCAGTTTACTACGTCAGTAAGTCGCTGCACGAAGCGGAGGTCAAATACCTACCCCTGGAGAAGGCCATACTGGCGGTGGTCCACGCCACGAGAAAGCTCCCCCATTACTTCCAAGCTCACACGGTGGTTGTCCTAACCCAATTGCCCTTGAAGTCTGTACTCCGGACCGCTGATTACACAGGAAGAATCGCGAAGTGGAACACAATTCTGGGAGCTTTTGAGGTCAAGTACATGCCCCGGACCTCCATAAAAGGCCAGGTTCTAGCGGATTTGACGGCCGAGTTCGCCGAACCAGTCGTAGAATTGACAGCCGAAGAGAAGAGCTGTGATGAGAAATCAGTTGGGGCAATCTCCATCCCGAAGTCACCATGTTGGAAAGTATATGTGGATGGCGCGGCAAACCAAAGGGGGTCCGGAGTGGGGCTGGTCCTAGTATCCCCTGAAGATCATGTCATTGAGAAATCCCTGAGGCTCGGATTCACAGCCACAAACAACGAGGCTGAGTATGAGGCATTACTGCAAGGGATGATCATGGTGCAAAAGATGGGAGGAAAGTCGATAGAGATGTTCTCAGACTCCAGATTGGTGGTAGGGCAGGTGAAGGGGGAGATGGAGGCCAGAGATTCGAGAATGCAAGAATACCTGAGCCAGGTCAAGCGCTTGCAGTTGGAGTTTGGCCCCTTCAGCTTGTCCCATATTCCTAGGAGTGGGAACAGTCATGCCGATTCACTTGCCACACTCGCAACCTCTTCGGCAGGGGCTCTGCCTCGGATCATACTTGTGGAGCACCTGGAGAGGGCAAGTGAAGTGCCAAAGGAAGTGACCCCCGTCCATCAAGTTGTGATGGGTCCCAGCTGAATGGACCCCATAGTGAGATTCCTCAAAGATGATGTCCTGCCTGAGGAGAGGTCAGAGGCAGAAAAGATACGAAGGAAAGCTCCTCGGTTCTGGTTGTCCGAGGATCACAAGCTATACAGGCGGTCCTACTCTGGGCCATACCTTCTATGTGTCCACCCCGAAGTGGCAGAGTTCTTGCTCGAAGAGCTGCACGAAGGAATCTGTGGGAGCCACACAGGGGGGAGATCCCTGGCTCACCGAGCCATCACACAAGGATACTGGTGGTCGGGAATGCAGCAGGAGGCCCAGGAGTATGTCAAGAAGCGTGACCAATGCCAAAGGTTCGCCCCAAACATCCATCAGCCAGGAGGGGTCCTCAACCCTTTGTCCAGTCCATGGTCGTTCGCCCAATGGGGCTTAGACATTGTGGGACCTTTCCCCAAAGCACCAGGGAATAAGAAGTATTTGTTGGTGTCCACGGACTACTTCACCATGTGGGTCGAGGTCGAGCCACTAGCCAACATCAGGGACGTAGACGTGAAGAAATTCCTTTGGAGGAACATAGTTACACGGTTCGGGGTCCCTCATACCCTCATCTCGGATAATGGGCTCCAGTTCGATAGCAAGGCCTTCAGGAGGTACTGTTGTGAACTTGGGATCACAAACAGATACTCAACGCCAGCCTACCCCCAGGGAAACGGACAGGCCGAGGCGGTCAACAAGGTCATCGTCAACGGGCTTAAGAAGAGACTGGATGATGCCAAGGGGAGATGGGTAGAAGAGCTGCCCCACGTCCTCTAGACGTACCAGACTACGCCCCGGTGCTCAACGGGGGAAACACATTTTGCCATGACTTATGGTACGGAGGCAGTGATCCCCCTAGAAACCAACTTCCCGATACTAAGGACGAGCTCCTTCACCCCAGGCAGCAATGATGAACTGCTGGGGCGGAGCCTGGACATGGTAGACGAACGAAGAGAGCAAGCAATGATCCAGCTGGCCTACTACCAGCAAAAGCTCAAGCAAGGATACGACGCCAATGTAAAGCTCAGACCACTAGCACCGGGAGACCTGGTGCTGAGAAAAGTCGTAGGAGCTGCCAAGAACCTTTCTTGGGGAAAGCTCGGACCCAACTGGGAGGGGCCCTACCGAATCACCTCAGTAGCAGGGATAGGAGCATACTATTTAGAAGATTTAGATGACAAACATGTACCTCGTCCATGGAATGTAAATAACCTGAAAAGGTATTACTATTAATAAAGAAGTCTCTTTTGATTCAGATGTTCTGCCTATCATGATCACACGTCTCGTGTCCCAACGACAAATATATTTGGGTGCTAGACAAAACCTAGGTCTTGCATGGTCTAAGGACTCAAGCCTATGGGGAAACTAGTTACTTACAGCCAATTGAAGGTAGCATTGTACCTAGGTCTTGCATGGTCCTCGGACTCAAACCTATGGGGAGCTAACCACTTATATCTGGGTGCTAGACAGAACCTAGGTCTTGCATGGTCCAAGGACTCAAGCCTATGGGGAAACTAGTTACTTACAGCCAAACCGAAGTGTCAGACAGAACCAAGGCACTGCATGGTCCTCGGACTCAGGCCTATAGGAAAACTAACTACTTCAGGAAACTAAGTGTCAAGCAGGACCAAGGCTCTGCATGGTCCTTGGACTCAGGCCTATGGGGAAGTTAACTACATTGAAGAGATCCTAAGTGTCTACCCGAAGAAATTCTACCTGGTCCTTAGGAAACGAAAGGTGCACCCGAGCATACATGCCCTCGTTATGATAATTGATGCCGCGATTGGCCGAGATGCAATTGAAGTAAAAATCATACAAGTAAAGAAAAAGCGGATAGCGTGCAAGTAAGCAAACAGCCACAACAAACTGAAAAAGAAACAAAGCTCTCATTTCATTAAGTCCAAAAGAATTACACCAAGGAAGTCACATTACAAATAAAAAAAAAGGGAAGAAAAAGATGCAAAAAATGAAGTGAGGCAGGCGGAGGCGCCAAGGTGCCTAGTCCTTCTATTTAGTTGCCCGCTTCGGTGGGTGGCTGGCCCATTGCTGCCTCAGGGTCCTCTGAGCCCTGACTGAGTAGGATGGCTTGCAGAGGCACGGCAGGAATAGCTGCCCCCTCAGCAGAAGAAACCTGGGCACCAGGGGAAGGCTTTGCAACCTGCTGAGGCGTGTCCTCGTTAGAGCCGTCACTCAATTCAACCACCACGGGAGGATTACTCCCTTGGACTGGCTCACCAGTGGCTCCAGCATCCGAGGCCCCCTCGCCTGGAGTAGCAGCAGTTTCCACCGCAGCCTCCTCGGCCTCAAAGGCATCTGGGGCAGCCTCGCGGATAACAGGGGGGTAGTACACGCTCTCCTCCTTCCACAAGTCAGAAGAGGCCTCCACCCCAGCTTGTCTGAGGGCCTCACTCCAAGTTTCGGAGCAGTAACGCCTACATACCCCAAGGACTTGGGATTTGTAGGCAGCTGCTGTCTTAGTTGCCCCGGCAGTATAGGCTGCCTCCTCAACTTCCTGCTTGGTGGCCCAGGCCTCCTCCCTGCCTTGCTCTGCCTCAAACTTGGCCCTCTCGGCCTCCCCTTTGGCCCATTCAGCCATCCTCTTGGCCTCCTCAGCATCGGCCACCTTCTTTGTCAAGCCAGCTATCAGCTCCTCGGCGAGCTTCAGCTGCCCCTGTACCTCACCCAGACGCTTCGTCTGAGTTTCAGCCTGCCTCTGGGCGCCCTCAAGGCCTGACATCGCGCTGTTCCTAGCCTGGGTCATTGCCTTCAGCTCCTCCCTGGCCTTGGCAAGGTCCTCCTCGGAGGTCTTGAGGGTCCGAGTGGCCACCAAGCGCCTCTCGCGCTCTTCATCCATGGCCTTACCATGGTCATTGGCCGCCTCCTTCAGCCTGAAAGTAGTCTGGACAGCCTGCCAAACAAAACAGATACGTGATAATTAGCCGAGCTCAAAAAAGAAAGGAAGGCAGAAAAGACTAAAGCAAGAAAAAACACAAGTGTTAAGGGTCTTACCATCCCCAAATATCGCTTGAGGCAGAGGAAGACATCCCTACTCCTCATGGTCCCTAGCTGCGCCATGTCCGCGGGGAGGAGCAGGCATCTCTCCACCGCGTCGGCCACGTACGCGCCTTCGCCATCCTTAAAGTCCCTGAGTGAGGAGTCATCCCTCAAAGGCGCCCCACGGAGCATCGGGGTGGGGAGCCAAGCCTGAACCTCGGGCGGGGCAGCAACCTGTTTATCCTAGGTTGTGGAGCCTATCCTCAGCTGCTTCAAAGGCCGCCGAGTGTCTTCCCCCTCCCGCGTGGGCCCAGATTTGTCCTCGAGGATCCTCTTGCCCTTATCCTTCTTCGGCTTAAGATCAGCAGGCTTGTGCCTGGGCGGCGAGTTCGCCTGAGGCGCAGGAGGAGGAAGCTTGGATTGGGTTGAGGCCAACTTGGTCTGAGCAGGACGAGTCTTTGGAGGAGGAGGAGGAAGCCTCGGCTTAGACTTCCCCAGCTGCCCTTCGATTAGGTCGAGTAGACTGGGTTGGGCCTTCTTCTTGTAGCCCATCTCAAGCCGAGAAGATGTCTCTGACGCTAGGAGGTCTGCTTCGGTTAGACGAGGATCACCCAAGTCTCCAGAGGGGTTCTCGGACTAATAGACTTGCTCAAGAACGTCAAAATCGTCCTCGGCAGGACCAAAATCTGCAGCTTCCCCTTCCCTCTCTAAGTTCTCTTCCGCGGCCTCTGAGAGTGTGTGGGAAGAAGAGGGGACTGCTACTGTGACGCCTTCTGAAGTGGAGGGATCCTTGGGAAACTCGAACCCGTCCTTGGTCACTTCTATTTTCTGCAGCCGAGGATCCTTTGCTTTGATCACGTATTTGGGGGCCACAAATGATTTTTGGAGCGGAGTGTACCCCAAGATCTTATGAGCAGCTCTGACTTGGTGGTCTGCCTCGTTTTCAAAAGCAGCAGACCTGAGCGCCTTCTGCAAGTCTTCCCTATTGATCAAGCTGAAGTTGCGCGTGAGGGAGTGCGGATCTGCAAAAAGAAAACACATTCACATTAGTAACCAAACAGTACAAAAAGAAATGACGCAGGAAACAAGTCAGAATCTTTGAATCCCCTCCTATTCCCACTGCCCCACCTGGTGTCCCCTCTGTCGTCGGGCAATGAAGGCCATCGTGCCACGCTCCAGACACGATGAGAAAATCCTCGTTCATCCCCTTGTTGGACTCAGGGAGGCACTGGATAAGCCGGACCCTGTCGTCCCTCGTCCTCATGTAGTAGGACCTGTTCTTCAAGTGTTGAAGATTGTAGCAGTAGTTCACGTCGTGATAGGTCAACCTTAGCCCCATCTTTTCATTCAGAGCATCCACACTGCCCAGAATTCTGAACATGTTGGAGGCGCACTGGGTGGGGGTTAACCGGAAGTATGTAAGGTAACCCCTCGTCACCGGCCCCATGGGGATCCTCATCCCCCCTTCAAGGAAAGCAATGATGGGAATCACCACCTTGCCCTCCTGCCTCCGGAGGTACCACTCCCCTTCCTGACAATACCTCAAACCCACGTTGGCCGATATCTTGTACTCGGCGATGAATTTCTCCATCGCCTCCTCAGAGAAAACGTACTTCTTAAGCCTACCCATCCCAAATGACGCCTAAGAGAGCTAAAGGAGGAGCAAATAAAAGAGAAGGAGGAGCAGAGAGGAAAATAGCTCAGAGATGGATAGAGCGACTTACAGAAATAAGGAGGAGCTCCTCGGACAGGCTTTTTATGCTGGAGATGTAGATGGAAATTTGGCTGGACTCTGGATGGAGGCGCAAGAGCTCTTGATTGTGAATGAAAAAGGAGAAAACGGTTCGAATGGGTATTTATACCCTAGATGGAAGAGCCGCGCGAGTTTTCCCGCCCATAAATGCTAGGCGCATCCCCACCGTTTGATTGTCATCTGACCGTTTAACGTGGGGAGCACAAAGCCGCCCGAATTTAATGCAAGACACGTTACGCGCACCGAAGCGCTAGTAACGCACCTTGGACAGATGAAAAGGCCCCGACGCTGACGAGGGACAAGACTTGATTGGACACGGTGCAGGTCCGAGGATTTCAAAATCCTCCTTTCTGCCCGAGGATGTGGACAGCAAGATTTTGATGGGCTATTGTGGGGCCAGAAAGAGTCAGGCAACCTCGGCCCACTTCGAACCAGGCCTAAAGGCCCATGCCGAGGACGCGTCCAAGGTCCGAGGACGAAAGTATAGAGCCCAGTGCTCAAGAAGTATTGCCGAGGATGATTACATCCTCGGAAGACCGAGATCAGAAAGTGAGCAAGCAGCTCATCCTCAAGGGGAATCTCCCCGAGCATCTAAGGAGCAAGTAGCAAGTACCAAGCACCGGACATGGAAGCATGGTGGAGGAGCAAGTCCCAGATGAACTGTCACCTCCACATTAAATGCCCTCAACTAACGCCCTGGCCGCATTAATGAGGATAGGACCTCTGAACAGTGCCGTCTTGGGCGCTGCAACCCACAGGGGGGATGGGAATGCGGCTGATGGGATAGGCTCTCAAGTGGAAACTGGGTTGATCAACAAATGTAGGGCTAGGATCAACTAAAAGAGAAGTATATAATGTAAGAAGTCCCTCTTGAGAGGGGGACGGAGAAAAACCAGAGAACAGAAATGCTGTAGCAACTTATATTCTTTCAACCCTTGTAACATTTCTGAAAAGAGATAATAAGAACTTCAAGCTCTATAAGACCCGTTCGAGGAGCCTTACTGTGCATCCCGACCCACGTTTAAGTTATCATCATTCACGTACAACCATGCACGACCGTTGCATTCCTCACTAGGGCCTAGCTCTTGAACCCATACTCTATAAATTCATTGGAGGGTTAGCTGGGCTTGGGTCCACTCTCTCAATCTGCGGGGAGTGCTCGAAACCGATCCCTACATATATATATATATATATATATATATATATATATTTTTTTTTTTTTTTTTTTTTTTTTTTTGAGAAACTACTCTACACTATATTTAATTATGAAGTTTCTAGGGTATGTCATATATTCGATAGCCAATTTAAATGATTACTTGACAAAATTTTGTTTGAATAATTTGATAAGTTATGTTACATATCTTTGTTTATTGTTTTATTTATTTATTTTTAGTAATGGTAGTTTACTAACTTATGTGGTAAGAATTTTCTTTTGACGATTCACAAAATGATCCTTAACAAATTATTATTATAAAATTATTATTTTCAAATAAGTTTAACTACCAAATAATCATTAATAATATTCTCATGCATCGCGTGTGTCTACAACTAGTATAGTATAAAACTTGACTACAATTCTTCAAGTGCAATACATCAAGCATCCAATTAAATTTAGACATATAATTGTATTAAATTTAATATTTCTTAAAAAAGATAACACTATTTATGTTTTATTCATCAATAAAGATTTGTAAATAAATATGGAAAAAAAATTTCTAGGTTGTAGCTAATGACTACAACTTCCACTAAAAGAAAACAACATGATTACATATTTTGAAAATATAATTATTGCGTTGCATGTTTTTTATATTCTTAACACATATGTCAAATTTTGTGTCAATCTGATATTATTTACTATTTGTTCCATAAACTTATTTTTTATGTATAATTTTAGACTACAAAAACTTTTTTTTATTTTTGAGAGAAGACTACAAAAACTTAAAATTTAAACATTTGATTGATAACATAACTAATGATCTTTGATCTTCTTGAAATTTTGCAAGCATAAAGGATATAAGAAAAAATGTAATCCAATGATAGATTTGTCAAAATTCATATCTAATAAAAAAATATTGAGTGGAGTTGTAGTCATTAAGTTACAACCAAGTTTGTAGCCAAACTTTGTCCAATAAATATCTCATTTACCTTTTGACAATCCAATGATAGATTTGTCAAAATTCATATCTAATAAAAAAATATTGAGTGGAGTTGTAGTCATTAAGCTACAACCAAGTTTGTAACCAAACTTTGTCCAATAAATATCTCATTTACCTTTTGACAATTGGCGACACTTGAATTTATATAACTTTTGTTGTAAAACTTATAGTATTTCTATCATCATTCTTGTGTCATAATGTGGTCGGGGGTGTTTTGCGACAAAGGCCAAAAATGCAAGAACGACTCAGATCTCCCCTTGAGTTCTTTAAAAGTGATTATTTGTGGAGAGTATCAAGTCCAAAATTCCAATATTTAGCGAATAGAGGCTAATAATACTTTAACAAAGGAGAAATCAAAATTTCAATAATAAAAATACTGAAAAATGCATAGAAACACAACTGGTCCGAAATTTTGATCTACAGTTAGCGAGAAGAAGAAATTGAGAGAGGTTGTGAGGAAGAGAGAGAATGTTCCTATGTACCCATATTTCCACCCTCAAGCTTTGGAATTGTGAGAATGTCTCCTAGTTAAATGGGCTTTTGCTATAAAGTTTAATAACAAAAGTGCAAAAAAATGTATAAAAACAATAGGTCTGAAACTTCGATCCATAATCAGGGAGAAGAAGAAATTAAGAGAGGTTGTGAGGAAGAGAGAGAAGGTTCTCTTGTACCCATATTTCCACCCCCAAACTTCAGAATTGTGAGAATGTTAGTTGGTTGAACAAGTTTTTGCTCTAAAGTTTCAGCTCTAAGGGTAAAACATGGTTGGTTCCTTTTGAATCTGATTGGGGCATTTTGTATTGAGTTTGGGGTGCCTTTAGTGACTAGTTTTTGGTAAATAAAAGAGGTTTTGAACCCCCCCAAGGAATCAATCAAAGAGGTTATGGTCAAATTTGCTTTGATTGGGTAAGAGGGTTGGCTTGCTTTTTGCATAAGTTGGGAAATGAAGTGGCCTAAATTCATGGACTAGTGTTTCCTAGACATGACAGGTCCTTGGAGGTTACATTTGGTTGTTGTAGCATACAAGGCTAGCCATTTAGGGCCAGCTATGTGTTTTAGACAAAAAAAAAAAAAAAAGTGTAGAGCAAAAAAGTTGAGTCATAGTTAGCAAGAGTATAAAAGCTCTTTTGGAGTGAAAATTTTGAGTACAAGACCTCCTCCATGAGCTTGAAGTGCTACTAGTGTCTCTTGCCCACTTGGTAGCATGCATGGGCTAGGCTTACATAAAGGGTCCAAAAGAAACCATCCCATACCCTCCAAACCACACTTCCTCAATTTCTTCAATATTTTACATGGGCTTAGGTCATGCTTAAAAGAATAAATATAATACAATACAGAAATGGGCTTGTAGAAAAAAAAAAAAAAAAAGGTGCCGTGAATATGGGTGTGGGTGCCTTTTTGCGCTATTGAGCTAAGGCTTTCTACAGAGAGTAGGGAAGTGGGCCTAGCTCTTTCTGTGGTATTCCCTTGGAACCAATTTGTGCACAAGACCAAACACTCCAAACAAAGAGAAATATATATATATATATATATATATATATATGTATATCGTAATAGCAGAATAACTGTTAATTCGAGAATGTTAGCAGTAGAAATAAATAGTAATAACAACAAATATAATAACAAAAGTAAAAGGGTTCTCCGCAAGATATATACTAAAAAGAGCCCAAACTCCAACCCACTTAACCTTATTACCTTACAAGGCCATAAAGTTATGTAGTTTGGAGAATGGGTCAGAATAGCTATCCTATTGATTGAGATGTCAAAGAGGATGGTTTTGTATGAGGGAGGGAAAATGCTACTTAGCGATGTATGTTAAGTCTGCCGTGTATGCTCTACTGTCTCAACTCTCTATTCTCATTTACGTCTCACTTTCTTTACCCCTTTCTCTCTTCCTTCACTTTCAACTCCTTGTTCTAATTCTCTTGGGAAATGTGTTTCTTCACACCATTGTTTATGTTTCTCTCCATTGTTTGATGATATCATGTTCTTCTCTCATTCTTGTTGCCGTTTTTTCTAGTTCTAACAATCTTGTCCCCATATTCATGGGTACTATTCCTTTTATACCTAAGATCAAGCCCAGGTGATTTCCCTTCTTTACCCTTGTTTTCACCAATCATTTTGTCCACTGTAAGCATTCAGCCAATACCCACAACATACTGTTCTAGTTGTGTGCAGGTGGGCTCACTACTTTCTGGTCACTAGAAGTGGGTTTAGTCCCACTACTTGCTTAGCAACGAACTTCTTTCCACTTTTGGGCAAAAGCCAATCTGACCATAATACTATTATCTTTCTCTTCCCCATAACGGCAAACCCTCATTAATCTCTATTGTCCTCACTCTCTAACATGCATCAGATGGTTCCCACCAATTTCCTACCCATTTTGGTAAAGAAGCTTTCCCAACAAAGCATCTCCCAAAAGGAGTCTTGATAGGATACCAAAACTAGGTTTTTCCCCCCTTTACCAAACCACACCCTCTGTTCCTCTTTAGCCATGGGCCTTGCCTCCCTTGCATTGGCTGGGTTGCAGGTCAACAGGACTCCAAATTTGGCTTCTTCTTTATGCGTTTTCTATAGCTTTGGATTTTGTCTTGTTTCCTATTCACGCGTTTCTGCCGCTTTTGATTTTGTCTTGTTTCTTCATGCGCTTCTTGTTGCTATGGCGTTGTCTTTTTTCTTCGTGTGTTCTTGCCACTATGGTTTTGCACAGTTTCACCTTGCTTTACCTCTGCAAAATCAGAACTCATCATTATCCCTTTATGCAAGGGCATTATAGGCTTTCTACTATATATTGGGTTGGGCCTGTTGACCCCTTTTGCTTTTATTCACTACATTGGATTGGGCCTATTGACTCTCTTACTTTATTTTCTCTTCATTTATTCACTACATTGGGTTAGGTCTGCATACCCTTTTACTTTCTTTTCTCTTCATTTATTCACTACATTTGGTTGAGCTGGCGAGCCCTTTTGCTTTCTTTTTTCTTCCTTTAATTCTGTTGGGACTCACTTATTAGGCTCCATTTCATTATCGAAATACCCTTCTTTTTTAGGCCATCACTTGAACCTTATTTGTGCATTCTCTTCTCTTTGGACATTTAGAATATGGCCCGATTACTATCTCTTTGCTCATACTTTAACCCATCTCTTAGGACTTTTTTGGACTTTTCTCCTTATGGGCTTTTGGATGAAAATTTGCAAAAATAGGTATTAACAATGAGTATCAACAAATGTTAACCATCATGGAGACTACAATACGATTTTTTTTTGCATTTTTTGACTTAGTGTTCATAAAAGGCCCAATTTTAGTAGGAAATTCATAGTAAATTTGTGACATTATATATAGAAGGAAGTTAATTTCTAGACAACAGAGGAAAAATGTAGAAAGAATTGAACAAAATTCACATTTCTGGTTAGGAGAAAATTTTTACTGTAAGATGAAGAGCAAAGAGCAAAAGTAGCATATATACTACTAGTGACTGCATATTAATGCAATTTCTTTTTTTTGGCTTATGTTACTGTCCAAAGCTCTTTGAGGACTTTGATTATTCTCCTAGGTGCGTGTAGTGCCCCCAACCCACAAACATTCCAAAATGCTGGTTAGGAGTTTTGAATCCAAGACCTCATGAATCTCATGAGACCTAGAGAACTACTAGGTCAATCCCTCGGGGTTAAACATATTAATGTAATTATCTCTTGTAGTTGTCTCAAATCTCAATTCTTCGAGACGCATCTTCCAAACAAGTGGACCTTTAGGTGGCTTCTATAAAAGCAATGTCCTTCACTGCTTATCAGATGTAGGAATCAGTAATAACCAGTTTCCTGGTAAGGGAAAATTTGATTGGCTATAGAAACAAGTATTTACAAACTACTGTGTATACATTCTTCTCGGGGAAAAGGGATCCTCTCATTAGTGTGAAGTGGGGCAAACTGTCAACTCACTCTTGATCACTCGGGTGTTATATGATCCACAGAATCCACACTTATGATACAACCAGTGGAAGCTAGAGCTGCCCTTTCTATCACAGTCATTGCAGAGTATATCCTGGATGGCCATATGAACATTTTAGTTAGCATTTAGACAGGAGCTGTAAACAGAATGTAAATTAAATTTGCTAGATGGAACCTCTTTCATTATCATAATGATGCATCACACAAGTTGTATGAGGTGTGTGTCTACCAGTTCATTTTTCTGAAAATTCAACTCAACTAAACCTTAATTCCAAACTAATTTGAACTGTCTGAAAATTTATATTATTAGAGTAAAGAAAAAAAGTTATAATAAGATTTGCTTCAAATTTCTAAGACTTTGTGATCCAAGCGTACCCTCCAAACTGGACAAAAAAGTGTAAAAAGGAAATCTGATGTTGTAAGAAAATTCTTTGCATACTAAAGGTAAAGCATGGTATACTCTGGAAGGCCAACTAAATCAAGATCATCTAAAATTGCAAATCACATGGACTGGAGATAAACTTGCTGCCAAACATCATTAAAAAGAAAAACGATACTTCCAAACAAATAAAATCTTTCCAGCACATGAATGACTTCCATAAAGACAGAGCTAAAGTCATTATCCTTCCCTTCCAAAGGAATCTGATTATCAGTCTCCCTGTAGAACTAAATGCAACAGTTTAATCTCATTCACTTGCTCTCATTTTTTTACTCACTCTCTCTCTCTCTATATATATATGTGTGCATGTGTGTGTGTGTGTGTTTATCTACATCCATGTTTATGTGCGTGTAAGATTTAGAAGCAGGGTACCTGACAACGATCCCTATATTCCTCTGGAAGCTCCTCAGCAGTCAACAATGCGTCAAGCATGCCAAAGTAGACCTGAGTTGGCATTTTGGCTATAAGAATTTTTTTTTTTTTTTTTTAATAAAAAGCACTAAGTTGGTATAGGAAAGACAGTGAAGTAAGATGCTTCTGATATTCTTCTGCAGGTACATGACAAAGCACCTTTGAGAATCTTTTTTTCCCCACACAAAACACTGCCTATGCAGAACCATACTATATACTATTCAGAAACACTCAAAACAATATCAGATTAACAAAGGGGTGAAAGTCAAAAAGAGAATTAATTTTATAGTTCTAATGCAAAATCGTAATATACAATGGATTATCAGATATTACATTAAATTGAATACAGTACAGAAATTTGACACAATGATTAATGAGCCTATTAATTGACACTGATGAATTATAGACTCTGTATGGTAGAAACTGACACTGACTTGCTTATTGATGCATTACATCCTTAAATGCAAATAATGCCATGAATGATGATAATAATATATAAATATATAAAAAAAATTCTAGGGCTGACATGGGAGCTATTCTATTTTATATACGTATATACACACATACATGTGCATGTGCATGTGCATGTGCATGTGCATGTGCATGTGTGACATTTTCATCACCTTTTGTACTAATATATCAAGTATACATTTACCTTCTGCAAGAAATACAAAAAGTTCTTATACAAGTCTCAGATAAATTATCCTACTAGACATCCACATGGAAGAAAAGTTGAATCGGCTTGTGAACACAGCACCATGTTAGTGCTGAGATCAATATAAATGTATACTCATTCTTGATAACAATTAAGGGTAAATTTGTTAAAAGAGCGATAGTAACAATATTGTAAAATATGCTAATTGGAGAAATTAACTTCTTGTTTCTTGAAGATTGAAGGAACAAAGAATCCAATTCTAAAATAGGAACAGAATTTCATTCATTGCCATGTTTTCCCCAAGTAACCAACAGGTCACCAATTTCAGCACCATATACCAGATAAATACAATTTTAACATATTAATAATAGAAACCTCAGTCAGGTGGTAATTGAAAGGGGGAAGAGTTCTCTTACTGCCATATCTCCTAAAGATTTGCTGCAGATTGGACAAGTGTAATGACTGCAAGTGTATGCCTAAGAGAACAAAACAAGGTTTGAGATTAAAATCAACCACTTCTCTCCAATTCTTTTCAGGACAGATAAAAAGATGAAAAAGTCAAGGACAGTTTGGCAGAACAAAAGTGTGGGATAGACAGAGACCTGAAAGCAAGCTGAATGCATATAATGACCACAAGGTAGACCTCTGACTGTATCACTTGATGTGAATAAGAAATCGCAGCAGATTGGGCAGTTTGTTTCTAAACTTTTCTCCAGACACTTGTGGTTCACTAACTTTATTCCCAGGCAACAATTGCATGTCATGCAATGAAAATAATCTATTCCAAGACCTCTCCCAAGACGGCATAAATTGCAGAATGGGCAGTGATATACAGTCCTAAAGCAAGCAAATAAGTCAGTGTTTTTGTACAAGCACACAGTGTAATGAACCCCAAAATTTAAAAGCCAAGGTTTGAGAAATCAAATTACACAGCTCAATTGTTGTTTTTCACAAAAAAATATTATCAACCGGAAGTCACTGGTATTAATGTGAACAATAATTTTAATTCTCAATTTTCCATTTAAGTTACAAACAATATTTACATTATTTTGTCTCCACTTATAAAGCTCTTAGGCCAGGATAGTTTAGCCCAGTAAACCTTTTTGTACCAACCATTGTGTAAAGCATTTTTGTATAAGTTTAAAAGGGAAGAAAAGACACAAATATGAACAAAAGAACATTCTTTATAATAGTTTCCGGAAATCTCTTCATCTTTTATCCAAAAATTACAGAGAAAAGGATAAAAGAGAATGATTCAACTGTACTTTAATACCATTGTAATTTTTGGTTTTTTTAGCTGGCTGAATTTAAATGCTCATGATAATTATTAAGTTAGAATCTTAAATTTCCAATAAGAACTCGTGTACCTTTCATCATCAAAAAATTTACATATATTGCAATAATACTTGGCCATGGAAAATTCATTGCACGAAGGTGTCATACATATTGGCCCAACTGCTTGAATGTTCAAGCAACGCATGCACATCATTTCTGATGTTGCTTTCCTGCAATTATAAAACAGAACATCAGAAATGAATGATTGCTCCTTTTTTCTTTCTTTTTTTTCTTGGTAAGCAAAATATGCAAACAAAATCACCTGTCCATAGAATGATCGCTCACATTGTCATGGCAAAATCTACATGTAAACAACTTGCCACAACAAGCAGCACGCAGTTTGCAGTTTCTTTTGTAATGCTCACACCCAAACACTCGTTTCTCAGGATCTCGGAATGATGGTGAGCATTCCACATCTTCACCATTAGAAGTTTCCCCAGCTACTGATTTTGGCAACTTCTGCTGAGCTGCTATCCAACGACTAAAAATGAACCAGGAAGTAATAATAATCAATGATTCGTGACCAAGAGATGAAGCACTTTAAGATTCCATGAACTGGTTATTTATATCAGACTGAAGATAAATAAAACCTATTTGAAAATCTCTAAATAGATTATTAGCATTTGAGCTAACCTAGTCATAAGATTCTGAACAAGATACGACTTCCTCCTAGGATCAAGAGTCGAGTCCTGATAAACCTTTCTGATCTCTGACTCAAGCTCATTTTGATTCATACGGAAAATATCCTTCCAACCAGGCTTGAACATCTGATCACTCTGGTCCAAACTTTCTTGATATTCTATACCGAGAACAGAAAACATTGAAATCAGTTCAAGCCATTCCTCCAAAAAAAATTTGCACTTGACACATGACTGAGCACAAGAACAACAATAAACATATAAACATGTGAACTTGAAACTATGCAGTTCTCAGCAGTAACAAAATAAAAACCTCTTTGATAGGTGCTGGTTTTCAATGTTTCAGTCTCTGAAGTTGACCCTGGACTTCCTTTCCAACACTCATTAAGCCATTCATTGAACATTGTGTTTTTGGTTGCCTGTTTCCATGTGTCCATCATTTTGTTCTGTTCATCCTGAGTAAGTGCAGAAGTTACCCATGGCAACATCGATTGTAGCACTTCAGCACCTGTAGTCCCAATTATGCGACCCACTATTTTGTCTTGCTCCTCCACAGAGAAATGTCTGCCAAACAATGGCCACAGCTCAAGTTCTTCCCTGAAAATATGCTGATCCAATGTCACTCTTATTGATTTGCACATTCCTTGAAGCTTAGTAGCTAGCTCGTTGTACTTCCTAACAGAATCACTACCATGGGCAGAAGAAAATCCAATGTTATTTCCAGCTAAATCCTCTGTCTTATGTGCCTTCTGCAAGCTTTCAAGAAGTTGTGAAAGCTCATGAAGAACAGAAGATATATCTTCAAAAAATTTCTCTTCCTGCTTATGGTCTAGTGTGTATGAGTGACTCACATTATGAAGTGCTTCCTTGGATTCCAAGGCTGGAAACACAATATCATCTTCAGCATTACTATGAGCTCTATATAAGCCCCACAGCAGACGAAATCTTCCAATGAACTGCCGAAAGAATGTCTCATCACAGTCACTAAGCTTTCCAGATTCAATGTCTAAATACTCCAAGTCTTTGCGTATGGCTTTATGAAATTTAAATATGTTATCAATCGGTCGTTCTGCACGCCCAATATCAGAAGAGCTATTTTCTGTTTCCCAGACAAAAAGACTGGAGTTAAGAGATGGGGCAGAAGAGCTGAAAGACAAGGAACGTAAAGACTTAGCAGTAGAAAGAGAACCCAACCCCAGATTATTATTGTTTACACCTAAACCAGGTACACAACAAGTTTGATCACTACAACATTGTTTCTGGACATTGAAAGTCTTTGAAGGTGGGTCAGGAGCATTGCCATTCCTGCATAACACTGATACATTATTGTTGAATGGCCTTTTGATTGCATCTGCTTCAGCTGATATTGGGCTGTCTTTAGCAGACAATGTGGAAGCACATGCACAAGATGATCTACCAAAATTTTCTTCAATATCAGCAAAAGTTTTAGCAGGGCAGCAACCAGTTGCATTTGGAGACAAGCACAATCCTTGGTTACGAGCCTTGCAAGCCCAACCAGAAAAGAGGGTTACCAGAGCTTTATCTGGTGCTGGAGCTGAATCAAAGAACCACTCATTGTCAGGTTTATACTATGTAATTATAAATTTGTTGAATATTATTTGTTTAATATTCTTTCTAGAAGCAACTATATAGGAAACAGATGTAGAACCTGCCAATTGCATGTTTTCGAGGAATTTGCGGGCTTCATCTTCAGTCAATGATCCTACCAGCCATGGCAAGACACGTTCAATCAATTTCAAGGGCATCATGCATAAGCTTTGATACAAAAGTTCTCGCTGTCTTTTGATGCTGAAGTTCTTTCGAGCAAGTGGAAGAACCTAGATATGTGGGTAGGTCAGCAGAGATCTTAAGGAGTCAATGGGGATGTTTATTATTATAAGTTTCTAGTCGTGCAACCCTGATTAAGCCATTTACTGAAAAACAGTAAGGCTTCAGATACCATCTTTAGTTAGAAACAGGAACATAAAATACATTTTATCAACCTCCCATGAGCTACTGATCACTGTCATGTATTATCATACTGCTTAACTTCCACAAAAACCCAATTACTACAATTATTGCTGCATAAACTCACAGCAGTTACCAAGCATCCCCAGAATAGCTTATTACATCAATAGGGAACTCACCTGAACTTCCTCATTGTAGAAGTGCCGCTGTGTAGTTTCCATAATATGATCAGCATGTGAGCATAATTTTGCATAAAACTCAGAAGCTGAAGTTGAGGTTTCTCCTGCACTTTGTATACTTTCAATCAAATACCTAAACTCATTGAACTGGCTTTCTTCTTCCGCATGCTCCTGGAAAAAAGAAAATTCTCCATCTACTGCGGGAAATATAACCTTGTCCTCAGCAATACTGCAACCAGATGAAGAAAAGTGGGGTAAATTATTGTGCTGCAGCAGTGCCAATTATTAAACTTCCACTCCAGCAAACCTCTGGCACAAAAAAAAAAATTGCAAAAGTAGGTCATATTTTAGTTTCATGGTGAACATATGAATGAGTCAGACCAGTTCTGAATCAAATTACCAATGGAAAGATTATTGACAATCATACAGAAGATTACTTCTGGAGTGCAGACAATTACACCATCAGAGGTAGTGGATCATTCTTTAAATGGAACTTTGGCTTGAGCATTGTTTTCTTTCTAATTTTCCCTAGTCCCTCTATTGACATCTTTATAGTTGAAAATTTGAAATAAACATGCCAAAAAAGGATTATACCAGCATAATCAGATAATGAGGGAGCATGGAAAAAAAAAGGGCGCCGGGGGGGGGAGGGGTGGGGGGGGGAGCACAGAAGAGAATGAAGAAACAGAGGCCCTGACAGTAACTAGAGCAGTAAACACATTGATATTTATAAACACAATCCCTACCCCCTACCCCACCCCCATGCACACCCAAAAAAAGAAAATGAAGCTTTCATTACATTAAAGTAAAGACCTAATACCCTAATATGTCAGCTGCATGATAAAATGATAAGTGGATACCTGTGAAAGATGCAAACCTCAGCAATAAATTGCAACCTCTCATTGAAAGCTGATAGATTAGTGAAATCTCCAGAAAGTTGTATCTTCCTAGCCTCCTTGGCTATCTCATTCAACTCTCTTTTAATAGCATTATGCCAGAGCAATATTTCATTTATTGGATGTGTTCCAGTGGTCTCTGAAACATCAGTAACTGACTCTAGGTATTTCCTTTTCCCAGTCCTGGTAAACTCACAAGCACAGTTTACTTTCTTTAGTTGAGAAGCCAATGTGCTTGCATTAGAATCTAAGCAACTTCGGAGCTGAGGATTGTCTACATAACTTCCAGCTGTGTTAGTGCTGCTCCTCCCTTCCACCCAGGTAAAAATGACCTTCAATAGCCAAGAGCTGTCATCAGACAAATGTACCTGGCAAATCATATACAGAAATAATTAAATGCTCTGAAACCGAAAATTCACCTCTTGAAGAAGCTTTTCCGCTGGGACTATCTTGTTTAAGCACTTCCGCAGATCCTTATATTCATCGGGTGAAATGGAGGTTGAAATCCATGGAAGGAACTCTGCCATCATATTCACTGGAATGCTGCACAAGAATTGCCAGACCAAAGATGCCTGCTCTTCAAGCGAAAACTTTTCAATAACCAAGGGGAAGACCTAGCATAATGAAAGAAAAAAGATTAAAAGCAAAACAGGAATATATATGTATATATATATATATATATATGGGTAAAGAGATATTTAAAGAGTTGACATTATTTCTACTCTAATATTGGTAAGAAATTACTCTCAGCCCTATGGCTTAAATACATTTGAAGGGAATATATATCAATATCTTGACAATATTGACGCATATTTCCAGTCATAGGTGATAGGACACACTATTCAAGCATGCTATGCAGCAAGAGACACAACAAGGACATGGCAGCAAATCTTGATCTCCATGGATATCAGCTTACTTCCATTCCTTTTTTGGCGGTCCTCTCTTGAATACTTATCTGAACTTGTGCAACACCCTCTTAGAGCCCTTTAAAAAATAAAATTGTCCCCCCCCTCCCCCAAAAAAGAAACCCTCAAAATGCTGAAAACCTTGATCTCTTCAATCTTAAAATTAAATCTCTCCTATCTATTTATCTACCTATATATAATAAAATTTATTATTTTAGTTATAAAACTCGCCAAGATTAACATTTCATTAAGAAAGTAGCCATTTCTGGCAATATAGACAGTTTTCAAGGAGTTTCAATGCTGTGGCTAACTATGAATCCTATCCTAAAGAGACAGCTACTACATCAAAGATTTTGGAGTTTCACAAATTCAATCACAAATGTGCATGGGTATATTTGCTGAGTATGTATAGTACTTTAACAGTCTTCCAAAGTCCCATCAACTAGATATTGTAAACTGGTGTCTGCAAAATGAGAAATTTTAAGTTGGGTCTTCAAATTATTCGTGGCATTTTTCTGCCGGTAAAAGGATGGGGATTACCACCAATGTGAGTGTTTGTGGCTTTCACATGAAAAGATGGTCCTTAATAACTGCCCAAACAATGTCAGCTCTGGATAATGATAATAAGAGGGTTAAATAAGTCGGACACAGACATAGAAAGTAGTATTCGACTCCAAAATCAATCTTGGAAAAAGAAAAGACAAACTTTATACGTGGTTTTTTTCTCTCCTCAGTCCACACAAACAGATCTAGTATATTTTCTGTAAGGCATGCACTTGATAACCAAATGCAACGTATGTGAACCACCAGTAAGAGAATGGTTGGACACCAAAACTTCGAATTGTTGGGTTCATAAAATATGCCTCAGTGCTCTCCCTCCATCACACCACACACAGCTACAGATTTTATTTATTTATTTTTGGCTGGAAGTGGTACACCTCTTGTACCTTATCATGTGTAGAAACTATATATTGCAATTCACAATATATATATATATATATATATATATATATATGCAACATGTGTTTTGGCATTGTACCCCTATTGGATATCACAGCTTTTAAACACTGATTTTCATCTCATGAATGGTCCAAAACTATTATCAGTAAAAAAAGTACTCAAACAAGAGTCTGAATACACAAACCAGAATGCAAAAAGCAGTAAATAAAGCTGTACCTGCTCCTCTTCCTTAGCCATGTGCTGGCTAACTGATGTCTGTAGAGCTCCTGTACAGGAAGCTAACTCCCTTGGAAAAATTTCATCATTTTGTGTGCAAGAATTTAGTAGCTCAAATAGGTGATCAAAAAGATTACTTTCACCCTTGTGTTCAAGGGAATACGTTTGTGCTACATTCTTCACACGTATATCAAGAGCCGGAAAGATTACCTGCAGTTTTAGGATATCATGCCATGACCACTTTTATATATAGCATAACAAAAGATAAAGACAAAGTCACATCATCCATGTAAAAGGATCCACTCCATTTGAAATTGATCCATCTCATGGTTTAGATTTGATAATACATATCTAAAGGTGTATCTATTGCTACATCATTTGAGAAGTGAAAGTATATACACAAAATAAAATCTTAACCACGAAATGGAATGTCTCCATTTCAAGTGAAACAGAGGTGATCGTGTTCCATCGTTAACATGTTGCAATGAATCATAGTAGATTCGGTAGCCATCTCACAGATATGCCAACAATAATAATAATAATAATAATGACAACAATTTTTTATTATTATAACAATTTGTCTATAGAATGACCTCAAGAATTAGAGTTTTCCTAATGTCACTTCACACAAAAACAGCAAGTGGCAGTTGGTGAAATTTTAGATTTTATAAATAAGATTTTATGGCCTTAGATGTCCCATTGCAGCCTATAGAACCATAAAAATGTCATGCAATGTAGAAACTCCAATAGGGAATACTGCATAATCATACTCTACAAGTAAAAACCAAGACTTTATTGCCATCAATAATATATTATTTTGATTTAGATGATAAAAGCTGTTTATAAGAATGATTTTCCTATAGATGCTTACATACGTTAAAACTTAGCATTCCAAAAATCAATATAATGTATGTATATGTCAACATATCAATTACTAGGATTCGGATTGAACAAGGCTAGTGGGCCCTACATTGAAATTATTCGAAGAAAAAAAATTCAAAGTGGTACACAATTTTTGAAAAAAAAAAAAAAAAATCATTCCACAATACCAAAGATATTCTTTTAGGATTTTCTGTGATAAAAAAGGGGCACATAATAAGCCCTTTTTGAAAATCTGTTGATTCGTTATCATATTTTTAATACTTCTAGATTGGTCTTTTGATGAACTTAACAAAAAGAAAGTAATTCGGCTTGCTCAGTTTCTCCAAATGATTTTTGAATCATTTGAAAATGCTGTCTTGGATACAAGCTTCAGACATGTATCCTTGACATGCGCTCAAGGAAAGAATTTAATTATGAAGAAAAAAAAAAAGATTTATCTATTCTACCAATTGCAAGGGCGTTTCCAATAGCAAGTTTTGTTAAAAGGTTAATATACATCCAATGGGAGATCAACTGTTGAATGATTACCACATCGAGAATGAGAGATATAAGTTAAAAATACATTACGGTTCACCTTTACATTATAATTTGTACGAGAATTAAAAAAAATTATTTATTTTATTACTTATATTAATTAAAATTTTCCAATTTACTTTTCCTGTATTTTAGTCTTCCCAAACTTTGACTAAGATCCTATCTCTGCTACTGTTCATCAATTTACCTTTTTGGAAAATTTGAATGAACCACTATCTAGAGGTGGACAAAATTAACCACTACAGTGTTAAAACGATTCTACGTCCATTTATATTCGATAAGTTATATGATTTTTCATCCAACAACTTTGGAGAATTTTCTCGGATTCCTTTTTTTTTTCAAGATTTCCCTCAATAAAATATAAGAAACCAAAAAAAAAGTAAGGAGAATCTCGTACACACAGAGATGCCTACCCAGAATAATCAGGAAATCTTTCCAGAGATGCCTAATAATCAGGAAATCTTTCCTGCTATGTTATGATTCACCAAAAACGCAAACACACTAAAGTCGGTGTTACTGTTAACAGAATAGGAACTTTTTTCTGTTAAGGTAGCTTAACAGAAAAAGATGCAAACTGAAATACTCCAAAGAATTTTATATATATATATATATATATATATAATATATTCAGATTACAAATCAATACAATAATCAAACACAAAACAATTATCGAACGAACATAAAAGCAAAACTGCAGTAACGATTTTTTTTTTTAAAAAAAAAATAGAAAACGCTTTTGCAGAGAGACGAATTATTCTTTACCCAAAAAAAAAAGTCCAGAATTAGGAAAAACCAGAAACAAAATTTTGATAATGCTGAAGGTAGCAATATCAGTGCAATTTTCTGTATTATATATATATATATAGAAAAGAAAATAATAATTATTTATATATTAATAAAATAATATAAATACATTGAGAAGAAAATTACGACGAAATATCAGGCTACAAACTTTCCCTCTGTATCGTTCATTTTCCGAGCAAACAAACAAAAGGCAGACAAAACGAATCATCAAAGAAAATGTACCTCGTCTTCAGCATTGGAGTGGTGTTTGTAAACCGATCGCAGAAAATGGTAGCGCTCGAGCAACGGCCTGATATCGCTGCGCTTCCCCGTGGCGAAGGCCATGGCAGATCGGTGAAGCGCGTCGAGCTCATTACGAATCGCTTTGTGAAAGAACAAGAAAATTAGAATCGGTGAACTCACCTCCGAGCTCCTCACACAAACAACAGCTTTCGTAGACGAAGAAGAAGACGAAGGCGAATCGACCTTGTTCACTGAATTCGGTAGCACCGCCACACCTCCCGGCGTCGCCATATCTCTCTTGGGAAAATTCTATCTGTTTGGTTTTCTTTCTCTCACTAAAATTTTTGTTTGTTTTTGTTTTTGGTTTCTGTTTTTATCTCTCTTAGCTTTGGCTATTTTCAGAGAAGTTTGGTTTTATTTCATCATTTTGGTTTGGTTTGGTTTGGTTTGATAAGAAGAGAGAGTTTGAGAGAGGAAGGGAAGGGGGTCTACTTTTATAGTTGAGTCTGTGCCACGTGGACAGAGGGG
Organism: Quercus aquifolioides; assembly: GCA_019022515.1. NCBI lineage: Eukaryota > Viridiplantae > Streptophyta > Magnoliopsida > Fagales > Fagaceae > Quercus > Quercus aquifolioides. Next base: position 35,889,317 of record CM032331.1, on the reverse strand, counting down.
GTGCCACGCTGGATAGTGATGTTTAGCCAGGGGTGGTCACGTGAGGGAAAGTCGCTGGGCACGAGAATGGCGTGAGAGAGCCTGAGAGAAGAGTGCGGTGAAAAAGCTGTTCATCCCTGCTGACGGGTGACTTGGCGACAAAGGCCACGGTGAAGAGAAAGTAAATACGGATTATAAAATCTCATGAAATTTTCAGATAAATGGTAAGTTTTAAATATTTTTACAATAATTTTATAATATCTTTTTTTTTATTATAGAGTTTTGACAATTTCATAATAAATTTAGGTTGCAAGATATTAATGGTTTTAATATGAGTTTATTACTTAAATTATTTTTTTACCCATCGGTAACAAGTTGCTATCTAAGATTTGTTGTAAAATTGTCGTAGCATTTCTAATAGCTTCACAATAATTAAAAAAAATTATAAATGGGCACAATAATCTTGTTATAAATTGGAGAAATGTTATGTTTATAATATTTTCACAACAACTTACTATCTACGATTTTTTGTGAAAATAGTACTTTTTTTTTAAAATTATAGTGGTTTTGTCCCCAAAAAATTTTGTTGATTTTGGGTAATTTCTTTTTATTTTCTTAATTTTTTTATTTATGATAATTATTATAAAAAATATTTTAAGATTTTATCTAGTTATTAGGAGAAGAACTATAGAAAAAATTATAGACCTCTCTAGTGACTAGTGGATATTTTGTGCCAACAATGGGAATGGCAGAAAAAGTAGTGTGGATGAGTGTAAAAATGTGGAAAAACTTTGTTACCACAATAGCAAAAAGCCAACTAGTTGGAGAATGGAATGATTAAAGGATTTCCTTTTATCTATAATTTTATTTGAGGAATCAAACATGGTATTCTTAAAAATATGCTCTTGTGCATGTCTAGGGAAAAAGTTATTCTTAATCTTATATTTGATTTGTTTAGAAATTTGGTGAGACATTTAGGAATGTACCATCTCCATATAAGCCTAAAACATCTCAAAATTTTACTGGTACTTTAAAACATCAATAATAGCACACCAAGAGTTCAAATAAAATTAATTAGAGAAAGATATAACTAGGGACATTCATCAGTCAACAATGCATTGAAGGTTGGAAGTATTTTTCCCACATCACTTACATCATTGGTTTCATGAAAATGTCTTGGATTCAAGAAAAAGCAGCAAATGGATGGATTGAACTCAAATTCACTACTCATATCAAACAAAGATAAATATTACGGATGAAGTGTTAGACATGTTGTCCTTCACGAGGATTCAATAAAGACAACAGGAATTCAAAAAGAAGGCATGTCCATGATCCTCTTCATATTGCGGACGAGCGTGAATCGCACATTGGCTTGAAGAAAAGCCAACATGATTTGGTTTAGGACCTTCTTGTTGGAGGCAATGTCAACATTAGGAAATGGTAAACTCTTAATCTTAAAGGATTTGAGGAAAAAAGGGAGAGTAATAATAGGTGCAGTTTTATGTGATTTTCATAACTTTTCTTCGACCGCCACATAGACCCCATTGGTTGGAAGAATTCGATACCAACCATTGTTGTTAACTCCATCAGATGCCAAAATCATTAGTCAGTTTGGTTAAATTCAAAGTAGTCGGCTTTTGTTAAACTCATAATTATAACCGTCTAACTCGGGGTCGAGGTTGGGGTTAACCTGCCAATCGACCCAACCACGACCAGTTTAGGATCGTGGAACACACCATCGACCGTGAGGAATACAAGTCATCACCACCAAAGACCGATTGTTCCAGTAGTAGGATCAGTCAAGACCACTTAAAGGTTGGTGGCATTGGTGTGTGGTGACAACGCTTCCAAACTTTGGTGTAGGCTCGTTGCATTTGATTGTTATCTCCCTAAATCTGTCTGTGACCTTTCCAGATTTGGTAGAGATGTCACCATATCCGTGGGATGTCGCTATATCTATGAAAAACAACAATATCGAAGGATGAGAACAGAGACTTGAAGGTGGTTTTGGTTGGATTGGTCGAAGATGAATTGCATAAGAGTAGAAGCACCATTCAACTGATCTAATTGGTTTCTGGATTTGAAGACCTATCGTCCAATTGATTGATCGGATCAGTTTTTTTTTTTTTTTTTTTTTGAGAAAGATTGATCGGATCAGTTGGTTTCCAGTTCGGCTCACCTCGATTTGGACAATATAGTTGGGTCCAAGTCTTGGATACACTATGATGGGATAGCAAAATTACATCTCTGGTTCGTCCAGCCGAGTCATCCATGAGGATGGGATAGCTAAAAAACCACAGACCGTCTGGACGGAAGAGTCGTCCACGTGCAAAGCACATGGACGACCACACAACAGTCTAACAAAGAGTCGTCCATAGGCATTGCACATGGACGACCACACAACACTTGGCAAATTCTGGAGTGGTTAATCAACCCGTGTTCATCGCCACCAATTTCTCCTAAGTACTTAACTTCCACTAGCGGTTGCAACTTCTGTAGCCGTTGAGGAAGTTATTTCTGGAATTCCTGATCTCCATAAATCTTGGGGAAGTTACTAAACCAATAACCGCTCTAAGGTTCTCTATATAAGGACCGGTCTGAATCAAACAAAGGCAGGTAGATTCTGAGATTTTACTCCTAAAAAGTTGGAACTCCATTCTTGTGAGAAACTAACTTAGCCATCGGAGGATTTTTGGCCGGTCTACCCCGATCTCCTTTGATAGCGTTTTCATTTTTACAGGCCTTCACTACAACCATCAGCCCATCGAAGCCGGAGTATTCAACCTACTGATTCTGTGAAGCATCACACTACATATGACTATGTGTATATAAAGACATGTATGTCAGTTATAAATTTTGTCCCTTTAACATAAATCCCAGTGATGAAGCGTGAACTCGTCAGTTGATCGTCAGATGGAAGCAACCTCCAACTTACAAAGGTGGTCACCGGTGTGGTGCCTGCCACAGTGCCTCCGATGCCAAAGTCAGTGTCAATTGCTATTTGAGAACGAACAATATAGAAATGAATCGAGCAAAAGAAGTCTCTTAGAGTGTATGTACCTTGTCCTTGATAATGGGTGGGCTTTATATATGTCTTCATGGTTTCTAGCCGTTGGAGTAGTTATGGAGGTCTTAATGCTCCTTTTGGTAACGTTTGGGGCAGTGTAATGAGGCCTCATTGTGCTCCAACGGTCCGTACAGTTGGCTTTGTAACCGTTCTGGGTTTAATGAACTGCATTGAATGGCCTGGGTGTCTTCGTCAGTGATGTGAACGACTACTTCGTCACTCCAAATGGTGTCTTCGTCCATAAGTGAGATCGTCCGTGAGGGACGGATTCGCCAGTCCCGTCACCCAGCTTTGCCATTATATCGATCAGTATTAATGTTTATGTCGGTACAATAAAACTAATTCAAATTGTTGAATTTTTTATTAAAAAAAACTTATAAATCATGTTATTTAAGTTATTAGATTGGGATAATGTACTTAGACTTATATATGGGTTTATAAAAAATGTGGATCTCAAATTATATGTTTATAAACATATAAATAAATACATACAAAATATATGTGTGTCAGGTAGATAAATAGTGATAATTCAAAAAACTGTACACCGATATTAACTGATACTGAAATATTTTATTTCTCTTCTAATACGGTGTGGGCTACCTTGGGTTGGTATCAATCAATGCTTGAACAATTGTGGGTATAAAAATAGTATCACACACCTCTTTTTTTTTTTTAAATAAGGCTGTGATTTTCATTAAAGAAAAGACAAATTGGCTTGAAATGCAATTTGAAGGTACGGAGGAACATCCTCCATCCATACTAGATTGAGAGATTTGCGACATTAATTAGTAGTATGTTTAGTAAGGTTATGGGTTACAGAATTGCATTAATGTCATACACGTGAAAAACTGAGAGGACTATAAAAAAAGAAGTTAGAACGTAGCATAAAATATCTTGCATCCCCCCCACCCCCCCCCCCCCCCCCCCCCAAAAAAAAAAAAAAGAGTTGTTCCATCAACACTCAAAAAGGGAAAATGATTAAAGTGTGTGTGTCTTTAGCAATTAGTTTATTTCTTAAAAAAAAAAAAAAAAAAAAAAAAAAGGAACAAACAGGAAAGGGTTTACATCAAATGAATTATAATTCTTATTCTTCTCGAGAGAGGTATTAAATGAGGGTATTTTTATCACTCTATTGAATATTCAATAAATATTCCTTAGTTGTGAGAACGTACTATAATTGTAGATATCCAGCTGTTTTCAAGGAATCCACATTGCCATGGAGATGAAGTTTAATGGAAATATCAAATATGGATGCATTTGATCATTTGAATTCTTGGAATTATGTGTCACCACCAAACAAGAATATAGGCAAAAGGGGATTCCCACAAATTCTGAAAGAGACCTATAACTATTTTCTTTTTTCTTTTTTCTTTTTTTTAGCAAATGACTATTTCTTTCTTAGGCTGCGTTTGGTTTGGCTTCAAACCACTTCCGAAAAGCATTTCCGGAAAATTAGAGTGTTTGGTTGATTTGGAAAATTTAGTCAACTTCAAACCATTTCCGTTTGACCGGAAAATAACCCAAAAATCACGGAAAACCATTTACGGAACTATTTTCACTTCAAATGACTTCCGGAAAAAATTGAGAGAGAGAGAGAGAGAGAGAGAGAGGAAGGAGGAAACAGAGAGAGAGGAAGGAAGAAACGGAGCGACCCACGAAGAAGAAGAGAGAGCCACGAACCCAGAGCCCAGCTCCGGCGACCCACCGCCACTCGGCGTCGACCCACAAAGACCCACGACCCACCGATCTTCGACCCAGACCCAGACCGAGACCGAGACCGACGACCCATCGCCTTCGACCTTCGACCGACGAACCATCGCGTTCGACCTTCGACTTCGAACCATCGCCTTCGACCTCGACTTCGAACCATCGCCCTCGATCTCGTCGACCTTCGACTTTGAACCATCACCTTCAACCTCGACTTCTAACCATCGCCCTCGATCTCGTCAACGACAGTGTTGTTGTTGTTGTTGTTGCCGAAATTTTTTGTTGTTGTTGTTGCCGGAATTTGTTGTTGTTGCCGGAATTTTTTGTTGTTGTTGTTGCCGCCGGAATTTGTTGTTGTTGTTGCCGGAAAATGTGAAAAAATGGTAGGAAAATAGCATTTTTCTAATAGAACCAAACACATGAAAATATTTTTCACAATAAATTTTCATAATACAACCAAACACATGATAATATTTTCCTTTTCCGAAAAATAGCATTTTCAAAAAATAGGTATTTTCCGAAAAACGTTTTACATGAAACAAACACAGCCTTAGAGAATGTTAACCAACACCAAGCGGTGCTGGTTAAGGGCAGAAAAGACAAAATAAATTTGTCAGAAAAAGTAAAAAAAATCTGAAATTGTACTTACAGAACAGAATAAGTAACAAAAATAAGAGAAAAAGACAAAAATTATATCAGAAAAAGTTATGCTTAACGGGCACCGTGCGGTGCCCGTTAACACAACCCTTCTTTCTTTGGTTATTAAGATAAGATAAACTGACAGAAATTTTTGTATATGAATTTTGCCCAAGTTTTGTGTATGAAAAGTATTTCAAGAACATTTGTCAAGTTGGCATTCTTAGAAAGTGCTTTACAGAAACTATGTACTTTTTTAAACTATCTGTTTGATTAAATAAAATTTCCCCTTTATACCCAAAAAAAAAGAAAAGAAAAGAAAAGAAGATAAAGCTGTCTTACCAATGACCATGCATCCTGCCTGAGGACATTCTGCCCTGATTTGTGTGAATGACCATCTAGCCCAATAAAATTCTGCCCCAATCTGCGAATTAATGAGATTATATTCTCCAATTTCACTAAGGGGGAAAAGATCGAAGGCCGTCTTTTTACCTCTTTTTTTTTTTTTTTTTTTTTTTTTTTTTTTTTTTTTTTTTTTTTGAGAAGGGTATTCTTACTTGATTCCATTCCACCACAACATACCAATTATAAACTAAATTACCAATTTAATGAAGTTTAAGAAAAAAAAAAAAAAAAAAGGCACTACCTAACCTTAGCTTCTTTTTTTTTTTTTGAAAAAGGTACCTAACCTTAGTTTAGTTTAAAATCACAACTGATAACATTATTCTAATTTCTAAGATATTTTCTCGCAAAAAATATAATTTCTAATACATTAAAAAGTTATTTATCATTATAAAAAATTTTAAAAATCTATTTTTATAATAAAAATATATATTAAAAGGTCTGAACTTCGTCAATATCTATGTAATTCAGTGGGCTCTACTTTATTAAGAGAACTGAAGATCAAATCCCTCTTCCCATTAATATAATTATCAAATTGTTAAAATAAAGTCTTAACTTTCAAAAATAATGTTTTCAGTTTTTTATTTATTTTTAATACTAAGTATTTTTAACACATACACGGAGAGAGGGGAGAAAGTTTTTTTAAAGAAACTTACAGTGGTGTATATCTAAAAGGGCCTAACTCTTGGATACATAGAACAAGTTTTAAACTTGTTTAACTCACACTCATTTTTCAACGTGGAATTAACCTACTGTTTTCGGCAAAATAAAAAAAGAAATTTTTTTATATTTATCTATCAAAAATAATGTTTTGGTAAGAGGACCACCACTAATAAATCAGTCAATAAAGATAGCCTTGACAGCACTCACTACTCCCTATTGGCTTTTCAACCAGGATAATATCACCTTATGGTTTTGAAAATGTTAACTAATTTGATATGAAACATAATATTTTTCACAATAAATTTTAATTAGTAAGTTGTTATTGGTTGTCATAGGTAGGTAAAAAAATAATTTAAGTAGTGGATTCAAATGTGGGTTCTAGTAGGTGAGTAAAAAAATAATTTAAGTAGTGGATTCAAATATAGGTTTCAGTTAGCTTAACTAGTAAAGTCTATGATAGTTGTATAACTCTTTGATACACAGTACAAGTTTTAAACCTCTTTAACTCACATTCATTTTCCAATGTGGGATTAACCTACTGTTTTCGGTAAAATAAAAAAAGAAAAAATTTTATATTTATCCATAAAAAATAATGGTTCGGTAAGAGGACCACCACTAATAAATCAGTCAATAAAGATAGACTTGATTGCACTCACTACTCCCTATTGGCTTTTCAACAAGGATAATATCACCTTATGGTTTTGAAAATGTAAACTAATTTGATATGAAACATAATTTTTTTCACAATAAATTTTAATTAGTAAGTTGTTATAGATAAGTAAAAAAATAATTTAAGCGGTGGATTCAAATGTGGGTTTTAGTTAGCTTAACTAGTAAAGTCTCTGATAATTGTATAAGAGATTTGGGGTTTAATCTTTGCCTACACCAAAAATTGATTAGTGTCTTGATCTGATAATAAAGAGCTATTATCAGAGTGGACGCCATAAGTTGAAACTCTCTAAAAAAAAAAAAAGTGGTAGATTCAAATTAAAATAAGCAACAACTTATCATTTATGATTTGTTGTGAAATTGTTGTGGACGCAACATTTTTCATTTGGTATTACTAAAAGTAACTACTTCCATTTGCAATTATTACGTGATGTTGGATATAATTATGGATAGTGCCAAGAAAAACAACATTTAACAACTTTAATAAACTAAGGGTACGTTTGGTACACTGAATGTAGATTACATTAAGAATAGTAATCTTTATTACTGGGAATAGAAGACATTATAATGAAATAACTATTACTATTCATAAGTTTGGTTGTTACATATGGAAAACTTGTAAAAGATAATGTATAAGGAAACTTTATATTTTTGGAAATATATTAATTTTAAAACCTATTATATACATTACGGAATAGCTATTACATCAATTTTAAAGAGGAATAACTATTCTTCAATTTAAAGAATAGTTATTCTAATGTAATAACCAATCCATGTAATAAATTAAGATGTAACCAAATAACCGAATTGATATTACACATGAATAACTATTCCATTACATGAGTTATTACAGCGTACTAAACGTACCTTAAGAAAACCAAAAATCTTATAATTTAACGAGAAAAATTAGGATTTACAGTCATCTCCCACATTGTTGAAATTATCAAAAAGAAAAACAGTTATACTAATACTTATCTTAGTTTTTGATAATATGAAAACAAAATGACAAGGAAAGAAACTTCTTTTTTTTTTTTGGGTGACAAAAACAAGGAAAGAAGCTTCAAAAATACAAGGACAGCAATTGTGTACTCGTTTCCTTCTCATATAAGGGCAGTGTCTCCTTGTAAAGAGGTATATGAAGTATGAACCTCAACTTTATGCAAATAATGGGTGTAATTTAAAGATAATAAAATTCTACTATCATTATAATATTTAAATGGTATATATATTTTTTAAAGAAAATTTTCCAATGGCTTGTTAAACAGATTAACTGAGGAATGGGATGTGCCGCATTATCCATTTTCCATATATAGTCACAATATATGCAACCTTTTAATGGATCATCCATTATGGATGGCATTTGAAAATGACCTTCCAATATTGAATTGTGATCAACAAAAAGGCCCACCTAGCTATTATTTGGAGGAGTTGTTGAAGAGATGGAACCTGTAATAAAGATTACTATATATATATATATGGTTATAGTTTCTTCGTATAGAGCAATTAATGATTATGGGTTGCGCTCATTCTGTTCCTATCATTATTTAAAGAGTAACGAGGATAGAAGACGACAGAGCAGTAGTTGACACAGTCAGACAGTTTTTGTTTGCTAATGTCCTGCGTAATATTTAATTACTAGGTGTAATATCGCGGCAATACATGATGAAATTTAATTTTTTTTTTAAAAAGACTTTTTTTTTATATAAAAAAATGTGAAATTTTGATAATTATGATAGTTAATTTTTTTATCAGAAGAATAATTATGGTAATCATTAATAGATATTTAATATGAATGTATTTGTATATAAATGTATTTATTTTAGCATTTTAAGACAAATATGATAGTGGGTAAAGTCTTTGATTTTGAATAAGAGATTTGGGGTTCAATTATTGATTATACTAAAAACTGATTGTTATCTTGATCTGATGATAAAAAATTATCATCAGAAGCAGAAGCGAACGCCATGGATTGAAACTCAATATTCTAACTATCATCAAGAGAACTCAATATTCTAATGTAAGCTTTAAAAATCTATCATTAGGAGCGGACGCTATAGATTGAAACTCAATATTCTAATATAAGGTTTAAATATAGAATAAATTTTAAACTCAATTAAAAATATTATATTATTTAGGTAAAAAATTATTATATTATAATAATGACATTTAAAATTATAAGGCATCCAAAACTTTTGTGACATAATATTTAGTGGTCAACTAAAAGTTAAAAAACTTTAATTTATACATGTAATAGTTGGCGACAAAAAATTAAATAATTAAACTCATTTTTAAAAAATTTGACCATATAATTTTAATTGGAGTAATATTTTAAACTTTAGATATATATATATATATATATACACACACTAGTTAAAGGCCGTGCATTACACGATTTTATCATAATTTTATAATATATATATATATATATATTATTTGACAAACAATAACAAATTAAATAATTATTATAAAGAAATGAATAATGAGTTTTTAATTGCTACGCCACATGGTCCATGCATGCATCATGAATTGAGCTACTGCTTCATATGTATCAAGGTCTTTGTTTGGAATTTCTACCGATGGTGAAGCGAAATCAAAATATGTGCATGGGCAATCCTCTTTTTAGAAATTCAATAGTGTACAAAACTACATAGAACAAACAATATATTTTTAATTATTTGTAAATAAAAATATTAATTGTGATAATATTTTTTTAATATAATTACTATAATTAACATGTAATCATGCAAAAATTGTCATTTTGAAATTTGAAGGCTTTTTATTTGATAATATTTAGTTTTTCATCATACCTACAAGGCTGCATCTCCCAAATTACTGACCTTGTACAGTGTCTTTTATCAATTGATCCAATTTTATTTTGAAGACGCTAGTCTCGATCGATATTAGGTATGTCTTCAGGGTTTTTGCTAGCTATTTCACATCTTTGCAAATTTGCAACAGCATTAGCATCCTGGTTTATTGAAGTATTCATCAAGAAGATTAATTTTACTTGGAAACAAATTTATTATAAGATAAATGTGCACAATTGAAGCAGATCAATACAAATTTATTATGTAAAATAAATGTATGACTATATTGATTACCTTCAATTGTTCATTGCTTATATGATCTATTCGCAAGAATAGTGTTTTTGTTTTTTGTTGGCTGAATCTACATATCTTGATAGTCATAAATTTAACAGTATGCATATTTGAAAGACAAATTAAGTGCATGTAAAGTGAAAAAAAAATAAAAAAAATAAAAAAATAAATACTTGCCTGTGATGGTGGTTATGTCTTCCATGTCAAACTGCTTCTAGGAGAGGGAGTGAAAGTTTTTTTTTTCAAACCGAGAGAGGGACATCATTTGAAAAAGAAATCTAGGTTAAATCCTCCCTAGGTTTTTTACCGGTTTGATTTTCCTGGATCATCATATCGTTTTGTTATTTATTTTTCTACTGCTTTGCATAATATGATTGTTTTGTTTTAACCTAGATTTGAATAATAAACCTAAGTATTCACTTGGTTAATTAATTAAGTTAAACAATCTAGTTTACAGGGATCTAAAAAACGAACACTATGCTATCATCATTTAAATGGATGTAAAGCTCTCTAAGGAGAGAGTCTATTTTTAGGATTAAAATTTTATAGTGTCATTACTGTCATATTATTTAAAATTTAAAATTACATGACAATAGATATATTTTTTGATTTATAACATTTTATCAAAATTATGAAATGACTCCATTTCAAATGTACATTACCCTAATACATCATATCATATAGAGGCTTGGGACCTTCTAATTCAACCATGAAAATTGTGAAGCAATTAAACCATTTCAAAGATCTTTAGATTTTTTTTTAGCAAAAGAAGGAAGCAGTTGTACATTAATTAAATCTTTCTTGTTTTGAATGTTGGAAGATCCTTGGGGAGTTCATTACGCTCTTTATTTTGTACTTAATTTCTTTTATTGCATTCTTGTTTAAATAAAATAAAATAAAAACAAACCAACAAACTAGGTCAACAAAGTGCAAAGAAATCATAGCTGTTAACCCCAACCCCAGCCTCCCAAAAATTGATTTCATTGAGTTTGGTAATTACAGGTCCTACAACCATTAATTCATCATCATTGCATATTCTTGTTAAGTAACTTTTCATTGGACGCTGATAGTTTAAACAGGTTGAAGAACTATATTTAAAATATATTTTACCCAAGAAAAAAAAAAATAACTTCAGAAACTCCGAAGGATTGAAGTGCTACTATATACAATTTTTTTATGCAAATGCATTGTACATTATGCCTTCGATTTAATCAAGAACATTATTTCTAAATTATAAATGCTATATTGAATTCATCAAACATACTATATATTTGTCTTTTTTTAACCATAATCAGGATCTTATCTTATATTATCGTTATTCCACTAGGTGATAGGTATAATATTGGAGTTACTAAAGATTGTACTAGAAGAAACTTGACCCGGTGAACAAATAGTCCCCAAATCTTTTATGTTTCATTCTCTTTGAACATAAATTAGTGTTCAAATGGATACATATGTTCCCTTATTAGCCAAAACTTATATAAATCAATTCTTCTAGAGACTCCTATTACAGTACTACTTCCCATCAATAATGATAGTGTTGGGCAGTGGATTGTCAAATATAAAGTAAAAATAATAATGTCTTTAAAGTCGATGGCAGCATAGAGATAAATCAGAAGATTAATAATGCAAGGCCAAGAGCAGAAGAAACTTTTGAATTGCAGCGACCAGCTAGTCGTTAATTAGCTTTGAGTTCTATGATGGAGAGTGGTCATTGTTGGACTCCAAAATAGAAAGGTTGTCAAAATGGATTCCTGTTATTATATTCATAATTGTGCATAGAAAGTGGATTCCTGTAATTATATTCCAGGTATTTAGGATTTTTTTTGGGGCCAAGATAAAGGCTTGAATGAAAAAAATTGTGCTATTAAGGAGCATAGTTGTCAAAACGTGAATTCTATTATGAATGGATTTTTTATTTATTTTTTTTGTATTGTATATCGTATCGTATATCATAAGATACACAAACATATAATAAAATTTATAATTAAAAAAAAAATTATAGATATACATATATAAAACGTATATTCATTATAACTTCGGAATATTTTCAATTAATGACTAATTTGATTATCACTTATGTAAAAATATTTAATAAAACTAACCAAATAAATAAAATTAACATATGTTTATATCATACACATTCAAATTGATTAAATTCAACTGGTAAAGTTTCTAATGGTTGTATAAGAGATCTGGGGTTCAATCCCCGCCTACACCAAAAATTGATTGGTGTCTTGGTTTGATAATAAAGAGTTATCATCAGGAGTCGATACCATAAATCGAAACTCTCTGATTTTTTTTTTTTTTTGATTAAGTTCAAAAGTAATAATACATGACATATGAGTCAAAATTGATTTCTTTTCATCATATTCATCATCTTACATAATCAACTCCATTTAAGTCAATATTATCATCTTGTAAAACCATTTCTTCATTGGCATTTTATTAATTATCATCATCAACATTTATTATATCTTCTTGTTCATTTATTTTAATAATTTTTTCTTTATATTTCTTCTTGGCAGTCTAACTTCTTAGACTTGTAACAAAAATAAAAATAAAAATATTGTCATATAATACCTTATTTATATTATAGAAAAGAAATTTGCAAATATAAAGGGGGGAAAAATCATGGACAAGTTATCTGATTGGGCTCAATCAAGTAGCCTAATAATTTTTTATTAATTCAAATAAAAACACAAATTTTAACAGAGAGCCTATCTTAACCCACATATCTATGTATTGTACGATATGTATGATTTTACAATACAATACGATTCATATGATACACACGTATATATCATACAATTCATGAACACTTTCGATATACCCTTATGATACAAAACTTTTTGTATACGATACAATACGTATCGCTTATCATATAATACTAATAACTATGTTCAGGAGAGGTTCAAAGGAGTTCGAATAACAAATAATTTAGGAAGAGAACCCATGATCATTTTAGAGATATGACGCCTTTACATGTAATGCAGTAACTATGCTTTTTTTTTTTTTTTTTTTTTTTAAATTTTTGAGAAGAAACTATGCTTAATTCGTAATTAGCAATTAGGGTGATGTGAATAACGTCAATCCAAATGTAAGATATATTTTTTGAATAATTTATGTGCGGAATGGCATGTTTTGTGTATATAATAGGTCATGATTCCATTCTCATAAAAGATAGTAGATGAGGAATTTGGAAGTGAATACGTGTCTGTATCGTGTTGGCTTCAATACATTGAAGTACTGGAGGTAAGTCGAGTCTATTTGAAAATAATTTCTAGCACCATCCTGTTTATAGAATAGCTTCAAATTTTTTTTGAAAAATAATTAATGATACCAATAATAATTAGGGCAAACTACAACTTACCCACCTGCGGTTTGACCGAAATTTAAGTTGTCTACCTATGGTTTAAAATTTGACACTTTACTCACCTGGAGTTAGTTCAATTAAATTTCTTTAAAATACATATGTTAAAAACATGGCTAAATATATGATTTTGCTTCATTTTTATGTTTCTCTCCACCAAAAATACAAAAAAAAAAAAAAAAAAATCAAAATACAAGATCAAAAAGAATCTAACGAAACACTTGCATCATAGAATTTCAAACTACTGGAAAACAACTTAATTTTAAGTCAAACCTCAGGTGGGTGAAGTGTCAAATTTTAAACCATAAGTAGACAACTTAAATTTTAGCCAAATCACAGTTGAGTAAACTGTAATTTGTCCTAATAATTATTTAAAAAAAAAATGTCATATTTTATAGATCAAGTAAGTTTTGGACAAAAGGAAAAAGATTGGATGATTAAAGTCATATTCACAGCCGTTTAAGATTTGACAGGTAATGAACCCAAACTTAAAGTTTGATTGTACAGATTAAAGGGGGCACACGAGATATGCTCACGTTGAGACTGTGCCACGGATCAGTGAGCACATGGCTAACCCGCGCTATCACACACCTTAATCTCACTTTCTCATGTTTCCTAGTTGGAGCCTATGCCAATTTCATTTGGTCGTTTAGATCACGAAAATGTTATAGCTACTTGACTTCTACTTGCTTTATTGTGAAAGGTCTACAAACTCATAGATTGATACTCTACTTCAACCATATAATAAACAAGTTTAGAATCCTCTACATATGCACAAGTGCAATCAAAAAAGAAAACACAAACACACCATGTACACAAGTTTCTACCTTTTTCTCAAAAAAAAAAAAAAAAAAAATTCTACCTAATGAATAATAATTGTTCATAATATTATGTAAAAAGTTGATAAGTTTGAATTAATTTTAGCTAGAAAAACAAATGGTATTATAAAGCAGTATTTCAAATTCTCTCTTCTTCTAATTTTAGATATATAATTTGATATGTGATTGACTTTCTTATGGTTCATTTATATTGAACTCCTTGTATTTTTTACTGAATTAACTCATTTGATACAAAAATGAAAAAAGTTTAGATTGGACACATGACACAAAGTTAGACTCCAATTTGGATTCTAATTGGATTTTCTCTTAATTTTGGCTTATAATATATATATATATATATATATATATATATTTATATATTTAATGAGCATTTAAAATACTTTTTCTTTTATTGGCGATACATTAATTTTTAAGATTTATGTAGTGAAAATTGTAGTAGTCCTAATATCATTTTTAAGATTTTGTTTGTTTGTTTCCTCACACCTTTTTAGATTACCAAAAGTCTAAAGTCACAGCAAATTGGTGGATTGTGATTGGTGTACAGTATAAGAGAAAATAATGTCAGCGATGGTCTCATACAAAAATGATGTTGTAGACTTGCAATAATCACAATCTGTCACCTCAATTATTGTGAATTTGTTGTGTATGTAGCTTTGTTGTTAAATTAATGACATCATTAGTGGACCAAAATGACACTTATAAGTTTCTAAACTAATCAGTATCTAATATCTATATCAACATTAAGGGGTTGGTTTTCTTATAAAAAAAATCAAGTAATTTTTTGTTGTTGAGAAGAATCAAGAAGTTGGTGTAGAGGTTTCAAAATCTTATGAGATTGATGAAGTCTTGAATTTAAAACTCCCCATACTTTTTACTTATTGTGACTCTATTGAAATTTTGTCATAGTAACCACTAACCACTCAAAGACACATCTTAAACCCACGAAATTCCTAACCTAAAGCACCCATTTCCCCATTTAAAGACCCTTCCATTTATACGATAAGCCATCAAATTCATTAACCTACATTTCATATAATCAAGATTTTAGTCATTAGCATCTGTCTTCAGCAATCAAGAATTCTAGCACTTCTAACCATGGGCGGAGCCAAGGTGGGGCGATGTGGGGCAATTGCCCCACTGACCCCACACAAGGTCCCCCCTAAGGCTATATTTGGTTGGGGTGATTATAGAAAGAATGGAAAATAAAGGAGAAAAAAGTAGTGAGAAAATGATGTTTGTGTTTGTTTGGTTGAGGGGGGAAGAGAGGGTGATTTTGGTGGGGCTAGGAGTTTTCTCCCTTGGCCCACCAAAACACAATCTCCCCAAATTGAGGAGAAAATGAAAGAGAAAATGAGCCAAAAGTATTTGGACAAAAATGCCAATGTCACAACTTCGCTGTCTTTTATTTTGGTTTTTTTTTTTATTGGAAGGGAATATGTTTGTATGTTAGACTATTAGTTGTTCAAAAAATATTTTTAACGGCGCGTGTTGGGCTTTTTTATTTATTTATTTATTTATTTTTTATTTTAAACCATGCATAATTTTTTTAATAAGGGTATATAAGTCAATTTATATAAATTATCTTTTGTCATCCTCTTACCTTTTTCATGAACAAAAAAAAAGAGTTTTTAATCCTTCCACTTTTCCACCTCCAACCAAACACAAATGAGGGAAACTAAAATCTCTTCTATCTTCCTAGTTTCCAATCCATCGCAATTTTTTATCATCTCACTTTTCCATCTTTCCTATCAAACAGACCTAAAGGTTTTTTCTTTTTTTAAAGTACTAGAATCATTTAAAAAAAATTCTAGTTTTTAATTATATTCCAAATTCAAATCTTCTTTATTGAAAAACACTTTTAACTCTCCTAATGTAGTCAAGAAAATAAAAAGGTATATTGTCACAATATCTCCTAACCAATGTACCTCTATATAGTTTCTAGAAAAAAATGTACCTCTCTCTCTCTCTCTCTCTCTAAAAAATATTTTATGATGTTATATGCTTTTTAAGGTCTTTTGCAATCAATTTACACTAATAGTTGGAAATGAAATCTAAAATAGAAAAAACCAAACATTAACACTTTTAAATTATTTCAAAATAAAAAGGTCATATAACGTCTTCAAAAATACATAGAACATTTAAAATTGTCAATTATATGTTCATATTTAAAGTACTTCTAAGTTTTAAGTAAATTTATTCTTTCATTTTACTTTTAAGTATTCAAATGATCTGTTTGAATATGTTAATTTTAAAATAATCTTTTAATTTTACATATTAATGATCATTTATTGATTATTTCTATTTATTTTTTTACTTATTTTAAATGTATATTTTTAGCCAGATTAAATTATGAAGTAGCTTAAGCATAACAATGATTATATTAACTCTAATGCTAGGCTAGAAAAAATAAATTAAAACCAAGAAAAAAAAACTAAATTATAACTAACATTTGCATTATGTTTTTTATGTCAATCAAATATTTTGTTTAATAAATTAAGTGATTTTTTAAATTTTTTTTTTTTTCAAAATTTTATCTTAATCTTTCTTTCCCAAACCAAAATTCTGGCTCTGAACTACTTCCAACATTAATAGCAATACAACTACTCCATGGAGGTCTTGAGAAGAGTCTATGGATCTGTGATTAGAGGTAGATCATGGCGAGTGTTGTGTTGGTTGCATTGTTCGTCCATTCAAACTTTTAATAAAAGATGATTTGTCATTCATACTCATGCATGGAGGTGTGCATGCATGTAATCTTTGATCTTCGATAGTTATGTAATTTTATTTTATATAGAATGGTGTTTTTTTTTTATTTAGGTTCATTTCATATGAATTGAGTTCTTTGAGAGACAAAAAATACAACAAAACCAAAAAAAAAAAATCTTTTGATTTTGATTGCTTTCTAGGTTAGAATTGAGGTAGATTTCAAGAATCAAGATAATGTTTTGATTTTCAAAATTTCTTTTAATTCACTCTCACATGCCATTTTGCCAATGTTTCGTGCATTTTAATGTAATCTTTCATCGTAACGCGAATATGAACAAGTGTATTAGGTCATAAAATCATCAAGAAGTGGTTGATTGGATCTTAGAGTTTTTTTATTAGATTAAGTGGCACTTTTGGACGAATGCAATCGATGATGAAGATCAATATCTTGGTGTCGAATCGTTGGAAAAATTAAAGTTCTCTTTGTAGAGAATTGAATTGGAGGAGATTTAGGGATTTTTGGGATTTCTCTCTTGTATGAATTCATTTGTAAGAGAAACTAGCTTGTAAATTAGGTTCTCACAGTGAGAATATGACAAAATTTGTATTCATAGGTCTAGTGTTTCATATGACATGACGGCATCTTCGTTTTCAATTCTTTAGGGCCTGTTTGATAGTAGCTTTAAAGTATTGTTATTTAAAATGATATGAAATCTATG
Organism: Quercus aquifolioides; assembly: GCA_019022515.1. NCBI lineage: Eukaryota > Viridiplantae > Streptophyta > Magnoliopsida > Fagales > Fagaceae > Quercus > Quercus aquifolioides. The sequence goes on along the minus strand of CM032331.1, from coordinate 35,871,459 downwards.
GTTTAAAAAGTATTGTGAAAATACGTGTTTAAAGTACTCATAATGCAAAAAATATGTTTGGTACCATATTTCAAATAACATATTTTAAAATGAGAAAAAAAAAAAAATTGTGCCTTTGGTATGTGTATGTATTTTTTTTTTTTTTTAAGTGGTAACTTTTTGACATGTACAATTATTTTATTAATATTTATTATAGGAGTGAGAATTTCCCACGCTATTCCTGGTTGGTCTTCTTCTTCTTCTGTGCTCTTCTTTCTCTTTAGAAAATTTTTTCCTCCTCTTAAAAAAAAGACACACACACACAATCATTTGCTAAAAAAAACCTAGGAATCCACTCTCATTACTCTTCTAAAAAACTAACGAAAGATCATGAGAGGGAGATGAAGAAATCTGGGTTTGTGTTTTTTTCTAATCAGTGAGGTTGGATTTTATTTAATCTACTTTGGCCTTTTCATATGATTTTACTGTGATTTGGAGAGAGAGAGAGATGAGATGAGAAGTCAAAAAGTAAAGAGAGAAGGAACGTGAAAGAGAATGGAGGAAAAGAAAGAAAGAAAAAAAAAAGATGAGATTTGCAAGAGAGAGAGAGAGTTGCGGTTGTGTTAGGTTTTATCAAGTGGGTTCCACACTTTTCTAAATATTTACAAAAGTGCTATTGAGTAATATTATTTGAAAATTGAAAATTGTTAGAAGGAGTTTTCTAAATTTAGTGTTTAAACACCCTAAAATGAAAAATGTAACTCAGACACTCCTAAATAAAATCCTTTACTAAACGCGTTTTTTTTTTTTTCACAGTTTTCAGTGTTTAAACACTGAAAATTATTGTTTAAACTACCTTACCAAATAGACCCCTTAACTTCTTTACCCACTTATAATTAAACAAAAGTCGAAGGTTTTATTTATTTATTTTTGGTAGAGTGTGAATAGAATCCTATTCAAATTTTCATTAAAAAAAATGACATTAGCTTGGAGGACTATATTAGCATATTAGCTAGATGGCGTAGCATAGTCCAATTGGGGGGTTTAGATAATTTCTCAAGTTTCATATACAAAACATATATTTTTGTTTTTGTTTTTTTAAGAAAAATTTTTAAGGCTTACAAAAATGAGTCACAACTCACAAGGATCATAGATTCATGAGTATTTAGAATATACTGCCATATTCAATTATTCCAACGGCTAGATACGGGGACTAAGGGGCAGGGGGGGATTGCCCCCCCCCCCCCCCCCCTTTTTTTTTTTGCATGCTCATATGTTAGAGTTTATAGTTAGTCTCTCTCAAATTTTTAGATTGGTCCAAATAGCCCAAAAGAAACTAATCACTTAACCCTTTCTTTGGACCCATGGCCCCTCCATAGTCCAAATACAACACAACAAAAAATCCACAAATCACCAATATCATAATTCAATAACTCATAACAAAAAAATTCTCTTAGAAAAAAAAAATTCCCTTACGGGGGTGACAATAATTTATATAACTTTTTAATTGATTTATAAATTATGGAAAAGTCAATTACAATATTTAAATTTTTTTCAAAAGATAAAATGCAAAATTCTTTTAGAAGCCAATATTGATGATGTAGTATTGCCAACTCTTAATATTAATATTCTAATTTTTTAAAATCCTCAAACAAAGTTTTGAAAACTTCATTAGTGTGATTTTTAGTTGCATCCAAAAGTATGGGTTTATCATATTGGTGAGTTGGTCAATGTGATAAAATCAACATATTAATTCTAATTATCCAAAATTTGGAGATCCGAAGTCCTCTTCTTTTTTTATTCTTCTTCGAAAAGATTTGAATATCATATTATAACTTTCAACTTTTTTGGTTCATATTATTTCCTTATTGACTTAAATATTTATGGTAATAAAGTGCAATTGTTTTGTTTACCATGATTTTTTTTTTTTAATAAACCATGTCACTTGAAATTTTTTTGGTTTATACTTTCGTCTCTTTTAGATTCAAATCTGGTTCCGTCTCTGGCTAGATAGATACGTGCAATCACTCGTCAAATAAAATAAAAAAAATCGTGCAATCAGTGTAGTTTGCCACTTCAAAAAAAGAAAAAAGAAAAAACTGTACAAATGTCAGTTCGACCCTGTTAGGTCCTGAACAGTCAATAAAACCAACGTAATGGATCACGCTTCACCCAGTCCACATGTCCTATCAATTCTAATGTCAGATCTGCAAACCAACCCCAAGAAAGTGGGAGGTTGGGGAGAAGTTATACGGTGAACCACCAGTTGTGAGACAAAGGTAATATATACCGTCGTAGGTTATATTTTTTCGAGGCTGGGAACCCACCAATGTTCACATTAAGTCCAGTGTTTAATTTGGTGCACCGGAAGACTGTACCTAAGTTAAGGATATATTTAATAGACTGCAATAGATTTTGTAATAGGTTATGTAATGTAATAGTTATTTTTATAGTTTAATTATTCAGTAGTTTGGTTATATTTTTATTACAGGAAATAGCTATTCTTTATGAATAATTATTTTTTAGAATGGAGAATAACTATTCATCTTTAAAAGAAATGTAATCATTATACCTTAGCAAGTGTATTAATTTCTGCAATTAATATATTTCTAAATAAACAAAATTTTCATATGCACATAACAATTATGAAAATAAAAAATCATAAAAAATAACTAATCTCTTTTTCAAATTTAAAAATATTATTTTTTAAGAAATATAATTATATGAGTAAGATATTTTTTTAAATATATCTTAAGTTTGATTTAAAATGCTTTCATTCCATTATCTTCAAGGATGTTGTCACTAAACAAATTAATAGTAATAAGCATTACATTAGAACATTTTGTATTTTTTGTAATATCTATTCTTATTCTTATGTAATTATCATTACAGTCTACCAAAAGTGCCTCTATGTTTACTAGCATATTTTTATTTCTTAATTTGTTTTAGTCATTAATGAGTATTTTGAGAAGAAATTTTCATAGGAGCGGGTTTATACAATATCTCTCTCACTTACATGCCGGCACGATGCTTCAATATATGGAAATTACAGCATGTGTTTGTTAGTTTTGGTAAATAGTCTTCTATTATCGTAATAAGATGGTTTCTTTTTTGGGTGTGATAAGCAACTGAATTGATGAAGAACATTATAAACTGACCTCAACCCCCCAGCAGGGGACCGATCGTTAGACACAGCTTTAACAAAAATTGGGGGACCATAACCATTACAAACATCAAAAGACCCCAACAAAACGTTATGTAAAGACCATTTAGATAACTCATGAGCAGCTTTTTTGGGATTTCTACAGACCCACCTAAAAGTGCTATCAACTAAGTCAGCACAGCTTTGGATCCTCTACAATCTGTCAATTTTCTGCAGTGTGAAAATTGCTTTGATACATGCTTTAGAGTCCCTTACAATGACCACTGCTTCAAACTGATTAGCCTCTGCTAGCTGTAAAGCTCACAATAACGCTTTAGCTTCAGCTTGGAGAGGGACCACCACATATTCTTAATAGGATGGTTACTTCACAAGTATAAGTATTTATGGGATGTAAATGACAAATACTGGGTTTAAATCTCCGAGAAAAAGCTTGGTGTTAACTTTTTTCGAAATGCTGCCTCTACAATCTTTAGCAACCGTAGCAATGACTAAGATGTCATAATCGAAAACAGGCATGATAGCTTGTTTTTTTTTCATTTTTCTTTCGATCCTATTATATACATATATTTGCAGCATTGAAGAAAGGTACTGGAAAGATTAACTAGACCACACGAAAGTAAAGGGCTAAAAATCAATCTGAAAAGAATATATTGAAAACCAAAATGAAATGATTTGAGAACAAAATTTCTTTTTTCATTTTGGCTTGCAATAGTTAGTGATTGGTTGTATTAGCAAAAGAAGGAAACATATATTGTAAAAATATCATGAATTTGTCATTTTATTAGATGCGTGTGTAATGCTTAGGCGTGCCACACAATTGTCATTAAAATAATTCACTATGGTTGTTTCAAATGGGTTCCACTAAGGATGCACTACAAACTTTTTTCATATAAAATCACCTCTTTAGTTGTCCCTATTCTATCCATGATCCAATATCCAATCTAAAGATATTCACACTTAATCCTTTCTTTACATTTTGTTTGGTCATTTCTCTTCCCACTTTCTACCACTATCCTCCTCTTTCTTTTATTCATCCAAGCTCATATCCAAAAAAAAAAAAACACATATCTTTTTTTCTTTTTCTTTTTTTGTTAAGTAATATAAATGAAATAAAATAAAAATTGACCACTTAGACACTCGTGGGTGTGGGTGTTCCAAGAAGGGAAATTAGTTGTTGTTCATCTAAGTGATGAGTGTTTTCCAAATGGGATTTACATGAATTTGAACAATACTTCTTAATTATTGGCTAGACCAAGATGATTAAAAATATCCCCACTTTAATTTGTGTTACTGAAGATGTCGTCAATTTTCTCCTATATATCAATAATTGAGAACTAGGAACTGTGTTTTCAGAATTGAAGATATTCAAGATTATCAAAAAAAAGAAAAAGAAAAAAAAGAATTGAAGATATTCAAGTCCAACAATTTAGGCCTATTATAAATACCCATGTTAGTTCATTGTAACACATGTTTTTTTATAAGAGGCTAAATGTTAAACTAATAATATGTTAACAATGATTAATAGACTTATAAGCGTAAATGTATTTATATTATAAATCTTATTAGAATTGCCCCTTTTTTATCAGAAGCTTGTGATTTAGTTTTTGATACAGCAAGTAGGGGAAAACAATTCTTAATAGCTGTACAAGTATAAGGCTTGACTTACATACCAAGTAAGATTGAACTTAGGCCTAAACTATTGAGCTTGAATATCTCTAACATCCAGAAGGCCATATATCTAAACTCATCCAGAGAATGCATTTTAGTTATTATTATTATTTTATCTACCTGAAATTCTAGCTAATATCTAGCTAATATGTTTAAAAATTTTATAAACCAAGTGGCCAATCTAGGAAAGCAAACAAGGGTGCTAGACTCTATAATAATTCTACCACTAAAAAAAAAAAAAAGAATTCTATAATAATTCAAACAGGCTATGGGCAAGCAAGAAATGACTAAACAATGGTTATCGAATAAAAAAAGAAAAAGAAAATAGAGACTAAACAATTTTAGTTTCAGCAATTGCCCAAGTTAATGAAGTTATAGCTCTAACTTGCAAACCTTTTTTTTTTTTGCCCTAACTTACAAACCTGATCGTATATTAATTTAGTAAGATAATATATATTTTTGGTGCAAAATGTAAGATCATGTTGTGGAAGCAAAACACACACTAAAGTTTTTAATGTTTATCTTGTCTTGGCTTAGGAAAAGAACCTTTTGGGTCTCTATCATTGCACCAGCTAATTAAGGTAGATAACATTTAAAATTAGTGGTAACCCAGTCTAAGGCATGATGTGGTGTTTGGTGGACCATCACCTTGAGTTCAGACAATTACACATAACAATGTTGGACTTGTTGTCGCTTATGATAATTAGGTCTTCAACCCATTTTCATTTCACTGAAGAAGATATTGGGATCCAATCAATTAAATTTAATAATATGTAATAGCCTTAGAATGAAAATCAAACTACCTTTCCCAGTAAAAAAAAAAAAAAAAATCAAACTACGATATACCTTTGTTCCAATAAAGGAGATCTATAGGATTCTCTTCATTCATATCTTTGATGATCGGATTATGAAAGGATGAGTTCAAATACATGCACCATGTACTTATATAAATATTATTACTAAAAGTCTATGCCTTTTCTAATTAAGAATAAATTTTAATATCTTTCTTTGACGTTTATCAAGCTATTCAATTACAGCCGGATTTTAAAAAGAAAAAAATAAAAAAGAAAAAGGTTGGGGGGTTGTACCTATCTTAAAATTGATTTTCATTTTCTTCTTCTTTTTTTATGATTTTTTAAAAATGATTAATATCCCAACTAACTTCATTTGAAAAAGAAGAAAATATTTCTTAATTTTCAATGCCTTTTAAAGGTTTTTGCAAACCTTTAAAAAGAAAATAAGAGTCAACAATATCAGAATTCACATAAGTTGTACTTGAACCTTGTTAAGTTGCTAAAAATTCTTTCCAACGAATTGTAAAGGGAATTTTGGCTTAAAACAATCCATAAAATGGTTGATTCATTTGAAAAAAAAAAAAAAAAAAAAAATTCTCTAACAATTCATAAAGGGAATTTTATTTATTTATTTTTTGGTGTGTGTGTGTGGATGATTTTCTTGCTTTGACATATCACTTAGTAATAGCCAAACCAACCCATTAGGTTGGCCGATCTTAGAGATCTAATCGGCCAGCAACTCAGAGTAGGATGACCATAGTCTCGACTTTTCTAGCATCGAAGGTGTTCTAATCAATGAACCCTTGAAACCTAATTTATTTTCTAACAAAATTAACCAAGTCTATCCAATCACCACATGTTGTTAATATTGATTGAGTTTGAGGGATGTTTATTGATTGAATCCATCCATAAGCCATATGGCTCATTTGGATTGAGGGGGGAGTAAAGTAGAATTAGCTGAAAGTAGGTTAATTTTTGGTCATTTCTACTCTACTCTGCTCTACTTTCCCTCAGTTCAATTGGACCAAACCTTGGCAACCTTCGCAACCAAAGCATCACGACAACATTCTAATGTTAGGATTTGTGCATTTGTGCCCTTAAATCCTATTGTATGATACTATGTATTATATTATGTATGACATGATGTATGACTTAATATTGTAATTAATAAAGTTTTTTTATTATTATCTGAAATAATAGTAACATGAATATTTGGATATTATCATATAGTCCATGAGATGCATAGTATGTGATTTATGTGAAAAGTCACAAAAAATATAAATCACAAATTCTTTATAAACTCAGAATTTAGTTCGTAGTCGGTGATAAAATTGGGCGTTTCATCTGCAAAGACTATAACATGTCAACTAAGATGATTTGTCTTGATCATGGAAGTGGTGACTTCTAGTTGATATGTTGATATATTTTAAGAGTTAAGACATATTGAACTGAACCGCTGTGAGATTTATTATTCTCCTAATGACTGTCAATTGAATAATAAATCTCACGACTTATATTCACATGAACTCTTTATCCTGAGAGAATAATGGACTTGATCATGAAGTGTAGGTTGCTTTGATATATCAGGAGTGAGATCTAAAGTAACGGTCAAAACCTCAGTATGTTGGGCAGTTACATTTAGTGTTGATGTAACATATATTCTCAAGATGGAATTCATAGTCTCTTAACGGAGATATAAAATATTCCCTTGAAATAAGTTTAATAAGTTTGTTATTTAGAATGTTAGGTCTAACTACTTTAGTAAATAGTTACTAAAGTATATATTTATGAAATTGGATTTTATAAATATATGATGAATAACTTAAAAGATTAAATCGGGTATTCAAGGATTAAGATGTAGTAATATACAAAGTGGCAGTCTTCATTAATGACTTTGTATTACTATGAATATTTTATGAAGGGGTTACATGTATAATAAAGTCTTGGGATATAATCTATTAATAAGGCCTAGAGTTCAATTATATTTATATAGTGATATTAAATATAAATAATGGTAATTTTGGACTTGTCAAGAGTTGACAGAAAAGCCCAAAGCCCAAAGCCCATTGGAGTTAGTGTCTTATTTGTTCCATTTTGGTCCCACTCCAAGCCACATACTAAAACCCAATTGGGAAGGCCCAAAAGGCTAGCCCAATTAGATAATCAATTATTAGGAAAGAAACATACAGAATTTGATATAACATGAATTGGTATGTATGTGAGTAAATGAAACTCTCTCATTCTCTCTAGTGTAGGAATTATGCATGTACGCAGCGAAAAAAATTAAACGGATTTACTTTATTCACAATTGATAATATGTACTAAGTAAGTTTCAGAATTTAGGAACTAGAGAGTGTACCTTGAAGCAATGAAATTCAAAACCAAAATTCAGAAGTTCTTAAGAAAACTTTTAATCTTCACTCCAATTCCACTAACGCCTAAGATGTGTGGTCTCTCAATCAGTTATATGAGTTTGTTCTAGAGAGAATGAGAGAATGTCCTACTCTCACATACATACCAAAAAACATCTCATTACAAATTCTGTATGTTTCTCTCCATATAACTGACTATCTAATTGGGCTAGCTTTTTGGACATTTCCAATTGGGTTTTAGTATGTAGCTTGGAGTGGGACTAAAAGGAAACAAATAAGACACTAGCTCCAATGGGCTTTGGGTTTTTCTGTCAACTCTTGATAAGTCCAAAGTTACCATTAATTATATTTAATATCACTATATAAATATAATTGCACTCTAGGCCTTATTAATAAATTATATCCCAAGACTTTATTGTACGTGCAACCCCTTCATTAAATATTTATAGTCATGAATATAGACTGCCACTTCGTGAATTACTACATCTTAATCCTTGAGTACCCGGTTTAATCCTTTAAATTATTCATCATATATTTATGAAATCTAATTTCATAAATATATATACTTTAGTAACTATTTACTAAAGTAGTTAGGCCTAACATTCTGAATAACAAACCCATTAAACTTATCTCAAGGGAATATTTTATATCTCCGTTAAGAGACTATGAATTCTATCTTGAGAATATATGTTCCATCAACACTAAATGTGGTTGCCCAACATACTGAGGTTTTGACCGTTATTTTAGATCTCACTCCTGACATATTAAAGTAACCTACATTTCATGATCAGGTCCATTATTCTCTCAGGATTAAGAGTTCATGTAAATATAAGCCGTGAGATTTATTATTCATTTGATAGTCGTTAAGAGAATAATAAATCTCCCAACGGTCCAGTTCAATATGTCTTAACTCTTAAAATATATCAACATATCAACATATCAACTAGAAGTCACTACTTCCATGATCAAGACAAATAATCTTAGTTAATATGTTATAGTCTTCGCAGATGAAACACCTAATTTCATCACCGATTACAAACTAAATTCTGAGTTTACAAAGAACTTGTGATCTATATTTTCTGTGATTTTTCACATAAATCACATACTATACATCTCATGGACCATATGATAATGTCCAAATATTCATGTTACCATTATTTTAGATAAAAATAAAACAACTTTATTAATTACAATATTAAGTCATACATAATGTCATACATAATATTATACATAGTATCATACAATACGATTCTAGGGCACTAATCCCAACATCTAGAACAAACTCATATAACTGATTGAGAGACCACACATCTTGGGCGTTAGTGAAATTGGAGTGAAGATTGAAAGTTTTCTCAAGAACTTCTGAATTTTGGTTTTGAATTTCACTACTTCAAGGTACACTTTCTAGTTCCTAAATTCTAAAACTTACTTAGTACATGTTATCAATTATGAATGAAGTAGATTCGTTTAATTTTTTCTGCTACATACATGCATAATTCCTACATCTAATTAGGTTACCCTTGGATTCTTAAGTAGGGGGCAAGGAGGAGCACGTAGGAATGCCGACCAATACATAAGCCACTAAGCCACTAGTGACTAATTTTATATTATTCACATTGGTTTTAAGTAATCACTTGCAAGTAATGTGTCTCTTAAAAATTGGTATCAACTCTCTCTTTTTTTTTTCTTTGAGGTCAGAAATCAAATTTAAAATCCTCTCTCTCTCGTATGCAATTATATGGTATGTGCACATTCTCAATAAAATATGATAGGTTATTTAGACCCCTAAACACAACCAGATTGCGTAGCCTAGATTAATTAGCCAAGTTGTTACTTAGTCAAATTAAGCAATTCTAGGTTAAAACAATCAAATAATCATATCATGTATATAAAACAAATAAAGCAGCGGAAATAATAAAGAACACAATGATATGATCACCCAGGAAACCACACGGTAAAAACCTGGGGAGGATTTGACCCACCGATCCTCAAGGCAAACTAGAATTCACTATGAAAGAATTGAAGTTCTTACAGAAGGACTACAAGCTCCCCGCTCGACTTCCTAATGCTACCCACCAGTACGAACTTCCTGACACGACCACGCGCAGGCTCCGAATCCACGGACTACTTCTTTCTTGAATTCTTCAATCAGCTACAAGCTCCCCGCTTGCTTTTCTTTTAAGTTCCAATGGTTGCAACTAAGTTGATCTTCAAGATGTTGAAATCATCTCTACCTTGAAAACCCTAAGCTTTGTGTAAAGGAAAGCTCCTCTAAGATCTCACAAGAGATTTACACAAAACAGAAAGTATGAGCAACAATAACAATATGGACAACATCAAAAAAGTGGCTAGGGTTTAGTTTATATACCTAGGGTAAAAACACAAAACCCTAAACGTTTAATGAAGTAGGGCTGAGTTGGAAATTCTGCAGAAAATTCAACCTGTGCGATTTTCGATCGATCGAGTCTAATCTTCGATCGATCGAGCCAGGCCAAAAGTCCCAAGTACTTCTGCAGCCACTCGATTCCAACTGTACAATAATAAACCAACTTTGAGCAAGTCTAAACAAGACTAAATACAATGTTTTGATCATGGTTTGCCAACATTACCAATTAGAGTTCTAAATACATAAAATCCTAAGACCTTAGAACCTAACAAACTCCCCCTTTGGCAATCCGTGACAAAACCATAATTAAAAGCTCAAAGTTTTACAAGTAAAAGCCCTTTACAAAAGTAATGCTCATAAAATCAAATTCAGCCTAACTACTATCCATCAGTTGCAAGTGTAGACAGCAGCTTTAGTTGAATCAACCTGTATATTCCTGAAATACTCAACAAACGCATAAACGCATGTGTGACAGAAAAAGAGTAAAACAACAGGTATAACATTCTTGTAAGATTCACACAACACAAAATAAAGACATATATGAATGATCAACTCATAAATATAAATCAATAAGCAGTGAATCATAAAGCAACAAGAATCAATGAATATAACATGTATATCAATCAATGTTACTCCCCCTAACATGAATAACCCCAAAAATGATATACAAAGTGAAGCACCTAGATACAATCTAAAAAACTCCACAAGCTCCTCAAAACAAAAAGTCTCCCCCTAACTACAAAAACCCCTCTACAAGTCAAAAATACCACTCCCCCTTTTTGTGACGGAATGCCAAAGAGCAATCACAAGTCGCCATCAAAAGGAGGTGGTGAGGGTGAATGAAGACGCGCCAAGTCAGCTCGTAGAGCACGAAACTCATCTAGCAAGTCCACCAAAATCTGTCCATGAGCCGCCTGAACGGTCATGACAGTCTCCAAAGTACGACGAACATCGAAGTCGGCCGAAGGAGGTGGAGGAACATCAGCAGCAGCAGCATCATCACCAACTGGATCAGTAACATCCTCACCAGCAAGACCTGCAGAAGAAGAAGGAGGAGGTGCGCTACTAGAGGGCTCAGACCTAGGGTGTTTAGAACCAGCTCGAAGATGAGCAGCCCTTTGTTGAAGAAAAGACGCACCTATAGGAGCAATAACATGAACGGGCTCAGAGGAAGGGAAGCCACCAAGATCAAGATGAAGGAGAATCCTATGAATGAAAATAGGATGTACAAGAGCATGAGCAGAAGATGAACTCCTATAAACATCGTTCAAAGAACGAAGAAAAAGATGGGGAAAACTAATAGGAGCATCAGTAACCAGAGCGTACAAAAATACACACCTCTCAAGAGGAATGGTGTGAACATGGGAAATGGGCCAGATAGAATGACACGCTATCCTAAAGAAAAGATAGTGTAACCCAGAGAGCTCAGCAGAGGTGATTCGAGGATCAGAACCCCACTGGACAGTAGTCCCAGTGATGTAAGACAAAACATCACTAATCTCGGGAGACACATCATATGGATAGACAGGATGTCGAACCAAAGGTACCCCTAGAGCATCAGCCACTACCGTAGGAGTAAGAGTGTACTCTACGCCTCGTATCCAACTCTTGACTAGAGTGTTGGAATCATAGATGCGGATAGAGATGTTCGAATAGAACTCTCTAATCAAGGCAGAAGGTGGAGGAGGATCAGAAACATCCACCAAGGGTAACCAGCCCCTACGCTCAAAGTTTGCCCTAATGGCAGGATCAAGTTCATCTAAGTGAACAGAACGCTCAGCCCAAATTTTTCTCCTAACATTCAGCTTCTCATAAATCTCTTGGTTTTTCTCACTCGAAAACTTCTCACGATCATAGGATGGAGAGGGTGAAGGAGAAGGTGAGGGAACATTCCTACGGGCTCTAGTTTTCCTAGGCATAGTGCTAAGGAAAGGACAGAGACACAAAGGAAAAACCAAAAGAACAAGAGAAAACATAACCAAGGGCAGACTGCAAATTAGCACAATAAAAAATATAGAACAAAAATCTATATGATGCATGAACATTAATAATGTTGTGATGCATGATCTAATGCAGTAAACAAATAAGTTCAATTGAGATTGAATTTGACAAAATTGGCTTGAACATGGAATTTTTATCAAAAATCCCAAAAATTGAAAACCACTTGTTGAAATTTTTTACCAAAAAGATGAATTGAGCATTATAAAACACATTACATAGATTATAATGCTTAATTACAACTACACAACAAGTCAATTTCATCAAAATCATCCCAATTTAACAAAAGCCCCAATTCGGATCAAGAACAAGCCCTAGATTTTGCAATTTTTCACCAAACTCAAATTTGATCAAATTAACAGGTAATAATCATGTTTATGAAGTGTCCCCACAAAAACCCAATGATCAAGTTCATAAAATAAGGCTTGAATCAACAGAAAATCCCAATTTTACAAATTCCGAAAATTACCCTCAAATGCATGAAAATATGCATGTAAACTTGAAAATAAATTCAAAAGGAAGGGTACAAGTGTCTTACCAACTTGAGGAGAGAGAGATTTTGCAAAAAGAACGGAGGAAAACGACAAAAATCTTCTGAATAGAGCTTGCCAACACGGAGAGAGGAAAGAGGTTTGAAAAGTTTTGAAATAGAAACTTTGAAAAAGTCAGAAAAGTACCTTTTAAAAACCTTTTTCACGATGTTCGATCGATCGAAAATCAGATTCGATTGATCGAAACACACAGTCATTTTGAGACAAATGAAAGCACTTTTTCGATTGATCGAAAATCAGATTCGATCGATCGAAACACACAGTCATTTTGAGACAAATGAAAGCACTTTTTCGATTGATCGAAAATCAGGCTGGATCGATCGAAATGGGCAGAGGCTCACTAAAATTTTGAGAAAAATCACAGTTTTGAAAGACAAACCAAATTTTGAAGAACAACTCCTCAAAGCATTAAATTACAGAAATAAAATGCATGAGTATGAGATGGAATGATTTTTCAAAAACCCAAAATTTTAAACCCCAATTTTCTCAAAAACAAGTTTCAATCATTCTTCCTTTGAATATTCTCAAACAACAAATATGTTGTACACAAATCTCAAGATAATTTCAAACTTGGTTGGTCAGACCAAAAACACACACACTAGCATGTACAGTGTTTAACAAAGAGTAACTTGTGTAGTGTGTGATACTAGCAAAAACTTGAGATACATGTGAGGTGATATGTGAATAGCAATCAAACACAAAGTCTACACAATTCATCACATAGAATTTAAAAGAGACTATCACCTAAAGAGTTACATCCTATAACTCCCACATCTCCTAGAACAAAAGCTTGCAATCATGTAAGTTTCTTGTATTTTTGCCCCATTATTTAGGTGAAATTTGGCATAAAGCCTAATAGTACACACCAGATTAGATTATGTGAAACGGCATCAAGCCTAATAGTACACACCGGTTTGAATTAAGTGAATTGGCATCAAGCCTAATAGTACACACCAGTTTTAAGCATTAAGCATTTAAAGAGGCTACACCTTATGTTCTTTTTGTGCATGTGCTACACTTTCTCGAGCACAAAATCTTATGATATGCACTAAGGTGTTCATGATTGACTAGTGAACAGTGGTGAGATGGTTATTTATGCCTTTCTCAAAAGGATCAAGTCCGACAGTCAAATAACATGTGACGTCAAGATCAAGACAAAGTGATTAATAACCACAAACATCTTTCCCACACAACATGCACTACAAAGCTTTAACTAGTCAGGTGCAATATTTAAGCACATCAAAGTTAAACAAGGTACACAGAACATGACATGTGTCAAAAGATAGACCAACCTTGTTTTTCAAAAATCAAGAAAAGTAGTGTCTAACAAAACTTTTGCTTTCACTTTTCCCTTTTTTTTTTTTTTTTTTTTTTTTTTAAAAGAGAAAACAAATACATCCTAGAATGAAATGCATGAATGTAATGCAATGCAAGTCCTAGAACAAAAACAACAAAAAGACACAAACCAAAGAACAATGGTCACCAAAGAATAGAGCAATTAAGCACAAGGACCATGTCAGAAAGACTCAGTTAGTTCGAGTCTTTTGCATCCAAAACTTTTTAGATGCACCACGAGTATTGGAGTTCTTATTCACATTCGAGTGATTCCCAACTCCAGGATTGGAATAAAGGTTTAACACCTTTACCAATTCACCAATTAATGCCATAGGATCATGTGCTTGAGGCACAGGCACTTTTGGTTTAGTTGCTCTCTTATCAGCTTGAAGCTTGTAACAGTTAGGACGAATGTGTCCAGACTTACCACAATAATGACAAACCCAAGCAGGTTTACCATGCATCTTGTCCTTAGATTTGGTAGGCTCCTTAGGTTTGGATTCTCTTAAGTCTACCCTAATCTTCTTAGGTGGTGAAACTTCTACGGGTTTTACTATCTCACTCACAGGTGGTTTGACAGTTTCACTCACAACCTCACTCACAGAAGGTTCAGAAGAAGAAGAAGGAACAAAAGTAGTGGAATGTGGTCCAGAATCAAAAATGCTTTCAACATATCCTAACCCAGTTTTATCAGCAGGAGACTTTTGAACATTTAGCATGTGATCAAGTTTAGAACTAGCAGATCTAGCAACAGATAAATCATGTTCCAAAGTTCTAACTTTATCAAGCAAAAGTATGTTCTCAGATTTAACATTATTCAAAAGCTCATTAGCATCAAACAGTTTAACAAGCAAATTTCTCTTTTCAAGCTCAAGAGAATCAATTTTCTTTAGGCCAAGTTCAACTTTCATAGCATCCTTTGCAGCAATTTTGCAAAGTTTGTTATAGGCCTCTTGAAGATCTGCATCTTCAGAGAGTTCCCCATCAGAAGGGTTCTCCTCAGCAGATATGCTTTCATTGACTATAGCAGTAGCCGTGAAAGCAATGAAGTTTCCATCCTCGTCCCCACCGGACTCATCATCAAAAACCTCATTATCACTAAGGGTTACAGCCATAGCTTTACCCTTATTCCTCAAGAATGTAGGACATTCAGATTTCACATGACCATACCCTTGACAGCCAAAACACTGAGGACCCAAAGAGTTATTAGAAGATTGACCAAAATTTTCTCTAGGTTTTTCAAAATTGTTAACCTTAATGGGATCATTCTTCCTAAAATTTCTAGGTTCAGCAGTGTAAGTCCCTCTTGCCTCTCTATTTGTATTCCTCAGAAAGTTCTTAAAGTTTTTGGCAAGATAGGCAATCTCTGTAGCAGAGAGCTCATCATCAAATCCACCACCCTCAACATCATCAACTGACTTAAGAGCCATTGATTTGGATTTGTTTACTTTAGGTAGGTCAGACTCATAGGATTGAAAAGATCCTACAAGCTCATCAACAGGGATGGAGTCCACATCCTTGCTTTCAGTGATGGCAGTCACTTTGGGTCTAAAATCTTCAGTTAAAGATCTAAGAATCTTCCTAACAATTTTAGGTTGATCATAGATTTCACCCAAATTAAAAGCAGAATTGACAATATCATTTAATTTAGCATAGAATTCATCAAAAGATTCATCATCAGACATTCTAATGCTTTCGAATCTAGAAGTCAATTGTTGCAATTTATTAATCTTAACTGCCTTTGTGCCTTCATGCACAGTTTGGAGGATTTTCCATGCAACATGAGCAACCTCAACATTAGAGATCCTCTTAAATTCCTCCATAGAAACAGCATTAAAGATAGCATTCATAGCTTTGCTATTAAAGCTTGCTGCTTCTTTTTCAGAAGTTTGCCACTCACTCACAGGAGTAGCGGATTTCACCCATCCGTATTCAACGAAATTCCAAACCCTTTCATCAATGGATTTCAGGAATGCTTTCATCCTTACTTTCCAATAAGCATAGTTGTTCCCATCAAAATGAGGAGGAACAAACAAAGAGTGTCCATGCTCCATGACAACAGGGGTCAAGGATCAGCTCAGAGATTAAAAATCTCAAACACAAAGAGCTACCAGCTCTGATACCACTTGATAGGTTATTTAGACCCCTAAACACAACCAGATTGCGTAGCCTAGATTAATTAGCCAAGTTGTTACTTAGTCAAATTAAGCAATTCTAGGTTAAAACAATCAAATAATCATATCATGTATATAAAACAAATAAAGCAGCGGAAATAATAAAGAACACAATGATATGATCACCCAGGAAACCACACGGTAAAAACCTGGGGAGGATTTGACCCACCGATCCTCAAGGCAAACCAGAATTCACTATGAAAGAATTGAAGTTCTTATAGAAGGACTACAAGCTCCCCGCTCGACTTCCTAATGCTACCCACCAGTACGAACTTCCTGACACGACCACGCGCAGGCTCCGAATCCACGGACTACTTCTTTCTTGAATTCTTCAATCAGCTACAAGCTCCCCGCTTGCTTTTCTTTTAAGTTCCAATGGTTGCAACTAAGTTGATCTTCAAGATGTTGAAATCATCTCTACCTTGAAAACCCTAAGCTTTGTGTAAAGGAAAGCTCCTCTAAGATCTCACAAGAGATTTACACAAAACAGAAAGTATGAGCAACAATAACAATATGGACAACATCAAAAACGTGGCTAGGGTTTAGTTTATATACCTAGGGTAAAAACACAAAACCCTAAACGTTTAATGAAGTAGGGCTGAGTTGGAAATTCTGCAGAAAATTCAACCTGTGCGATTTTCGATCGATCGAGTCTAATCTTCGATCGATCGAGCCAGGCCAAAAGTCCCAAGTACTTCTGCAGCCACTCGATTCCAACTGTACAATAATAAACCAACTTTGAGCAAGTCTAAACAAGACTAAATACAATGTTTTGATCATGGTTTGCCAACATTACAAATTAGAGTTCTAAATACATAAAATCCTAAGACCTTAGAACCTAACAAAATATATTAGTTGAGCTTCTACATTTGAGTGCGAGTGCTGAGCTTATGTATGACACACATTCCGCATAAACTATTTCACAATGTGTACTTTTTTTTAAGACACAATATTTATACTCAAATGATTGAGATTCCACAATAAACTATTCTAAGAAAAAAAAAAAAAGATTGCACAATAAACTTCTATTATAAAATATCCTTTTTCAATTGGAGCTGTTTCAATCCACAACCTCGTCCTCCAAATTTAGAAAATATATTTATACTTCTTTTAATCTCTTCTTTGCTTTCGTCAAATAGTATTTTTCCACTCTCACTTGGTAATAGAAAAGGCATGTTGTCCATCAGGAAGCTACTATTGTTGGGATAAATTCTCGTCTATGAATTAAATTAAATATAATCCAAACAATAAAGAAAATAGAAATCTACGGAAGTGGTAAAAAAATCTACCAACAAGAACACTAAGAAATTACGTAGAAAACACTCCAATGTAGAGAGAAAAATTACTGGACAAATCTAATCAATCCACTATAATAAAATAGATATTACAATACTCAAGTTATACCCAAAACCTGAGCTCACAATAAATTTAGAAAATACAATAATATCTCTAAGAACAAGTACAACCTCACCACAAAACCCGATAGTAAGATCTTTCGCTCTGAATACTTCAACTCTTTGTAGTTGTAGCACCTAAATAATCCTCCTAGAAAAAACTCCAATTTATCTTTCTTGTGTGTCTTGAGTAAAAGAAAAATCACATTTTCTTTCCTTATAAAGCACTATTCTTTTTCCTTCAGTCAGCTTCAAAACTGTATTTTACTCTTCGGTCCCTCTCTAAATCTCTCTCACAATTCATGAAACCCACGTACTAAGCTTTATATATAAAGCTCTGCCGCCTGACACTCCTAATTCAATTAGGAATAAGAGTTTTTGACTTCTTGTGCAATTGGTACACCTATTTTTATATGAAATAGGATTCCTTCAATATTCAAATACAAGTCCTATATGGACTAGACTTCAAGGTGCCGTGCACCTCCCAACAACTATGCAGCTTAAATAGCAATTGACAACTTTAGTCAATTACTGCTAATTATGCTTCTATGAGGGGATACTTTCAATTCTAATGTCACATTGAAGAGTATCATTATGGGTTTCAGGTAAGAATTTTTTTTTTGCTGAAAGAAAATTTTATTGAACCACAGCAAAAATAGAAGCCTAGGCAACCTCATCTAAGATAACATTAACAAAACTTGGATGGTCAAATCCCATATCAAAAGAACCAAAAAAAGACTGGCTAAGGGACCAATTGGCTAGCACATGCGTGACCTGATTAGCCTCCCTATGAACCCAATTAAAAAATACATGGCCAAAGTCCCTAAATACATTCTTAATTAAGTCCACAAAATTCACAAGCCTCCAAGGAATTTCCTTCCTACCAGCTCTAATGGCATCTATACAAACTTTACAATCACTCTCTATAATGCAATTACAAAAAGAGAAGTTCAAAGCAATGTGGGCCGCCAATAGAATGGCATTAGCCTCTGCTTGAACAGGGATATTGGTGCTAACTTTCTTTGAAATCACAAACACCAACACCCCTCTCCAATCTCTGGCAACAACAGCTATACATGAAGATAGATCACCTGCCGCTGCATCACAATTCAATTTTAGCATACCTTGACTTGGACAACACCACCTTGCACTGTTTCTAGTTGGAACGCTTGTCAACACTGGAACTTTAGGCCGCCAATGCTCCAAAAACAACTTCTGAATGCTTCTAATAATTTGATCCTCCATTGGAAGAGATTTCTCATTAATTGCTTTGTTTCTCCACATCCAAATCAAATCTAAAGCTAGAGCACCAAATAACAAGAATTCATTTCTTTGCTCTTTATCCAGCTGGAGAAATGGAGGAGGATCAATAAGTAACTCAATCAAATGAGACAGAGATTGAACATGCCAACTATCAATTTTAATGTTCCAGCGACTACCAAACCAAATAGCTCTAGCAATGTGGCAATGAGTAAAAAGATGCAGGGCTGACTCTGTCTCAGCATTACAAAGAGGGCAGCTAGTATTAGAGGAAGGGGAAAACTCACTCAACTTGTCCCTATTGGGAAGAAGATTGAATGCAATTCTCCAAAGATGCATCTTTAGCCTCTCATGAATGCTGTCCTTCCATATATTCCTTGTAAGAGAAACATTGCCAGATGAATTGTCTCCTTCAAAAATGAGACGATAACAAGATTTCATCGAGAACTTCCCATTTTCAGATTTGGTCCAAGTCCATCTATCTTCCATATCAAAAGACCAAATTGGGATGTTTTTAATGGCTACAATAGACTCATGGTCAAACAGATCATTTAACAAAATATCATTCCAGCCTAAACCTGAAGAATTTAGAAGTTGAGAAACTACCAAACAAGAATTATCTACTTGAGCCCTTGGTGTTGGAATAAAACCTGATTTGTCAGGTAACCAAGGGTCTTCCCAAACTAAAATAGTATTCCTAGAACCTACTAATTTACATGCTCCTAACTTGATTATATCCTTCACCCTTTCAATGCTCTTCCAAACCCAAGATGCATTAGAGGCTTTTGGAGCTCTAAGCCAATAAGCTCTAACCTTGTACTTAGCAGCCAATTGCTTCACACAAAAACAATTTTTCTTAGACAAAATCCACCATCCCAATTTGGAAACTAAAGCTTGATTCATCTTCTCAAACTTTTTAAAACCGAGACCATCTTCGTCTTTCAGCCTACACAAATCATCCCATGCCATAAGAGTGTAAAACTTATTAGAATCCTCTTTTGGCTTCCATTAAAAACGTCTCACAACCGCATCTAACTTATCATTAATTTTCCTTGGGAGCAAAAAGGTGGACATAGTATAATTAGGGATGGATTGGGCAACAGATTTAATCAAAGTAGCTCTACTTGCCCAAGAAAGGCTTTTACTCTTCCAACTAGCCAATCTTGCATCTACCTTCTCCTTCACATAGGCAAAATGCCTGAGCTTTTTGAATCCTAGTTGGTCTTTAACTTGTCTCAGAAATTCAAGATGGACTCCTTTCGAACTAAAAATGCCAGACTTCTCCACACTTATAATTTGCCTTGACCATTTGCCATAGCAATCCAGGCAATTCAGCAGAGTTCTTATTTCTGACAGCTTGGCATTGCAAAATAGCATCACATCATCAGCATAGAAAAGCTTTGTGATAGGTGGAGCTCCGTTCGCTAAATGCACCCCTCTAATATTACCCTTAATCTCCTCTCTACTAATTAGTCTACCAAGACCTCGCAGCCAATGATGAAGAGATAGGGAGAAAGGGGATCCCCCTGTCTTAGACCCCTAGATGGGTTGATTTTAGCTTCATGACTCCCATTAGTCAATAAGGTGTAGCTGACTGTGGATAGACATTGTTGAATTAAGGAGATAAATCTCTCACAAAACCCAAAGGCCTTAAGTGTAGTCAACAGGAAACTCCACTCCATTCTATCATATGCTTTTTGAAAATCAATTTTCAGACCAATGTAGCCTTTTTTCTTTCTCTTAGTTCTGAAACTGTGAATAATTTCCTGTGCAAGAATTATATTTTCAGCAATATTTCTATTTGGAATAAAAGCTACTTGAGTAGGATCAATCATCTTTTCTAACAAAGGTCTTAGCCTAGAGACTAAAATTTTCAAAATCACCTTATAGCAAACGTTACAGAGACTAATAGGTCTGAACTGATTGAAATTATGAGCACCTTGAACTTTGGGGATAAGTGTGATATAAGTGTGATATAAGTGTGATTCAACTCACGGAGCAACCAACCCTCTCTGAAAAAACTTTGAACAGCAGCTACAAGTTGATCTCCTACTATCGAACAATAATGCTTATAAAATAAACCAGACATTCTGTCTGGCCCCGGAGCTTTGAGGGGGTGCATTTCAAACACTACTCTTTTGATATCATCAGTTGAAGGCACAGTAATCAACATATCATTCTCCTGAGCTAAAATACAAGGCTCGATTAGACCATCTAAATATGGAGGAACATTGGAAAAGGAGGAATGAAACACTTCTAAGAATTTGGAAGAAAAGTACTCCCCAATATCTTTCCTATTCATCAATCAAAGCCCATTCTCTTCCCTTATCTCTGTAATAAGATTTCTTCTCCTCCTCACCAAAGTGGAAAAATGAAAAAATTTTGGATTTTGATCTCCTTCTTTGATTCATAACTCTCTGGATTTTTGTTTCCATTTAAGGTCCTCCCTTTCCAGCCATTCATCTAGCTGAAGATATAAAGCAGCTTCCAACTCCAGATTTTCTTTAGTAGGAGCTTTGTCTTGTACTTCTTTAATTCTTGCTTCTATTTCTCTAATTTTGATCTTAGCAAATCCAAACTGATTCCTATTCCAAACTTGTAAATCATATCTGGTTTGCTGAATTTTCCTAGCCAACTTGAAACAATGAGAACCTTCTACCATACCTTACCAAGATATTTCTACAATCCTAGAACTTGAATCATCTCTGGTCCACATTGCTTCAAATTTGAAGGGCCTAGCCCTCACTGACTAATCCATATGAGTGTCCAATATAATTGGGGCATGATCTGAGGCAGGGGCGACTAAATGCTTAACTCCAGCTTTCGGGAAAAGGCATTGCCACTCTTGGTTGCACACAGCTTTGTCTAGCCTCTCTTTAATGTTGGCAAGACCTTCACGTTTATTAGACCACATGAATCGAGAACCGATAAAACCAAGATCAATAGCCCCGGTACAATGAACAAAATTGCTAAAACTTCTAGTTGAACCTTCACCAAGATATCTACCTCCTCTTTTATCCAAATTACTATCGACACAATTAAAATCCCCCATTACCAACCAGGGGCTTGCAAAGGCACTGACCAAATCCTCCAAACACTTCCAAAATCTTGCCCTGCCATTTACGTGAGGAGGGCCATAAATCAAAAGAAAGAGCCAAGGTGAGGAAGGAGGACCAGAATAGACCAGAGATGCAATAACATTTTTATTAGAGTACACAATCTCTAAATCCACACCAACTTTCCAAAAAATGGCTAGACCACCAGATTTACCAACAGGATCCACACAAAACTTATCTACAAAACCATTACTTGAGCGAATTCTTTCAATCCTACGCGACTTAGATTTGGATTCAGCTATAAAAACTACATCAGGACTTTCTTCCCTAATGAGAGCCTTGAGGGCTCTAACTGTCGGGGCCCTACCAGCACCCCGGCAGTTCCAAGCAAGGGTCCTCATACCCAATCCAAGAGCAACAATTAATATAAAACCCAAACACAAATTAAAAGGACTACCAATTCCAAACAATTGCTTTGCCAAACCAAAAACCAAATAAAACCAAACCTCGAAGAATCTAGCAATTATGGCAACGAGACCCACCATCCAGAAGAAAACACATGCTATAAGGAGGAAATAGAGACCCACAAAGGCAGCGATACCCCCAAATCGGCCAAATTCTGCGCACATTAGCAAAACTAGCCGAACGCCGAGAGCAAGATGCAATTTGGGCTTTCTCTAATTCAGACCGATCCTTGAATCACGATCTTAATGAACCCACCAACAACCGAAAATTACTACCTCACACAAGAGGCAAACCAGCCCACACAGCAGCAAGGAGCCACAGAGGGCGAGAAACAGCCACTTCCCAAAGCAAAGCTCACAAGAATGGCAGAGAAAAAGCTCGCGTGCATGATAGCAATTGAAGCATATCGTACGCCGAGAGAGAAAGGAGAGTCTGGGCTCTCAGAAAGACTCCTACTTGGGAGAGAGAAACTCATAAACGACAAAATTGTCTTCTCACACAAACTAAAACTGGTTTGTCCATGAATTTTTAATTATAATTTAAAGGTTTGGCTTACATTTAATATTCGAACATGGACACCACATGTATTCTAAAATAATGATAAGTTGACTTCATATCTTGTCTAGTACACAAGAGTATTGAACGAAAATATCACCCTTTCAATATTAAGGATAAGCGAATTACATAAATTGGTTTTAGATTTGTAGAGAAGATTGATTTTTTGCAAACTCTGCCTTTTGCTGAAAGTGTTTTATTACTAGCTAGTTGCTGAGTTGCCATGTGAACAAAAGAGTGACTAACATCTTATAAGGTTCATATTGATAAAATATTGGATCAATCGGTCATAAGTTTCCTATTGATGATAATTTGAAAGTAATCTTACAAGAAACCTCATATAATTTAGGGTCCATTTGGATATAGCTGAAAACTGAAAACTGAAAACACTGTAGCAAAATAATTTTTAAATGTGTGAATAATACCGTGGGACCCATTTTTAATGAAAAAGTTGCTGAAAAGTGAAATTTGTGGATCTCGTAAACAGTGCATGGGACCCACTGGTGTGCACTGTTCATGGGAAAAGTCAACAATCATGGCTTGAAAAAAAAAAAGAAAACGCATACGTTGGAAACGCGTTATCCAAATGCTACTTTAGTGTTTGGAAATTTGAGCGAGAAGTTCATATTATCCTTGTAGGTTTCTCAAGTGGTTTCACCGTGGATCTTCAATTCTATTTTCAATAACAATCGGTGATCACATAAACTGATAGCTCATTTTCAAATTATTGATAATCTTTTCAAAGTTGTGGAAATTTTATTACTTAATTGCAATTTACACCCTTAAAATTTTGGATAATTTTGATTTCGTCCCCTAAAATTTCAAAATTTGAATATGTACCCTGACGTTACATTAAGCTTGTATTTAAGCCATTTTGTACTTGCATTGTGGTCACCACCTCCACTAAAAAATACATTGTTTTTTCATTCAAAACTATGTTGCAATTTTTAGAATACTAAGTATTTTCAACACACACACATGGGGAGAAGGGAGAAGGTCTTAAAGAAACTGACAGTGGTGTATATCCAAAAGGGGTTAATCTCACATTGGAAAATGAGTGTGAGTTAAAGAGGTTTAAAACCTGTGTTGTATATCTAAGAGTTAAACCCTTTTAGATATACACCACTGTCAGTTTCTTTAAGATCTTCTCCCATCTTTCCATGTATGTGTGTTAAAAATACTTAGTATTTAAAATTTAAAAAAAAAAAAAAAAACTATGTTGTATTAATCACTAGTTTAGAATTTACACTCTTTACGTTTTGGTTAATTTTGATTTTAACCCCTAAAATTTCAAATTTTATATTCACAAAATTACGTCATTGTGAGTTAAAATGAAAATTAATTAACCGACACCTCATCACGTCACATAAATGGAATAACTTAAATTCAAACGATATATAATATTAGGGGCATGAATCAAATTCTGAAAATTTAAGGGACAAAATTAGTTAATATTAAGGCTGTTAATTACAATTTAGTCAAATTTTATCATACAAGATAGGATAGAAAAAGAAGGGATTTGGTTTTATATAGATATAGCCATATCGGCCTAAAAGCGAAAGTGGCCGGCTGGTAAAAGCTAAGAAGAATAAAAATCTTAACCGAGTGTGGAGGTGAGCATCAGCGCTTTTGAGTGAATAATTATTTAAAGTATGCATAGTTGCATACCAAGTTGGTTTATTTAACAAAAAAAAAAAAAAAACAAAACAGAAAAAACAACTAAAGTAATGATTTAAAGTTTAAACTGTTATAGAGACAAAAACCAGATCGAGTCTAATTACATCAAAAGAGGTGTGACTAGTATTGCCCTTAGGATTATCTACAACAAAAGGAGGACAAAGTCTATCGACACCCCAACCCATCCTCTCAAACATTACAGCATGTTGAACAATTAAAAGCTGGGCTCTGAGTATATTCTCTTATTCTTTCTACTTGATTTGTTCCTCTCTTAGCCAAAAGATGTGCAACCCCGTTAGCTTCACGGTAGATATGTTGTAACTTAATGTCCTATTGTCTATATATGCACACCAATGTTTAGTGGATTGCTGTGAAGTGAAATTTGATAGTGATGTCAAGGGCAAAAAAGAATGTGATTCTAGGCACGAAGTGATTGGTAGTTATTTAGATTTCAAGAAAATAATATAGGTCAAGATATCATTTAAGTCTTTGAATTATGTCTTAGATTTCAATTTTGTCCTTTAACTATTTATTGCTTTAATTTTGCCTTGAAGTTTTAGAAATCCTCAATATGGTTCCAAGTTTTTAAAAAATGTTTCAATTAGTTCAGCACTGCCATATTAATATCGAAGCATTTTTAGAACCGCATGGACAAAGTTGAAATGATGAATAGTGTAGAGACAAATTTGAAATATGACACATGGTTCATAGGTCAAATCTATATCCATGATCACCTTGCATTCTTTACTAATAGTGAACTTTGAATTAACAGTAGACCAATAGCGTGGAACGTATTGAGTATTTGAGTGTCCAAGTGGCAAATAAATCACAGATTGAAGATGCTGATGAAACTGTAGTACATATGATCTATTATCCGAGCTTGAATGAATAGATGAAGAAAGTGTTTCGAATGACATATATCCAACGTGAATGTGACTAAGAAATACATTAAAATTTATTTCGAGGAAGTGTCTCTTTGTACCATTAAGAGTACAAGTCAAAAGCTGATGGAGAATGCACACCCACTTATATAAGGTTACCCACTTACCCCTTTTTGGTTCACATGAATGATTCTCCTTAATTTATAGCTCATTTTTGGTGAATGTATGAATGTGATATAACCCACTTTATGTAACCCAAAGTGAGGCAATATCTTCCTTTCTCACCAAGGTCTTATCCATTCAGCTTTGTTGATAGGGGCACAAAGCCAATTGGTTAGGCACATCCTAAAGCGCTTTTAATTGCCAATCTCTCGTATGGTGAAAAAGGCTTTAAAAAGCTTGCTTTAAATAAAACAAGGAAAAAGAAAAAGGATAGGCATAGGTGTTCAATCATCTTATCAGCCTAGTAAAAGAGTATTATCTAGGACCGCACCATCAATAAGAGAAAGTTTCATTAAAAAGAAAAACAGAGAGAGTTATTTTGCGGACACCATCAATTCCTGTTGAGGAATTGAGTTTCAGTATCACTTTGAAGAGTATTGTATTGTTTCATGCAAAAAGGGACACCAATTTTGGGCTTGTATAACCAAAATTTGATAAGCCATTTTTGTTTCAAAACCTTTCATAGAGACGTATGAGTGGGGTGGCTCATACGACCAACTTACAAAGTACGGACACAACCTGACATGACACTACATAGATCATAAAGACTCCGCAATTCTTTAAAAATTAAGGTATGACACAATGGGAATACAACAACTAATTAATTTACTGAAATAGATTATTAGGTATATTTTATATTTTTAGGCATATTTTAAGTTTATTTAAGGTTTTAAAAATAAATAACAACTATCAAAATCTTTGCAAAAATATATAAAATTAATTTAAAATTAAAATTAGATAACAAAAAGTACATTGTTGCAACTATTCCGGCCACTAATGCCATAATTACATAGTGATAATAGTTAAAAATATATAATTAAACTCTTAACCCTTAAGGTATTAAAATTATTAGGCTAACATCTTTACATTTTATTGTTTACTATTTAAGTCCTCTCTATGCACATAGTGCTTAAGAGATTAAGAAAGAAAGGGTTCGAGTTGAGTTATAATAATTATTTCAAAAGAAAAGTACAATGTTAAAAAAAAGTGTGACCAGTGGATGTAAGAAAAAAAAAAAGTAAATGGGAATGCAAAAAAAGAAAAAAGAAAAAAAAGAAACTCATTGGTGGTAGAGATTCAATGACTACAATAGTGGAGCAATTAACAATAGAGTTGGCGATTAGCAAAGAGAGATTGCAATCAGGGATGGAGAACTTTGTGGCATATTTGAAGAACTTTGTGGATGGTCCATGGTTATGTGTAGGGGATTTTAATGCCATTCTTAATGCTTTAGAAAAGCAAAGCACAAGGCAGCCACAATCAACCCAAATTAATGCATTTCGAGAAGCTCTAGAGCTTTGTCAGTTGGAGGATTTGGGTTATAGAGGTTATTCGTATACTTGGACAAACAAGAGACCTAGGGTTACGAATATGAAGATGCGGCTTGATAGAGTTGTTGCATCGAAGGGGTGGAGGGAGAAATTCCAGATGAGTACAGTTGTGCACCTTCCTCCTCATGCTTTGGACCACTTACCCACTACTGTTCAGATTTAGACATTTAGCCATAAACAGAGATTTGATAGGTTTTTCAAGTTTGAGGAAAACTGACTCCTTTGGGCTGATTGTGAAGTGGTAGTACAAGAGGCATGGAACATGGTAGGTAGTAGGGAGTCTGGGCTAGCAGCAATTAAGGAAAAAATAATTGCTTGTGGGGTGGATTTAAGGGCATGGGGAGCAACAAAGGCTGAACTCAAAGTGGAGGCAATCAAACAACTACATAATTGGCTTGATAGTTTGAATATGGCTGATACTACTGATGCTAGTCAGGTCGAGTACTTGGAGGTGAGCAAAAAATTGGATGATCTCTTATTAAAGCAAGAGATTTATTGGGCGCAACGGTCAAGGGTGGCTTGGCTAAAGCATGGGGATAAAAATACAAAGTTTTTCATTCAAAAGCATCTCAAAGGCGAAGAAGAAACCATATAAAGGGTATTAAGAATCTACAAGATCATTGGGTTGGAGAGGTTGAGGATATTGCCAAGGTAGCAATTGAGTATTTTGATAATCTGTTTTGTGTAGGTTCATGTGATCAGATGAAGGAGTGTCTGGAAACAATTTTGGACAAGGTGACACCTGATATGCAGAATCTTTTGTCCAGTGATTTTACTGCTGAGGAGATTAAGGTAGCGGTGTTCCAGATGGGACCAACAAAGGCTCCTGGACCAGATGGTATGAATGCTCTATTTTATCAAAAATTCTGGCATGTTGTGGGTGAAGCTATTATTACTGCTGTTTTAGATTTTTTGAATGATGGGATTATGTTGCTTGCTTTAAACCATTCTAATATTGTGCTTATTCCTAAAGTAAAGAATCCGGAAAAAATGTCAGATTTTAGACCAATCAGCCTTTGTAATGTTATTTAAAAGATTATCTCCAAAGTTCTTGCAAACAGGCTGAAACAAGTGCTCCCTGACATTATATCCCCCACTCAGAGTGCTTTTGTGCCGGGTCGCCTTATTACATATAATGTTCTAGTGGCATATGAGACATTGCATACTATGCATTCCAGGAAGAAGGGAAAGACCGGGTGGAATGGCTCTTTTTACAAGGAATCATGCAGAGAATGGGTTTTCCAGAAAAATGGATTGACAGAGTGATAAGTTGTGTTACTACTCCATCCTTCTCTATTTTAATTAATGGGAAACCATATGGTAATGTGCTTCCATCTTGAGGGCTTCGTCAAGGAGATCCTCTTTCACCATATTTGTTTTTGTTGTGTGCAGAGGGTTTTACATCTCTACTGACAAAGGCAGAAAATGATGCAAGAATCCATGGAGTATCCATTTGTAGAGGGGCACCCAGAGCCTTAACCTATTATTTGCAGATGATTCATTATTGTTCTGCAGGGCAACACAAAATGAAGTGGTGGCCATTTTTGAGATCCTTCAGACCTATGCCAATGCATCGGGACAGCGCATTAATTTGGAGAAATCATCAGTCTATTTCAGCAGTAATACATCTGATAGTCAGAAGCAAGAAATACAGAGGATTTTGGGGGTACAGGAGGTGGATAGATTTGAATCATATCTGGGGTTGCCAACATTAATAGGGAGAACTAAATACCATACTTTCTTGTACTTAAAGGATAGAATATGGAAAAAATTGCAGGGTTGGAAAGGTATGATGTTATCTAAGGCTAGTAAAGAGGTGCTTATTAAGGCAGTGGCTCAATCTATTCCCACTTATACTATGAGTGTATTTCAACTCCCTATGAAACTTTGTGATGAACTTGATGCGATGTGTGCTAAATTTTGGTGGGGCCAGGTTGGTAATGAAAGGAAAATTCACTAGAAAAATTGGGAAAAGTTGACGCTTTCAAAGAAAGATGGAGGAATGGGTTTTAGGGATCTAAGGGCTTTTAATTTAGCTATGTTAGCTAAGCAAGGGTGGAGGTTGCTGCATGATACTAATTCTTTAGCGTACTAGTGTTTTAAAGCAAGATATTTCCCAAGATCTCACTTTCTTGAGGCTAAGGAGTCCCCAAATTGCTCCTTTGTGTGGAAAAGTATTATGGCTGCCTTGCCAGCATTAAAATCTGGGTATTGTTGGAGAGTTGGGAGTGGGCATTCAATCCGGGTTTTAGGGGACAAATGGATTCCCAATTATCCTTCAAATTCTATCATTCATTCGGCCAAGGAGGATCTGAGGGATGCATTGGTTTTGAAGCTTATAAATCAAGAGTTGCATTTGTGGATGAGTGATTTTATTATGGAGATGTTTGAAAAGGAAGATGTTGAAGCCATATGTAGAATCCCCATTAAGCAAGAGGTATGTGGAAGACTCTATAGTTTGGCTGCCTTACAAGAAGGGGCTATTTACAGTCAAATCTGCATACAAAGTGGCTAGGGAGTTGATGAGAGGAGGGAATGTGGCCGAATGCTCAAGGGGTTATGTTAGAAAAAAGGTATGGGCTGCTTTATGGAAACTTCAAATTCCAAACAAAATTAAGGTATTTGGCTAGAGAGCATGTAATGAAATTTTGCCAATGAAGATGAATCTTACAAAGAGAAGGATCATTGAGGAAGCACCATGTCCAATCTGTACTAGGTTCTCAAAGACCGCCGTACATGTGTTATGGGAATGTGATGCAGCACAGGATGTTTGGGTAGGGAGCTTGAAATCTTTGCAGAAAGGAGTCCATGGAATGACTGATATGTTCCATCTATTGGAGTATTTGATGGAGCGGTTGGCTTTAGAAGACATAGAGCTGGTGTTGGTTCAAGCATGGTTTATCTGGAATCAGCAGAATAGAGTATCCATGGTGGAAAATTTCATGAACCAAGTTGGTTAAACAAGCGTGCACTGGATTATTTGGTGGACTATCGAGCCACACGTGATCAATTGGTAGCAAACCAGATGCAATAGTCCAATCGGGATTCCTGGAAGCCTCCTCCACATTCGGTTTATAAACTCAATTTTGATGCAGCTGTGTTTTCGGGTTTGGACAGGTTCGGTTTTGGAGCAGTGATAAGAAATGACAAATGGGAGGTCATGGTAGCCATGGCAGCCAAGGGACTAGAGGTGTTTTGCAGCGAAGAAGCTGAGTTGCTTGCGTGTAAAAAGGCAATTGAATTTGCAATGGATGTTGGTTTTTTTGAATTTTGCAACCACTGTCATGCATGCCATATCCTCTCCGAATGCAAATCAGTCATTGCTTGGAAATGTGGTGGGGGACATCCAGCAAATGCTTAGAGGGTTGCATTGGGTGAGAATAGATTTTACAAGAAGAGGGGGAAACAAAGAGGCTCATGTATTAGCTCAATATGCGAGAACTATTATTGATGACATGTATTGGATGGAATATTTACCTCCATTAGCTATGGAAGCTTTGTATCAAGATGCAAACTTTATTGATTGAATGAATGAAGAGTCCATTTTCCAAAAAAAAAAAAAAAAAAAAAAAATCTATTTGAAGAATTAAAGTAAATATTAAAATTTATTGAAATTTCAGTAATAAAATTTTAAATTTCATAAAACTTAAATAATATAGTTTTAATTAAATTGTAATATCATTAAATCTTATCATTATATCATCAAAAAAAAAAAAAAAAAATCTTAAGATTTGATTTGATAAAATATATTTAAACAATTAATAAGAATTAATTTAATAATTAATGAGAGTGTAGCCATGTGTCGCAACTCGCAAGAGATAGCTACTTAATTGGGGCAACTACGGATTCTAAAACCCAATTTATATTATATAATATATTGTATGATGAATGGTTTAATTTATTTCTTTACTTTTTTTTTTTTTTTGTGAAGAGAATGATTTAAATCCTCATATTAGTACACAACCAAAAAAAAAAAAAAAAAAATGTATACTATAAAAAAGAATCTAACTGTTGAAAAGATTAGATTCATACGCATGTGTGTATATATATATAAATTTGGTAAAAATACCTTTTGGTAGCTCTTAATTTGTATTTAATGTCATTTTAGTCTCTTGTGTTTTAAAATTGTCAATTTTTAATTTATTACACCTCATCTTTGAGAACACACCAAATATGCTCCTACTATCCAACTCTGTTGATTGTTGCCATTAACACCACAATTAAGAAAAAAAAAAAAAACAAAAACAAAAGCAAAAAAAAAAAAAAAAAAAACCAAAACCAGCTGACCCGAAACAAAGATTGTTGCTATCACCTCCAAATCCACCGATTTCTTCTCCCAGAACACCATAACTCCATCTCCACCAAGCTAATATTGTTTGTTTTTCCCAACTCTATTTGGCAAGGTGTGGATTATATATACGTACAGGTTCAGGTTACTTGGTTATGGTGAAAAGGCCAAGCCATGCTATAGCCTGATCTCCCCCTAGTTGATGTGTGGGGTGGACTTTGTCTGGATTCAAAATTGTCAAACCAAAAAAAGAAAAAGAAAAAGAAAACTCAGATCCTTTCAGTTTGGAATTTACTGGGGCAGCTAATGTTAATCAAGATAATAATAAGGGATAATTACAGTAAACTAACCTGAGGTTTGGCCCGTTTGTACTTTGCCTACCCGTGGTTCAAAACTTATCACTTTGCCTACCTGGACTTCAATTCGTTACTCCCCCGTTGCCCACCTCACCTTCAGACGTTAGACAAACACGTTTTTATTCCAAATTAGAACATAACACAGATCAAACAACACAAACTCACTCTCTTTCCCTCGCGAGCCCTAGGAACGCGAAAATCCTTGTAACTGCTTCTGATATTGACATTGTGTTGCAAGTGTAAACCCAGACGAGCAACGGGTTGTTCGAGGGACTAAAATCCTGGTAAGAAATCAGTCACTGTTTAGGTTTTTAATTTGGGCTCGTGGTTGTTTATTGTGTTTTTAGTAATCAATCAATGGTCAATGTTACATGTAATGGAATGAGAATATTGGTTGTGTTTGTTGATGCTTATGAAAAATGTGACCACCTGTTCTTTGGATTTGTGTTTGTTTGTGGGCATTTTGTCTGTCGTGGTCATTGTGTCTCACAGTGGACCCAAGTTTTTATTAGCTTTAAATTTTAGTGTTTGCATGTGCTATTTAGTAAAACAGAATAAAAAACAAAGCAGAAAATGTGGTCCCTCTGTGTGTGTTATGTGGTCCCTCTGTGTGTGTTGCATCCCAAAAGCAAAACAGAATACTTTGGTGTTTCTATTACTCTTTTGTTGTTTACAATTCTTTAATTGTTAATTATATACGTGTCAAATGGTAATTTGTTATTGTAGATGGATGAGGAAGTGAAGTTGGAGGTACATTATGGGGGTGCTTTTCTGTGGAACCCTAGTTTAGAATACTTTGGTGGGAAAGTTGAAATAGTGTATAGGGATCCTGATTTGCTTAGTTATTTTGAACTAAAAGGTATATGTGAGGAATTAGGGATTGATGAATCGTGTAGGGTTCATTATTTAGGTCCTGGGGGCAACTTGGAGCAAGACTTGAGGCTCATAAAAGATGATCAAGATGTGGTACCCCTGTACAAGCCTAATGAGGGAGGGCCAAGAGACACCATCATACTGTATGTGAAGAGTGGTAATACTCCACTTGCAGTTGAAGTTCCTGATGGTGCAGGGGTTGGTGTAGGAGCTGGTGCAGGGGGTGCAGGGGTTGGTGCAGGAGCTGCTACAGGGGGTGATGATCTGAAGGAGGAGTTTGATTGGTTGAATGAAGGTCTGGAAGGAGAAGACTTTGCTGATGACATTTTTGGTGAGTCTTCTCCACCTCATCCAAACACTAATACACCTCAGCCAAACACAGATGCACCTGGCCCAAGCAATGTTCCTCCTCCAAACATAGATTTAGATGAAGAGTGGGCTGAACCAGCTTTAGAGGATGATTTTACAAGTGTGGATAGTTCTGATGATGAGCAGGGTGGCAATTTGGAGTTCAATGAAAGGACTGATATGGAAAATGTTAGGTTGGCAAAAGGGATGAGGTTCCCAAACTCCCAGGTGTTTAGGAAGGTTTTGAGGGAGTATGTGATTCAGCATCACATTGATGTCAAGTGGAAGTTGAATGAGAAGAAGAAGATTTCTGTACATTGTAAGAACAGTTGTGGATGGAGGTGTTATGCCTCAATGGTGACTGGAGAATGCACATTTAAGATCAAGACATTTTATCCTGAGTGTAACTGCCCCCTAACATTTAAAAATGGGCAAGTTACATCAGTCTATGTGGCAAAGAGGTATTTGGGGGATTTTGGTAAGAATCCTAATTGGGAGGTCTCAGGTGTTAAGCACCATGTGATGTAGAAGGTTTCAGTTGATTTAAGTCTTAGTCAGGTGTATAGAGCAAGGACGACAGCTAGGGGGCTGATTACTGGGAATGAAGAGGCTCAGTATGGCCTACTTAGAGATTATGCAGAAATGATATTAAGGATAGATATAGGAAGTAGGGTGATTATGCAAACAGAGATGGAAAATGAGAATGCAGAGCCCAATTTTAAGAGGATGTACATTAGGTACAATGCTCAGAAGGTTGGCTTTCTAGGTGGTTGTAGACCTTTTGTTGGGCTGGATGGATGCCACTTGAAGGGTAGGTTTGGTGGGCAATTATTGTCTGCCACTGCCAAGGATGGAAATGACAATATATTCCCAGTGGCAATGGCTGTGGTTGAGCAAGAGACAAAGGATAGCTGGATCTGGTTTTTGGAGCAGTTTGCAGATGACATTAGTAGGCTAAAGGAGCTTAATTTGGTATTCATCAGTGACAGGCAGAAGGTATTATCATCTAGCTCATGTTCATGACTTCATTACATGTTTAGCTTTTTACATGCTTACTTGCTTACTTGATTACAGGGTCTTTTACCTGCAATGGAGACTTTATTCCAACTGTAGAGCACAGGTATTGTGTGAAGCACATATACAACAACTTCAAGGTTAACCACAAGGGCATGGAGTTGAAGAGTGTAATGTGGAGGTGTGCAGGCATAACATCAGCCAAGGAATTTGAGAGGGGGGTGGACCATCTTAAGAGTTTGGATGAAGAAGCTTGGAAGTACCTGGCTGATATAGAGCCTGCACAGTGGACCAGATCCCACTTTTCTTCAAGAGCTTTGACAGATTGTATGGTAAACAATCTGAGTGAGAGTTTTAACTCTATGATTGTGAAGGCTAGAGACAAGCCCATCTTATCAATGCTGGAGTGGATCAGAGTTAGGCTTATAAGCAGGTTGTATATAAAGAAGACTGGCATAGAAAAGTATGGTGGCAAGTTGTGTCCAAGCATACAAAAAAAGTTGGAGAAGTTAAAATTAGAGTCTAAGGGTTTCTGTGCAATGCCTTCTGGGAGGTTTGTGTATAAGGTTGACAATGGGAGGGAAAGGCATGTGGTGGACTTGGTAAATAGGACATGCAGTTGTAGATTATGGGACTTGACAGGAATCCCCTGCAAGCATGAAGTTGCAGCCATTTTTGTGAATCGTGAGAAACCAGAAGACTACACCCATCCATGCTACTACAAGGATGCTTACGTGGAGACATACAAGACACCTATACCTCCCATGCCTGGCCAGTCTGAGTGGATGTCAAGTGGCCAACCCAAGCCTGTTACACCTATTGTCTATAAGCCACCAGGCAGGCCACCCATGAAGAGGAAGAGAGATGCTGATGAGCCGAACCCTTATAAGGTGTCTAGAGCAAACAGGCCACTGAGGTGTGGAATGTGTCATCAGGAAGGGCACAATGCAAGGGGATGTAAGGCCAATGTCACTAGTGAGACACCATGGGAGAGGAGGCAGAGATTGCAGAAAGGGAAATCTGTAAGTTTTTACAAATTTTTTTTATTCAAATGCAAAATGCCAATAACTGACACTGTAAAAACATGCTCATATTTGGTTGCAGGGAAGTGGAAGGCCTTCTACACACAGACAAGGATCCCAGGCCCCATCTTCATCACAGACCCAATCCTCAGCTCAACCCCCACCAACACATCAGCCTTACACTATGGCCTCATCCTCATCCAACCAGGCAGCAGGGTCACAGCCACAAGCTCCAGCTCCACAGCCACAAGCTCCATGGTTAGGGCCACCAGCTCCATGGTCACAGAACCCAAGTCAGTGGTACTCTTCAGACTTTAGGTACAAAGTTAAAGGAGCTCCTTGGTTCTCTTCAAGCCAGCCAGCACCACACACCCCTACAGAAACATGGGACAGTAGAGCACCATCATCACAGGTACTGTACTGTTAGGTTTGATGTTTTATTCATAAAACTGTGATACTGGTAACTAACATGTGAATTCTTGTACTTTGTAGCTTACAAGACCACCTGCTACCAGAGGAGAAGCTGCTTTGAGAGGAAGGGGTGATGCAGCTAGGGCTCAGAAATGTAGCATAAGAGGTGGAAAGGCCAGCTGTGGTGGGAGAGGCAGGGGCAGGGGCAGGGGCAGTAAATGAAGACTAAGTCAAGCCACTTTTGTTGCTATGTATAATGTATTAGGGTTATGTAGTGTTAGGGTTTTATGTAGTTTGTAGACAATGGCAGGGCAGACAATGGCAGGGCACTTTTTTGTATAGCTTTTTAAACACTTTTTGTATTTTTGTAAGTTTTGTAAACATTGGGCAGCTGCAACTGTTTTGGTTGTTGTACCAAATGCCTTATATTACTGGTGGTTGATGAAAGACTATTCAATACCACCTTAAAATATGTATATAATTTCCAACTTAATGACAGGTGTTCAAAATTATTATTCTGATTATTGCAGTTTGTTATATGAGTTATTATTATATGAGTTTATTTATGGGTGCAGGGTGTATGTGTTGAATAGCAGGTGTATGTGTGCATTTGTTGTCTTTTCTTGCAAGTTGACAGATTTTCATGCACTTTAAATTCACTTTCAACACAATTGTCTTCACACAATGCACTTTATGCACAAACCAACATAGCTCACAACATACAACAAAACACCAACACCAACAGCTCACAGCTCACAAGTAGCCAATTCACTTTAAACAAAAATACCAACAACATCTAACAGAAATAACACTTTATCTTAAAAAGGCTTATATTATTAAGTGGCTTCAAGCCAACAACATCTACCACCTTACATAGTTCTCATTCTCAAAAAATTCTTTCATAGTTCTATTACAAAAGCCATTGAGGGCCAACTTATATTACAAACCATCAGGCAAACTCAATCTCATCATTCCAACATTCTCACTTGAGCCAAAACATGAAAACAACATAACCAAAATAAAAAAACACCATGACAGAATTAGTGCAATTCTGCACTTTCTCTCTTGCTTTAAAACTCTTATTGCTATCTCCTTGGCTTGAATAGAGGAAGCTCGAAACTTTCTCTCCCTCTCAGTGGCTTTTGCTGCCCTGTCTTGAGCAATTTCTGCCATTTGGGTAGCTTCTGCTGCTGCCTGGATAGCTTCTGCTGCTGCCTGGGTAGCTTCTCTTTCCCTTTTATGTGCAAGTTGCAGCTTTTGTTGCACCAAATGGGCAGCTTCATTCCCACACATACAAGTGGGATTATCAATCCATCTAAAGAAAGGGCACTTGGGACCAACCTGTTCATAAATTGAGTTGAACACATGACATTCCAATCTCACGTGAATCAACTAGATTAAGTAAAAAGTATACTTACCTTATATCGGCTACAACCCAGAAACCTTCTCCCAAAATTATCCACTATTAGACTTGTTCTCAACACACATGTCTCATATGTACACATATGCCCACTTGAACCTGAGTAATTTCCACTCGAAGAAGACATCGATTACCAACTTCCTATGAATCAAAGCTACCATCAAAAACTTGAAACCCCAGCTCAGAACCATAAAGCAGAAATGTCGTACCTGGTGATGATCTATCTTTGAATATTCAATGCCTCAAGACAACCCAAAGTCAGAACCTCAGTTACAGGGATTTTAGCGTTCCTAGGGCTCGCGAGGGAAAGAGAGTGAGTTTGTGTTGTTTGATCCGTGTTATGTTCTAATTTGGAATAAAAACGTATTTGTCTAACGTCTAAGGGTGAGGTGGGCAATGGGGGAGTAACAGATTGAAGTCCAGGTGGGCAAAGTGATAAGTTTTGAACCACGGGTAGGCAAAGTGCAAACGGGCCAAACCTTAGGTGGGTTTACTGTAATTATCCCTAATAATAAACGTTTTTTTTTTTTTTTTTTTTTTGAGAAAGAAATAAATGTTTAGTTAGATTTGATTTTAAAAAGAGTTTGGCTAATCCTTTTATACCTCTAATGTTCGTATGTCATGGCCAAGAGTTTTGTACCTTAATTGACACTTTCATGTGCTTGAGATTTTTAGAGTTTATATCTCTCATTCCTTAACTATTGAATTATCGATAATATAAAGAGCCAAAATCTTCTGTACCATTTTAAAGTCTAAATCTTCTGTACCACTTTTTGTGTACCACTCTATATTCCATCAATCACTACTTACCATGTGTATGATTGTTTTCCATTTTAAACTTCAGTAATTCTATAAGGAAAGTAAAATGAACACATGACAAGTAGTGATTAATGGAACATAGAGTGGTACACAAAAAGTGATACAGAAGAGTCCAAATCTTTTGTACCACTTTTTGTGTACCACTCTATGCTCCACCAATCACTACTTACCATGTGTATGATTGCTTTCCATTTTAAACTTCAGTAGTTCTATAAGGAAAGTAAAATGAACACATGACAAGTAGTGATTGGTGGAACATAGAGTGGTACACAAAAAGTGGTACAGAAGATTTGGACTCTAAAGAGTCCAAATCTTCTGGAGTCCAAATCTTCTGTACCATTTTAGAGTATAAATCTTCTGTACCACTTTTTGTGTACCACTTTTTATGTACCACTTTTTATGTACCACTCTATGTTCCACCAATCACTACTTACCATGTGTATGATTGCTTTCCATTTTAAACTTCAGTAATTCTATATGGAAAGTAAAATGAACACATGACAAGTAGTGATTGGTGGAACATAGAGTGGTATACAAAAAGTGGCACAGAAGATTTGGACTTTAAAGAGTCCAAATCCTCTGTACCACTTTTTGTGTATCACTCTATGTTTCACCAATCACTACTTACCATGTGTATGATTGCTTTCCATTTTAAAATTTCAGTAATTCTATAAGGAAAGTAAAATGAACACATGACAAGTACTGATTAGTGAAACATAGAGTGGTACACAAAAAGTGATACAGAAGAGTCCAAATCTTCTGTACCACTTTTCGTGTACCATTCTATATTCCACCAATCACTACTTACCATGTGTATGATTGTTTTCCATTTTGAACTTCAGTAATTCTATAAGGAAAGTAAAATGAACAAATGACAAGTAGTGATTAATGGAACATAGAGTGGTACACAAAAAGTGATACAGAAGAGTCCAAATCTTTTATACCACTTTTTGTGTACCACTATATGTTCCACCAATCACTACCTACCATGTGTATGATTGCTTTCCATTTTAAACTTTAGTAGTTCTATAAGGAAAGTAAAATGAACACATGACAAGTAGAGATTGGTGGAACATAGAGTGGTACACAAAAAGTGGTACAGAAGATTTGGACTCTAAAGAGTCCAAATCTTCTGGAGTCCAAATCTTCTGTACCATTTTAGAGTCTAAATCTTCTGTACCACTTTTTGTGTACCACTTTTTATGTACCACTCTATGTTCCATCAATTACTACTTACCATGTGTATGATTGCTTTCCATTTTAAACTTCAGTAATTCAATAAGGAAAGTAAAATGAACATATGACAAGTAGTGATTGGTGGAAAATAGAGTGGTATACAAAAAGTGGCACAGAAGATTTGGACTTTAAAGAGTCCAAATCTTCTGTACCACTTTTTGTGTATCACTCTATGTTCCACAAATCACTACTTACCATGTGTATGATTGCTTTCCATTTTAAATTTCAGTAATTCTATAAGGAAAGTAAAATGAACACATGACAAGTAGTGATTGGTGGAACATAGAGTGGTACACAAAAAGTGATACAGAAGAGTCCAAATCTTCTGTACCACCTTTTGTGTACCACTCTATGTTCCACCAATCACTACTTACCATGTGTATGATTGCCTTCCATTTCAAACTTCAGTAATTCTATAAGGAAAGTAAAATGAACACATGACAAGTAGTGATTGGTGGAACATAGAGTGGTACACAAAAAGTGGTACAGAAGATTTGGACTCTAAAGAGTCCAAATCTTCTGGAGTCCAAATCTTCTGTACCATTTTAGAGTCTAAATCTTCTGTACCACTTTTTGTGTACCACTTTTTATGTACCACTCTATGTTCCACCAATCACTACTTACCATCTGTATGATTGCTTTCCATTTTAAACTTCAGTAATTCTATAAGGAAAGTAAAATGAACATATGACAAGTAGTGATTGGTGGAACATATAGTGGTATACAAAAAGTGGCACAGAAGATTTGGACTTTAAAGAGTCCAAATCTTCTGTACTACTTTTTGTGTATCATTCTATGTTCCACCAATCACTACTTACCATGTGTATGATTACTTTCCATTTTAAATTTCAGTAATTCTATAAGGAAAGTAAAATGAACACATGACAAGTAGTGATTAGTGGAACATAGAGTGGTACACAAAAAGTGATCCAGAAGAGTCCAAATCTTTTGTACAACTTTTTGTGTACCAATCTATGTTCCACCAATCACTACTTACCATGTGTATGATTGCTTTCCATTTTAAACTTCAGTAATTCTATGAGAAAAGTAAAACGAACACATGACAAGTAGTGATTAATGCAACATAGAGTGGTACACAAAAAGTGATACAGAAGAGTCCAAATCTTTTGTACCACTTTTTGTGTACCACTCTATGTTCCACCAATCACTACTTACCATGTGTATGATTGCTTTCCATTTTAAACTTCAGTAGTTCTATAAGGAAAATAAAATAAACACATGACAAGTAGTGATCAGTGGAACATAGAGTGGTACACAAAAAGTGGTACAGAAGATTTGGACTCTAAAGAGTCCAAATCTTCTGGAGTCCAAATCTTCTTAACCATTTTAGAGTCTAAATCTTCTGTACCATTTTAGAGTCTAAATCTTCTGTACCACTTTATGCGTACCACTTTTTATGTACCACTCTATGTTCCACCAATCACTACTTACCATGTGTATGATTGCTTTCCATTTTAAACTTCAGTAATTCTATAAGGAAAGTAAAATAAACATATGACAAGTAGTGATTGGTGGAACATAGAGTGGTATACAAAAAGTGGCACAGAAGATTTGGACTTTAAAGAGTCCAAAACTTCTGTACCACTTTTTGTGTATCACTCTATGTTCCACCAATCACTACTTACCATGTGTATGATTGCTTTCCATTTTAAGTTTCAGTAATTCTATAAGGAAAGTAAAATGAACACATGACAGGTAGTAATTGGTGGAACATAGAGTGGTACACAAAAAGTGATACAGAAGAGTCCAAATCTTCTGTACCACTTTTTGTGTACCACTCTATGTTCCACCAATCACTACTTACCATGTGTATGATTGCTTTCCATTTTAAATTTCAGTAATTCTATAAGGAAAGTAAAATGAACATATGACAAGTAGTGAATGGTGGAACATAGAGTGGTACACAAAAAGTGGTACAGAAGATTTGGACTTTTTAGAGTCCAAATCTTCTATACCACTTTTTGTGTACCACTTTATGTTCCACCAATCACTACTTACCATGTGTATGATTGCTTTCCATTTTAAACTTTAGTAATTCTATAAGGAAAGTAAAATGAACACATGACAAGTTGTGATTGGTGGAACATAAAGCGGTACACAAAAAGTGATACAGAAGAGTCCAAATCTTCTGTACCACTTTTTTGGTACTACTCTATGTTCCACCAATCACTACTTACTATGTGTGTGATTGCTTTCCATTTTAAACTTCAGTAGTTCTATAAGGAAAGTAAAATGAACACATGACAACTAGTGATTGGTGAAACATAGAGTGGTACACAAAAAGTGGTACAGAAGATTTGGACTCTAGAGAGTCCAAATCTTCTGGAGTCCAAATCTTCTGTACCATTTTAGAGTCTAAATCTTCTGTACCATTTTTTGTGTACCACTTTTTATGTACCACTCTATGTTCCACCAATCACTACTTACCATGTGTATGATTGCTTTCCATTTTGAACTTCAGTAATTCTATAAAGAAAGTAAAATGAAAACATGACAAGTAGTAATTGGTAGAACATAGAGTGGTATACAAAAAGTGGAACAGAAGATTTGGACTTTAAAGAGTCTAAATCTTCTGTACCACTTTTTGTGTATCACTCTATGTTCCACCAATCACTACTTACCATGTGTATGATTGCTTTCCATTTTAAATTTCAGTAATTCTATAAGGAAAGTAAAATGAACACATGACAAGTAGTGATTGGTGGAACATAGAGTGGTACACAAAAAGTGATACAGAAGAGTCCAAATCTTCTGTACCACTTTTTGTGTACCACTCTAT
This sequence comes from Quercus aquifolioides, assembly GCA_019022515.1. Lineage (NCBI taxonomy): Eukaryota > Viridiplantae > Streptophyta > Magnoliopsida > Fagales > Fagaceae > Quercus > Quercus aquifolioides. The sequence goes on along the minus strand of CM032331.1, from coordinate 35,829,611 downwards.
GTTCCACCAATCACTACTTACCATGTTTATGATTGCTTTCCGTTTTAAAGTTCAGTAATTCTATAAGGAAAGTAAAATGAACATATGACAAGTAGTGATTAGTAGAACATAGAGTGGTATACAAAAAGTGGCACAGAAGATTTGGACTTTAAAGAGTCCAAATCTTCTGTACCACTTTTTGTGTATCACTCTATGTTCCACTAATCACTACTTACCATGTGTATGATTGCTTCCCATTTTAAATTTCAGTAATTCTATAATGAAAGTAAAATGAACACATGACAGGTAGTGATTGGTGGAACATAGAGTGGTACACAAAAAGTGATACAGAAGAGTCCAAATCTTCTGTACCACTTTTTGTGTACCACTCTGTGTTCCACCAATCACTACTTACTATGTGTATGATTGCTTTCCATTTTAAACTTCAGTAGTTCTATAAGGAAAGTAAAATGAACACATGACAACTAGTGATTGGTGGAACATAGAGTGGTACACAAAAAGTGGTACAGAAGATTTGGACTCTAAAGAGTCCAAATCTTCTTAACCATTTTAGAGTCTAAATCTTCTGTATCACTTTTTGTGTACCACTTTTTATGTACCACTCTATGTTCCGCCAATCACTACTTACCATGTGTATAATTGCTTTCCATTTTAAACTTCAGTAATTCTTTAAAGAAAGTAAAATGAAAACATGACAAGTAGTAATTGGTAGAACATAGAGTGGTAGGCAAAAAGTGGAACAGAAGATTTGGACTTTAAAGAGTCCAAATCTTCTATACCACTTTTTGTGTATCACTCTATGTTCCACCAATCACTACTTACCATGTGTATGATTGCTTTCCATTTTAAATTTCAGTAATTCTATAAGGAAAGTAAAATGAACACATGACAAGTAGTGATTGGTGGAACATAGAGTGGTACACAAAAAGTGATACAGAAGATTCCAAATCTTCTGTACCACTTTTTGTGTACCATTCTATGTTCCACCAATCATTACTTACCATGTGTATGATTGCTTTCCATTTTAAACTTCAGTAATTCTATAAGGAAAGTAAAATGAACACATGACTAGTAGTGATTGGTGGAACATAGAGTGGTACACAAAAAGTGGTACAGAAGATTTGGACTTTTTAGAGTCCAAATCTTCTATACCACTTTTTGTATACCACTTTATGTTCCACCAATCACTACTTACCATGTGTATGATTGCTTTCCATTTTAAATTTCAGTAATTCTATAAAGAAAAAGAAAGTAAAATGAACATATGACAAGTAGTGATTGGTGGAACATAGAGTGGTACACAAAAAGTGATACAGAAGAGTCCAAATATTCTGTACCACTTTTTGTGTACCACTCTATGTTCCACCGATCACTACTTACCATGTGTATGATTGCTTTCCATTTTAAACTTCAGTAGTTCTATAAGGAAAGTAAAATGAACACATGACAAGTAGTGATTGATGGAATATAGAGTGGTACACAAAAAGTGGTACAGAAGATTTGGACTCTAAGAGTGATGAAATTTTCTGTTTCACTTGTTGGAATATTAAACTGGCCCCTACTTTTCTGATATGTATCATGTATGCTGTATTGCCTATAAATAGAGTCATTGTAAGCCTGAGAAGGCAAGAGAGAGTGAAGGAAGCCTTTGTAGCTAGACTAAAAGTCCTCTGAGTCTTATATGTCTAACCTATTTGCAGTAGATTTACGAAGGGAAAGGTCAAAGGCAGGGCTAGTTGTATTAGTGATTTTCAGGGAGGATTCCTTTATTAAGAGATTTTGCCCCCCTAACCAGTCCGAATCCCAAAGATATCCAAATACAAGAATTGTTTGATCAACTTGAATCAGTAGAGCATCATTGGACTGAGCTAGATCTGGTATTGCCATGTTGAAAGCTTCTGACAAAGTTATGGATATTGGACTGTTGAAGATAAGGAGTTACGTCTGAAGACGTTTCTAGGACCTCTTCCTATCAAGACAAAGAACCTTGTATCTTTCTTCCGGATGGATTCTTAATTGCCAAAATCTTGCTTGTGAAAATATTAATTTCCAGGAGGGAAAATATACCTGTAGAATTCAGGTTCTGAAAGCATTATCCCTTGAGATTTCACTAAATTGTAAAATTCAGTGAGTAACTTTTCATGAAAAAATTAGCAGAAAAGCTTCCCCCTTTGCTAATTCCATGATCCAAAAATGACATCCGGACAGATGGAATTCTACACCATTTAGAGATGCAAAAAAGGTTCTAAATCTAATAATATCTTTTGGTTTATTGTATCTTGTTTAGTGTTCTATTCCTTATACCTGTATGCAATCTATTATTTCTGTTTTACACAAAGATGCCTTGATGAGTTTTGTTTAAGTGTTTCAGAAATACAGGTTGTCAAAGTCTTCCATGCTATGAACTCTCTTCTTGCAAAGTTTTTCAAGAGTTTGTACTATGATAGATTTTATTGTATTCAACAAGTGACTATGAGTTGAGTGATTTATGACTTCTCTCATATGTTCATTTGTTTGTTGTGGTTTTGTCACGGATTGCCAAATGGGGAGATTGTTAGGACATGTGTTTTCACTTGTTAAGGACATATGTCACTCATTTATGTAAATTGGCTAATCCTTTTGACAAAACGCACTCTACTTGTAATTGGGTAGTTCTAGGTGTTTTTAATACTTCAAGAAACAAGGTTTCAAGATCAAGTGTTGAAGTCATCAAGTCTGTCCAAGAAAAAGCAAGCTGAAGTGCAAATTCATTAATTCTCGACAACTGCCCGACACCTCTCGACACCTGGCTATCTGTCGAGATCTTCAGCTGTTTCTTATTGCAATCTCGACACCTTCTCGACAACTGGTGGATCGATCGAGAAAGCTCCTGTCTTCTCGACAGATTCTCGACACCTCCTCGACACCTGCTATCTATCGAGGATTAAATCTCGACACCTCCCGATCGATCGAGGTATCTATCGAGGTTACGGGATTTCAGATTTCTAGATCTGATTTTTGGGCCAGGCTTTTGTATTTGTGTAGGGTTTCTTTTCTCACAACCTTAGACCTATATAAGGCTTATTTTAAAGGCCGTCACATAAGAGAATAAGAGAATACAAGGAGAATATATTCAAAAGGTTATTCTCTCTGAAAAAAGCTACTGCGTCTTTACGCCTTAGGGTTTTGTAACCAAGTGCTTCTTGATCTTCATTGTTGATGAAGTGAAGAACTTTGCATCCAACATTCTTCTTCCTTAAGTTGGTGAGTGAGTGAGTCACGTACTGAGATTCGTGCAATTGGTTAGTCACGTATTGGGATTCGTGCATCAAAGGGTGGCGTTCATATATTGAAGAGTTCAGAGGTTCTGAAGCGGTAGAAGGTTTCTGCTGTGAGTTCATCTACGGGGATTGTAGAGTTTAGGGACAAAAGTTTTGTACTAGATCTGAAACTTCTCTTTACTATAGTGAATTGCTTTTCGGGAATGTTTCCCCCCAGGTTTTTTTACTGTGAAACTGGTTGGTTTCATTGGTTTTCCTGGGTCATCATATCTTGTCTTCTTTATTTTTCCGCTGCATGATTTTGACATGATATTGATGTTTGTTTGTTTTTAACAAGTTTGATTTATAATAAATCTAATTAACAACTTGGGTTTAAAACTTGTTAATTCTATCAACCGGGGTCTAAATTTCCCAACAAGTGGTATCAGAGCGGGTTCACTCTGATTGGATTAATTTCCTGAGTGTGATCCTTGACCCCCGTTGTCATGGATCGTGGACAATCTTTATTTATTCCTCCTTTATTTGATGGAACTAATTATGCGTACTGGAAAGTTCGTATGAAAGTGTTCTTGCAGGCTTTAGGTGAACAGGTATGGCAAGCTGTTGAAATTGGCTGGATTAAGCCGAAGGAAGCACCTGTGGATTGGGATGATGCAACAATTGTAGCTGCAAATTTCAATAGTAGGGCCTTGAATGCTTTGTTTTGTGGGGTGACCAATGAAGAATTCAAGAAAATTTCATCCACTGAAGTTGCCAGGGAAGCATGGACTATTCTTGAGACCACCTATGAAGGTACCAAGGCAGTAAAGACTGTGAAGCTTCGACAACTCACTAGTAGTTTTGAAGAAATAAGGATGGAGGAGGATGAGACCTTTGATGAGTTGTATGCCAAACTTAAGGATATTGTGAATTCTGCTTTCAACCTTGGAGAATGTATTGCAGAATCCAAAATTGTTAGAAAAATCCTTAGATCCTTACCTGAAAGATTCCATGCCAAGATCACTGCCATTGAAGGAGTCAAGGACATTGATCAAATTCCTTTGACTGAGCTTGTAGGGAACCTTCAAACCTATGAGATGGGATTAGGCTCAATGGGAAAAGGTGGAAAGAGCAAAAACTTGGCTCTTAAGGGTATAGAGGAAGAGACCGAGGACTCTGAAGATGAAGATCAAAGTGAAGATGAGGATGAGGATCTAACCTTCATAACTGATGAGATTATCAAGCTTCTTCAGTTTAGGAAAAAGGATAAGAGCAAACCTCCTAGGAAACCTAAATCCTCTAGGAAGGGCAAGAATGAAAAACCCCTTATTCAATGCCATGAGTGCAAAGGTTTTAGTCATATGAGGATAGAGTGTCCAAACTACCTCATGAAGGAAAAGACCAATGAGTCAAAAGATAAAGGGTTGGTTGCTACTTGGAGTGACACTGAGGATGACTCTTCTGATGAGTTTGTGGATGAATGTCGTCACGTTATGGCCTTTGCTGCCTCAACTGATAAGGTGATTGTGGAGAGTGCTAGTGACAGTGAGGATTCTTCTGATGATGAAGTACCTAAGAAGATGACCCTTCAGGAAGCCTATGATAAGCTATGCACTGAGTTTATAAAATCTGAAAAGACTTCTCATCTTTGTAGAAAAGAGCTTAATGAGGTAAAAACTGAAAAAGCTAATCTATTAGTCAAGCTAGATGAGACTACAAGGTTAGTTGAGACTCTTGTTGTAGAGAACACCTCATTAGAAGAGAAGGTCAAGAGTCTTGAAGTTGAGCTTAGTCAAGCTAGAACTCAAATAGAGAGGATGTCTAGTGCAAAGCTTGATGAGGTCTTGAGTGCTCAAAAGTCTAGTTCTGATAAAACTGGCTTAGGATATGCTGTTTCCTCCAGCCCCTCCTCGTCCACGGCTTCTGGATCAAAGACTGTCTTTGTGCCACAATTTGAGAAAGGTAATAAAGGTATGAAATCCAAAACTGTTCTGGCTAATTCTAAATCCTTTATTAGACCTCATGTTTGTCATCATTGTGGTGTTGCTGGACACATTCGTCCTAATTGCTTTAAATTGTATCCTCACAAGCAATTGTCCAAACGGTCACAGGTTTCCTCTCAAGGACCTACACCTTTGTTTGGGGAGTTATTAAAAGTCTTGAGCTTTTTAACTCAATTTCAAGAGAATTCTAATTCTTCTATGTCCTTTAGTAGACATACTAGGACACGTGCCTTTTCATCTTCACGGCCAAAGACTCGTGCTGTGTGGGTGAGAAAGGAGCCTAAGACTTAATTGTCTTTTCTGTTTGCCCTCTGCTTTAATTCTTTCTATCTAAAGTAGGACTCTCTGTGCTTGATTTCTTATCTGTTTTTGGAATCATGCTTTCATGCATCTGCACCCTTCTATCATGTTTTCATGCATATGCATTTTTCTTTCATGCATTCATGTTGTTTATCTGTTTTTGTTTGGTTGTTTAGTTTTTATTTTGTTTTGTTTTCAAAATAAAAATAAAAAGGAAAAATCAGAAAAATACAAAAACAGTGTGTGTTTTGTGTACTTTGGTATTTGTGTACCTTGGATTGCCAATGAAACAAAGTTTTCTAAACTTTGTATCTCTTGTAGCTTAGATGAGCATCTCTATGCACAACTAAGCAAGTGAGCTTTGTGGCTCTTGTTTGTGATGAGTAAGATTAAGTTATTTCTTAAAACTTAACACTCATATCACTCTTTTTGACGGGTAGGACTAGAAAATCCTAAGAGAAAGGCATAAATAACCATCTCACCACTGTTACCCGCCAATCATAGTATGACACCTGTATGCTTCGGCATAGCAAAAGTGCAGTGTCATAGACATTCGTATGCTTCGGCATAGCAAAAATGCGATGTCAAATGCTTAACATCTTGGGTATTTCTTTTCTCTCTTATATGCCCATGCATGATATGCTTAAAAGAAAATATGCAAAGAAAATATAAAGCAAAAAGATTAAAGATGCTTTAAATATGATTGCAAGTGTGTTTTCTAGGAGATGTGGGAGTTATAGGATGTACCTCGAAGGTGATAGTCCCCATCAAACAGTTATGATTGTGTGTGAGTTAAAGTTATTTTCTCATATCTCAGATCGTCATAACATGTATACACATATGCAATCTTGCGATGTTTTTCACACACAACACGCAATATTCTTTACTACTCTTGATACATGTGCAGGTACAATGTGATTTGGCCATCACAAGTGTTTACATATGCTAATGTATGCTCACTAAACTGGATTGACTTGTTTTTGAAATATAAAATTGGTTAGACTTGTTTAGTGTGTGTGTGTTTTGGGATCCATGTGTTTTTCACATGTTTTGCATCTTTCTATTATCTTGTCATCCATAGCATCTTGTTTCATTACATTCATGCATTTATATGGATTTTTTTGTGCCTCCTTGATCATCCTTGATCATCTTTCCGTTTCTTGGGCGAAGCTTTCTAGCTTCTTGTACCCTTTGCCAATCATGACAAAAAGGGGGAGAGAAATTGTGGAGACTTTGTAGTTTCTTTTTAAGATTCTACAAGTTAGGGGGAGAAATACATTCCTTTGTAAAGGGGAGATGTGTTTCATCTTGTTAGGGGGAGTGCTTACTTCCTTCTTCTTGTACCTTGGGTCTTGTGACCATGATTACATACATTGTGCTTATCTTCTTTATATGCTGATGTATGTTTCTTTCACCTACCTTTACATGTGTTGTTTCTTTTCTATCTTTATACACATGCTTCTTATACCTGTATGCAATCTATTATTTCTGTTTTACACAAAAATGCCTTGATGAGTTTTGTTTAAGTGTTTCAGAAATACAGGTTGTCAAAGTCTTCCATGCTATGAACTCTCTTCTTGCAAAGTTTTTCAAGAGTTTGTACTATGATAGATTTTATTGTATTCAACAAGTGACTATGAGTTGAGTGATTTATGACTTCTCTCATATGTTCATTTGTTTGTTGTGGTTTTGTCACGGATTGCCAAAGGGGGAGATTGTTAGGACATGTGTTTTCACTTGTTAAGGACATATGTCACTCATTTATGTAAATTGGTTAATCTTTTTGACAAAACGCACTCTACTTGTAATTGGGTAGTTCTAGGTGTTTTTAATACTTCAAGAAACAAGGTTTCAAGATCAAGTGTTGAAGTCATCAAGTTTGTCCAAGAAAAAGCAAGCTGAAGTGCAAATTCATTAATTCTCGACAGCTGCCCGACACCTCTCGACACCTGGCTATCTGTCGAGATCTTCAGCTGTTTCTTATTGCAATCTCGACACCTTCTCGACAACTGGTGGATCGATCGAGAAAGCTCCTGTCTTCTCGACAGATTCTCGACACCTCCTCGACACCTGCTATCTATCGAGGATTAAATCTCGACACCTCCCGATCGATCGAGGTATCTATCGAGGTTACGGGATTTCAGATTTCTAGATCTGATTTTTGGGCCAGGCTTTTGTATTTGTGTAGGGTTTCTTTTCTCACAACCTTAGACCTATATAAGGCTTATTTTAAAGGCCGTCACATAAGAGAATAAGAGAATACAAGGAGAATATATTCAAAAGGTTATTCTCTCTGAAAGAAGCTACTGCGTCTTTACGCCTTAGGGTTTTGTAACCAAGTGCTTCTTGATCTTCATTGTTGATGAAGTGAAGAACTTTGCATCCAACATTCTTCTTCCTTAAGTTGGTGAGTGAGTGAGTCACGTACTGAGATTCGTGCAATTGGTTAGTCACGTATTGGGATTCGTGCATCAAAGGGTGGCGTTCATATATTGAAGAGTTCAGAGGTTCTGAAGCGATAGAAGGTTTCTGCTATGAGTTCATCTACGGGGATTGTAGAGTTTAGGGACAAAGGTTTTGTACTAGATCTGAAACTTCTCTTTACTATAGTGAATTGCTTTTCGGGAATGTTTCCCCCCAGGTTTTTTTACTGTGAAACTGGTTGGTTTCATTGGTTTTCTTGGGTCATCATATCTTGTCTTCTTTATTTTTCCGCTGCATGATTTTGACATGATATTGATGTTTGTTTGTTTTTAACAAGTTTGATTTATAATAAATCTAATTAACAACTTGGGTTTAAAACTTGTTAATTCTATCAACCGGGGTCTAAATTTCCCAACACCATGAAAAGCTACTCACTGAATTTTACAATTTAGTGAAATCTCAAGGGATAATGCTTTCAGAAAAGAAAATGGTCATAGGACAGTCTTCCATAGACTTTTTGGGAGTAAATATTTCAGATGAAAAGTATACTTTGCAGCCTCACATAGCTGTCTCTCTTGGCGAGTTTCCAGATAAGCTCGCAAATGCCAAGCAAATACTACAGTTCCTTGGAATTGTCAATTATATGTTAGATTTCATCCCAAAGATATCCAAATACAGAAATTGTTTAGCTCAATTACTGAAGAAATCACTTGCAGAATGGAATTCTATTCATACAGAAGCAGTCCAACAATTGAAAACCTTTTATGTCAACAAACATGTTGAGGCTTCACATGCCCATGGGGAGGTTGTAGGTTAGGAGTCTAAGGAGTTTCCTTCTGTAATCCCTCCATGGATTAAAGTTGAAGAAAGGGACTTCCAATGATGGTCGGGGATGCAGAATGCCGTCTTGTATCTTTCTTTCGGATGGATTCCTAATTGCCAAATGAAGACATAGGTAATACTCATTGAGTAAATACCACATGTAGAGGTACAAATACATTAATTTATGTGAATGATATCCAACCACTGACTCTAAACATCTGTTCACTCTTGACAATATCCCTCCTAAAGAGTCCAAATTTTCTATACCACTTTTTGTGTACCACTCTATGTTTCACCAATCACTACTTGTCATGTGTATGATTGCTTTCCATTCTAATATAAATGTCGATTGGTATGTAATTTAATGCTAACAAATGATGACAGGTGAAATCATCATCAAGCATTCAACCACAGGCCCGTGGTACAATAATGAAAAACAAAGATTTTTAGAGTTTATATCTCTCAATCCTTAACTATCGAATTATCGATAATATTTTTATCGATTGGTATGTAATTTAATGCTAACAAATGACAGGTGAAATCATTATCAAGCATTCAACCACAGGCCCGTGGTACAATAATGAAAAATAGAGATTTTTAGAGTTTATATATCTCTCAATCCTTAACTATTGAATTATCAATAATATAAATGTCGATCGGTATGTAATTTAATGCTAAACTAATGACAGGTGAAATCATTATCAAGCATTCAACCACAGGCCCATGGTCCAATAATGAAAAACACAATTATTTATATAGAAAGCAAATTTCAAAAGACAATCATGAAAAATTGGAAGCATATTTCACTGTTTGGTCAGGAGTAATAAATCTGTGGGGATTTGGAGGAGACATCAACTTATAGGCCAAGTTTTGTTTTTTCACTTTCGTTTTTGTGATGGTCAAGTTTTGTTTCTTCAATTTTGTTTTTGTGATGTGATGTTAGTGGAAAAAAATAATACAAATAGATGGAAGGGGCATATTAGATGTGCTCTAAAAAATTTGGGCCTAAATTGACAATTTCAAAACACAAATTACCAAATGATAGAAATTTGTATTTATTTATTTTGATAAATAAAAAATAAGGTACAATCGTTGAGTCACTCACTTTCTACCCGATGAGATAAACCCTTCACTTATACGGCTCTATGGCCTCAATTTGCTAAGAGTGACTTGAACCCAATTTATGGTGAGGAGGACAAAAAGAATTTTTGCCTATGAAGTTTTGTTTACCTAGAGTTATGAGGCCATATGCCCAGCCTCTTGAAAACTCTCTCGTCTCTGATTCACAAACAACTATATATTAACAAACTGTTCAGGATTTTAATGAGATATTCAAGGCTGGAATTATTATTTCTTAATCTATTTAAATTTACATTAAATTTTGAGTGACATGATAATCATGATGGGGTTTAGGGGCAAAACGATCTAAGCTTCCAAAAGCACTCCATAGTCCATACCTGACCAAAAAATGTGTAAAGCTTGCATGAAGATTTTGCCCCAAAGGGCCAAAGGGGCACTTGATGAAGGCAAATATCTGTGAACAGGTCATGTCAACCTGAGCTGGGAGTATAATTGTACAACCACTTTAACAGTTAACACAATATACCATGTGTTTCTTCCTGGGATCATAAGCCATCAGAGTTGATCCCCAGCATCTTCTATCTTGCCAGCCATTGAAAAAAGAAACACAACTTTGCGTTGTTTATAACATCAGTATTCATCACCATTATCATGAAGCTTTGTCCATACCATCTGTTATTGCTTACAGATTCATCATCCAATTCTATCATGGCTGTAATATCCACCAATTCATTTCAACTTTGTTACGTACTTTCATCCTCTAGCTCTAGAGGATAGGATAGGACAGCACATCTGCCCAATAATTATGTTCCGTAAACTACTACTTTTTGCTTATTGCGCTTATATAGTAAATATCTGGTTAACGGGTGCCTTAATAAATTTGTTAATAAGTCATTTTATGAATTTTTTTTTTGAGAGAGTTTCAACGTATGACGTCTGCTCTTGATAATAATTCTTTATTATCAGACTAAGACACCAATTAATTTTTGGTGTAAGCGGGGATTGAACCCTAAATTTATTATATAATCATCAGAGACTTTACTAGTAAAACTAACTGGAACCCACATTTTAGGAAAATTTTTATACTACTTTTAAGAGTAACATAAAAAAACTGTAAAAGAATTTTTTTTTTTTTTTCTTATTTCATAAAAATTTTCTAAAAATATTTCTTAAACTAATGTTTTTAAAGTATCCGTTAACTTTTTTTATATGATAATAACATCCTATAGATATTTAAAAATAATTCTCTCTGTCTCTGTCTCTCTCTATATATATATATATTTATCAGTTCTCATGTTTGTGGAGTCTGACAGCCAACAAGGCATACCCGAAGAAGTAATTATAGTAATTTCTAGTTTTAGGCCCCGTTTGTTCAACATAAAATGCTTTTCTATTGAAAAATAATTCCAACTGAAAACATTTTCTATTCTTTTTTCCACTTTCACCTAAAAAGGAAAAAGAAGAAATAAATAAATAAATAACAAACATAAGAACGGACAAAATAGCATGTTTCAAAAGTAGTTAGAAATTTTCCTTGATAGAGGTTTTTACCTCCCATACTTTCTCATATTGGATGCTTCTTGAGTCAGGAAGGATATCATCATTTTCATTTGTCCATAAAAACAAAGATAAAGATAAACCCAAAACTCTTTCTAAACAAGCTAACCAAAAAAAGAAAGAAAAAGAAAAGAGGTTTGTATTTGGATTTGAAGATTTAAAATAAAAGGAGTTTACAAATCATTGTCAAATATAAAATGGTTTGATATGAATTATAACAACATATGATGCGCCTAAGTTGAAAATTTTGCTATAATAAAAACATTTGTGCCAGGAGCTTTATAGCTCAAATGATACTATTTGGTATTTTTAGTAAAAACATTTGGGGGATCAAATATATCTTCTCCCAACTATCAAATTATTAGAAAGAAAAAAAAGAAGAGCCACTTCTAATGAATCTGAAATTACGTCTTAGTAGTATTTACTATTTAGGCAATGTGGATTTGAATTTGGGTGTATAAATCAAAATAGCTTTATTGGATAGTTTAAAAGATTAAGGATTTAGATTTATGAAAAATACAAAATAGATTCTAAAACCTGAAGTCATTCGATTTGAAATAAAATCTAAACTCATGGAATTTAAAAAATTGTAGTCATACTCCAAAATTACTAAAAGACTCTAAAACAACTTAAATGACCAAAATATTCTAAAAATTCCCAAATGACTAGAATATCCCTAAATGTGTAAAATGATCAACATCCCCAAAATCACAAAAATGACCAATATACTCTTAAAAGCTCCGAAATGACAAAATACTCCTAAACCTCTAAAATGACTAACATATCCCTTAAAACCAAAAAAATGACCAAAATACATTTTAAACTCCATTAGAGTATAGGCATCAGATGTGCCAAATGCTAAATTTTTAACATTTTGTCACACCAAACATAAAAAAACCTCACATCAAATGTTCTAAATGCTAAAAAAGTTTAGCATTGATGAATAGTACAATTCCAAATTTATAACTATAGGGGAAAAAATTATAAACTTTTTTCTTCTTTTTTTATTCTCATTTTCTCTCGCCTCTCTCACATATCTCTCTCTCTCTTTGGTATGCTTCTCTCTCCTTCCCAGCCTCTCTCACTCTCACCATGTAGCCGATCTCACCACCTCCCCATGCTGCCACTTAGTCATGCCATCCAAATTTCTATCTCTTGCGGTGGTTTTTTTTTTTTTTTTTGTGTGTCGTGGGTTTCGATGGTTAGGTTCAAAGGTGAATGGGTTTTGATGGGTGTGGGTGGGTTCCCATAGGTAGGTTTGGCAGCGAGTGGGTTCCGATGGGTAAGTGGGGCAATTTTGGGTTGGGTTGCTCCAGTTTTGGATGGGTTCTAATGAGTTTTGGGTTGGTTTTTGTGGTGGCTGGCTAGTTATTGCTTGTGGGAGGGTGTTGTTGTTGTTTTTTTTTTTTTTTTTTTTAAAATTTTAATAAAAGGTATGAATTTTTTAAAGTTATTTAAATAGGTGATAAGGTAAAGTAAGAGATGTAATGTATGATGTATTGTAAAGTGGTGTGTTAAAATAGATAAAGTAACTTTTTGGTGTGTAAAAATAAATTTTTTTAACAAAACTGATTCTAATGCTCTAATAGCCCCAAAATTACTAAAATGGTTAAAACACCCCCCAATTCAAAATGACCAAGGTACCCCAAACCTTTTCAATGACCAACATACCCCTAAAACCTAAGAAATGACGAAAATATTCCCAATAGCTCCCAAATGACTAGAATGACCGTAATTCTCTAAAATGATTGAATTCTCCCAAAAGCTCCAAGTTGACCAAAATACCCCCAAATCTTAATAATGACCTAAAATCTACGAATGCTCTAAAACGATTGAAATATTACCAAAGTTATGAAAATGTCTAAAATGCCCCCTAGAAATACCTAAATAAGCAAAATATCTCAAAACCTTGAAAATGACCAACAAACTCTCAAACCTCAAAAATAAAAAAATAACCCCCAACTCTCCAAAATAACCAACAAACCCTAAAAAAGATCGAAATACTGTCAATTTTGGTATGCTTTTGGGTTAGTAATTAAGCTAAAAAAGTTATTTCGAACTTGTATCATATATGTTGTTTCAAAACTTTTAGACTATATGGTTTGAATATTAGATAATTTACGCAAATAATGTGTTTAGTTTACGATATTTAAAAAAATGATGACATATGATATACTTTTTTAAGTTTACAATAATGTTATATTGTTATTTTATTATAGCTAATTTTTATAATTATAAAATGTATTCTCTTGAAGTTGCTTGGATCCTTGAAGACATTAAACTTATATGTGATAGTTTTGATTTTATTTATTTTGTTAGCATACTTTTACGATGTAATCGTGTTGCTTTAGTTTTGACTAGTATTGCAAAAAAGAAAGAGGAAATCATTGTTTGGTTAAAAGAATCTCTCTTTGCTTTTTCACATTGTACAATACGATTTTGCATAAATAAAGCCTATTATTGTTTCTGTTAAAAAAAAAAAAAGAGATAATTAATAAACATATGGTTTAAAGTTTAAACCATTAATGCATCTGCCCTACAATCTAGACAGTCTCTAGTTTAGATTTGAATCATTTGATTACTATGACAGTATGACTAAAGTAAACTTTCTTTTTTTTTTTTTTTTTAATTTCCAAGTACTAAAATAGAATCTGACCCAAATTTGATAGACCAAACCTATATTTCTTGAGCCCTGTCCTGATGTGAGGCTCCTTTCAACCTTTCACCACCAATCTATTCATAGGCCCAAATTCTAAATAATATGTTCATATCCCCATATTAAACCCATCACTCACCATAGGCCCAAAACCAAAAAAGTTCCATCCATCTACCCCACACCCCAACCAAAAAAAAAAAAAAAAAAACCAACCTGAGAGAGGCAGACGCATTGAGAGAAGAAAACAATGATTACCTTTCTCTAGCACAAGAAGAAGATCATCAAATCAAAAACACTAAAACAATTCCTTGAAACCCAAAATCCCATCCTCAAAATTTTTCACCCTTCTCACCAATGATCTCTTCATAGTTTGATAACACACCAAATCTTGCTATTTCATATCTCATTTCTCATCCCAATATTAACCTTAAAATCCACAAACAATGGCTAGTACCACTTCTTCCATCATGGATACACTCTTCCAACGCACCTTAGAGGACCTAATCAAGGGCCTCCGCCTCCAACTCATCGGCGAGTCCGCTTTCATCTCCAAAGCCCTCGACGAGATCCGCCGCGAGATCAAATCCACAGACCCACACACCAAATCCAACGCACTCCAAAAGCTCTCCTACCTCTCTTCTCTCCACCACTTCGACATGTCGTGGGCTGCTTTCCATGTCGTCGAAGTCATGTCCTCTTCAAGATTTTCCCACAAGAAAATCGGGTACCATGCCGCTTCTCTCTCCTTCAGCGACTCCACCCCCGTGCTCCTCTTGATCACCAATCAGCTCCGCAAAGATTTGACCAACCCAAACAACGAGTTTGAGGTAAGTCTTGCTCTCGAATGCCTCTCTAGAATTGCCACTGCTGATCTTTGTAGAGACTTAACTCCCGAGATTTTCACCCTTTTGTCGAGTACTAAGATTTTCGTGAGAAAGAAAGCGACAGCGCTTGTTTTGAGGGTTTTCGAGAAATACCCAGATGCTGTAAAGGTCTGTTTTAAGCGTTTGGTTGAGAATTTAGATAGTACAGACCCTCACATTGTGTCTGCGGTTGTTGGGGTCTTTTGTGAACTCACTTCTAATGACCCCAAATCGTATCTTCCGTTGGCGCCCGAGTTTTATAGAATTTTAGTTGATTCTAAGAACAATTGGGTGTTGATTAAGATGTTGAAGATTTTCGCCAAGTTGGTGCTGTTGGAGCCAAGGTTGGCGAAGCGGGTTGTTGAGCCGGTTTGTGAGCATATGAGGAGGACTGGAGCTAAGTCGTTGATGTTTGAGTGTGTTAGGACTGTGGTGAGTAGTTTGAGTGAGTATGAACAAGCGGTGAAGCTTGCGGTTGTGAAGATTCGGGAGTTGTTGCTTGATGATGATCCGAATCTTAAGTATCTTGGATTGAATGCACTTTCGATTGTTGCTCCGAAGCACTTGTGGGCTGTGTTGGAGAACAAGGAGGTAGTAATTAAGTGGTTGAGTGATGAGGATCCTAATATCAAGCGTGAGTCCTTGCGTCTTGTGATGGCAATGGTTTCTGAGAATAATGTGGTTGAAATTTGCAGGGTTTTGGTGAATTATGCTTTAAAATCTGATCCAGAGTTTTGCAATGAGATTCTGGGGTCCATTTTGTCGACATGTTCTAGAAATTTGTATGAGATAGTTAATGATTTTGATTGGTATCTGTCGCTTCTTGGAGAAATGTCGAGGATTCTACATTGCCAACAGGGGGATGAAATTGAGAATCAGCTAATTGATATCAGTATGAGGGTCAGGGATGTTAGACCAGAGCTTGTTCGGGTTGGTCGTGATCTGCTAATTGATCCTGCATTACTTAGTAACCATTTCTTGTATAGGATATTATCTGCTGCTGCTTGGGTGTCAGGGGAGTATGTTGAGTTCTCAAGGAATCCGTTTGAACTTATAGAGGCACTGTTACAACCTCGTACGAATCTCTTGCCACCATCAATAAGGGCAATATATATCCAGTCTGCTTTTAAAGTATTAATCTTTTGTTTACATTCTTACCTCTTACAAAGGGAAAGTACTGCTTCCTCATATTCTGATACTTCGGCACTTTCTGAATTAGCCTCTAAGAGGGAAATGCCTGAGGGTTCTGATTTGGCAACATTTAAAGCTCCTTCTCACAGTGAACAGGATGAAGTGTTCAACCCAAGGGTGTCAAATCAATCATCTGAAGAGCTTTCTGTAGGAAATGGTGGGGATAGAACTATTAGTCATGGTCAGACATCTACACCTGTTACTTCAGAGAACAGTTTCACATATGAAGCTGTTGTCAACCAATTAAATCTAATACAGTTGGCTCTGGGCCCACTTACAGGAAGCCATGATGTAGAAATACTGGAGAGAGTGAGGAATCTATTATGTTTCATTGAGTTGATTAAGGGAGAAATCCTTGAGAGCTTAGTGCAGAAGGAAGAAAACTTTAATAGTGCAGAGATGAAATCTTCCAAAACCATCAAACTGATGAGTGATGCCTTTTCGGAGGAGCTTGGTCCAGTCTCTGTTAATGCTCAGGAAAGAGTTCCTATACCAGAAGGATTAGTGCTTAAGGAGAATCTTAATGATTTGGAGATGATCTGTGGTGATAGTCAACTACCTTCATCAATTTCATTTTCTCTGGTAAGTACTCATTATGAGGAGGGAGTTGGTGCTTCTCTCCCTGACCTCCAAAGCAAAGAAGAATTGGAACCACCAAGTGAGGCCACGTCTCTACTTGCTGAACACCGTAAGCGGCATGGGTTATACTATCTTACTTCAGAGAAAAATGACATTGTAGCAAATGATTATCCACCTGCCAATGACCCCAAGTTGCAGGATAATCAGAGTAATGACACTGAAGATCTAGTTAAGCTTACTGAGCAATTACTCGTGTCAAAGAAAAGGCCAAACCAGGCAAAGCCTAGGCCTGTAGTGGTGAAATTGGATGGAGATGTTGTAACTGTTTCAGCCAAGAGGCCAGGTCCAAAGGATGATTCGCTATCTGGTGCAGTGCAGGAAGTTCTTTTGGGAAGTGACACAAGAACCTCTACATCACGAAGTAATCCCTCTGATAAGTCATCAAGTAAGAGAAAAGGGAAGGAAAAGCTAATCACTGATCCTTCTTCCGAACTGAATGAAAATTTGGGTGATGCAGAAAAGCTTGACCATGAAAATCCAAGTTCAAGAAGAAGTAAACACCGTACTCATGGTAAAGAGAGAAGACATAAGAGTCCAGGAAAGATTAGGCAGGAAAGGGAAGAAAATGGTCAGAAAGAGAAGAAAAAGAGTAGTCATCGCCATGCTAGGCACAAAACTCGACAAAGAGCTGATGTGCCCTTGAATGTGGTTTCAGAAACACCAGTAATTCCAGATTTTCTTTTGTAGCATTAATGACCTGGAATCATTATTTGCCATCAGCTGTCACGCAACTTTTTTCTCCCTCATATTCCACCACTTTGAGCGATGAGGTCAGTTCTGTTGTAGATTTTACACTCTTTTTTATTTTTTTGGTGAGGGTTTGCCTTATATTTTTTGGATGAGGGTTTGCCTTATTTTCCAATGTTACACAAAGTGAATTTCTTCAAAGTAAAATTTCAAATTTAAGATCGTTTAACTGCTGTCTAGTAGTAGCGTGGAAGCATTCTTTATGAGCTTTTAAGTTTTTAACTTTCTTTCTTTCTTATTATGTTTTTAGTTTGAGCTGTTTTTGCAATTCTTGTTTGCTTTCATGATGAGAATCTTTTATTCTTTTTAAGATAAATGGACTTCATTTATTAAGTATTGTATAGATTTTAGGAGAAATTACACTTTACCACTATAAATCATACACTAGTGGCCTGTTTGGATACTGCTTATTTTGCTGAAAAATGAAAACTGAAAACACTATAGCAAAATAATTTTTAAATGTGTGAATAGTGCCGTGAGACTCATTTTTAATGAAAGTTTGGTTTAAAAAAGAGGTTTGTGAGTCCCGTGAACAGTGCATAAGACCCACTGGAAAAGCTGAAACGCACTTCTCAAAAAAAAAAAAAAAGAAAGAAAAGAAAAATGAAAATGCAGACGCAGATAAGCTGTATCCAAACAGGTATTAGATTATATTTTGCACCTTGAACTATTTGAATGCAAACTTTGCACCCTAAACTATCATACTTATGACACTTTGCACTCCGACGTTAGTTTCACTGTTAAGTTAGACAGAAATTAACTGCACATGACTTACACATGATTTTTGCATAGGTGGAACAAAATTAAAAGACAAAAATACCCATCTTCACAATCAATTGAAACAAAAACTTTTCCTTATTTTTTCCAGTTCTCTCTCCCTCGTGCATCATTGATGGAAATCAAGGACCTCCATTGCAGACCCTGCATGAGCATTTGGATATCAAGGGCAGTATGACCCAATCTAGATGCATGAGACCCATAATCAGTAATGGCCTTCATAATATTAGTATTCTCTCCTTTAATGACCTAATCTGTAAAGCCAGCTTCCATAGCAAATTCAATGGCCTTGTCGCTAAAATCTCCGCCTCATCACTATTAGCCACTAAGGGACCTTTAGCAGATATGGCACCTCATCGCTATTGTTCCTTTTAAAATGAAAATTCACATGCTAAATATACTATTACTATGGGTTCTATATAGTATATATTTTTTCAGCGGAAATCATTGGATTTGTACTTGTACCATAATGAAATAAGCTTTTGTTTTTAATTTTTTGTGAAGAGGGTGTTTTTGTCTTTAAGCGATGTGCCACCTAAGCAAAAATCATGTGCAAGTTATGTGCTATTAATTTCTGTCTAACTTAACGGTAAAACTAACATCAGGGTGTAAAGTGTAATAATTTCGGGTGCCAAATGTGCATTCAAATAGTTTAAGCTGCAAAGTATAATCTGGTGTATAGTTTAGGGTGTTAAAGTGTAATTTGCCTTAGTTTTTTAAACAACAATAGATGCGCCTCAGAACCTCATTAGCTGTGTAATTGCCCTAAGCACAAAAATAATATATAGTGGTATAGAGTATTACCACAATTAAATGGAACTGACACACTTTTTGATTCATTTTCAAAATATATAGCAATGTTACTTTTTTTATTTGTAGCCAAATTGTCTCTCTCTTTTTTCTTTTTTTTTTTTTCTTTTTTTTTTAATTATATATATATATATATATACCTGACTAGTTCGGGGAAAAATTTTGGGTAGCCAAAGTGCCAAACCCAATCACCTGGGATTATGGCCGAGTTTGATTAAGTCAAGTTGAACCCGGTTTTCCATATGCCCTCTTTCTTTGTTTTCTTTTTTCTAGGTGGGGTAGTTTGCCTCATCCAGTACATCATGTGTAGTCAATGCTTGGCTTAGGATTGATACAGCATACTTCACCAGACCAGGGCATAATTAACAGGGATATCCTGGATTTCTTAATAAATAGGATATACAGCTTCTTGATAAATTTATACAAAATGTTTACTTTACATAACCTTCTACCTAAACATGTCAGTACTATTAGGAATTTGTTAAACATGAAGAACATAAACCACTTCGTCATTTACATATGGAAGGAAATCTGGTTTTGGAGATGTTTACACATTTTTTTGCGATTTTCTTATCACTTCCTATTCTTGGTTATCTGCCTTATTGAATTAATTGAATAACTACTGCTATTCTTTTCCATTAATGTTAATTGGAAGTTTGCAATCTTGGAGCTTTCTCTTCTTGAGGTGTGGTGTTCAAATCCTACAAGTTACACACCCAATCAAATCAACAAAAAAGCATAAGTTGAAAATAGAGGATTAGGAGAGAGAGAGAGAGAGAGAGAGAGAGAGAGTTGGCAATCTAAGTTTGGCAAAAGATATTTCTTAAGTTTTTGAAGTAGTGGACCTGCGCAAAGAACTCATGATCAATTATAAATTTTTATTAAGTTTTGTCCAATTTGTATTCTAGGTGTATTTTAAATATCATTGAATCTCGAATTCTGGTTGCATTATCTTCTATTCATATTCTTGGTTCATTCTAGACATAAATTGAGTCACAAAGTGTGAGTTACTGACTAACCTTGGAGTGTTAGCCTTAGGTTACTTCAACCTGAAAGCAGTGCCTAATTCAGGTTACAATTTGTTACTCAATAGCCCTTTAATACCATGCTGGGTTTGCAAAATCTCTTGATATCTTCTAGGAAGAAATTTTGTAAATGATAAAAAATTTGCAATTCTTGCAATTCTGGTATTGCTTTTTGACTTATGAAATGAACTTTTAGATTCTTGCAATTCTGGTGTTGCTTTTTGACTTATGAAATGAACTTTTAGATTCTTGCAATTCTGGTGTTGCTTTTTGACTTTGGAACTGAATTTTTTAGATTCTCATAATTCTGATATTGCTTTTTGAATCGTGAAATGAACATAATTTTGATCCCTGAACTATGCATCTGATCTCAATGTAATCCATCAACTGTTGATTGTTTTAATTCAGTTTCAATGGTACTCACCTTACGTTGCCATTATTGATGGCGATTACTGATATTATAAAATCAAGGTTAAGGGAGGACAAAATATATTATTATTTTTGTAAAATTTTTTTAACCATGTATTTTCATTTATTTTGACTTTATGAGACTGCTACTTGGCTTAACTTGTCAAATCAGTAATTGTCATTTGTAAGTGACATGTATATGATAGTCTGGGAAGATCCTAAGATATGGATTTTGTTGTTTTTGACTTTTCTCTGCTCCCCCCTGTTCTGTCTCGGGTTCGTAATGGATAATTTGGTGATGACTAGTTCTTGCCTTGTTTTGCTTTCTTAGTTTAATGTTGAATCCGTATTTACCAAAAAAAAAAAAAAAACTCTTGAGCACTACTTTAGGTTCAGCCATAATGGGAAATAAAATGGAGCATCCAAAGAACGTATAATCACAAGTCAAGGATTGTACAAAAACTATCTATCAAGTTAGCAAATGTTGTTTATATGAAAACTCTTTAGAACTCTATGAACTCAATTAAAACAATTGATAGTTTTGGGATGAAATTGAAATTTGTTGCGTAGTTTAAGGATCAAAATTGTAGTTTGACTTAAAGGTTTGTATGATATGATGCTTGTTATGTTTGAACTGTATTTTGCTTAGAATTCAGACATTTATGTTTGGAGTACTTTGGCTCTGATAAAATAAGCTGGACATGAGTAAACTAAAATTGTGTACTTTGAGCTGTTCAGGTGGAGTAAGGTAAAGCTTGGCTCAGTTGAATCTTTAGTTTGTTCAAAGCCTGAATGAATTGGCCTCTTCTGTTAAGAAATTTAGCTTACCTTGCCTGAAAACACAAAAACAATTATGTTTGTAAGAACTAAACTAATATTATTAGTATTGTTTTTGTTATTATTAAAAGGAAAGCAAACCCTGGTTTAGAGATTGTTTTCAATATCAGGCTTTGTTTGAACTAATGTATCAATTTTGCCAAGCCAAATCAGATTTCGCGAGTGTGGATTCCTCAGCATTCACTTACAGGTTCACTTCATCTTGCTAATCAATCAGGATTGAGAAGATCAGAACTATTGAACAGTTTTATTGTTATTCAAGTCTAATTTGTAGGGATAATGAAGTAACATGCAAATTAGGATTCAATCATAGCAACAGGTTCATATAGATGAATTCGAGAGCAATTTTGAAGTCAGATAAGATAATACAATCCAGCATATAGAATTAAGTCCGAGATACAGCTTTGTGAAATGCTTAACTTGATGTCTCTCTTCATATGTTGCTTAATAATAGTAATTAGCATGGATCATATAATTAGGTTCTCCCCTGCATTTGTGCCATGTTTTCTGTTTCTCTGCTGGAGTCAGGTAGGTGGGTTGGGTTTGTTTATAATGTTGTTTCCCTAACGCGCTAAACCTAGACTTGACTTTCTTCACCTATTTGCTCCTCATCCCCCAACCGACCGAAGTCGAAAGTCTGGAATTGACACTTTCCTAACCCAAAAACTGGTGCTACTTATAATTCAGAGAGATCAATGATGGCAACGCACTAAACTGAGCCGGTTTCTCGATCCCGAACCAACCCTGTCTTAAATCTGCATTTGGGACTTTTGTTTTGGTGGGGGGAGGAAATTCAAACATTAATTTTGTTTGGGATTTTATTTATTTTATAGATGTTGATGACTGTTTTTGCAAAGATTCTGCAAGTCCAAAGCTCCCTTTTTTTTTTTTTTTGGAACCGCTATATATATTTTTGTAAAATATTTTATTCTTTTATGCATGGCCAAAGCACATGTAATTTAAATGGGGACTTAAGAATTGTGGTTGGAGAGTACAATTGAGTTTACTTCGGTTTTTTTTCATGGATCCAGAGCATAGATTTGCTAAATGGGTTGGGATCACATACAAAATCTGAGGATCCACGAGATAAATCACACGATGACTAGGAGTGAGCGTGGAGATGCCGTCACCGACCCAACCGACCGGCGCCGCTCTTCCCGCACCGCCTCTGCCACCGACCGATGGAGCCGATGCCGGTGATCGGAGCTTGAATGGACTTCCGATGCCGGTGCGGTGTATTCATCGGATCAGAGAGCCTGAAACCGATTTCCTGCCGAACCGAACCGATACGATCTGCGATTCTGCATTTCTCTTTCAGACGTTTTGTGATTCTTCATACGATGCCGTTTCACTGAGTAAGTCTTTTAATTTTTTTTTTAACAAATCGGCGTCGTATTGGGTGTTGTAAAAAAAAAAAAAAAAAAAACAAACGGTGGTACAAAAACGGTGTCGTATTTTGCTAGGTTTCCCTCACTATATATTCTTTCTCTCACTCTCAGAGGTCCTCAACTCTCTCTCTCGCTCTCGCCTCTCGCCTCTCACTGGCCTAAGCAGGTGCTCGCCACTAGCTCACCGAGGCAAACCACCGCACCAGTAAGGTTTAATGCTTTATCCCTTTAGCTGTTTGAGTTGGTTTATCTATTTTTAGCCATAGGATTAGGTCCATTGTATTTTGTATTTGGTTTATACAGTTATACTAAGTTCCATTCCCCCTGTTACTGTTACTATCACTTTTTTTTTTTTTTTTTTTTTTGAGAAGGTACCTATTTGTTTTTTAGTTGGTGTATTTGGTTTATCCGTTTATGTTTTTTACTGTTACCTATTTGAAATGCTTTGTTTTTTTTTTTGAAATGCTTTGTTTTTTATATAGTAAGTACTAAGTAGTAACAGTTTATACTATTTGGGTTTTGGTTAACACTTGACAGTTAAAATGTGATACCTGTTTTACTATAAACTTACCCCAAAAAAAAAAGTTTATACTGTTTGGGTTTGCTCAGCTGACATGAGATAAGATAATTACAACTTAAATGTGATATATAGTAAGTAGAAACAGTATAAACTATAAACTTTAGTAAACTTAGTAATACATTGTTAGTTGTTACTTTAGTGAGTTTTATAAACTTTGTAAACTTAGTTTTGCACAGATTTTTTGCACAGATGGCTTGCTAAATAAATAAAAAAACTGTATGTATTTACTTGAAATCTTAATCAGGTTGATATATTGATATTGGGCTTGAAAGCCCAATTTTTTATTATTAAAAAAAACAGTTTTTTTTTAATATTTTAAACCGACCGCAAAAAACCGCACCGCTATAGGTCGGAAAACCGACCCTAGGCGGTGTGCATCGGTTCCAATTATGAAAAAACCGATCTTTATCGGTTCGGTAATAAATTTGGAAAAAAACCGCCCCTACCGAACCGTGCACACCCCTAACGATGACCACTTTCAGGCATGTAAGACATTGATTACTCTGCTCTATGATGAAGAAAAAGCACCTAACTTCATTAGAAGCTCTCTGACGAGGTTTGACACATTTAATAGGTTCCCTAAACGCCGATTTGGCCCAAAGGTTAGATAACAAAATTCTCCCATCGTGACTAAAATAACTCATGGAAAGGAATAAGAATAAATAGAATGTATAAGTAATCTTGTTAGAGAGTAATATAGAAGAAATGAAATGAAATCATTTTATGACAATATTACTATTAAACTTTTATTTTTAAAATAAATGGTTGAATATATAGGGGTATTTTGAGAATTTTAGTAAAAAAATATTAAATCTAATTTCATTCCTTCTCATTCCTCCCAATTTCGAGAGGAATGAAAATTTGCGGTTTTAAAGGAATAGAGAGGAATGAGTGTTCCTTCCTAACTATTTCATTCCCTCTAACTTAAACTCATAAATAAAGAAATGAATTTTTCATTTCCTCCATTAAAATTCTCAAACGAGAGAAATGAAGAATATTTTAAAATTATTCTTTTTATTCTTTTCTATTTCATTCAATTTCCTCCTCCCAAACGAGGGTTAAGATCCAACCAAAAGAAAAACTAAAGCTTGCCATCTCTTTAGATATACCCCAATTAAAAGCTTATATCCTTATTCAAAAATGGTTATCAAGCCAAGTGTGTACATATATATATATATATATATTGAATAGATACTATTTTTTCAAACAACCTATCTTAAAAATGGAAAAAACGAAGTTCTTTTTATCAGAACTTGGGCAGGGCTTAATATTTTGTCTAAAGTCTATATCCTAGGAGAGGAATGCTTTGCTTAAGTTACTCCGTTTCTTATGAAACAAAAGATTGAACTTTTTTTCCCCTAAAAGCAACTTAAAATACAAGTTCAACAAAAATGCTTTATAGAGCGTATTCCGCCTCGTCCGGCGAACAAAACGGTTAAGTATCAAATTTATCTTAAATTGTTTTGTCAGTCTGTCCCATAACCAACAGTGTCTTTATATCATGGAATTGTCAAGTTGTCACTCCCCTTAAAACCTTGCGTAAATTGGTATCTAACTTCGTGGGTCCTGTTTACCAAATTGTCAATTTGTCACTCCCCTAACATCGAATTCTGTATATATACACACGCGCACACACCTTCAAGGTGTCGTGCTTTTTCTGCTACTAGTAACGACTTCGTCATTCCCAAGGTCAGACCAACTCACATGCATGCCATCTTAACTTTCCGTTAAAGTGTTCTAATTAGTCATATCCTGCATTAAACTTACTGGGTTCTTCCTTATTGCATCTCTATTCTATTCTACAGACTACCCCTCTACCATTTTCTTTAGATTAATCAATGGGAATTGAACATCAGCAACAGTCTCCAAAGATTGCAAAGAATTCATATTTATCGTTAAAACATGTCTTCTATTTTGTGTTCTTTGTGATTGGTTTGTCCATTGGAATCACAACTAGTTTGTACCTTAAAACCTTCTCTTTCTACATTCAAACAACCCTGTCATTGCCATCGTTATCAGCAACAATTCTGGAGCAGTCACCACCATCACCGTTACCACCACCACCTCCACTACTAATAGCTCTACAATCACCACCGCCGCCGCCGCCGCTGCCAGTACTAGTAGCTGTACAACCACCATCACCACCACCACCCACTATACCGAATGAAAGTAGGATTGCATCCAATAATAAGCCCTCTCTCATGCACAACATGGGTGATGACGAGTTGTTTTGGCGAGCATCAATGGCTCCAAGTATAAGAGAGTTCCCTTTTAATTATGTCCCAAAGGTTGCTTTCATGTTCTTGACAAAAGGGCCTATACCTTTGGGACCATTGTGGGAGAAGTTCTTTAAAGGTTATGAAGGTCGTTATACCATTTATGTTCACCCTCATCCCTCATACAATGAATCTGTCCCTGAAAGTTCTGTTTTCCATGGAAGAAGAATTCCAAGCAAGGTGAGTTTTTTTACTTTTACTAATATTCAGTTTATTATTAAAATTATAGACAAAGTTTTCCTTTTGGGTTAGAGTGATTTTCTCGAACCCATTACATGGTAGTTTAAATGATTAAATTATTCCGGTGTATTTTGCTTACATGAATTATTATGTTATCTAAAATTTAAACAAATCTCATGATTCTTAAATAGGTTATGCGATTTATAGAGATACTCATTTAGGTCGCCATTAAGATGGAGAATTTTTTTTTTTTTGATAAAAACTTCATCCTAGAATTAATATCATCATTATTGAATTGGCAATGATCATTTTAATATAATCTGATCTTGCCAATAAATAAATTATAAAAAAGATTTGTTTAGTTTTATGCTTATATAGATGTTAGGCCATTTCTGTCAACTGCTCAACAGGAGGCAGAATTGATATTTGCTAGAGGGTTAGATCTTCTCAATTTCAAATAGATCAATTTCATAGTTCATATTAAATATTACAATTTTAAATGTGTGTATTTAGACTTACATTATGAAATGTACAACATAAATTTAATTGTGAAATGCTCTCTCTAAATTTCACTTAACATGGAGAGGAACCTTGTCTGATCCGATAGAAACCAAGTTACTTAAACACACATGTACATCTATTTTTTTAAAATTTTTTTATAATCACACATGTACATCTATTTTTTTTTAAAATTTTTATAATCACACATGTACATCTATTTGATAATAAAATTGGTAATACCTCTAATATTTTTCGTTTGTGATTAGTATTATGATTATGAATTTGGATAATATAATAGATTTGGGCCTTGCTTAGAATAATATAATTGGGCTTGAACATTAATGTATCTAACACATTTGAACATGGACGCATTTACTAGAAAAGTATAAGTGAAAGCTTCACGAATTCTGAAAAAGAACTAACACAAAGGAAAATGTGTTTGAATTTTAAACATTTTAGATTTTTATTTTTAAATAAATATTATCTGTTATGTAAGATTGCATAAAGCTGAATACAATTTTTCATACAAAATTAAATACTATAGAAACTTAATTTTTATTTATAAAAAATAAATGCGAGGTAGATCTTTGGGGAAAAAAAAAAAACCCAAGGCTAGTAAGGTGGATGTTAGACAAGAAATTTACCCAAACTCCCATTAATAATTAAAAAAAGAAGAAGAAGAGGAAACTTCTTGCACCGGTGAACATAATAAGTGGTATACATATATTTTAAGTGTGTCCAATAATGGTAATGATCTTTAGGTCAGTTGGCATGCCTTTTAGCATTCCTAAAGACGAGAGGTTAACGTTTGATCTCCCTCTCCCAATTTAATTTAATGTAATAATAAAAAAAAAATGCATTCTAATACACCAACTAATGTGTTACTTGATCACTCCCAAGAGGGTACTCGGGTGGTGAATTAATTGGTTTAGGATATGATGTAAATTCGAAAGTCTTAGGTTCAATTCACCATACTATTAATTTATGAGACTTTATGTGTATCTCATAAATAAGAATTAGAATACTTTAGTCAAAAACTGAGGCACCACAATTAAAAGAACATACTTAACGGCAATAAGATATTAAAAGTAGTTCACTCCTTTTCTCATGATTTATATTTAATATTTTTTTCCCATCACGATATGACTGGCACCACTATCATACTCTCGATGAGGAGCACTCAGAAATAATTGAAAGTATAACAATTAATTATTTGAGGAATTTGTGATATAATGGGCCGGGTCATATCCACACTCTTTTTCTTCATTTAAAATTATTTAACAATAGAGATATAATGTCTTAAATTTCAGGCTACTCTATCGAAAAATAATTAAATAAGTCACATGAATTTTTTCCCCCTCTTATTGCAGCCAGTGGAATGGGGGAAACCAACAATGATTGACGCAGAGAGGCGCCTCTTGGCCAATGCACTACTAGATCTCTCTAATGAAAGATTTGTATTACTCTCAGAGACATGCATTCCTTTGTTCAACTTCACAACAATATATAACTATCTCATTGGCTCCAATAAGAGCTTTATAGGCTCATATGATGACCCAAGAAAAGTTGGTCGCGGTCGATACAATCCTCAAATGTTTCCAACAATTTCTATTGCGGATTGGCGAAAAGGGTCTCAATGGTTTGAGGTCAATCGCAAGCTAGCCACTGATATTATATCAGACAAGAAGTACTACCCTGTATTTAGTGAGTTTTGCAGTCCTCCATGTTACATGGATGAGCACTATATTCCTACGATAGTGAACATTCTGAGCCCAGAGGAGAACTCGAATAGGAGTATCACTTGGGTTGATTGGTCTAAGAGTGGTCCACACCCAGGAACATTTGTCAGGCAAGCTGTTAATATTGAGTTCTTGAATCAAATAAGGTTTGGTACTAACTGCACTTATAATGGCAATGCTACCACCTCCATGTGCTTTTTGTTTGCTAGGAAGTTCATGCCAAACACT
This sequence comes from Quercus aquifolioides, assembly GCA_019022515.1. Classification (NCBI taxonomy): domain Eukaryota; kingdom Viridiplantae; phylum Streptophyta; class Magnoliopsida; order Fagales; family Fagaceae; genus Quercus; species Quercus aquifolioides. The sequence goes on along the minus strand of CM032331.1, from coordinate 35,801,341 downwards.
TTGCAACCTTTGTTGCATATTGCACCAGAGTTTCTACATTTCAGTACTTAATATTTGTATACAAGTCTACAATTAATTTATCAATTATATTTAAGTTGAATTACATATTTAATGTGCATTTGGCAAAAATTATTTTTGCCAACTTATTTTACTATTCAGCTTATTTTGCTATTATTTATGGGTCCCGCTGCACTTTTTAATACTATTCATAGGTCCCACTATACTATTTTAGCTAACTTTTACCTTTATCTACAGTGTTTTTAGTTTTAGCAAAATAAGTAGATCTCAAACAAACATTTAGTACTCAATCTCTTTGACATTTGTTTCAAAATCATTTTTATAATTTAAAAACACTTTAATTCTTTTGATTCTTGTACCTTTTAAAATTATTTTAAAAAGAACATTATTGGCATCGAATTTAATGGGTGAAAAATGTTGATGTGACAAATTGAATTTATAACATGTAACAAACTCCACAACATCAAAGCAACTCAGTTTCATAAATTCTATTTGTTAGATCAACATTTTTCATCTATCAAATAGTGTGATTTTTTTTTTTTTTTTTAAACATTCTAAACAAAAGTTTTTTTTTTTTTTTTTTTTTTTTTTTGAGAACATTCTAAACAAAAGTTAAATTTGAGGACCGAATATGCAATTTAAGCTTATATTAACTGTCCATATAATTTAACGTTTTAATTACTATCTATATAATATAACTGAAGCTGTAACACATTTTTTAGGAATCAACTTGGTATGGTGGTTTTGGATCGATGTGAAGAAGAATTTTATGAGTAGTTTCCTTGGCTTCTTTTTAATTTTTATATAGATTTAGTAATTTAAAAATAGAAATGGGGCACATGGGACCACGATCACACCATTATGACTACAATTTCGTTAATACTAATGTGGGTGGTGGGATTCCTTTAACTGGGAAGGCCACGAAAATTAGGTTGTATTTAAGTGGTGTTTGTTACGCATACACTAATTCACACTTACACACACACTAAAAATGAATTGAGATCGTGACTTGAAAGTGTGTGAATTAGTGTATGTATAATAGCATTTTCCCTTCAACTATTGTTGCACAAAATACGTATACATGTTGTTGTGAAATCAATATATCTCCAGAGGGTTACTCAATTGTAGCTCTAGGATTTAGGATTTTTTTTTTTTTTTTTTCTCTGGGGGGTCAATAGTGGTAGAATTAGGAATTTATTATGAGAGTGATTAAAAAAATAAAATGATTATTATTTTATTTTATTTTATTTGTATATACGACTTCCATATTATATACAATTTAATATACAATACAACTATATCGTGTAATAGTTTAAAAAATTTATTAATAGTTTGAAGATCAGTAAGATAACAACCATTGAATGCATAATAACTTATTATATTTATATGTAATATTAATTAAATAAAAATACATCATAGAGAAGAATAATAACAAACCTAGGGGTGGGACTAGGAGTTAATGTGAACTAAGAAAAAAAAAAAAACTGAAATAAATTTTTGCTTTTGAAGTGTACGGTTTTTTAACTATACATATGGTCACTCTCTTAGAATTGGAGCAAACAGAGATAAAAGCTAAAAAAACTACTTGATCAAACAAAGATAAAAGATAAGAAACATAAATTGGAGAAAGAGAGATACAGAGAATGAAGAAAGAAATCACAGATATAAATATAGATCAGTTCGTTAGAAAAGTAGTGTAATTTTTTGCTAATGAAGAAGAAAAGTGCGGGGAAAAACTTAATTTTGTTGTCAATGGAAAAGTAAGTCAGAGTCCCAGATAGAAGGTTTATTTATTTATTTTTAACGAATGAGCAAAAATTTGAAACATTTTTTTCTTTATTATAAAATTAAACATTTTAAGAGTAGTGCTGTGGACACAACACTTGCACAAAAATTTCACAACAAAATATAGGTGGCAAGTTGTTAAAGGTAGGTAAAAAAAAAGTGATATATTATCAAAAAAGAAAGTTAAAAAAGTGATGTCAGTTGTGGGTCAAAATAAAAATTAGTTACAACTTGTCACTTACCCTCACGCGCTTCTGAGCACGCGCGTGAGACTTTTCTATTTTTTGGGTAAGAGTTAATTTAGAGCATTTATTATAGTTTGGGATTACTACATTTTTCAATCACAAAAAAAAACTAGGAGTGTGATGAAAAATTATTTCACCTGTTAACACATAATACTCATCACACCCCTAGGTTTTTTTGTGATTGGAAAATGTAGTAATCTCAAACTATAATAAATGCTCTAAATTAACCCTTACCCAAAAAATAGAAAAGTCTCTGAGCACACGTGTGAGTGCGTGCTCAGAGTAGATAAGTGAGATATGTTGGTGGATAATTGAATATTCTTTTAACTACATTGAATAATCTCATTAAAATAATTTGCATTCATTATAGTAATCGTGAGCGCGTGCTCAGATGCTAGTTTTAAATATATTGTAAGCAACAATATTGAACTTTAATATCATATGTGATGGAGACAAAATTTTCCTATCAATTAAAAAAAGCCTAGCTAAAAGAAATGGTGAGAATATCCTTGGAAGGAATTTGATAGAGAAACATGGTTGTTGTCATTTGCAGATCGCTAATCTTTATACTATTTCATCCAAAGACATTGATCAAATGAAGCTAAGATAAAATTGTAAATAGTCCAGAAAATTAGATATCAAATTTTAACAATAATTTTGATTAGATAATTACAGTTATATAAAATACGGACCAATGGCAAGAAAATCTCCTCAAAACTCAATTGTTGTAGATTCCAATGAGATGTTGCACTTATATTCTACAAAATCCAACTTGAAAAAATCAATCTGAGAAGCTTAGTTCATGACAGCAAAAGTTTATCAAATCATGCTTTGTATTCAATAACTTCCAAAACAAATTGATCAATACTGGACCGAAACCATGAAGACTTTTAATTTTTTCTTTAATATGGATGCTTGTTGAATGATAATTATATAAATTTTTTTCAGTTGAATTTGTTACGGATGTATTTTATAATGGCAAAGCCATAGATTTATGTGTGCATTATTTGCTTGGTAATATTGAGCATCTTATGTGGTACAGGGTGCTATATCATAGACAAATGCAAAATATTTTCAAATGACAGCAATTTCCCAAGATTTCATCAATCACCACACAACACCATGAACGGCCTAAAAAACAACTTTAACCAAACATAAGTTCAAAGTACACGCATAAAGAACAACTTAAATCAAAGGAAATAATAATTTATAATATATAAAAAAAATATATTGTGGGGGGTGAAAAGCCCAACCTGACGTATTGGGGCCCAATGCCCTATTTGAAGACCACTGTTTGTCCGAAGAGATGAAAACACTCGAGCAGAAGGCCTTGTGAAAGGAGCATGTCTGGAGAGGATCATGGTCATTATCCGAGGAGATGTTCAATTGTCCGAGGAGTTCAATATCCTCGGATCCGAAGAAGCTTGGTCCGACAGGTGTCTGGGAAGCTCAAGTGATCCTCCTAACAAATGTAATGATGAAAATGAATCTCAGGCACGCATGATGATAGCAGGAACGGAGAAATATCTAGGAGACAGACTTCAACCACCGCATTAAATGCACTGCACCTACTTCCCTGGCCGCATTAATGTGGAGAAGACACCTGAACAGTGCACTCTCAGCTACCGCCACTCACACAAGGCTAAAGAGGGTGCATGATGGGATATGCACTCAAGTGAACATCTAGATGATGAACAAGTGGACGGTGAAGATGAAGGAGGAGGGTACTATATAAGAGAGAGATGCCTCTGATAGAGGGGGATCGAAAAATCAGAAGTAAAAAAGGAGAGAACTCCATTACTGTAACTCCAAGAATTGTAACCCAAGTTTATTAAATACAAACTCCTCTTTGGACGTTACGTTCCCATCTGTCCGAGCACGTTTAAATACAAATTTATCCACACACACTGCAGTCTTATACTGTTAATTCATTGCTAGCCTAGCTCGTTCACCCACTCTCTACAAATTTATTGTCTTGGGTTCAGTGGGCTCAAAATCCATACCTTCTTGGGCTTGGGCTACAAAAATTGATCCTACATACATATATATATATATATATATATATATCAAAAATAATAAAAGTATTAAAAAAGTATAAACAACCTCAACCAAACATTTAAGGAGAAAAGCTACCAAATATATAATGGTACACAATTTTTTTTTTTTTTTGGCAGAAAAATGGAACACGATTCAGTGGCGAGACCTGCACCTTCAAACCTCTCGGTAGGACTCACTGACTGGCGTTTCAATATTTCTTTAAGTGTCCATGTTGCTGTGATGGTGGTGGACGCAGCGGGCAATCTCTTTGAGTGTTGAGTAAATACCTTCTGAATCTTGTTTTGAGTGGCTGTCACCTGTTACCAAAATGCAAAAATGGTGGTTGTTATTGGTATATATAAAATTATAAAAAAAAAAAAAAAAAAAAAAAAGGACTTGAGGATAGGGATGAGGATTGGATAGTTGTAGGGCCTATTTTTGAGGTTGAGGGAGGAGAATGAACGTGAACATAAACAATTAACTGGGAGCCAATTAAAATGATCATATTCAAGTTTATTTTAGCTAGATTTAAACAAAATTTATGGTCAAGGTGTTCAAATATTTATTTTAGTCGAGTCAAAACAATTTTTGTAAAAGTATATATATATATATAAAATTGCCAAGTTAGGGGGTTCATTTGAACCCCCTGGCCAGCATGAAACACCGCCCCTGGGGTTACTGGTGTTATTCTAATGATAAAGTCAGCTAGGGATTTTAGAGAGAAATTGTAACTCTTGTCAATGGAAAAAAGATCGTACTTCTTACTGAGTAGGTGCCTTTTTATGCTTGCAAAGATCATCTCTCTCACTTCCTTAGATTAAGCCTTGAAGCATGGATTCCTTTGATTGAATTGATGCTTATCATCTTGCTCTGGGCATGCTAAGGAACAATTGGGTAACTCAGAGGTTTTTTGGATCACTTTTTTTCATCACTTAATTTCCGTCACTCATCACTCATTACTCATCACTCATCACTTAAAATACCCTACCCGTTTGGCACCATCACTCAATATTTTTCACACTGTTTGTGGGCCCCATACTTGTCACTCGGTGCAGCTTTTTTTTTTTTTTTTTTTTTTTCAAGTACCCAAACTCACCGAATCCAATGAAAAAAAAAAAAAGTGAAACCCAGAACTGAAGACCGAACCCAATGAAAAAAGAGAGAAAAAAAGAAGAAGAAAGAACTAAAGACCAAACCCAGTGAAAGAAGAAGAAAAAAAGAAAAAAGAAAAAAAAAAAGAATAAAGAAAGAACTGAAGACCGAACCTAGTGAAAGAAGAAAGAAGAAGGGGAAAAAAAAAATTGGTCAAAAGTAGCGGCTGAGTTATGACTAGTGGGTCCCCATGTGTGTTTAATTACAACAATACCATTGAGTTATGAGTTATGGAAACTGAAAACAGCCAAAATGTGTTTTCAGTTTCCATAACTCATAACTCAAAAACCAGAGAATTGAGTGATGGAAACAGAGTTATGGTGGTGCCAAATTGACTTCTCGCTATGGGTCCCATCATTTTTGAGTTATGAGTTATGAAAACAGATAATTGAGTTATGGAAACAAGCTATCCAAACAGCCTCTCAATGTTTTGACATGCCATAAAAGGGGAGGGAGAATATTGCATTGCATTAAATGCGATGAGAGGTTGTCCGAGAGTAATAAATACAAAGATGACTACTATTTTACATGGTTGACACTGCTATTTAGGCAATAGATTTTGTGTTTTGTTTTTTGCTCTGGGTTTTTTTGTTTTCTTATTTACTTAGCAACAATAATTTGTCTTTTTGTTAGAAGATTATTGAACATATAATGAGATATAATAAACATACTTGTATTTTATTTGTAAATTATGGTTAAATCAATTATGATAGATGATTTTATACATTAGAAGTGAAATTATTTTCATATTTAGGACCGAATCAATCACAAAGGATTTCTAAGATTTAAAAAAACGTTGAATTCCATTTTAACAAACAATTTTATTGAAATGTATTTAGCTAAAATTATCTTGTATCTTTTCATTTGTTGATATTTTGTTAATACTAATTGGATTACTATATGCTAATTTGAATTTTCACCAAAAAAATAAAAATAGTTCTATACTTTGCTCCCCAATTGGAATCCTGGCTCCATATCTAAGACAGCTTTGCAAAAGAACAACTAGCAGGATCATACACAATTCTATGCCCTTATTTTTACTTTTTAGACAAGAAGCCCATCTTCATGCCAAACAAAAATGCTCTCACCATTCCCTATAATATGCTTCAGCAAGAACATAGCTTCCCTTCTATGTGACTAGAAAGTAGAAACCGAAGCCTCCCACTGGGATCTACCCTCCCTTAAGCAAATACACTTTTGTTAGGGCATATGTGGTTCTCTCTTTAAGAACATATGTCATTCTTTTATATAATTGGCTAATCCTTTGACAAAATGCACTTTACTTGTAATTGGGTAGTTCTAGGTGTTTTTAATATTTTAAGAAACAAGGTTTCAAGATCAAGTGTTGAAGTCATCAAGTTTGTTCAAGAAAAACAAGCTATAGTGCAATTTCATTAAATCTCGACAGTTGGCTCGACACCTGCTCGACAGCTTTTCGACACCTCCTATTTGTCGAGGTTTATAGAAATCAGAATTCTGATCTGATTTCTTGGGATCCGTGAATATGTCTTTGGGCCTTCTTTTCTTCTAACCCTAGACATATAAAAGGATTGTTTTAAAGGCCGTCAAAGAGTTCACAAGTTGCACAAGCATTGAGAAAACTCTGTTGGAGCAAATTGTGATCGGAGACGAAGTTCTTGCCCTAGTTCATCTCTTCTGAAGAAGTTGTTGTGTATTTGCACCTTTGGATTTTGTGACCAAGCATTTTCTTGATCTTCATCGTGTAGGATGAACTGAAGAACTTTGCAGCCAACCTCTCTTTCAGTTGGTGTTGAAGTCGCATACTGGGATCCGCGCATTGGTTAGTCACGTACTTGGGAGCCGTGCAACAAAAAGAGGGAACTGTCACTACAGAACAAGTCCAATTGGGTATTAGGGTAAAGGTTCAACTATAGGTTGGTAAGGTACTTGGGATTCCTTTACTTGTAACTGCTTGTTGTGATAATAATGGAGTTTCGAGAGTGGTGACTTGAAAATCACCCGGTGGGGTTTTTGCCGCAAAGGTTTTCCCCATTCGTAAACAAATCACCGTGTCATTTAATTTCCGCTGCATAATTAGTTTATTGGTGATTTGTTTGTGCTTCCACGCGTTTGCATGATTAATTGATTAATTAATAACTTGGCTAATTAATTAATTGGTTTAATCATAAGGGATCATTCAGTTTGTGGCCTATCAAGTGGTATCAGAGCAAGCACACTCTGATTAGGTTTAATCTTTGCTGTGTTGATCCATTGACCCCTGTTGTCATGGTTGTAATCGGCTTGAAAAGATCATTGTTTTCAAATACATCTTGTTTTTCTAATCACTATTTGTTTGAGTGTCTCAGAAAATACAAGTCTAAAAGTTATTTGAATTCTCTTATGATGACTATTGGAAAAGAACTCAGTTTGGCTAAGAAGAAACTAGACTGTCTCAAAATGAAAATGTGCAAAGGAGTTCGTCTGAGAAGAGTGAAAGTTAAAGGCTTAGCTCATAAAAGGCAGTTGAGTGAAAGAACCATTCCCTCTGATTTGTCATCTAAACATGAAGTGTGTTTCATGATGAAGTCTACATACAAAGTTATGGACACATGTCTGTGGTACCTTGACAGTGGTTGCTCAAGACACATGACTGGAGACCGATCTCTCTTCAAGGTTTTCGAGTCTAAGAAAGGTGGCAATGTTACTTTTGGTGATGGAAGTAAGTCACAGATTAAAGGGAAAGGAATCATATCTCTACCAGGACTGCCGGACATTGCAAATGTTCTTTATGTAAAAGGTCTAAGAGTGAACCTATTGAGCATAAGTCAGATATGTGATCAAGACTTCATGGTACTATTCTCAAAGGGAAAGTGTCTTGTCATGGATGAGTCTGGAAAGAAGCTCATTAGTGGGGTTTGCACTTTGGACAACTGTTATGGATTGGTTCCTGATGTTGATATTGTCTGTAATAGCATTCGTTTGCCTAATAAAGATCTATGGCATCAACGAATGAGACATGCTAGTTACAAGCATCTATCTATTGTATCTAAGCATGAATCAGTCTTGGGATACCAAAGCTTAGTAGAATAAGCACTGTGGTGTGCAGACCATGTCAACTTGGAAAACAGACGAAAGCTAAGCATCCAAGTACTCAGACATCAGCTACATCAAGACCATTGGAGCTTCTACATTTAGATCTTATGGGTCCAACCAGAACCGAGTCTCTTGGTGGTAAGAGATACATCATGGTTGTGGTAGACGACTTCACCAGATACACTTGGGTCATTTTACTATGATCCAAGCCTGATGCTCCTGAGCACATTGAGGCTTTGTACACAAGACTGCAGAATAAAAAGAGCCTAAAGATTGATTGAATTCGAAGTGACCATGGTAAAGAATTCGAGAACTCATACATGGAGTCTTTCTGCATAAGATCAAGTATATCTCAAGAATTCTCTGCTCCTATTATGCCTCAGTAAAATGGTGTGGTAGAAAGGAAGAATAGGGTTATTCAAGAGATGGCCAGAGCCATGTTGCATAACAAAGATGTGGCTAGAAACTTGTGGGGAGAAGTAGTAAACACTGCATGTCATACGGTTAATAGGGTATACTTCAGACCCGGTACCAAAAAGACTCCCTATGAGTTATGGAAAGGAAGGAAGCCAATTGTGAAGTACTTCAGAATCTTTGGAAGTACTTGCTTCATTCTCAAGGATAGAGAGAATGTGGGAAAATTTGACTCTCAGAGCGATGAAGGCATATTTCTGGGCTACTCTTCTACAAGCAAGGCTTATCGGGTATACAACAAAAGAACTATGAAGGTAATGGAGACAGTAAATGTCGTCATTGATGAGTCTTCAGATTCCAGTTCTGAGAAAGGCATTGAGGAACTCTCCAAAGAAATTCTTCCTTCTGAGCCTAGGGAAGTTCAAGACATTATTGAACAAGAACTTGCATCTCCAAGTACTCCCAGTACTCCGAGTGTCGTGGAAGACTCTGCAGACATACCCACTTCACCAGATTCTGAATCTCATGAAGAGAAGGGACCTTCCTCTAGAATCAAATTAAATCATCCTTCAGAAGTTATTGTGGGAAACATGAATGAACTCACATTAAGGAAACGTACAGTTGATAAATGTGTTGCTAACTTTGTGTCTTATTCTTGCTACTTGTCACAGGTTGAACCCAAGAAAGTTGAGGAAGCATAACAAGATGAAAGTTGGGTCGAAGCAATGCATGACGAACTACTTCAGTTTCAGAGGAATGATGTTTGGACTCTAGTACCTAGACTGGAAGGTGAGCACATCATCGGTACAAAGTGGATATTTCGCAACAAGACTGATGAAGAAGGCAATGTGATTCTCAACAAGGCTTGACTTATAGCTCAAGGATACTCGCAAATGGAAGGAGTAGACTATGATGAAACATTTGCCCCAGTTGCCTGAATGGAGTCAATCAGAATTCTCCTTGCCCTAGCATGTTAGTTGAAGTTCAAACTTTATCAGATTGATGTAAAGACTGCTTTCTTGAATGGGTTACTCAAAGAGGATGTATATGTGGCTCAACCAAAAGGATTCATTGATCTACACTTTCCAGATCATGTGCTGTACCTTAAAAAGGCACTTTATGAGTTGAAGCAAGCTCCTAGGGCCTGGTATGATAGACTCACACAATATCTGGTGTCACATGGGTTCACAAGAGGAAAGACTGATCAAACTCTCTTAATCAAAAGGGAAGATGGTGAGTTGATAGTTACTCAAGTCTATGTTGATGATATCATCTTTGGGTCGACTAAGGATGAACTTGTTCATGGCTTCTTAAAACTCATGCAAGCCGAGTTCGAAATGAGCACGATTGGAGAGCTAACTCATTTCCTAGGATTGCAGATTCACCAGCAAGATTCAGGTATATTCCTTTCTCAATCTAAATATGCTAAGAATCTTGTGAAAAAGTTTGGTTTGGAATCTGCTAGTTCTGTTAGAACCCCTATGAGCCCAAATGTTAAACTCATTATAGACTTGTTAGGTAAGAGTGTTGATTCTTCTCTCTATAGAAGCATGATAGGTAGTCTTCTTTACCTTACTGCTAGTAGACCTGACATTAGTTACAGTGTTGGTGTGTATGCTAGATATCAGGCTAACCCCAAAGAATCTCATATGACTGCTTTAAAAAGAATTATAAAGTATGTCAAAACCACTGCTGAGTTCGATGTGTGGTATAGCAAGGACACTAATGGTGTCTTAGCTAGGTACTCTGATGCTGATTAGGCTGGCAATGCTAATGATAGAAAGAGTACTTCGGGGGGTTGTTTTTATGTGGGTAACAATCTTGTCTCCTGGATGAGCAAAAAGCAGAACTCTATCTCCTTATCCACTGCAGAAGCTGAGTACATCGCTGCCTGTAGCTACTGCACCAAACTCCTCTGGATGCAAAAACTCCTTCGTGATTATGGTATTTTTCAAGAGCATCTTACTATTTACTGTGACAATACCAGTGCCATCAATATCTCTAAGAACCCGGTTCAACATTCTTGAACCAAACACATAGAGATTCGACATCACTTCATTAGGGAGCTTGTCGAAGATGGTACTCTCACTCTTGAGTTTATCCACACTGATGATCAAAAGGCTGACTTGTTCACCAACCCTCTTGACAGCAAAGGTTTTGAATTCCTTCGTCAAAACATTGGTGTCATCTCCATAGATTGATGTCCTTCTCTTGTCCTTCTTCCTCATGCATTTGCATCTAGTTTTATGTTTTGTTTTGATAACATGTTTTTGTTTGTTTATTTTCAGTTTTGTTTATTTTGTTTTTGATATAAAACAAAAAAAAAAAAAATTGAAAAATACAAAAACAGTGTGTGTTTTGTGTACATTGGTACTTGTGTACCTTGGATGGCCATTGAAACAAATTTTTCTAAACTTTGTATCTTTTGTAGCTTAGATGAGCATCTCTATGCACAACTAAGCAAGTGAGCTTTGTGGCTCTTGTTTGTGATAAGTAAGATTAAGTTATCTCTTAAACTTAACACTCATATCACTCTTTTTGACGGGTAGGACTAGAAAATCCTGAGAGAAAGGCATAAATAACCATCTCACCACTGTTGCCCGCCAATCATAATATGACACCTGTATGCTTCTGCATAGCAAAAGTGCAGTGTCTAAGACATCCGTATGCTTAGGCATAGCAAAAGTGCAATGTCTATGCTTAACATGTTGGGTATTTCTTTTCTCTCTTCTATATGCCCATGCATGATATGCTTAAAAGAAAATATGCAAAGAAAATAAAAAGCAAAAAGATTAAAATGCTTTAAATATGATTGCAAGTGTGTTTTCTAGGAGATGTGGGAGTTATAGGATGTACCTCAAAGGTGATAGTCCCCATCAAACAGTTATGATTGTGTGTGAGTTAAAGTTATTTTCTCATATCTCAGATCGTCATAACATGTATCCACATATGCAATCTTGCGATGTTTTTCACACACAACACGCAATATTCTTTGCTACTCTTGATACATGTGCAGGTACAATGTGATTTGGCCATCACAAGTGTTTACATATGCTAATGTATGCTCACTAAACTGTCTTGACTTGTTTTTGAAATATAAAATTGGTTAGACTTATTTAGTGTGTGTGTGTGTTTCTAAGGATCCATGTGCTTAATATGTTTGATAAGAGATGATTTTGAGAGCTTAATATGTTGATTGGATCATTGGTTGAGGTGCATGTTGGATTGCATTCATGTATGTGTTTTTCACTTCTCGAAAAACTATTTTAAAAAGCAAGCTCGACACCTCCTCGATACCTAGCTATCTGTCGAGCTTCTCAAGCCTTTCTTTATCGCAATCTCGATACCTCCTCGACACCTGGTGGATCGATCGAGAAAGTTTCTGTCTTCTCGATACCTTCTCGACACCTGGTGGATCGATCGAGCTTTTGTTCTTGGTTCTGGTGTTCATTCCTCGACACCTCCTCGACACCTGCAGCTGTCGACGTGCATTTTCTCGACACCTTCCTCGACAGATGGCTCGACACCTCTCGATATCTCATCTGTCGAGAATTACTGAGGTTCCTATATAAGCCTTGGTCGCGATCCGGTTCTTATTTGCTCGATTTCTCTCGATCTATCTGCCACTGTTCCTCTCCCAAACTTGATTTTCTTACTCAAAACCTTCAACCCACGTGATTTTCGGCCCTTCCTTGCTTCAAATCACTTGGTATGATCTCTTTTCCCTTCATTCTTCATGCATTTCATGTTTTTGAATCTTAGGTTTTGGGGTTTTTGAAAAATTTTGGGATTTTTCAAAATTAATGAGTTTTTCTTGAAATTTTGGGTTGGGTTTTCATTTAAATGTATTCAAAATGTCATCCATTGCATCACATTTGCATTAGAATTGTATTTTCATGCATTTAGATGTGTGAACTATGTTTGTGTGATGGTAGGTTTGGATTGGGCTGAGCCCATGATAAAATTTCTTTTGCATGTCACATGTTCATGCATCCCCATGCATATGTACTCTCTATTCAATATATTTGATATATTTGAATTGCTTTGGGACTTTTCTGATTGTCTCTTTCTCTCTCTCTTTCTCATTCTGTTTACGTTAGTAGTGTCTATGGCACCTAAATGTAAATCTACTCCGGCTTGATACCCTCTGCATTCTGGAGCTTCTTCCTCTTCTGATTCTGCTCCTCTTAATCTTCGGTTCCGTGATGATGATGCCCATAAGGCATTTTTGGAGAACTTTTCTAGACGAGGTGTTCATTCGAAACGCCAAGTCATTTTGATGGACTTCGCCGATACTGACCTTCCCTCTGTCATTCACAGTAGTGGATGGGAGTCACTGTGTGAAGTACCGATCACATGTCCTCTCATGCTCATTCAGGAGTTTTACTCCAACATGCACGGGATTGATCGTTCAGTACCTCTTTTTTTTCACTCGCGTTCGAGGTACGCGCATCCCTGTCACACCGCAACTTGTTGCGGATGTGCTTAGGGTTCCTAGGATAGAGTTTCCTGACTATCCGTCTTGTGAGCGTCTGAGGACTGTGTCCAAAGATGAGCTCATTTCTGCTTTCTGTGAGTGCCCTACGGAGTGGGGTGAGCGTTAGTTCACATCATGTAGGCCTTTTGCTAAAGGTCCTAGATTCCTAAACATGGTGATGACTTTTGTACTCTATCCACTTTCTCACTACAACTCCATCACTGAGCCTCGTGCTTGATTTTTGTTATCCCTCCTTGAGTATCTTACCATAGATTTTCCCTTTCATTTTATTTTGTCTATTATAGATGTTCATTCAGATGCGGCGACCCGTGATAAGCTCATTTTTCCTTCTGCTATCACGAGGATTCTACGCCATTTTTCCATTCCTTTTCTCGTGTCTGATCCTTTCACCTTCATGTGTGCCATAAATGCCGCTACCGTAAAACGTAGTGAGGCTCAATTTAGGTCAAGATAGCAGGATTCCACTCCTCCCTCCCGTTCAGCTCCATCCAGATCTGCTTCATCTACATCTGCTCTTTCTTCCTCTATGAGCGATGTTTCACTTGGAGACATCATGGCGCAGCTGCAGCGCATGGATGCTCGCCTTGATACACTCTCCACTGAGTTGTATCAGGTGAATGTTTGTGTTGGTCGTATTGCATAACGGTAGGTGACCATGGGTGGTTTTGCTCCTGAGGCTACTCCTTCACCACCTCCTTCAGCAGCTTTTGATTCTGAGGATGATGATGACGAGGACGATGATGCTTCGGGTCATGATGATGGAGATGCTAGCTCTACTGATGAGATGTCTACTTGACACTCTACCTTTGTCACTCGTGACAAAAAGGGGGAGTAGTTTTAGGGATATGAGAGTAGTTTTGGGGATATGAGAGTTGCCATCTTAGGGGGAGAGTTAGTATAGGACATTTTTGATAGGGGGAGTGTTGATACTTGAGGGATGTAGTGAGGTTATGATGTATTTTTTCTTTTCTTTTTTTTTAGATATATTGTTCTTGTGTATGAGGTCTTGTGACCAGTTTTACATACATTGTACTTATTTTCTCTATATATGTGGATGTATGTTTCTTTCACCTATCTCTACATGTGTTGTTTCTTTTCTATCTTTATACACATGATTCTTATATTTGTATGCAATCTATTATTTCTGTTTCACATAAGATGCCTTGATGAGTTTTTGTTTAAAGTGTTTTAGAAATACAGGTTGTCAAAGTCTATTTGCCATAAACTCTTTTCTTGCAAAGTTTTTCAAGGGTTTGTGATAGGATAGATTTTATTGTATCCAACAAGTGAATATGAGTTGAGTGATTTATGACTTCTCTCATATGTTCATTTGTTCGTTGTGGTTTTGTCACGGATTGCCAAAGGGGGAGATTGTTAGGACATATGTGGTTCTCTCTTTAAGAACATATGTCATTCTTTTATGTAATTGGCTAATCCTTTGACAAAATGCACTTTACTTGTAATTGGGTAGTTCTAGGTGTTTTTAATACTTCAAGAAACAAGTTTTCAAGATCAAGTGTTGAAGTCATCAAGTCTGTCCAAGAAAAACAAGCCATAGTACAATTTCATTAAATCTCGATAGCTGGCTCGATGGCTGTATTTATCGAGGTTTGAGAAAGCTGTTCAAGCCCGTAAGCTTGACACTTGCTCGACACCTCCTATCTGTCGAGGTTTATAAAAATCAGAATTCTGATTTGATTTCTTGGGATCCGTGAATATGTCTTTGGGCCTTCTTTTCTTCTAACCTTAGACATATAAAAGGATTGTTTTAAAGACCGTCAAACAGTTCACAAGTTGCACAAGCATTGAGAAATCTCTATTAAAGCAAATTGTGACCGAAGATGAAGTTCTTGACCTAGTTCATCTCTTCTGAAGAAGTTGCTGTGTATTTGCACCTTTGGGTTTTGTGACCAAGCATCTTCTTGATCTTCATCGTGTAGGATGAATTGAAGAAATTTGCAGCCAACCTCTCTTTCAGTTGGTGTTGAAGTCGCGTACTGGGATCCGCGCATTCGTTAGTCACGTACTTGGGAGCCGTGCATCAAAAGGGGGAACTGTTACTACAGAACAAGTCCAATTGGGTATTGGGGTAAGGGTTCAACTGTAAGTTGGTAAGGTACTTGAGATTCCTTTACTTGTAACCGCTTGTTTTGATAATAGTGGAGTTTTGGGAGTGGTGACTTGAAAATCACCCGGTGGGGTTTTTGCCGCAAGGGTTTTTCCCATTCGTAAACAAATCACCGTGTTATTTAATTTCCTCTGCATAATTAGTTTATTGGCGATTTGTTTGTGCTTCCACGCGTTTGCATGATAAATTGATTAATTAATAACTTGGCTAATTAATTAATTGGTTTAATCACAAGGGGTCATTCAATTTGTGGCCTATCAACTTTGACCCAATCAACTCAAACAGATTCAGCATTTACTAAGGGATTCCAAATCAATCTTATAATATCAGTTTTATTCCAATCATGGATTTTAATCAAACCCAAACCTCTTTCATACTTAGGAAAAGTTAGTCATCCCAAGCTATTTTAGCCATTGCATTCATCAGCATTAACATTTCACAGATAGGCATTAAGCTATTGTTTAACAAGCAGCTTAGCCACTCGTTTAATTAGGTAGGATAAATAGGTTATTGGTCCAATAAACTTGGACACTGTATAGCATGGTTTTAATCAATTGGAGTCTCCTAGCAAAGGTCAACCGCTTGGCACACCAAGAATTTGCCTTATGTCAAGATAGCAAAAGAATTGGTAGAAGCAAGGACAAAGAAATGAAGAAGAGCACCAGAGGGCAGAACGACATTACTGATCTATAGCAGCATAAACGGCTTGTAGCTTAAGTCTTGTATATAGATATTTAGTAATAGGCATATGATCAGCACGTGTAGTAACTGTCAGTTGGTTAGTTTGTTATTGGACCTCTGATGTATATATATACAGTTTCCCTCTTTGTAATTCATTAAGTCAAATATACAGAATTCATTTCAGATTTTTCTGTTTTCCTCTGTTTTCTGATATGGTATCAGAGCGATTTTCTGCTTCCGCTTAGATTCTTCAACAAGAATCTCATCTTCTCAAAAGCTAGGGTTTCCTTCTTCGAAGCTTTCATCCATGGCGTCTTCTGATCAAGCATCTGCATGCATCACCATTGATGAATCTCACCCTTTCTTTCTTCATCACGCTGAAAGTCCTGGTGCAATTCTCGTTGCTCAACCACTGATTGGAGAAGAAAATTACTCCACATGGGCACGATCAATGGAAAGAGCTCTCAGAATCAAAACCAAGTTTTGGTTGATTGATGGCTCTGTTTCTCTGACTTCAGCAATGGAGAAAATTCCTCTCTTCGTTCAAAGCTGGGCACGATGCAATGACATTGTGGTCTCCTGGATCATCAATTGCGTTTCCCCCAAAATCGCAACGAGCTTGGTGCATCGCAAGACTGCCAAAGAAGTTTGGAAGAAGCTTCAAACCATGTTTTCTCAAGGGAATGGCCCGAGAATCTATCAATTGCAAAAGGACATTGCCAGTTTCTCTCAGGGTGAGCTCTCTGTGAGTGATTACTTCACAAGCCTTTCAATTTTATGGGATGAAATACAGAATTATGAGCCAGTACCTCTTTGTTCGTGCGAGAAGTGTACATGTCATGTGAATGAAAAGATTTCCAATCTTCATCACAGAGAAGCCATCATGCAACTTCTGATGGGTCTCAATGATTCTTTCTCTCACATCCGAGGTCAAATACTGTTGATGGATCCCATTCCATCAGTTGATAAAGTGTACTCCTTGTTGATTCAAGATGAAAAGCAAAGGTCAATTGGACAAGGCAGCAGCAATGGTCCCTTTGTTGAATCCACAGCCCTTGCAGCAAAGGCAATCATTCATGGTTCCAAGACATTCAAGAAAGGAAAGGAGAGGCCTATTTGCAGTCACTGTGGATTGCTTGGTCACACTGTTGAGAAGTGTTACAAAATCCATGGATATCCCCCTGGATACAAGACCAAGGCACGGGCAAATCAAGTTTTGTCTCTTGATTCTGTTCAAGACTCAGCTGCTGCTACCACACAGTCATCTTTTCCATTTACCATGGAGCAATGCCAGAAATTGCTTGCTATGATTGGAGGGTCTAATGCTCAGGACAACCCAATTGCCATGGCTAACAATGTTTCCTTCAATCAAGCTTCAACATCTCAGTCTACACCATTGGCAGGTAATCTCAAGCATTCCATATTTTCTGCTAAGCTTGTGAATAGGACTGCTTTTGGTAATAGTACCTGGGTTATGGACACTGGAGCTAGTGATCACATTATCTGTTCTATCTCTTTCTTTCAAACTTACACTACTGTTGCTAATTGTGTTGTTGAATTACCAAATGGTGAATCAGCACATGTCACTCATGTTGGTACTGTTAAACTCTCCAATTTTCTCATTCTTGAAAATGTGCTTTGCGTTCCATCTTTCTCATTCAATCTCTTGTCTGTCAGTCAACTCACACACAGTTTGCCTCTTTGTCTTGTGTTCCTATCTCAATTTTGTTTCATTCAGGACCTTTCTTGCTGGAAGACGATTGGAGTGGGTGAAGTCCAAAACGGTCTGTATTTGCTGCAGAAATCCAATTCTAGGACTGCACCTTCTCTATCTGATCTTGCTTCCACCAATAAGAACCTCAAGTCAGCCCTTTCAGCTTCTGTATCAAATAAAGATATGTCAATTTTATGGCATTTTAGATTAGGACACCCTTCTTTTCATAAACTGTCAGTTTTAAAGGATGTCTTACCTTCATTCTCTCCTAAATGTACTGATGTGTGTACTATTTGCCCATTGGCTAAGCAAAAGAGGTTATCCTTTCCTTCTCTTAATAATATGTGTGCTGAGCCATTTTCTTTAATTCATGTGGATGTATGGGGTCCATATTCTATATGCACACATGATGGTTTTAAGCTTTTCCTTACCATTGTTGATGATGCCACAAGGTCTACTTGGGTTTACCTCATGAAGGCAAAATCTGATGTTAAACATCTCTTAATATCCTTCTATAACATGATTTTAACTCAATTTAACATTGGTATTAAGGCAATCAGATCAGATAATGCCCCTGAGTTTTCTTTGCTTGATTTTTATGGTGATCATGGCATTATACATCAAAAGAGTTGTGCTTATACACCTCAGCAAAATTCTGTGGTTGAAAGAAAGCATCAACATCTTTTGAATGTAGCTAGATCCCTCAAATTTCAATCCAATCTTCCTTCAGCTTATTGGGGTGATTGTCTTTTAACAACAACTTATCTCATTAACAGGTTGCCTACACCTTTGTTAAATAATAAATCCCCTTTTGAACTCCTTTTTCATAAGCCACCCTCTTTTAATCATCTAAGAGTCTTTGGTTGCCTATGTTTTGTTTCTACCCCTTCTGTTCACAGGTTAAAGTTTGAGTCTAGAGCTATTCCTTGTGTCTTTCTAGGTTATCCTTTTAATGTGAAGGGTTACAAAGTTCTTAATCTTCATTCTAGAAAAATTTCCATTTCTCGAGATGTGGTTTTCCATGAGTCTGTTTTCCCTTTTTCTCAATCTTCTTCTTCTTCATTACCACTTTCTTTGTCTGTTCCTTTGTTTCCCCCATCTTCTCCAGGTCTTGATTCTTCTTATTCTTCAATTTCTGTTCCTCTTCCTCCCACAGACACTACTCCTCTTGCTGAGCATCCCATTCCTTCCCCTAGTGCAGACCCATCTGCCCCTAATTCTTCCATTTTGATTGGTTCTTTACCTGTTCCTTTGTCTTCTGATATTCCTCCTAATCAATCTGTTCAGCCCGTTGATTCCCTTGATCAGTCCCCTCCATCTCCCACTGATCCTGTTGTTCAACTTTCTTCCACTCCCACTTATGCACCTCCTCTTCGAAAATCCACTAGGCTTAGTCATAAACCTGCCTATTTGCAGGCCTATCAGTGCAACCAGGTGTCTCATTCCCCTTGTACTGCTTTCCCTTTGTCTGCCCATTTGTCATCTCATAGATTGTCCACTAAACATTCCCACTTCTGTAATGTGATTTCCTCCATTGTGGAGCCCAAGTTCTATCATCAAGCAGTTCAGGATCCCAAGTGGAGAGAAGCTATGGCAGCTGAGATTTCTGCCCTTGAAGCTAACAACACTTGGTCCCTTACTCCTCTTCCATCTCATAAAAGACCCATTGGCTGTAAATGGGTGTATAAGGTGAAGTACAAGTCTGATGGGTCTGTAGAGAGGTACAAAGCCAGATTGGTGGCTAAGGGCTTCACCCAAAAGGAAGGTCTAGACTATCTTGAGACATTTTCCCCTGTTGCCAAGCTAGTTTCTGTCAAGTGTCTTCTTGCCGTGGCTGCTGTGCAAGGCTGGTACCTTTGTCAACTTGATGTCAACAATGCCTTCCTTCATGGTGATTTGAAGGAGGAGGTCTATATGGATTTACCACCAGGCTTCCACAGCAAGGGGGGGCTGGTATGTAAGCTTACTAAGTCTTTATATGGACTTAAGCAAGCTTCAAGACAATGGTTTGCAAAGTTTTCCAATGCCTTACTTCTTTTAGGTTTTACACAGTCCAAAGCTGATTATTCTTTGTTCACCAAGAAGAATTCTACTTCTTTTATTGCTCTATTGGTATATGTAGATGATATCTTAATTGCTAGCAATAATAAGCATGCAGTGGATGAATTGAAGGTTTTACTAGATCAGAAATTCAAGTTAAAGGACTTAGGAGATCTAAAGTTCTTCTTGGGTCTTGAGGTGGCAAGGAATGCAGATGGCATCAATTTGTGTCAAAGGAAATACACACTTGAAGTGTTGGGTGATGCTGGTATGACAGGTTGCAAGCCAACAAGAATACCAATGGATCAAAACCTCAAACTTAGCAAGTATGAAGGGAAGGAATTGAAAGATCCTAGTTCATATAGAAGGTTAATAGGGAGGTTATTATACCTAACTATAACTAGGCCTGATATAACTTTTGCAGTACACAGATTGAGCCAATTCATGGCACATCCTAGAGAACCACACTTACATGCAGCTAACAAAGTTCTACAATACCTCAAGGGCACACCGGGGCAAGGACTGTTTTTCTCAAGCAAGTCAGATCTGCACTTAAAGGCTTTTGCAGATGCAGATTGGGCCTCTTGCCCTGATACTAGGAGGTCAGTGACTGGGTTTTGTGTCTTCCTTGGTGACTCCTTGATTTCATGGAAGTCTAAGAAGCAACAAACAGTATCTCGGTCTTCAGCAGAATCAGAATATAGATCCATGGCAGTGGCTGTTTGTGAGATCATTTGGCTTTTGTATTTGCTCAATGACATTCAAATAAAACATACCAAGGCAGCTTTATTGTTTTGTGACAGTCAGGCAGCCCTCCACATAGCTGCAAACCCAGTTTTTCATGAGAGAACAAAGCACATAGAAATAGATTGTCATCTTGTAAGAGATAAGGTGTTGGAAGGGTACATCAGGTTGCTTCATGTTAGAACGAATTCACAAATTGCTGATTTGTTAACAAAGGCTTTGAATGCTCAACAATTTTCATTGCTGGTATCCAAGTTGAATATGGTCAATATACATGCCCCTCTTCCACTTGAGGGGGGGTGTCAAGATAGCAAAAGAATTGGTAGAAGCAAGGACAAAGAAATGAAGAAGAGCACCAGAGGGCAGAACGACATTACTGATCTATAGCAGCATAAACGGCTTGTAGCTTAAGTCTTGTATATAGATATTTAGTAATAGGCATATGATCAGCACGTGTAGAAGTTGTTAGTATGTTAGCACGTGTAGTAACTGTCAGTTGGTTAGTTTGTTATTGGACCTCTGATGTATATATATACAGTTTTCCTCTTTGTAATTCATTAAGTCAAATATACAGAATTCATTTCAGATTTTTCTGTTTTCCTCTGTTTTCTGATACCTTACTATAAAATTTCTCCACCAATGGTTACAATCCAACATAGAAAATTACTTGACAAGCTCTTAAATTAATCAACAACCTGCCTACGTTGTTTTAATAGACAAAATACTTGTTTTGGAATGGACGTGGGGTTTGCACGTATCTCTTCCTCTTGTTCGAACATTCTTCCAATTGCTTAGGAAAAAAGGAAAAAAACATGTATTGACATTCAAACTTACTGACTTAAAAGGTAGCTAATAAGGACCCATATATATATATATAAAATATAAAATGAAACCATGCAATCACATATTCAAAACATGCAACCAACTACATAAAATCACATAACCAAAACATGTATGCGACCAGCTTTCATGTCCTGGAAATGAACCAAACACTGAAAAATAAAGAAAAGAATCCCACGTTTTCTTTAGAATTATTTTAATTGGAGAAAAGGAGGATGTGTCACACTAGAACTTACCTATGATCTATGCAAATGAGCAGATCTTGATGGTGATTTGATCCAATTTGAGTGGACAAGATTAAATATTTGGATGACTCAATGGAGAAATAATTAGCAGTGGGTCTAGTTTTGGATTACTTACTGATTTTATAACCGGGTCTATCTCATCATGGCTTGGACAATCATTTCAAAGGCAGTTCCAATTTCCAAAAGGTACTTTATGATTGGTCCACAGTTCCTCAATTGAGATTGAACAGTCTCTCAAAATCCAGAAATTAAATTTTGATTGGAAATGCTCGCACATCAATATTGTTATCACGGCATTAATTAGAAAATTTGACAATAAGAAAAATTCTAAGCTTGTATTATTGGTCCCTCCATAAACAAGTGAGAAGGAATTAACAACGACGTTAGAGAAGCATAGATCATTTGACTTTTTTTGCCTACTTAAACTAATTAAAAGGCCACTAATTTAATATGTGAAATTATCTTATACAATGTTGCACGAAGTTGACATATAAGATAAATGTAGATTAATCGATGTATAAGATACCACTGTCCCGAGGAGAAAATGGGCTTTTGCCCTTTTTTTTTTTTAATTTAAAAATCCAGCATTTTGCTCAATTTTTCAAACTAATTAGGGAAATGTCCTTACTTTAAAACTCGATTTTTGGACAATCGAGCTCCATGAACTTGAGTTCCATGCAAATTTTTTTATTTTTTTATTTTTAAGTTTGATCGCCCCATACCTATAGCTGCGTTCAGGGAGCCTTACAGTGGCGTTTTAAATGGAACTCGAGCTCTATGAACTCGAGTTCCATGCATTTTTATTTTTATTTTTTTTTAAGTTTGATCGCTGTATACTTGATTTTCTACAAATCGATTTTTACATTGAAACTTGATTTTGAGAAAATCGAGTTTCAAAACAAAAACATTTTCCTAATTAGTTTGGGAAAGGGGGCAAAATGCTGGATTTTTTACGCGAAAGGGGCAAAGGCCAATTTTCTCCCTGCCCCAAAAAAGATTGCATCTTAAAAATATTAAAAGTTCAAACATAAGAGAGAAACGAGGACTTTATTGACTATACCCAAACTTTGTGTGACGAAAGATTGATTAGTAATGATGTTAGGGTTATTTATTTATTTTTAACAAATCCGCATGGTTTCATGTGTAATATGTGACAGCATCAATTGTTCACTTGACACATCAATATTCATATAGTCGTGTGGTACACATTGCATGACAATTCACGAACTTTGGAGTGGTGTCTTATAATTTCTTTCTTCTGAAAAAAAAAAAAAAAAAAAAAAAAAAAATTCTAACTGACTTAATCTTTGGAGTGGTGTTGGTGCACCCATTTCGGCTATGACATTCTTTTTTTGATATTTAAGGAGAGGTTAAAAAGTGTTTAACATATTATAGACCAAGATTGTTCTGCAAATTCATTAGCTTCATGGTATATATGTTGCAGTTGGATCTCCCATTGCCTCCCGAGTAGGTCCCTACAATCAAAGACAATAACCGACATACTCATAGCAGGGATGAAGGGTATGACATTCACAAGTTTTTTTTTTTTCTTTGTAGCATAGTTCAAAGACCTTGAGCTAGGGTTCTCGCCACCTTTTTTTGAAGTGGTTTCGTTTCTAATTGCAATCCACCACACCACACCAATAATTCTAAAAAATAAGAGAAAAAGAAAACACTTATACTATGCTATACGTAAAACGTGAAATAAATTTCAATCACTTATAAAAGAAACAAAATACATAAATTTTTAAGAAAAAATATAACATACTTGATGATGCACAAAAATCGTTAGTGAGTTGATAGTTCTCACATGCACCAATTGGGTACTTGAAAAATAAGAGAATAAAGAACCAACAGAGAGCACCAATGGGGTGCTGGCCAAAAACCCTCCGATGGTTAAGTTAGTAATTGAAGAATCTCTAAGAACTCAAGGAAACCAAAACTAGGAGAATTTTCACGTACCTGTGGTAGGAGGAGGCTTGGTGCTTATACAGTGGTGTAAGGCTGACCAAGATCTCATGAGCATAGGATTTTTTCTTGTATGGAGGATATGGAGTTAATGTTCTGAGATCTCAGGGCCTTACTTCCTATATTAGGAGGATACAAGCGTGTGGAGGGATCTTTGGACGTGGTGTGCAAGTTATTTTTTTGTAGGGGTTTATGAGTGGTGTGTAAAAAAAGTATTGTGGGACCCACGACTTAACCGTCAAGTTCAGGAGCATCTGCCCATCGGGCTTACCTCTTCATCAGTTGAGTTCGTTTGTCCCCACTAACGAGGTGCACGAGTCACTTGTCGGGCTAACCTAAGGGGTCCCTGAAGGGTTTTCCAAAAAGCAGACAAGCCATTATAGGATTTTATCCTAAAGAACCACAAGTGAAGTTCGTTCGTCTAGATGGATGAGGAAAGCTTCCCTGGACAAAAATACCCCCCTACTCTATTATTCGTCAGGATAGTCGACGGGTGATGGAGTTTATTGAGACATCATTTATTGCTTTCCCTTGGTGTTTGTGCTATTTGGAGGATACACGTGGCGGCTTCTAAATGGTGGATAGGAAACGTTTCTCATGTCCCTTTATCTTATAAATAGCTCGATACCCTTCTTATCCTTTTTGTTTGTTTGTTTTACCCTTTCTGACTCACTAGAGCTCATATTTGTCCACAACTGGGATTCGTCGCTACATAGCGTCCTTCGTTGACATTCGCCACTTCTTTTATATACTCATCTGGCCGTCGATCTAGTATTTAGTTTTCGTGTGAGCAGATGCTTAGTTTCCATTTATCGCTTATAGGTAAGAGAATGTCAGGTGATAGGGAAGAGATGAGTGATCGTTCATTGTCAATTCGTCTGAATGCAGGCAACGATGAGGTTCGTCCATTAGGTTATAATTCTATGACGGAATACCCTATGGGCTCCCAGCAAAGGGAGCCTTGGACCATTTCTCGAAGAAGAAGAAGAAGAAGGTGAAGAGGAAGAAGAGGGAGAGGAGGTTGAGGCCCCTAGTTCGTCAAGTGATGTCTATAGGCCATTCATCCTTCCTAGTATTTGGTCGGTGAATGACTTCCTCTCTAAAATGTCAAACAAAGTGTTTAGTAGGTTACGTCCTGTTTCCAGATTCATGAAAATATACCTTTAAGGATGGCAAGGAAGTGGGAAAAGTGTTATTCTGGATAAACTGTAGACATCGGATTTTATGAAGCCATCTTCCTTGTAGGGTTAATGTTGCCTCTCACAAAGTTACACCATCGGTTGGTTGACCATTTATGTGTGTTTGTCAGCCAAATCTGCCCTAATGCATGGAGGATCTTCCTCGGGGCTGAGGTGTTGTGAGGGTAAATGAGTGGAGGTTGTCGTCGCCTTACCCTCGATGAATTCTTCTACTATCACAAACCTTAGCAGATCACAGCCTCGAAGGATTTTTACAATTTCGTTGTTCGTAATCCATCACTAAAACTAGTGACCGACGTTCCTAATTCCAATCGTGATTGGAAAAGTAGGTATTTCTTTGTTTAAGGCTTGAATTGGGTGTGTAGGACCGATGAGTGGGACAACATATGGGAAGAATATAACATTACGTGGGGCATTTTAGATGAGTTTGGTGAGTTGTCGATCATAGTTTGATCCGTCTGTACTCACTTCTTTATACTGACCATTTATGCTTTCTTTTTCAGCCTAGGTGCGCTCGACGATTAGTGAAGAGGAAGAGGATTTCTTACAGCGCATCCTTGCTATCCCTCACGGAGAGAGGAGTTGGAAGAAGTTGGTCACGCTTGATAGCCTGAACGTGTTTTGTGGTGGACCAGTCCCAATGGACAAAGCAAGGAGGCTGGATGACCAAGCCCATTTGTGTAAATTTTCTTTTACCCGTCCCTAACCTATCTTGGTCTGTCCCTACCAGATTGATTCGTCGGTGCTGACCTATTGGTTGGTTTTTGCTATTTTAGAGATGGACTTAGGGAAGAAGAGGGCCTTAGAGGTAAAGAGGGCGGTGGCCCTTCAACTCAAGTTTAGCGGTCCATCTGCCCCCTTGGCCAAGGTGGGGTAGAAGGGGAAGAACTTGGGCGACGGAGAGTGCCCTCCAAAGAGGACAACAGACCATTTGACAGGTGCTAGCATAGGTTCTTTGCAGAGGACTTCTAACCCCCCTCGTCATGGAGTGGGTAAAGGCCTGATGACTTCCTAGGGCCCCGTCATTCCTTCCACCATCGACATTGAAACCATTGCTCCTTCACCCATCCCTCTGCTTATGAAGAATAAGCAGTATGCCATCTTGATGGTTTAATCCCTTGCTAGAGATGTAGACCTCGATGAATGCTCTAAGCATGAGGCGGAACCTTTGGGCGATGCTGGCCTCTTTAACCTGACGAGGGTAAGCCTCTCGTTTTACACATTTACTTTCTCTCTTGTCTATACTAAGTGCAATTAACTGTCCCTCACTTTTTCACGCTTTAGTGAAGATGTAGGCCCGCAGATCAGGTGTAGAGCCCAAGAGGCAGTCATCAAATGTCTAAGAACCCGTCTAGCTAAAAGGACAGACTAGTTGAAGGTGTACAAAGAGGCCATCCGTACCCTCAATGGGGATGTAAATGCCTAGAAGAATAAGGTGAGCCAACTTGAGGGTGCTGCTTGTCAAGTCGAGGAGTTAACCAAATCCAATACCAACTTGACGATCGAGGTGGCCGCTCTTCGTGAACAAGTTAACAAGGTTAGGGCTAACGCCATGGAGGAGTTTAAGGATTCCCAACCCTTCTTCGACTTGCTAGGGGCTCAGTATGGTGTGGGTTTCAAGGACTTTCGCTAGCAAGTCATCCTCCTTTACCCTAATCTGGACTTTTCCTCTATTCAGATTGACGCGTCCATTCAAATGACTCCTCATGGAGGTGATGGAGTTGTTGATGTTGAGGATGATACCGACGACGCGGCTGAGGGAGAGATCGTTGTTCTTACAACCGACGGTCAAGCCCGACCTGGTAGCCAAGCCCTACTTGACGGTCCACCTGTAGCTGGCGCCCTTATTATTTGATATTTTTTGCAATTTCTATTCATGTTTTTATTTTAATTAGTGAACAATTAGGGTGCCTTGTTTTGGCATGAATGAAAATACAATGTGGGAAGGACTTAGGATTTCTTAAGGACTTGACACCCATCGGTGTCTTTGGTCATCCATCCACTTGTAGGAAGGACTTAGGATTTCTTAAGGACCTGACACCCGTTGGTGTCCTTAGTTGTCCATCCCCCCCATAGGTAGGACTTAGTGGCTTTTTGATCTTTTTTTTTTTTTTTTTTTGAATGACTAGGCACCCGATGGTGTCCTTAGTCATCCGTCCCCCCCGTAGGTAGGACTTATGATTTTTTGAATGACTAGGTACCCATCGATGTCTTTATTCATCGGTCCACCTCATAGGTAGAACTAATGATTTTTTTTTTTTTGAATGACCATGAACCCGTTGGTGTACTTAGTTGTCGGTCCACCCTGTAAGTAGGACTTATGATTTTTCTAAATGACTAGGCACCCATCGGTGTCTTTAGTCGTCAGTCCACGCCTTAGGTAGGACTTATGATTTTTGTCAACTTCTCATTGTCCGTAGACACGTAATTCTTTGAGAATAGTTCATTTATTAAAAATAACCTTAATACAAAAATGCAGATATTCTTGCTCGACAGGCTTTTTTGAGTCTTAGCAAGAACTCAGAAAACAAAAACTCAATGGTCTAATTAACAGAATTAAAAAGAAAAGCATTAACATAGTTTGTAGTTATTGCACTACTGGTAGTATTTCCTTAGGTGCTCGGTGTTCTAGGGGTGGTGTAGCCTTTGTCCATCGAGTGTCTCCAGGTAGTAGGTGCCCTTTTTATAGTAGTAGATGATCTTGTAAGGTCCTTCCCAATTGGGGCCTAGCTTACCTTGTGTGGGATCTTTGGTGGCCATTGTTACCTTCCTTAGGACGAGGTCTTTAACCTCGAAGCACCGAGGTTTGACTTTGGTGTTGTAATATTTGGCCATGAGGTCCTGATAGCATGCCATTCGTTGTTCGGCCATCGCCCTAACTTCCTCTAGATGGTCTAACTGTAGGCGTATTCCTTCTTCATTCTTCCTTTCATCATGATGGGCTACCTTATAGCTTGTTAACCCAACTTTTGCTATATGACTGCTTCACTCCCAAATGCAAGGCAGAAGGGTGTCTCACTTGTAGGTATTCGAGTTGTCATCCTGTATGCCCATTAAACCCTTGGTAGCTCATCTAACTATATCCCCTTTGACCCCTCAAGCCGAGTCTTGATTATTTTGAGTAAGGATCGGTTTGTAACCTCAACATGTCCATTGGTTTGTGGGTGGGCAAGTGAAAAGTAGTGGTTTTTATCCCTAGTTGCTGGCAGAAGTCTCTAAATGCATTGTTATCGAATTGCTTTCCATTGTCAAAGACAAAGACTCTAGGAATTCTGAAGCAACAAATGATGTTCTTCCATTAAAAGCTTTGGATGTTCTTCTCAGTGATCGTGGCTAAGGGTTCTACTTCACCCCACTTAGTAAAGTAGTCGATTCCTACGACGAGGAACTTGAGCTGCTATATCACCATGGGGAAGGGTCCCATAATGTCAAGTCCTCAGTGGGCGAAGGGCCATAGGGCATTCATCGGAGTGAGTTGTTCCAACGATTGTTGTATAATGTTGCTGAAGCGCTGGCATTTATTGCACACCTTTACATAGTATTGGGTGTCTTTCTGCATGGAGGGCCAATAGCATCCCCCATGTATGAACTTGTGAACCAGCAATCATGCTCTTGACTGGTTTCCACACACTCCCTCGTGGACTTCCCTCATGACATAGTTTGCTTCGTCAGGGACTTGACACATCAGATACAGATGGGAGAAGCCTCTTTTGTAAAGGACATCTCTTATTAACACAAAACGTGATACCGCACCTTTAACCTTCGAAAAGCATTGTAGTCTTCTAGAAGCGTCCCGTTCTTGAGGTAGGAGATGATTGGAGACATCTAGTCATCTCCTGTGGGTATTATATGTATATCCACTTCATCAATGGCAGGTGAATGTTGAATAAAGGATAATACCTGACTGTTGACCGCCACGTGCCTTGCGGATGTTGCCTTGGCTAGACGGTCAGCTTGCTCATTTTCTCCCCTTGGAATCTGCATGAATTTTACCAAAAAATTCTAATTTACCCTCGACTTGACCATGCTTAGGTATTTCTTCATTTGTTCTTCTTTGGCCTCGTAGTCACTGTTGACATGCCCCACGATGACCTGGGAGTTACTATATATGACTACTAACGACACCCCTGCTGCTTTGGCCAAGTCGAGGCCCATTAGTACAACTTCATACTGTTGGGATTTGTGCCCTAAAATCCAATTTATTGGCATGTCATAAATAATTAGATTATTTAATTATATGAAATTATCTATAAATGAACTAATGAGATATTATCTTAGTCCATGAGATACATAGTATGTGATTTATGTGAAAAGTCACAGAAGATGTAAATCACAAGTTCTTTGTAAACTCAGAATTTTAGTTCGTAGTCGGTGATGAAATTGGGCATTTCATCTGTGAAGACTATAACATATCAACTAAGATGATTTGTCTTAATCATGGAAGTGGAGACTTTTAGTTGATATGTTGATATGTTTTAAGAGTTAAGACATATTGAACTGGACCGCTGTAAGATTTATTATTCTCCTAACGGCTGTCAAATGAATAATAAATCTCACGACTTCTATTTACATCAACTCTAAATCCTGAGAGAATAATGGACCTGATCATGAGATGTAAGTTGCTTTGATATATCAGGAGTGAGATCTATAAGTTACGGTCAAAACCTCAGTATGTTGGGCAGTCGCATTTAATGTTGATGGAATATATATTCTCAAGATGGAATTCATAATCTCTTAACAGAGATATAAAATATTCTCTTGAGATAAGTTTAATGGGTTTGGTTATTCAGAGTGTTGGGCCCAACCACTTTAGTAAGGAGTTACTAAAGTATATATTTATAGAATTGGGTTTCATAAATATATGATGAATAACATAAAGGATTAAACCGGGTACTCAAGGATTAAGATGTAGTAATCTTCAAAGTGGCAGTTTACATTCATGACTTTGTATTACTACGAATATTTTAATGAAGGGGTTGTATGTATAATAAAGTCTAGAGTGCAATTATATTCTTATAGTGGTATTGAATATAATTAATGGTAACTTTGGACTTGTCAAGAGTTGACAGGCCCGTTGGAGCTAGAGTCTTATTTGTTCCCTTTGGTCCCATCTCAAGCCTCAAACTAAAGCCCAGTTGGGTAGGCTCAAAGGCTAACCCACTTAGATAATCAGTTATTATTTAATAAAAGTTATTAAATAATAAAACTATGAGAATAGTTTAACGTACGTATGATGAAAAGAAAAGAAATCAGATTTTCTCCACAAGGAGAAAAAGAAGTTTTTTTTTTCTTCTTTGAGAGTCTATGTACAAAACACTGATTAAGAGACCACACATCTTGGGCACCATGTGGAATTGAGATGAAGATTGAAGGTATTCTCAAGTCATGTTTTGAAATTCACTGCATCAAGATACGCTTTCTGTTCTTTATTCTAGAATTCATGGTTACATGTTATCTTTCATGATTGAAGTAGATCCGTGGTTGTTGCTTCCGCTGTGTGTTTTGTATGAGATACAAAACTAGATTTTCCAACACATACTTAGCTTCATTATTGGTTGTTAGAAATTGGAGGTGGACTGCACATTTTATCAAATCCCCTTTTGGAGATTGTAAGACAACTCCAATCCCTCCAGTGCATCGGTTGGACGAGCTGTCCGTCCAGATCATCCATGGAGCTACCCCCTGCCTTCGTCCTCCTTTTTTGTGAATTCGGCGACAAAGTCCACCAGGTCCTGGGCCTTGATTACCATCCTTGGGCAATATTGTACATTGAACTCACTAAGTTTGGTTGCCCATAAGACCATCCGTCCTACTGCATCTGGATTGTTCATTGTCGTCCACAGTGGTTTTTTCGTCTGGACCACTATGGTATGTTCTTGGAAATACGGTCTAAGCTTGCAAGCTACTGTAATTAAAGCAAAAGCCAACTTTTCCATGGGAGGGTACCTCTCCTTCGCTCCTCTAAGGGCTTAGTAGGTGTAGTAAATGGGCAACTGCACGTGGTCCTCTTCTCAAATAAGAGTTGAGCTGACGGTTGTTGGGGATACTACCAGGTAGAGGGAGAGTTCTTCACCGGGCTTAAACGGACTGAGTACCGTTGGAGACGTAAGGTATGCTTTCAGCTCCTCGAAGGCTTTCTAGCAGTTGTCGATCCATTCAAAGGCTGTCTTTAGTGTTTTGAAGAATAGTAAACATTTGTCCGTCACTCTAGAGACAAACCTATTAAGGGCCGCAACCCTCCCGTTCAAACTTTGTACCTCCTTGATGTTCTTTGGAGGCACCATCTCTAATATAGCTTGAATTTTGTCGAGGTTGGTCTTGACGCCCCATTGGGACACCATGAAGTCACGAAACTAACCTGATGATACTCTGAACACACATTTGCTGGGATTAAGCTTCATGTTGTAGAGACGAAGGGTCTTGAACCTTTTTTGAAGGTTGTCTAGGTGGTGATCGTCCTTCTTGCTTTTCACTATCATGTTGTCCACGTTTACTTCAACATTTCATCCAATCTTCTGGGCAAACATCTTATTCATGAGTCTTTGATATGTTACCTCTGCATTCTTCAGTCCGAACGGCATGACCTTATAGCAAAAGAGGCATGGGCTTGTGACAAACGAAGTCTTCTCTTGGTCGGATTCGTTAAGCTTAATCTGATTGTAGCCAGAGAAAGTGTCCATGAAGGTTAGCAGTTGGTGCTCAGATGTCGAGTTTACAAGGAGGTCGATCTGCAGGAGTGGATAGCTGTCCTTTGGGCAGGTTATCTTTAGGTCAGTGAAGTCCTCATACATTCTCCACTTGCCATTTGCTTTTTTGATCATCACCATGTTAACCAACAACTCTGGGTAGTATTCTTCTCAGATGAAGTCTGCTTCTAGTAGCTTGTGAACTTCTTCAGCTATGGCTTTATCTCTTTCTTTGGTGAAGACTCTTTTCTTCTACCTCACGAGAGGGAAGAATAGAGAGACATTGAGTTGATGAACCATGGTACTTCGATCAATTCCCAGCATGTCCTCATGGCTCCAAGCAAAGATGTTTAGGTTGCTCCTTAAGAAAAGGGAAAGCTCCTTGCAGACCGAAGGTTGGCTTGCGTGCCAATACGAGTGATCCGTCTCGGGTAGTTGTCGTCTAGGGAGATCTCTTCTAGGGCCTTTGTTGGCTTTACCATGACTCGTAATTCTTCAATGTTTAACGTCTGCAAATGATCATCTATTTCTAACATAGCTATGTAGCATTCATGAGCCGCCATCTGGTTTCCGCGTGCTTCC
Source organism: Quercus aquifolioides (assembly GCA_019022515.1). Lineage (NCBI taxonomy): Eukaryota > Viridiplantae > Streptophyta > Magnoliopsida > Fagales > Fagaceae > Quercus > Quercus aquifolioides. Next base: position 35,769,311 of record CM032331.1, on the reverse strand, counting down.
CTTGTCCCGTACTTCGTCGGGGACTTTACTAGCAAGTGGTAGGTAGAGGTGGTTGCTCTCCATGCGTTGAGTGTAGGCCGGCCAATGATGGCATTATAGGCAGAAGAGCAGTCGACGAAGGTGATTTCCCTGGTGAACTGCTGAGGATAAGTGCCAATGGTCACTGGTAAGATGATGGTTCCAATGGGGAAGACTTTAGTACCACTGAATCCTACGAGTGGCATGTCCGACGGTAGAAGCCGCTCCTTTTCAATACTCATCTGCTGAAAGGCAGGTTAATAGAGGATGTCAACTGAGTTTCCATTGTCTACTAGGACCCATCGAGTATTAAAGTTGGCTATTAATAGACTGATGACTAAGGCATCATCATAAGGGTGGCGGAGTCGTCGGGCGTTGTCTTCCATGAAGTTAATGGTTAGGCCGTCCCTTTGTCAGTTTAGGCAGACGACTAGTGATCTGCATACTCTGCACCATTCACAGGTAAGTCTTTCTTACTTTCTTGGACGAGTCAACCATCGTACTTCCTTTTACAATTACCTGTATCTCTTTAAGGGAGACTCTTGGTTGCTCTTCAGCTTGTCGGTTGGGTTCCAGACCCCTTGGCGGTTTTCTCTGTCTCTTTCTCTCTCGACGAATCACTGTAATTTTGCTTGTTTGATGAGAGCCTCTATTTGTTGTTTTAGGTTGTAGCATTCGAAAGTGTCGTGCCTATGGTTTCGATGGAAACAACAGTACTTGTTCCTTGTCTTTTGTTCAGGTCACCCTTCAACTTGTTTGGCAACATTAGCACTCGGTCGTTCTGTATCTACATGAAGACTTGGTCAAGCATTGTATTCAGTGGGGTGAAATTTGCCATTCTGCCAGGTGGGGGTCTTGATTTTCTCTCGTCCCTTCGTTTGATCGTTTAAGCATACTTCCTTCAACTGTCTTGACAGGAGTCATCTTGCCTTTCCCTTTTCTTCGGTTTGCCCCCTGGGGCCATCATGACGTCCTTAGCATTCATATACTTAGTGGCCTTGTATAACAGATCATCCATTATCTTCGGGTCATCCTTGTAAATGGAAAAAAGAAACTCTCTGAATTGGAGCCCATTAGTAAAAGCCGTAACCAAAACCTTGTCGTCGGCCTCGTCAATTAGCAGAGCCTCTTTATTGAATCGAGTCACGTAAGATCTCAAGCATTTGTCCTCCCGTTGTTTGATGTTCAGCAAGCTTGCGGAAGACCTCTTATACCTCTGTCCTTTGATGAAGTGGGTGACAAATTGTCCGCTCAACTTCTTGAAAGTAGAAACGGTGTTAGGGGTTAGCTTACTAAACCACACTCTTGCGGGTCCCTTAAGCGTGGTGGGGAACGCTCTGAACATGATCTCGTCCAGAACTCCTTGTAGATGCATTAGGGTCTTGAACATCTCTAGATGGTTGAGTGAATCCTTCTATCTATCGTACACTCTGACTTGTGGCATCTGGAACTTGGCTGGAAGAGGGAAAGAGGTGACCTGCGCTGTGAAGGGTGAGTCAGTCCATTGGACTAGTTCATCCAGGTTAGTAGACACTTGCCCTCTCATGGCATTCATCATCATGTCCATCCTCTCTTTCATCATCTGCATGTCATATGCCATGCACATCGCGCCACATTCCAGTTTAGAAGGACGGTCAGTATCCTCTTGTCATTCCTGCCTGTTGGTAGCGTTGCTTTCTTCCTAATCTTCCTTCTCCTATCGATCTCCTGTCAGGGGGTGGCTATTGTTCCACTCTTCATTGTCTTGTTCATCACTCTGGGCATCATGGCGTCATTTGTACCTCTGGGTCAGCTGCTACTCCAACTCCTGATTGCGCTTGGTGAGTCACTTGACCATGGTGGCGAGGGTTTGCACTTGTCTGTCCAAGATTTTGGATGGCTTCCTGGTCTCTTGGTTGATGGTAGCCATTGACTGCATCAGGACCATATAACTCTTTTGTCTTAGAAGCAGTGATATGACGAATCACTCAAATTCCCACAGATGACACCAACTGGAGATGCATAAAAATCGTCAGTGAGTTGATAGTCCTCACACGCATTGATTGGGTACCCACAAAACAAGAAAACAAAGAACTAACAGAGAGTACTGGTGGGGTGCCGGCCAAAAACCCTCCAATGGTTAAGTTAGTGGCTAAAGAATCTCCATGACTCAAGTATACTAGAGCTAGGAGAATTTTCATGTACCTATGGTAGGAGGAGGCTTGGTGCTTATATAGTGGTGTAGGGCTGACGAAGATTCCATGAGTATAGGGTTTTTCCTTGTATGGAGGATATTGAGTTAATGTTTTGAGATCTCAGGACCTGATTTCCTATATTGGAAGGATATGAGCATGTGGAGGGATATTTGGACATGATGTGCAAGTTATTTCCTTGTAGGGGTTGATGAGTGGTGTGTACGAAAAGTATTGCGGGACCCATGGCTTAACCGTCGAGTTTAGAAGCATTTGCCCATCTAGCTTACCTCTTCATCCGTTAGGTTTGTTTGCCCTCACTCATGGGGTGCGTGAGTCACCCATCAGGCTAACCCAAAGGGGTCCCCGACGGGTTCCAAAAAGCAGATAGGTCATTAGAGGATTTTATCCTGAAGAATTGCGAGTGAAGTTTGTTCGTCTAGATGGATGAGGAAAGCTTCTCTAGACAAAAATGCCCTTATCAATACTAGTCAATGAAAAACAAGAAAATATTAGAAGGAAAATTTATATTGAACTTATGAAAACATGCATGCTATAGTGCTTGTTTGGTATATCTTATTTTCATTGGTTCATTTAAGTTATCCAAAAGTATAGTTGTACCTATAAAATGTAATGTTTAAAAAAAGTTATACATAAGTTAACATAAATTGAATTAGCTCCAAAAATTAATTGTCAAACATGAATATAGATCTGATAATGAAAATATTTATATTTGAAAATTACATATTATATAGTCAGACACTTCAGTAGCAGGGGTAAAATGGTCTTTTCCTTAGGGAAATATCATACCCATCCCAGGCTTCCATGTGGACCACTAGAAATGGATTATTATCACACAATTGTCATTTAAATATCCCTTAGTCTCAAGGGCAAGATTGTCAAATACATAAGTTAGGCTGAAGGCACGACCAGAGTACATCCCAGCCAAGGCAAGGTACAATGCATAAGAAAAATGATCGTACAGTAAGACACAAATACAAGGGCTAGATCATTATGATTTAAGCTTATTGGTCACAAGACGCCAATACAAACAAGAGAATAGTGGATACCATTTCTGTTAGGTCTAACGGACTACGTGTTGGCAACAAATGACAAAAGATTGAGTTTTGCTTAAGTTTTAATGTAAATTAAAAAGTCCAAGACAAAAGCCCAATATTTGCTAAAGAAAACTAAGTTTTTGTATGTTCAACTACAAGTTCAAGCAATCGAGATGAGTTCAAATCCTAATTCGACTGATCGAGAATCGCAGATTTTGTTTTTCAGATTTGATGTGATTTATTAAGTCTATGGTACATGTGAGTTTTTGTAACCCTAATGGAGAGCCTAAATAAAGGCTCATTAAGCATGACTTAATAACAGGTTAGAGAGGTAGAAACCCTAAACTTTTTTAGAAAGTGGATTTAAGTCTCCATCTATTCAACCTGAGAGAATTCAAGAGCATATAGAGAAAAATCAATACGGTGTTGGTGTTGCCATAATGCAGATCTTGTATGAAGCCATAGAACAATCCAATCTACAACAGTTGTTGGTTTAAACTTTCAAGTGGATTTTTTGGAGTCATAAACGGAGAGTTTGTGTGAAATCTGTTAACCACAGTTACTAATTACAATCTTTGAGCATGGATCTTAAAGTCACTAATAGGGGAGTTCATGTGCAACGGTCCTAAGTCTGTGAATTTGGAGCTGTGAGCGGTCATGTTAGTAAGTACTATATGAGGCAGCAATAGATTTAGAGTTAAATTTATTATACAAACTTCAGTTCTATTAATGGATATGTTGCCTTAAGGATTATTTAGGTTAAATCATCCACAGTTTTTTTACTATAGAACAGTTAGTTTCATTAGTTTTCCTAGGTTACCATATTGCCATCTTTTGTTATTTTCGTTGGATTTACTATTTTATTGCTTTATTGGTGACATATTTAACATATGAAAATTAACTTGGAAATCAATCTAAAGTCACAACTGGTCAATTATTTAAAGTTGATTAATTTCACTGTAAAATCAACTAAGGAGTCTAAAAACCCTAATAATTTCCAACTGAATACCAAGGACCGTTGCTTAACTTGCTAGCAAAGAATAGTGTGGCACAAGGAACCAAAGAATGTTGTACCCAGTTTTGTAATATGGTAGTTACCATAGGCATTCAGCACTTATGGAAGGATTAGCACCTCGCTTGGCCTATAAAAGGAGAATGACTAACTTTCACCAAAGGGAAAAATCTTGTATGAGGTGGGCTCACGAGACCCATGTCTCACTGACATGTGGGTCAATGAGACATGGATCTCATGAGCCCATCTCAGGAGATACTTTCTCTCACCAAAGGAGGAAATAAAGGCACCAGAAAAGGAGAAGTGAATAGTGAGAGAAGAAAAACAAGTGAGCATTTTGTACCCAAGAGAGTGTAGTCTTTTCAATTGAGTATACAATACCTGGGAGCAAATGATTTCTCTACTCTAACCATGGTTTTTTACCCTATTTCTTATGGGGTTTTTCACGTTAATCATTGTGTTCATGAATATCTAATTCTTATTTTCACCCAACACCATAACCAACTTCGTTAGCCATTGATGCAATGCATGTTAATCGCACCCAAGCGTACAATTAGTGAATAACTATCGACCAATATTATCATAATTTATTTTTTAACCTAACTACCATGTAGTCATGTACATACAACAAGTTGACGAACTATGTCCTTGGTATTTACATCTATCATATAGAACTTTAGCATATAAATATTGGAATATACATTGAAAATGGGCCAATTAAAAAAATTTTAAGTTTAAATTTCATAATAAAGACTTGGCAAACAGGTTGGGTTATGATAGGTTTGGTTTTAACCTGAATCTAGTCGAAATTTTGTATGGGTAAAAAATTGATCAAACTAAAAACGAGTTACTATTCTTATTAGTCGTACTTTTTTTTTTTTGATGAATCAATGGATCCGAATCCAATTTTATTGGATTTAGCTGTACTTGAGGTTTTAAAATCCTTTACACGAAGACAAAGTAGATCCATGGCTTACACAACACGTAACAAAGTGATATATGTTGTCGGTATGGGGTTTTGATATAGAAGTTTTTCGCATCAATTTTGTGTAAGGATCTAATATTAAACTGATTGAGAACTTATAAAGAAACTTACCAAAAAAAAAACAAACCCCTCGATCATTTAGACAACTGAAACTCGGCCACGTACGGATTGACAAACTAGACAGGTAGATTAACATGAATTTAGATGTGAACATCTCACTGATACTACAACTCTCAGAAAACGCAAATTGAGTTATCTTGTCCATTCAAAGAAGATTTGAGTTCACATCATGCATTCATTGGCAACAAACAACTGCAGGATCAGAAACAAGGTAGATTTGGTGTAGCGTTCATATAGGTATATGATTGAAATTGAAATATTTACTAATAATTTAAAATGTTATGTAATTACTAATTATTATTATGCTATGGAATGTGCTGGTTAATAAAAGATTATATATATAAAAACTAGAGTTGATATTTCAATGACGTATGATTGAAATTGAATAACAGATCATACCAGAAAAAAAAAATAATAATAAAAAAAAATAAAAAATAAAAAAAGAAATTGAATAACAGATATAATAGGTCATAAATTTGTATAAACATACCAAACCCCCCTTGAAGTTTATCAAAACAATATCCCTCCTCAAATATATGTATACACTACACTTATCTATGAGGGTTTTATAAATGTGATAAATAAGTCCATGCTTGGATTTCTTAATAGAATATTCAATTTTTCTGAAAAAATATTCCTATCAAAACTATGGAATATGGATAGTGGCGGTTCTAGGAAATTTTTTTAGGGTGGTTACTAAGAAATTTAAATTATACAAAATTTAATAAAGTGATAACTTGAATATTTGCTACAATTGCAAGTCAAGTCACTAAGGAGAGCAAAATTGTTGCGATTGCAAAGCCAAAAAGAGTATAATTGTCATCATCATAAAAAAGAACTCACAACCACAATATTTTTCTTAGTACCATTTTTTAAGGAAAAATGAAATTATAGATTATTTTATTGAATAGGTTGAATGATCTACAAATTTGAATGATTAACAATTTTTATCTTTTTATTTTATAATAGGCTTTTGTTGAATAATTTGTTCACTTGTTGTTGTTTGGTCTTGTCTTGTTTTTGTTTGGTTTTATGTTTGTTGTTATTTAGGCTACTATTTATTGTTATTATTTAAGATTTTTTTTTTTTAAATTTATAAAAAGGATTAAGGATTATGTTTGGGAAGTAGAATTAATTTTGAAGTAATACTACATTCACAACATTTTTACAATAAATTTTATGCAAAAAACTGTTACTGGTGGGTAAAAAAAAAATATCAGTATTGGGGTCAAATTAGAATTAGAAATAGCTTGCTACATTGAGTTTGTTGTGAAATTATTGTAAAAATATTGTGAATTAGAATATAATATTATTCTTATTTTTGTTGAATCTAAATTTTTGTAATTCTCAAGTCAGGTTGTTCAACATTTTTATTAGGGTAGTCATAATAGGTTAGTTTAGCATACAATATTTTTTTAGCAAGTGTATATATACATTTTTTTTGCAAGTCAGGTGCAATTCAAGGTGGTCCTGTGACCACCCTAGCTTGCATGTGGAGCCACTAGTGAATATGGACCAAATGACACTCCCTCCCTCGAGGTTTGTATAAATAGGAAAATTCTAAGATAGTCCTAGAGCATATTAAAATGATGTTCTATCTTCTCACATTCATGATGGATCCCATCATGAATTTAATGAGCGGAACCCACCATGAATGTGAGATGAGGGAGCACCATTCTCCGTACTCTGAGAATACCTAAGAATTACTCATATAAATAATAATCTCTCATTTGAGATTTCTATAAATGAGTAGGAAACTTAAAAAGAAAAAAAAAAAAAAAAAAAATCTCTTATTGAAGTAATAGTGTGAGAATTGAGAAATTATGAACTTATTTGTTGTATTTACATAAAACTTAAAACTCGAGGAAGTGTTTTATATAAAAACATTTAGGGGAGATTACCATTTCAATAAAACTTAAGGGACAAAAGTATAATTTATCAAAAAATCAAAAGAACAAGAATGAAAGGGCTAAGGAGGCACCTAGTGGGAGCAACCACAATATATATTATTTTAGGGGCTTCGATGCAATTTTTATTGTATAATTACTCGACAAGATTTCGTGTCCTAATTGCTGATAATTACTTTCTCAAAAAAAAAAAAAAAATGCTGATAATTAGAACGAAAATAATGTCATTAAGTCCCAAATGAAACATATTTCACTCACCATTCAATGCATGCATCTTCCCATCTATACAAGTTATAACTACCCAACTCATGATATTGGTGACTTTGGGGTGGGTTGCAAGTCTGTGCACTCAACTTAATTATTGATTTATTGGTTGGTTCGAGCATTTTCATATATTATTATAAATTCTATTAAACAAGAGGAGAGAAAAGTTAATAGGTGTTCTAATAATATTTGTTTAAGAAATATGTTTTAAACAAAATTTTATGGAAAAAAAAAAGTAATTGATTTTTTTCACAGCTTTTATATTTTCTATAAAAATATTATCAAAATTTTTCCTAATACAACCTATTAACAGATGTTTTAAAAACACTCATTAACAAGACCCACACACAAAATAAAAAGGAAAAATACAAAACACAAGTAAGAGGAGCCCAATTCAAAGTTAACGGGAAACATAAAATGTAAGTCACGGCTATTTTTTTAAATATTATAAATATAGTATATAGTTATGTTCGGTGAACAATTCAAGAATCTCTTTTGATTAGAGAGGCCCCACACACAAATAAAAAGGAAAAATACAAAACACAAGTAAGAGGAGCCCAATTCAAAGTTAACGGGAAACATAAAATGTAAGTCACGGCTATTTTTTTTAAATATTATAAATATAGTATATAGTTATGTTCGGTGAACAATTCAAGAATCTCTTTTGATTAGAGAGGCCCAAGCTTCGTGAAGCTTACCGGCTCTCTCTCTCTCTCTCTCTCTCTCTCTCCCCATTAAAAAGCTTAACCTTGCTTCATTGGAAAACAAACAACATCCTTTGTTCACTCTTTCTGTCTCTCAAAATGAAGAATAAACAACAACAAGCAGCAGCCTCGCCAACCTCAATTCAAAAGCTCTTCAATGCCCAAATGCACCTCCATAACCTTGTCTCTTATTTTCTTATCTTTTGCTCCGGTTTAGCCCTTGGACTCACACTGAGTTTCTATCTGAAAGATTTCCCCTTCAACTTGCAGCTCAACCAGTTCCTATCTCCAACATCACCCCCTGTCCTGATTTCATTGAAAACCAAGAATATCACCCGAGTTGGATTAAAAGAATACTTAAAACTACCAGACGTTATGCACGATATGAAGGACAAAGAGTTGCTATGGAGAGCTTCCATGGTGCCTAGGATACGTGAATTACCTTTCAATCGCACACCAAAAGTTGCATTCATGTTTTTGACAAAAGGGGCTATGCCATTAGCTCCACTTTGGGAGTTGTTCTTTAAAGGACACGAAGGTCTCTATTCTATATATGTGCATCCAAATCCTTCTTTCAACGGAACAGTGCCTCAAGGTTCGGTTTTTCATGGCCGGAGGATCCCAAGTAAGGTCAGTAGATATGCATGCACATACATACATACATACATACATACATACATATTCTTTGCACTTATTCATGTATTTTAACAAAGCGAGAGTATTTTTTTTTTAATAAAAAAAAAAAAATCAATCAACCGCATACTATAGAGAGTTATTATTCATAAATGTCAATTTCGAAGAAAGCACCCTCCAATTAATATATAGGATTTTCGACAAATAATAATAATAATAATAATATATACAACTTGCAAGAACTTGTCAACACACTTAAAGTTTGGGTCTAAATCTGCAGTGCATTTTACCTGTTCCAGCGCATCAGAATAAGAATACAGAATTCAATCCAATATAACATCCCATTTTTCCTTCGTAGGTTTCCAAACATGTACATATATACTTATATAACCCCAAATGCAAGTCTTGGGTTTGCGCTTATCTTGGAGCTAGCAGTGCCAAACTTAATGCACACTTTTCAAAGAAAAAAAAATACTTGTTAATGTTTTATAAGTTTACACATAAAAATTCACTGTTGTTGTGTGTGCTTTTTCATTATTTTATTATTTTTTATTCATAATATATGTGTATAATTTGGCTTTAATTTAAAAAAAATGCATAATAACATTATTTAATTAAACAATAAATACATCTTAATTACTGTTGTAGGGCCATTTGTAAACAAAATGGTTTACCTTTTCTTTTGCCTTGGGTTTCTACTTTCTACAGTTTTTTAATAAAAGTAGAGTTAAATTTTCTTTATGTTGAGATCAAGAAAGGGCACCTCGTTAATTGAAAAATGTGATAGGATATATTTATATATTATAGAATCATAGCATGCCTTGTGATGGAGATTAGTTATACATGCATGTAATACCGCGTGAGTCATTAAAGTGAAAACACGTTAGTATAAGATATCTTTGGGTCCATGAAATGGGAGCGTCTCATTTGCTGTATCAGCACGTGATGTAGCATTTGTTATGCATATAAGAGCACTAATATTGGGAGTGTAAATACTTATCAGTTACTATTTTACATCCAAAACTTAACAAATGTTGCTCCATTTGGGTATGAGTTCTTAAAAAATTTTAGAATCTGTGAACAGTTGGTTCTTATATATAAAACTTCTAAACAGTTGGTTCTTATATATAGAACCAACTGTTCACTTGCTCCATCTGGGTATAAAGAATCATTGTTATGTTTCTAGCCTTATATTAGAGATAAATTTTTTATGGATTAGACATTACACCTTCTCATTTATTGAATTGTTCAATGAAAAAAATCTAGCTCAAAATTGGTTTTTAACTATTTTCCTTCAATTCATTGTATCACGATTAAAAAGTTCATACATGTATAGTTTTAGTTATATGAGTTTTTTAAGAACAAAGTTTGGCTACAAATGGCTAGAGGTTTGCACTAAAACATTAATATAGTTACATATTTTGAAAACCTAATAGTTAGATTATATGTTCTTTATGTTCTAAAGACACATGTTAAATTTTGTGTCAATCGGATGTTATTTACTATTTGATTTATAAAAATTTTAGACTACAAAAACATGGAATTTAAAATTTTGATTGATGAAATAGTTATTAATCTTTAATTTTCTTGAAATTTTGCATGTATGAAAAATTTAAAAAGAAAATGCAATTCAATAGTGAATTTGTCAAAATTCATATTCAATAAAAATATATTGAGTACAAGTTGTTGTCAAACTTTGTTTTTGTTTTATTTATAAATTAACACTTATTGTGAGTTTGGATCCGCGTCCACGTCTATGTGTTTACCTTTTTTTTTTTTTTTAGCGCGTGGACAGTAAAATCACATGATACTGTGCAGGAGACAAAATGTACTATTTACGCACTGTTCATGTACTGCTTATGCACTGTTCATAGGTCCTACGGCACTATTCATACATTTAAAAATTATTTTGCTACAATCTTTTCAGTTTTCAATTTCAGCAAAAATAAGTTGTATCCAAACGGACCCTTAATGAGTTGAAGAAAATAACTTTAAACTGATTTAGAGCTAAATTATGTTATTATTCAATCCCCTCAAAGATGGACTTCATGAAACTTTATCAAATAATCTAGTTGATAGTTTCGGTGAATATCTTGTCTTGTAATTATATTAATAGGTTTATTTTTATAAAATATTTATTAATGATATTATGTCTCTTCGTTTAATATTCAAATCATCTTCCTTTCAAAAAAAAAAAAAATATTCAAATCATCTTGCGTCAGTAGGCAACAATAACGTTGGTCAATCCTAGGTTGTATCTAGGAACATCTCTGCTCTACTATATATAATATATTTTTGGTCATCGGCCCACCACTAATACGTACTGGTCTTAAGTCTTAACGTTTGTTTTCTAATACTAATTTTTTTTTAGAATCAAATACCTGATTTAAACGTTTTTGTACCTAATGAAGTTGTACGTAAGGGTTCCTGAAGACATGTCAGGCTTGATGAACAATATTAATCTGTGACTTATAATTTGGCTAATCATATTTTGACACATTATGAACAATATTCATTATTCGAACTGATCATGACCGCATGAGTTATCAGGGGATAACTTGTGGAGTGCAATTTGAAAAAGTCGAATAATAATAAAATATACCTAAGCTTAAAATCCTTCTTTTTTTTTTTTTTTTTTTTTTTCTTGGTAATCAAGCTTAAAATCTTAATTTATGGGTAATATATTAATTTGATATATTAAATATATAATTTGATAAATAATACTAGCTAAACTAAGGATAATTTTATATAGAAAATTGAATATTATAGTTGAAGCAAAATTATAACAAAAAGAAATATAAACATATTATTATTTTAAAAAGATACTTACTTTCTTTCAAGACATAATTATGTAAAACTATAATCTAATTTTTAATTTTATATCTTGTTTTAAAGAGGGATAGATTTTATTTGGTGTGTGGCTTTGTCGGAAATTGATTTACAAGGATTAATCATCATTAATGATTTAACACATTTGCAATATTTTTTTTGGAAACATTTTAGGGTTTCAATTGGGTTAGGTTTCTATTGGTCTTGTATTTTGAAAGTATCGTTAGAAATTAAAAAGAAAATACATAAGATACTACCAAATGTTCATAATATGATGTGCCAATCTATATATCTATATATCTATATATCTATATATATATTAATAGGTAAAGATGAGAGAACATCCAATTAAATTTTAAATTAGATTTCAATTGTTGTCTAATTTTGCGTCACGTATCCTATTTAAGTTTTTTTTTTTCTTTAAATTTTTGTTCTAAGTGAGTTAATGATGTGCAAAAGACGAAAGGTCTAACATAAATTAATCATCAAAAACTCAATAAACAAAAAAAGAAAAAAAGAAAGAGTAAACTCATGTATATATCCAAAAGAAATTAAAATAAAAAAAATAAGAGAGAGAGAGAGAGAGAGAGAGAGAGAGAGAGAGAGTATAATTTGAATCAATATATGTGTGTAATTGTAATTTTTTATTAATTGTACCATGATATGCACGGGTTATGTACTAATAACTATAGTTGATGAACTTCAATTACCTTTTTTTTTTTTTTTTTTTGAAAATACTAAGTATTTTAACTGTATATCACTATCAGTTTTTTTAAGACATTCTTCACTCTTCTCATGTGTTAAAAAAGAGTGATTACTGTCATAAATTTTTGGGGTTGGGTCTTTTTTCCTTGGGGTCGAAGTTTTGTATGGTAGGGGCCTTGGGCGTCCCTGTGCTTTATCATAAATTATCCCAATTTAAATGAATACTGTTGCTTTTATTTTTTATTTTCCTTATTTTCTAATAAATTATTCTAGAAATATTTTATTTTTCTTCAATAGTCATCAAATGGAGTAATCTTACTTACATTAGCCATAAAGTCAGCTGGATGATTTAGGTTCTTACTTTATTTTTAGGTAAAATGGTTTTCCAACTAATACTCTACGTACCTCACCAATTAATTTCCCCAAGAATTACCTATAAATATAATGGAACACAAAGAGTGAATTAATGCCCAGTCAGTTCCTTCTCCTTTACAACGCTACTCTATTTTATCACTTGGTCGAATCCACTGAATTTCGTGTCCTTGTTAATGTATTATTGCCTTCGGGTTTACGCTGTGGTAGCAATCTGTTTCATTCATTGCTTTGATTCTACTCCTTTTGCAACCATTTAAAGTAAAATTCCATTTATCCTCATTCTCCTACACCCTAACTTTCTACCTTCCCAACCAACTTTTCTAAATTCTTTTATTCGCTCAGTCCTCATGTTCCAAAAATTAGAGATGTCGGAAGCAAAAGTGTTCTTCTTTTTCTTTCGGTAACCAAAGAAAAGCAACATTTTCTGGACCAACCCTCCATGGTATATCTCAAGGCCTTTTAACTTTCAATATGGGCCGCATTATTGGGCTCAATTTGAATTTTCAACTTGGGCCTGATTATTTAAATTTTTTTTGGGGGGTTACTTTAGCTCTATTATAGCACTTGCAATTTGCACCACAAATAATACAGTAAGGGTAGGAACTCTATGAAATTTACTGCATGAACCTTGCAAATGAAGTATTGCTAATCATAAAAAAACACATATATTGGGAAATGCCAAAACTACACACTATTAATATGGTGAATGATTATTGAAAAGTAAAAAAATGATGTTAATTGTGGGCACAAATGAAAAACTAGTAAGAATTTGACACATTAATAGTTTGTAAAAAGGTTTATGTATGTAGCATTACTCAAAAAAATAATGAGCGATTTTAGGGGATACTACAAATTTTATTACATATAATTTACAAACTAACGTGTCATCAATAATTAGAAAAAAAAAGTAATTTAGACATTTATATATTATGGTTTTGAAATCCACTAATTACATTCATTGTCATGTCATTTTGTATAATAGTATCTTTAGCATTTTTATTCATAAAAAAAGTATTTTTAGAGTTTTTCAAAAGTAATTCAGCATTTATTTATTATGATGTTAAAATGACACGATTACATTTAATACTAGATCGAACTTTTATAAAGAAATTTATAATACTTTAAGCATTTTTCCAAATATTAACCCTCTACTTACAATGATTCAGGCAGTGAGATGGGGAGAGTTCAACATGGTGGAAGCGGAGCGCCGCCTACTCGCCAACGCACTGCTCGACATATCCAACCAACGTTTTATCCTTCTCTCGGAGTCATGCATTCCTCTATTCAATTTCCCGACAATCTACAAATATCTCATGGGCTCAGAAAAGTCCTTTGTGGAGGCTTATGATTTACCAGGCCCAGTGGGCCAAGGCCGATATGATCACAAAATGGCGCCCACAATTAAGCTCGAGCAATGGAGAAAAGGCTCACAATGGTTTGAGATGGACCGTGACCTTGCCATTGAGGTAATTTCAGACAAGAAATACTATGCAGTATTTGGAAGATATTGCCAGCCCTCTTGTTATTCGGATGAACACTATTTGCCCACATTTGTTAGTATCAAGTTTTGGAAGAAGAATTCAAATAGGACTTTGACTTGGGTTGACTGGTCCAAGGGTGGGCCCCATCCATATAAGTTCATAAGAACACATGTGACTGTTGAATTTTTGAAGACACTAAGGAATAATGGTAGCGAATGTGAGTACAATGGAAAGATCACCAATACTTGCTATTTGTTTGCAAGAAAGTTCACTGCCCATGCCTTGGATAGGTTATTGAGGTTTGCTCCAAAGTTAATGCAATTTTAATTGATTTGCACAGGTAGTTGTTGTTGTTGTTGATCGTTCATTTATACATACACGAATGGGTTTAGGGCACAATAAGAAGTACATGTTGTAGAATAATATAATGATTTTTTTTTTTTAATATTACATTAATTTTTTTTATTCAGATGACTTGATTTATAAATTATTATTGTGCACATGGATAGTGGATGGAATAACAACCAATAATTACGCATAGCAACTTCTATAAAATAGAGGGATTTTTTTTTTTGGTTAAGAATCAATATGAGGGAATTATATAAGCTAATCATGTGAGCAATTTGTAACATTATCATATTCTTTCTTTCTATATGGCTCCAACCTTCTTAAAAATTTAAAGTTTTTCTTTGGGTGTTTAAAAATTTCGGATTTAGTAATGCAAAAAATAAATAAAAAATTAGAATTTTCCATTTATTACAAACTCAGCCAAATGCAAAAATGTTAAATTTTGGGTTCTACTCACATCTTTCTTTCAAGTAGGGTAGTAATCGGGTTAGACAAAAATTGAGCATTAATAATTCAAAATTTAATGGTCTAATTTTGCTTTTATGGCCTGTTTGGAAGTTTAGAGAGGGAGGAGAGTAGATGGGAGTAGAGAGGAGGAGAGTAGTGGGGAGGAGAGTAAAGGGGAATGATTATCCTCTACCTTATTTGGATGTTTTTAAAATTAGTAAAGGGGGAAGGGAGTAATTAGCCCTTCCTCTTGTTTGGATGTTTTAATTATTATGATGAAGAAGAGAGGAAATGATTTAAATAAACAAATTTACCCCTATTTGAAAATGGACTTACAACATTAGTCTATGATTAATGGGCCCAATTTTCCCGCCAAAAATTGTGAGCACGGACAATGAAGCTTTCAAAATATGGAAGCACGAGTGTTGTACTATTCTCTTTGATTTTTTTAAAAAATAAAAAATAAAATTTCCCTCCATTTTCTCACTAACCAAATAGAGAATAAAGAACATTCTAATCACAGATTATCACTAAAATACATAAACTATATCAATTTTCCTATAAAAGAATCCAATGAAAGATAAAATGCAAGAAAATCAAGAACTAGAATTAAAGAAAAAAAAAAAGGGATCCACAGAATTACCTTCAAGTGGATTGGTAAATGCCTTAGCTTGTGAAGGCAAAGTTGCCGAGAAGACAACTACCACGAGACACAAACATAGATACTGTTTGGCCATATTTCTTTTTCTCGAGAATCAAACTAGGAATTCTTGGCCATATATAACACTCTAACTTGCTTTTCCGAGAAAATCAAAAATTTCAATCCAAGGCGGCCATGTAAGTGATTGTAAAAAACTTGTATACATAACCGTTTTTAACTACAAGTTTCTGTCATTTTCCTTTGTTTTCTCAGAGTCCAAACAGAGCAGAGCAAAGTACTGCTAAAAGTACCAGTGCACATTAATAAAACACGATCAAGAACACAATTCCAAATGAATAGAAAAGTAAATTGAAGTTCAGAAATATATCGTGAAAAATAGTGAAATTTTGGACCTCCAAAGCCAAAAGAACACTGAAAATTAGCCAGAAACAGTCACAGAAATGGTCACTATTTAGACGATTGAGATTCAATTTTTTTTTCATTCACCTTCAATTTTCTCATGAAACAAACAAAGATTATTTATACAATCGGTTTGTAATTTTGTTAATTTAAAAATGGTAAATGGGGGAATTCATTTGGTCAATAATTTATCTGCTCTACTCTCCCTCCAAATCTCTTTAATTTGGGGAATTAAAAATGAGGGGTTAGAGGTAGTTGAAACCACTCTAAATCCCTCCAAACCTCTCTTCCCATTCCTTAAAAAACTTTCAAACAAAATAATTGTATAACTCTCCCTCCTTTACTCTATTCTCCCTCATTTTTTAAACATCCAAACAGGCCATTAATATGAGTAAAGGTCAAAGATAAAAAATATTACAAAACTAAATAACATATTCAAATTTAATTCATTTAGTTTTGAATGAGTTTGACTTTTTCATAGAAATAGATCTTTCTTTGAGGGTTTCATAGAAATAGATCTTGATTAATTTATTTTCTCAAATAGAATATATATATATATATGTGTGTGTGTGTGTGTCATTATCAATGTTTCATACAATTATGAATGATTGACTAGGTTTTTATTTTATTTTTTTAATTCCTACGCACCTATATAATATTTGACATTTTCATTAGAAAAAATGCAAATAATCCATAAACAAATGTTGGTGATTAGTATTGCTAACCTCCAATGTATCGCACCCTTTCTAAAAATTCTTACACAAAATTTTAGAAAATTGAAATCGATAAGGTGTGAAGTGTTATTAGTATATATGGTCATCATGTTGATTAACATGATGCAATGTATTAAGAATCCAATTTTTTTTCACTTATTAATTTAGTTTTAAATTTTAATTTGCTTCTCATTCTTAACTCCTTGTTCAACTCCCTTGAGCCTTTTCTATAATAAGGTGGAAAATTACGAAGGCAAGATTTGACTTACAAATTGGGGCTAAGGCTGCATCACTAATCAGGACGAGAATAATCTTTATTATCTAATAATACAATCTAGTCTTAGGAGCCTATATGATTAGTTTAACGTTTTCCTGATCGTCGGTCATCATTCTACATTAACTAAAGAATGGGTTGCTGCGTGCCTTGATATATAAATACATATTTGGTAGGATGTTTTTTCAAATATAATAGTTAACTACAATTCTCCATTTAAATTTTTGGTATCTCTATTGTTACATGTTTCAATTAATACATATATCATATATGTCACGACTTTCAAAGTGCCAAACAATAATAAATAGTGTGAAACATGGTTGAGAATCCCAAAACGAAATGAAAATAAGTGATAAAAAAAAAAAAAAAAAATTCTTTAACTCCAATACTGTAGGGGTTGGATCTGAGCGGTTCTACTGCTGGAAGAGTGGACTCAGATTCAATAGGCCCAATACAATGAATTTGTAGAGAGCGGGTTCAAGAACTAGGTCTTAGCACGTGGACAACGCTCAATGTGATATTCGCCACCATTGAACGTAGATGAACCGAAATTCACTTAGAAAGTCTATCCTCGGCTCGGTTCGAGGAGCTTGGTGGTAGTATTTATCCCATGAGAATGGTTGTCCCCCCTTTTGATCTGTTTCTTCCTATTATATAGTCCTCCTCCAACGATCCCTTTCTTCCACTTGTTGATCATCCATGCCTCTCTTTGACAACCTGTCCTATCAGTCACCTTACCAAATCTCCTGTGAGTTGCGGCAATCGAGGCAGCACTGCTCAGGAGTCATTTCTCCATTAATGCTAACAGAACATTAGTTGTGCGCATTTAATGTGGAAGTGACAGCTCCTCCTTAAATTACTCCTCCACCATGCTTCCATGGATGGCCCCTCCTACTTGTCTTTTTCCTGGAGTGCTCAGGGAGGCCGCCTTTGGTGGCGTGCTGCCCTTCCTCTCTGTGGTCTTGAATGTCCGAGAACAGGATCGTCCTCGACGATATCCCTTGGCCACTTGGGCTTTCTACGCTCATTTTCGGGCAATTCTTCATCCTCGATGTGGGCCATGGGCTTAATATGAAGTGGGCTAGGATTGTCAGATTCTTAAGCCCCACAATAGCCCCTCAAAATCCTGCTGTCCGGTTCCTCAGATGGGGAGGAGGATTTTGATGTCTTCGGGCCTTTACCTTGGCTTGTCCAGTCTGGTCCTAAGTCAGCGCTTAGAGTCTTTTCACTTGTCTAATGCACGTTTCTAGCGCTTCAATATGCGGTACGCATCCATATTAAATTTTGGCGGCTCCATACTCCCCACGTTCAATGGTGTGATGGTAATTCAACGGTGGGGATCTTTCGCCATTATGGGCGGGAAGCCTTGCACAGTTATCTTTGGTGAGGGGGTAAATACCTATTTGAACCGATTTGCTTCTTCACTTTTGCATTCAAGAGTTCTTATGCACACATCCCAAATCCGGTCAAGTCTCCAACCCAACTCCCATCTCTTCGCAGCCTAAAAAGCCTGTCCTGAGCGCCTTCCCTCATTTCTGTAAGTTTTCTTCTTACCCTATCTTATGCTTTTCCCTTTCTGATTTTCTTCTCCCTTTATTCCTCTCTTCCTTTCGCTTTTCCCTAAGTCTCTTAGCCGTTCTTTAAAATGGGTAGGTTTAAGAAGTTGGTTGAGTTTGAGGAGGCGATGGAGGAATTCATCACCACTCATAGGATACCCAGTAATGTGGGTCTGAGGTACCGCGAAGAGGGGGATTGGTATATCAAGAGGGAGGTTGGTGAGGTAGTGATTTTCATAATCGACTTCCTTGAAGGTGGTATGAGGATCCCTATGGGGCCAGTGATGAAGGGCTACCTTAGACACTTCCGATTAGCCCCTACCCAGTGCGCCACTAACGTGTTCAGGATCCTGGGTTGCGTGGATGCCTTGAATGAGAAGATGGGGTTAAGGTTAACCCATCACGACGTGAATTGGTGCTACAACCTCCAGCACCTAACGAGTAAGTCCTACTACATGAAGACGAGAGACGATAGAGTTAGACTCATCTAGTGTCTCTCCGAGTCTAGCAAGGGGTTGAATAAGGATTTTCTCATCGTGTCAAGGGAGTGGCACGACGGCCTTCACTGCCTGACAGTAGAGGGAGAGCCAGGTAGGGTACTCGGAATATGGGAAGGTTGATATGCTATGTTTTCACAGTTTGCATTGCTTGGTTGTTAACAAGAACTAGCTTTTTCCTTTGCAGATCCATACGCCTTTGATTGGCACTTCCATTTGGTCAACAAGGAAGACTTGGAAACTGTACTTAGGGCAGAGGTCTTTGTGAATGAGGCTGACAACCAGGTTAGAGCCGTTCACAAGATTCTCGGGTATAAATCGATCCAGAAGTCTTTTTCGGCTCACAGATACGTGATCAGAGCTAAGGACCTTAGGCTTCGCCAAATCACTGTGGTGGAGCACGAGTTCTCATTTTCTGAAGGATCTTCCATCCCAGAGGGCATCCCGTTGGCAGGCTCTTCCTCGTCCCACTAAGCTGCAGAGGCCAAGGGTGGAAGTTTGGAAAGAGAGGAAGAAGTAGTCGATTTGGGTCTATCCGAGGATGAATTTGGTGCATTCGACCAAGTCCATCTATCCGAGGATCCTTCTAGTGACTTGGGTGACTCCCATTTATCTGAAGCAGACCTTCTGTCATTGAGGACTGGTACTCAGGCCGAGATGGGTTTCAAGAGACAACCTCAAACCAGTTTGTTCGACCTGATTGAGGGCCAGCCGGGGAAGTCACAATCTAAGCTTTCTCCTCCTCCACCCAAGCTTCCTCCTCCCCTACCTAAGTCTTTGCCTGCGCAGACTAGGCCGTCTTCCACTCTGCCGACCTCAGACCCTCGGCTCAAGTCCACTGCTCCGAAGAGGAAGAGGCCCTCCAAGGGCAAAGACATAGTGGATGGAGGGAGATCTCGTTCCTCCCAAGAGGAAAATGAAGCCCGCCGATCTTCCAAGCAGCTGAGGATCGGTGGTTTGGGTAAGGGAAAGGAGGTCACCCAGCAGTTCGAGCACCAAGCCTGGCTGCCTACCGCCATGCTTCATAGGAAGTCTTTGATGGATGACGCCACCCTCAGGGACTTCGAGGGGGCGAGGGCGCTTACGTGGCCGATGCCCTGGAGAGGTCCCTACTTCTCCCCACTGACATGGCCGAGCTGGGGGGCTTGAGGAGGCAGGAAGTTGCCCTTAACCTCAAGAGGTACTTGGGTATGGTAAGACTTCTGATACTTTTGCCTTTGTTGGATTTTATTCCTTAGTTCCCAACTTACGGTGTACTTGTTTTGATTGGTAGGCTGTCCAGGCCACTTTTAAGCTAGAAGAGGAGGCCAATAACCAGAGTAGAGCCCTGGATCAGGAGCGCAACATGTACTTGGATACCGCGAATACCCTTAAGAAATCCGAGGCTAATCTCAAGAAGGCAAAGGAGGACCTGAAGGAGATGATGAGGGCTAGAGACAGCGCGGTATTCAGTCTAGCTGACGCTAAAAAACAGGCCGAGGACCGGACAGGGCGTTTGCTGAAGGTTGAGGGTCAGCTGCAGATTGCCAAAGAGCATATCGTTGTCTTGAAGAAGAAACTGGTTGAGGCAGAGGGAGCCAGAGGTGTTGCCGAGTACGCTAGGGACGAGGCCTTGAGGGCTAAAGTAGAGGCTGAGTTTGCGAGGACGGAGGCTGAGAGCTCTAAAGAGCAAGTGGAGGAAAAGGCTTTTGGTGAGGGAGTGGCTAAGACCGAGACTAGTCTCAAGGCTCAAGTACCTGAGGTATGCAGATGCTACTGCTCCCAAACTTGGAATGAGGCCCTCAACCAAGCTGGGGTGGAGGCCTCGTCTGAGCTTAGGAGGGCTGAGAGGGTGTATTATCCCCCTGCCATTCGTGAGGCTACTTTCGCTAACCCTGAAGCTGGCACTGCCTTTAAAGGGATAGACGAAGGCCAGGCTAGTGCTGCCAATGATCCAATGTCAACTGGTAAGCCTGCCGAAGAGACTAGGCACCAAGGGACGTTGGAGAAAGAAGAAATCAGTAACCCAGCAGCGCCCCAGGATGTGGTGAAGCCTCCTGCTGACTCACAAGCCACCCCTGCTGACTCCTAGGCTCCTCTTACCGAGAAGGAGTCCTACGAAGTTGCCCCTCCAAGCTAGGATCCCGAGGCATCAGATGAAGCTTCTCGGCAGACCCCGAAGGACAAGCTGCCAATTAAGTTGCAGAAATAGGCCATCTTGATGGGCTATCTTATTTTGTCAACTGGGTCCATTATGGTCTCTTTTTCCTTT
Source organism: Quercus aquifolioides (assembly GCA_019022515.1). Taxonomy (NCBI): domain Eukaryota; kingdom Viridiplantae; phylum Streptophyta; class Magnoliopsida; order Fagales; family Fagaceae; genus Quercus; species Quercus aquifolioides. Next base: position 35,747,903 of record CM032331.1, on the reverse strand, counting down.
CGTTCCATATATTGTAATGAAACTGTTTTTTGGTGTAATATATCCAATCGTCCATGTTTATTTCTTCGAACGACGCGTCCTTTTATTTATCTTACTTTAATGCTTTGCTCAATAATTGGTTGATCCTAGCAGTGCGCTAGTAGTGCTTGGATAATTGAAAACAATGGACCCGCGATGTAAATTTTGCCTCAGGCTTTAACTGAAAACTGAACTGTCTCAGCAATGCAACTTGTTTCCCCTTTGGATGAGTCACAAAGGGTTCTGGTCCACGATGTAGACGTTATACAATCATACGTCCTTCGTAAGCTTGCCGAGCCTAAGAGAGCATTTCAGCACTTAAAGTGCTTTAAGCGATGCTCATGGGCTTGCTTTCGTTTTGCATCTTTATCGAAGTAGGCGGGGGCAAGTGATCTAAGGCACTAGACTCCCCTCTGGCTGCGTTCGCAACTTAGTTGAATGCTCTCGCTTCGTTTTGTTGAAAGTAGCTAGTTTAGCATTTAGTCTTGTGAAGTAACTAGTTTTCCCATAGGTTTGAGTCCGAGAACCATGCAAGACCTTGGTTCTGTCTAGTACTTAGTCTTGTGAAGTAGCTAGTTTTCCATAGGTTTGAGTCCGAGGACCATGCAAGACCTTGGTTCTGTCTAGTACTTAGTCTTGTGAAGTAGCTAGTTTTCCATAGGTTTGAGTCCGAGGACCATGCAAGACCTTGGTTCTGTCTAGTACTTGGTTTTGTCTTGAAGTGACTAGTTTCCCCAGAGGTTTGAGTCCGAGGATCATGCAAGACCTTGGTTCTGTCTAGTACTTAGTCTTGTGAAGTAGCTAGTTTTCCCATAGGTTTGAGTCCGAGGACCATGCAAGACCTTGGTTCTGTCTAGTACTTAGTCTTGTGAAGTAACTAGTTTCCCTATAGGTTTGAGTCCGAGGACCATGCAAGACCTTGGTTCTGTCTAGTACTTGGTCTTGTCTTGAAGTGACTAGTTTCCCCAGAGGTTTGAGTCCGAGGATCATGCAAGACCTTGGTTCTGTCTAGTACTTAGTCTTGTGAAGTAGCTAGTTTTCCCATAGGTTTGAGTCCGAGGACCATGCAAGACCTTGGTTCTGTCTAGTACTTAGTCTTGTGAAGTAACTAGTTTCCCTATAGGTTTGAGTTCGAGGACTATGCAAGACCTTAGTTCTGTCTAGTACTTAGTCTTGTGAAGTAACTAGTTTCCCTATAGGTTTGAGTCCGAGGACCATGCAAGACCTTGGTTCTGTCTAGTACTTGGTCTTGTCTTGAAGTGACTAGTTTCCCCAGAGGTTTGAGTCCGAGGATCATGCAAGACCTTGGTTCTGTCTAGTACTTAGTCTTGTGAAGTAGCTAGTTTTCCCATAGGTTTGAGTCCAAGAACCATGCAAGACCTTAGTTCTGTCTAGTACTTAGTCTTGTGAAGTAGCTAGTTTCCTCATAGGTTTGAGTTCGAGGACTATGCAAGACCTTAGTTCTGTCTAGTACTTAGTCTGGTGAAGTAACTAATTTCCCCATAGGTTTGAGTCCGAGGACCATGCAAGACCTTGGTTCTGTTTAGTACTTAGTCTTGTGAAGTAACTAGTTTCCCCATAGGTTTGAGTCCGAAAACCATGCAAGACCTTGGTTCTATTTAATACTTGGTCTTGTCTTGAAGTGACTAGTTTCCCCATATGTTTGAGTTTGAGAACCATGCAAGACCTTGGTTCTGTCTAGTACTTAGTCTTGTGAAGTAGCTAGTTTCTCCATAAGTTTGAGTCCGAGGACCATGCAAGACCTTGGTTCTGTCTAGTACTTAGTCTTGTGAAGTAGCTAGTTTTCCATAGGTTTGAGTCCGAGGACCATGCAAGACCTTGATTCTGTTTAGTACTTAGTCTTGTCTTGAAGTGACTAGTTTCCCCATAGGTTTGAGTCTGAGAACCATGCAAGACCTTGGTTCTGTCTAGTACTTAGTCTTGTGAAGTAGCTAGTTTTCCATAGGTTTGAGTCCGAGGACCATGCAAGACCTTGATTCTGTTTAGTACTTAGTCTTATGAAGTAACTAGTTTCCCTATAGGTTTGAGTCCGAGGACCATGCAAGACCTTGGTTCTGTCTAGTACTTGGTCTTGTCTTGAAGTGACTAGTTTCCCCATAGGTTTGAGTCCGAGGATCATGCAAGACCTTAGTTCTGTCTAGTACTTAGTCTTATGAAGTAGCTAGTTTTCCCATAGGTTTGAGTTTGAGGACCATACAAGACCTTGGTTCTGTCTAGTACTTAGTCTTGTGAAGTAGCTAGTTTCCTCATAGGTTTGAGTCCGAGGACCATGCAAGACCTTGGTTCTGTCTAGTACTTAGTCTTGTGAAGTAACTAGTTTCCCCATAGGTTTGAGTCCGAGGACCATGCAAGACCTTGGTTTTGTCTGGTACTTAGTCTTGTGAAGTGGCTAGTTTCTTCATAGGTTTGAGTCCGAGGACCATGCAAGACCTTGGTTCTATCTAGTACTTAGTCTTCACTACTTGGACTTGTGAAGTAACTAATTTCCCCATAGGTTTGAGTCCGAGGACCATGCAAGACCTTGGTTTTGTCTGGTACTTAGTCTTGTGAAGTGGCTAGTTTCTTCATAGGTTTGAGTCCGAGGACCATGCAAGACCTTGGTTCTGTCTAGTACTTAGTCTTCACTACTTGGACTTGTGAAGTAACTAGTTTCCCCATAGGTTTGAGTCCGAGGACCATGCAAGACCTTGGTTCTGTCTAGTACTTAGTCTTGTGAAGTAACTAGTTTCCCCATAGGTTTGAGTCCGAGGACCATGCAAGACCTTGGTTCTGTCTAGTACTTAGTCTTGTGAAGTAATTAGTTTCCCCATAGGTTTGAGTCCGGGGACCATGCAAGACCTTGGTTCTGTCTAGTACTCAGTCTTGTGAAGTAGCTAGTTTCCCATAGGTTTGAGTCCGAGGACCATGTAAGACCTTGGTTCTGTCTAGTACTTAGTCTTGGGAAGTAGCCAGTTTCCCTATAGGTTTGAGTCCGGGGACCATGCAAGACCTTGGTTCTGTCTAGTATTTGGTCTTTATCGTTTGGTGTTAAGGGAATTATCCTCGGCGCCGGGAGGGTTGTTTCTGGGATGGTAACGACCTTGGCCTCATTTTACAGAGGAGGAGTTCTTCCTCAGAGTGGGCCCTTGGCCCAACACTGAAATGGTCGTAGGTAGTCTGGCCTTTCATCTCCCCGTGTGACAGTAGCCCCGTCGCACCAATTTTTCACCGTTTCTGATTTCGAGGCGTCTTTTGGCTGTTCGAGTTGTATACCTAACTTTTCGGCGTGCGAGGCCCGCCCTCATTAATATCTTTATGGATTAACGCAGATCCAGCGGTTGGTGGCGTCTTTGGAACTTGGTCGAGATTAATGTCGCTGGTAATTCTTCCTTCGAATTCCGTGCGAATTAATTCCCACCAACTTTCGCCTTCTATATAAGGCTCTCTGGGGGAATCGTCCTTCCGCATTTCATGAATCCTTGAGTTCAACAGGAACCTTGAGCTCCCAACCCTCTAGGCATTTCCACGAACTTTGCCAGGATCGTGATCGAGGCTTGGGGGAATGGGATGGCCCTGGATGAGGGCAAGGGCAAGGAAGCCAAGCCCTTTTCAGGAACCAAGGATGCCGTTTAGGCCTCGGACGACGCAGTTGAGGCAAAGGGGGCGGGGGCCAAAGATGTTCCTACCTTTCCACCGAGCAAGAAGGAAGGTCTTTCCTGTTCAATCAAGAGCCATAGCGAGCGTAGATCGCGTCAGATTTTCGGTGTGACAAAGTTTGGGTGTCATCCTGATGGTAGTACGTCTGGCAATTAGGAGGGAGGTTCGTGAGGAACATAATATTTTTCTCCAGTATGCGTCCATGCCTGCCCTTCAAGCTGGTAGTGATTTGCGCCTAGCTTACCCGCCGATGGAGGTTTGCAAGATTTTGTTACAATCGGTGCCCGGGTGTTGCCGCCTCCAATGCTTAATTATCATGAAGCTGGGAGAACATCAAGGGAACATCCTAGGATGGGGCCGTCGGGCGCTTCCACTTCTTCTCCTCCCCCGTTGCTGGTACCATCCATACGGGCTCGGGAGTTGTTGGTAGCCTTAAAACAAGCTTGCCTCAGCCTCCCTTTCCTATGGTTAGCTTTAGTACAAGCCTGTCTAAGCCTCTGTTTGTACATTTAGCTTTAGAACAAGCCTATCTAAGCCATTGTTTGTATTTTTAGCTTTAGAACAAGTTTGTCTAAGCCTTCGGGCATATGATGTACTTTTCCTTCATTTAATAAAAAGGTTGTACTGTTTACTTGCTTCGTTCTTTGAATCTTTCATTTTTCTGCAACAACTATTTCTTGAGTGGGTGCGTTGTTTTTTTTTTTTTTTTTTTTTTTAACTGGACTCTGAATAGGTGTCAGTGGCAGCAACAAAAAATTTGCCTAACTTTGTGCAAGCTAGCAACGTAGGAACAATTGACCATTGCACTTGCTAACGCACAAGTTCTTCCTACAGACAGCGCCAATTGTAGGGACTGGATCTGAGCAGTTCTACTGCTGGAAGAGTGGACTCAGATCTAATTGGCCCAATACAATGAATTTGTAGAGAGTAGGTTCAAGAATTAGGCCTTAGCACGTGGACAACGCCCAATGTGATATTCGCCACCATCGAACGTAGATGAATCGAAATTCACTTAGAAAGTCTGTCCTCGGCTCGGTCCGAGGAGCTTGGTGGTAGTATTTATCCCATGAGAATGGTTGTCCCCCCTTTTGATCTGTTTCTTCCCATTATATAGTCATCCTCCAACGATCCCTTTCTTCCACTTGTTGATCATCCATGCCTCTCTCTGACAACCTGTCCCATCAGCCACCTTACCAATTCTCCTGTGAGTTGCGGCAACCGAGACAGCACTGCTCAGGGGTCATTTCTCCATTAATGCTGCTGGAATATTAGTTGTGCGCATTTAATGTGGAGGTGACAGTTCCTCCTTAAATTACTCCTCCACCATGCTTCCACGGATGGCCCCTCCTACTTGTCTTTTTCCTGGAGTGCTTAGGGAGGCCGCCTTTGGTGGCGTGCTGCCCTTCCTCTCTGTGGTCTCGAATGTCCGAGAACAGGATCATCCTCGGCGATATCCCTTGGCCACTTGGGCTTTCTACGCTCATTCTCGGGCGATTCTTCATCCTCAGCGTGGGCCATGGGCTTAATATGAAGTGGGCTGGGATTGTCGGATTCTTAGGCCCCACAAATACAATTCTATATTATAAATTATAGTTTAATAAAATTCAGAAATATATTTATTTTTTCATTCTTTTGAAAATCATTTTGGAAAAATGTTGGCTTAAATATATTGTTTGTTCTTAAATTTTAGCACATGAGCAATTTTAACCTCTGAAGTTTAAAATGATTGTTTTTACTTTCTCGGATGATATGGCCAAATTAAAAACTACCATGTTATCACTCTATTAGACATATTAAAAACTAAAAGCGAACATTTTAATTTTGTTAAGGACAAAAGCTGATTACTTTATATTTTTATTTAGTGATTAAAAGCAACCAATTTAAAATTTGTTAGGGATTAAAAATAATCATTTAAAAATACTATAAAATGACAATTGAGATACAAAACTCTTTTAATCAACTAAAAAATATAAAGAAAGATACAAAACTTTTAATAAATATGACTGATTAAAATCATCGTTTGACTAGACTTCAACAATATATCTTTGCCAAAATTGCTTTATGAAAAATATAAGAGAACTTTTGAACATTCAAGATTCAAATCATCTTTTGACTAGACTTCAACAATATGCCTTTGCCAAAATTGCTTTATGAAAAATACAAGAGAACTTTTGGGTATTCAACATTCAAGATTCAACCTAGGAAGTTTTCTTCTTTTTTTTTGGGTGAATGCACCTTGGAAGTTTCGCTTCATCGTTGTGCAGTTAATATTTTATGCAGCGTTCTTCTGCACCACCGCGTATTTACTAGATATAGTACTATTCGAATATTACAATATTTATGAACCCTAATATAATATTCAGTCAAACAATGGTGCATAGAGTTCATGTACTTTTGATTCCTCCCTTAAACTTAAAAGAGTCCTTTCAGAATGTAAATGGTCACCAAGCCAACTTAGCCAAGAACGCGGGGCCTGGGGAGTTGGAATCCCAACAGTGCAAACTGCAAAAGTAGGAGCGAGTTGTGACCCACTATGCCCCCAACAAACATCCAAACAAAGTGGACCTAGACCAATAGTATTCTACTGCACATCTGAGCTTTTTTTTTTGGTTCTTTACATCTGCATCGATCAGTAGTTTATTAAGTTTAATCCACACATCAACATCAATAGATAAGGCAACATGTGTTAAACAACAGAATATTTTTGTTTTTTTTGCTGAATGAATGTTGAACAACATAATTTAATGATATGCTTTAACTGTTGTTAATTAACCGTGTCTGCATAGTATTGAAATTTTAGAGATTATATGGTGGAGTTGTTGTAATAGAGGTTTATGAATTATTGTGCACATGGATAGTGGATGGAATAAAAACCAACATATGCGCAATAATTAACGTAGCACCTTGTATAGAATTGGACGAAATTATATAAGCTAAACATGTGTGCATTAGGTATTTGATAAAACTTAGATATGTAGTTTAAGTACATTTTTTTAGGTTTTTTTTTTTCTTAAATTTCAGTCATTTTTCTTGTTTAACAACTCTAAGAAACATTGTTAAATACCAACTCAGCAACTCTCTTTCTTTTGTAAGAGAACCCCAAGACTTCAGATCTCTCTGACTGTAGGACGTGATCTTTTACTTATGCTGAAGAAGAACTATAGAGATGTTAGATTCTTAATGAGCAAATCTATCTTTTTATTTGGTTGTAGTCAATTACTACAATGCAACTTAATATTTTTTTTTTATAAGATATTAATTTTGAAAAATTTACCATTAAATAACATTTACTTTTTATTTCCTTCATGCTTACAAATTTTTCAAAAGATAAAAGATCAATATCTTTATCATTGATCAAACGTTTAAATTTAAGTTTTTGTATTTCTAAATCATGCATAAAAAATAAGTTTATAGATCAAAATAAATTTAGATTGACATGAATTTGACATGTATGTTAAAAACATAAAAAACGTGCAATTTAACAGGTAATTTTTCAAAATATGTAACTATGTTAATTAAAAAAAAAAGGCAATCATTTAGTTTATTGATAGACTAGTTTTTTTCTTCTATGAACCTATATAATATTTGGCATTCTAAAAATATAAAATACAAATAATTATAAGTAAATGTCGATGATAAGTATTGTTAACCTCCAATGTTGATATCCCACTTTTTGATACTCTTACACAAAATTCAAGAAAATTGAAATCAGAATAAAAGAAATTATTTTGGTCATTCTTAAAATCCTTGTTCAACTTGTGTTAAAAATTGGTTTCACCCTTGTGCCTTTTCTATATTAAGTCGGCAAATTATGAACTCAAAGGTTTGTTTGACTACTAGAATTGGGGCTAAGGCTCCATCACTAATCAATCAAGACGAGAATAATAATCTTGAGGAGGACTAGTACTACGGACTGGGTCTTTGGACTTTGGAGTCTTTACGATTAGTTTAGCGTTTACTAGTACTAGATCATCTATCACTGTATTTAAATGCCAATCACTAATGAATCGATTGACGTTTCTCAAAAATGGAAGAAAAAGAATGGATTGATGTGTGCCTTAATATATAATAAGATAATTTTCCTTAGAAAAAACATTGTGAATTCATATTTAAAAAAAAAAATAGTGAGTTGTTTTAAACAAATTATAGTTAACTACAATTCTAATTTTTAATTTTTGAAACTTCTATTACCCCATGTTTCAATATATATATATATATATATATATATATTTTTTGAGAAAAAAAGATAGAATTGCCCCATGTTTCAATTAATACATATATTTCACGATTTCCTTTTCCGATTCATGGTAATTTATGTTAAGTTGACCAATTAATTTTAGGGTTTTTTTTGGTTATGTTATATTTTGACAACATAATTATTTCAAAGTGCTAAACAAATTGCACTAAATAGAAATGCCAAACAAATTAAATAGTGTGAAAAAAAAAATCTAGAATCTTGAAATGAATTTAAAAAAATATACATTTCTAATATTACTCTCATAAATTAGAGTTTAATACCAAAAATTAGCAATAAATTTCTTTTTTTTTCTTTCTTTTTGAAACCATGTTAGAAAATTGGTTCCTAAAGTTTGAACAATTTAAAATCTTTGAAGTTGGTTTCAAAAAAATAAAAAATATATTTAAAGTTTAAAATGATAACTTATAGCCCTTTATATTATATGACCAAACTAAAAATTGACACGTTATCACTCCATTAAATACGTTAATTCAAGACTCAAAATAAATATTTTAATTTCGTTAGGGACTAAAGTTGATTACTTTATGTCTTTTAGAAATTAAAAAGCGACAACTTGCAAGTTTGTTAGGGGCCAAAAACAATAAATAATTTAAACTTCAAGATTATTATTATTTTTAATTCGATAGTCATGGGAGAGGGGATATGAACCCTAGACTTCTCTGATAGAAAATAAAAAAAGAATCAATTAAGCTATAAGACTTTAAGTCTTAAGAAACTTCAGGGATTAAAATCAATAATGAATCATTAAAGTATAGTAAAGTATAGGAAGTAACCATGTAGTTTGATGAAAATTGTTTAATGAAAAATACAAGAGTCCTTATGGGTATTCAACCTTGGAAGTTTTGCTTCACCCTCGTGGAATTAAGTTACAAAACTTTAAAGTCTTAAGAAACTTCAAGGATTCAAATCACTCATGAATCATTAAAGTATGCTAAAGTATAGGAAGTAACCATGTAGTTTGATCAAAATTGTTTAATGAAAAATACAAGAGTCCTTATGGGTATTCAACCTTGGAAGCAGGGGCGGAGCCAGGGGGGTCGAGAGGGGGCACTTGCCCCCCCTGGCCACCCGAAAAAATTGTTAATATTTACTTAACTTACCTTGATGCATTTGAGGTAAAAAAATAGAACTATTACTAATGAAAAGTTATAAAACTGTAAACAAACAATCAGCTACTTGCATGAGATGATTGGGAGCATAGCCCACTTTTGCCCTCTTAAAATATAAGCCCATCCTATATTAACATAATCCAATTCTATGATTAAATAAAAAAAAAACCCAAAAAAAAAAAAAAAAAACAAACAAACAAACACCTTGATGCGTGTCTAACTTATAACCCAATATTGTTTGATTTTTCTACTCTCTTTCTTTGGTAACTTTTTAAATGCATTTCTTGTATTGTAGTATAAATAAATGGTTAATAAATAGGATGTCTTTTCAAAAATAAGTTTGCATGTTAAGCTAAAATAAATAGACCTATAACATATAGCTTTACAAAAATAATAGAAATTTACATAAGTTGAACTTTATGTCTATCTAACAACTAAAAATCTTTCAATTTGTAAGTAGATTTATAACTTTTTTTATAATTAAAATTTTAAAAGGATTATTCATGTAAATAAATTCCTAAATATATAAATATAATATAATGAATATGCTATTTTATTGAGAATTTTTTTGCATTTAAATATGGCTTAGCATACACGAGTGAATTGTTATTTTGCAAATTGATCTCAAATACTATATGTATATGTTCGCTTGCATGTGTATAAATATCCTTGTCAAATATAATTTTTGCCCCCTCTCAAGTTAGATTCGAGCTCCGCCACTGCGTTGGAAGTTTCCCTTCACCCTCGTGGAATTAACTTTTACCCATGCTTCTGCACCGCGTATCTACTATATAGTACTGTTCCATTATTACAATATTATGAACCTTAGTATAATATTCAGTCAAACAATGGTGAATAAAGGTTTATGCACTTTTGATTCTCCCTTTTAAGTCCAATCAGAATGTAAAGATGGTCACCAAAAACGCGGGGTATAATTATATGAGGATTTGGGATCCCGACAGCGCAAAGAACATAGGAGTGACCCACCATGCCTGAGGAAGCCTTCAACAAACATCCAAAGAAAGTGGACCAATGATATGTCTGAGCTCTATTTTTTTTTTTTTTTTTGCTTTCATCTGAACCAGTCGTTTATTTATTATATTCCACATATGAACATCATGATAAGGCACGTGTTGAAGTCGTGCAACAGAGATATTAATGATGCTATGACTGCTAACCGTGTATGAATTGTTCTGATATATTTTAGAGGTTATATATGCATGGTGGACTAGTAATATAGGTTTGATGCACTAATGGCCGTTTGATGATAAGCCTATTTTTGTGAAGAATATTCAACGAAATTACTTCGAAATGTAGATTCATTGGGGCAAATGACTTTGAGACCATTTTTCATCTAATGGGTATGGGTTATTGTAGAAAAATTTGTAAACAGTACAAGGAGTTGACCTGCGGTGTACTTAAATATAGCATGATATTTTTCTTCTTCTTTTCTTTCTTCCTTCCTTCCTCCTTCATTCTCCTTTTACTTTTCTTTAAAAAAATAATAATAATAATTATCTCCAGGCAAATTTAGGCAATGTTGATGTAATGTTATGAATCTTCCTTTATGTTGCATATGTCTGAGACATTTCCTTTTCACCAGAGTTTGGTAGAGACTAGAGACCATAGAGGCACTATATGAATGTAAATACAAGTTATAATTTTTTTCTTGAGCTTGGTTTCGTGTGTGAGTGTGTTTTTAGAATTAGTCTAAGCTTTGTTTCGCGTGTGGTGTTAGAATTAGTCTAATTGTTGTTATGCTTAAGTTGCTTGATTTAAAAAGATTATAAGTATATATTTCATACAAGTAAAATATATAAATAAAAGTAATCAATATATAATCATTAAAGTATGAAGTTACTCGCACAATAAATTTTTAGGGATGGGATATAAGGTCAACGTGAAATACCCAATTTTGTAACAAAAGGTGACAATCATGTAGCTTGACAATTAACTAAATAGAATGAGAATTGACTAAGTGTTTATCCACGGGTTTTGTTCGAGGAAGAAGGTACAATGGCCGTTTCTGTTCTCTCTCCTTTTTTTCTTATGCCAAAAATCTCACTTCCCCATTGATCTAGACGCTTTTTGGCTTTATATAACTTAGCAAAAACACATCTGGATCTTACATCTAGAGGGCTATGATTAAACTCTCCTGACAATTGTCTCATCAAGGCCTTGCTAAAAGGTTCTTACACCAAAATATGAGCTGTGTGGGACACTGTTTAGGGTCATTTTTCCATTAATGCAGCCAGCTAAGTGGTTGTGGTACATTTAATGTGGAGGGGATGGTTGCCTTGTCCTTCCTTTTTCTTCTTTTCCTTGTTTTATGTCAAGTTCCCTTTGTCTCTCTTGGGATTGCACCATGCTCTCTGCACGCTTGATTCTTAACCATTCGAGGTTAATATGGAGTCCTCGGTCCTCAGTATTTTTCTCAACGGCGATATCCCCAATTCCTTTATTAGAAAAATAGTTATTCTCCAAAGACTCCTCACAAAACTCCCTTCCTCAGAAACAACCTTGCCCACTTTATTACTGCTTTGGATCCTCGTTCCCACAATGTCATTTGATTATTTATAAGTAGAATGAAAAAAAAAAAAAAATGCACATAGGTTTTTCAGGAAATTATATATATAAACATAGATACTTTTTAAAAAAAAAAAATCTTAGATATCATTTACAACTACGAAAAGGTGGTTGCAAAAACCTTAAAAATCATACTTCATTAGACAAGAATTATATTATGATGAGGTTATTTCATCTTTGACCATTTATGTACGTGGAAGACATTAATAAGAATTAAGTAAAAAAATTAACACAAAAAAAAAAATCTCTTATTCTCTATCAAGTTCAGGAGGTTAATCACCTTGAATTGACTATCTTTACGTTTAGTAATTTCAATTTTTCAATCCGGTTCACAAAGTAATGATGCATTTATGAGTGTGAGGAGGGCTTGGTCTCTAACCATCCATTGTTGGTATAATGGATCTTCGTGTGGAGTTTCATCATCAATCTTATTTCTCGAAAATATGTTAGGACATTGCTATGATTTATAAATGATGTTTAATTGGAAAATCTTTTAAAATGGAAGAAATATGATTTTTACAAAGGATGTATTTGGCGTGATCAAGTCTAAGAGATATTAGGTTTGACACGTTTGATAGAAGGAAGATAGGCATTGTTGAGTAAGGTTTGCTGAGGGATAATAACTAGTTGCAGTAGAACTAGATAGTAGAAGAGAAAGCCATGTCAAGATCTTGGATGCTTATTATGATAGAAAGTGAATTATGCAAATAGGTTTGAAGTAGAAACTGATAACTCCAAACAAAGAAAGATTAGAAACGAAAAACACAATATTGGGTAGAAATGGAGGAATAGTTTATTTCACTAAGAAGAATGAGATACAATGCAACATGTTGCATTATAACTTATGTATTTATAATGACCTACATTTATCATAAACATGCTAAAGTGGATGTAACTGATAATTAATAATAGAAGGATGTAACTACATAATAGAATATAAACTAATAATGCAACTAACCAATAACAAATAGTAGTTACATAACCAAGTAATGAAATCCGTATTTATTAGCAAAAAAAGAAGAAAGAAAGTGAAATCCATATTTTTCAACATCATTATTATAATATAAAATTAACCAATTAGAACTGTTTTTTAAGAATAAAATAATCAAAATTATCCAAACTAATTTTGATTAAATTACGTTTGATGTTTCTAAATAGTTTATGGTTTACTTGTGTTGTATATTTATTTAAAAATTTTTTATTTTACTTTATATTTATTAGTATATATATTTTAAAATATGGGAAATTTATAAATATTTTTTCTATAAATTTTTCTGTACATAGTATGGATTAATAATTAGTTATTATTATTGTAGAGGGACGAACCTCTCCGCGCCTTTTTGTGGAGGGACAAACCTCTCCCTTAGAAGGTATAGTCCATTTTGAGTAAAGATCGTTACGAATTTGCTCAATTCCACATCAGAGAGAGATGTCTACTACCCGCAACATATAAGTATGAGCTTACATGTGAGGTGTACCACTCATGTGATACGTAATATCATCACATAAAACATTCTTCTAATATCATCTGTATAGATGAGATACGTAATGGTCAATGGGATGACCCTCTTTTTAAATCTAAAAAAATCTCTCTCCATTAACTACACAAAGGTTCTTTATTTTTATTTATATAATTAATTTTATTCCTTTTCATCATTTTTTTTTATAGGTCATCTTTTTTCTTTGTACTACACATGAACTTTTAAATTTATTTTGTGACGGTTGAGAAAACATAGTAATTGTAAATGATAAAGTGGTATCAATGGTGTTCTATATGAAAATCAAAAAACTTATTATTCCAAATGTTGTGAAAAATATTACATCAGTTGCATTATTCATAGGGAATTATTAGTGGAATAGTAGAGTCCATAAAGCAAGTTGCATTCCTAGGTTTACCTAAAAAAGAAAAAGAAAGTTGCATGATTTGGTATTACAATTCTAGTAATGATAAATAAAAAAACTTCACGTGACCACTGTAACTTCACCTGACCACTGTACACCTTTGGTGTGATGGTCACTCTACAAGTATAAGTGTTTGTAAGGTGTGGGGAGTAAGGATCAAGATTCAAGTCTCTAGGAGAGAGCTTCACATATATATACACTTAGATTATGTTAGAGTATAATTTCTATCTTATACAAAAAAAAAAAAAAAAAAAAAACGTGTTTAATTTTAAGTAATATTACACCACTCAATATCTTTTTATTGGAAGTAAATTTTGACAAAATTCACCATTAGATTACATTGTTTTCATACATTTTTTATGCTTGCAAAATTTCAAAACAATCAAGTGTCACTAACTTTTTGATCAATCAAATGTGTAAAGTTTTAGTTTTTATAGTTTAAAATTATGCATCAAATATAGTTTATAGATTAAATAGTAAATAAAGTTTGATTGACATGAAATTTGGCATGTATGTTAAAAACATGAAGAACATGTAATCTAACGGTGAGATTTTCAATTTATTACTTCAATAAATAAGTTATTAAATAGTGCAACATTGCTTAAAGTTACACCGGAGAATAATTCAATATTAACAAAGAAGGAGATGTTTTGATTCATCTCTATCTTCTAGAAAAAAATCTAAAATGGAAAAAGAAGTGATGATGAGAGGATAATCGTAACCCAATGATGATGTTAGAATAATGCTACATGCACAAAAAATTTGACAAGCTTTTCACATTTGTTAAGCTAGCAAACTTTTGCTAATTCTTATATGGATCCACATTTGACATTACATTTTTATTTATTACTAACAATTTTTCATATTAACAAGTGACAAATTTTTTTTTTTGTATATGAAGTATAAAATTTCTGATAATAGTGTAAGAGAAATGTTAACGAATACTCAAAGGGCATTTATTAGTAAACCATCTTAAATTTTTTTTTTTTAATGAAAAAATAGAAAAAAATTAATAATTTGACAATTTTTTCAATTTCTTATAAAAGTGGTATAAATTTTTTTTTTTTTAAAATTGTTTATTAACAATTGTCCTAAGAGCACATGTTAATATAACCCATAGAGTAATTTTTAAGTACTTTTAAAGTATGGAAGATGATACTCATTCTTCTTACATTCATAAGGATAGAATCTACTCATTAAAAGTCTACTGTAAATATGAGATAAAAAAACACTATTTATCCCGAGTACCTGAAAATTATCTTTGAAAATAATGATATGACCAACAAAAATTTCACCGGCAGGAACGAGACATAAGATTGGTAGAGTTTTGGGGGACATTCTGGCATTTTATCCATTTTTTTTATAAAATTGGCAATATATCCCTGTTTCGAAACTATATAGGTTCGTGCCCCTGTTTCGATACTCGATGACCCTAAAATCGAGTTACTTAAAGTACTTGATTGGTTTAAAATCGAATTATGCCTGATCAAACTTAAAAAAAAAAAAAAAAAAAAAAAATTGCATGAAACTCGACTTAATGGAAATCGAGTTCCAAAACGCCACTATAGGGATTAAAAAACGCCGCTATAGGGCCACTGAACCTGGTATTCACACTTATAAAAATTTTTTTGCAGAAAAACGCCACTATAGGGATTAAAAAACGCCGCTATAGGGCCATTGAACCTGGTATTCACGCTTTTGGTGGGTTAAAACGCGGCTATAACCTGTATTTTTTATAGTAAATATAATAAATTGGTTATTATAATAGACAAGTATCTATATAATTGCTAATAGTTCAACTCTTTCCTGACATTTCTTCAATTTCTCTTCAATGACAAAATTATATCGTTTGAATATTCTTCAGGTGAACAATGCCGCTGTGTCATTCAATGAAATCAATGAGAATTCAGTGGAGCATGCAGAGACAGTGATCAAAACCAATTTCTATGGAGCCAAGTTACTGACTGAGGCTCTATTGCCCATGTTTCGTCTCTCACATTCAAAAAGCCAGATTCTCAATATTAGCTCAAGACTTGGCTCCCTAAATGTGAGTGAAATTAATGCTTTACAGTACGTTTAATTATGTGCATGCAATCTGATATAAATCAATCTAAAACTTGAATAAATTAACTAAATCAGCTTTACTAGTGCCAAGAAAAAAATGTAAATAAGATTAAGTTTTTTATTTTATTTTAAATGTTGATATATATTAAGCAATTAGCTTGAGAACATTATCATTAGAACATGATATATTGGTATTTTTGTTTTTTATAAGTGTGAATACCAGGTTCAATGGCCCTATAGCGGCGTTTTTTACTCCCTATAGTGGTGTTTTTCTGCAAATTTTTTTTAATAAGTGTGAATACCAAGTTTAGTGGCCCTATAGCGGCGTTTTTAAGCCCTATAGTGACGTTTTTAAGCCTTATAGTGGCGTTTTGGAACTCGATTTCCATTAAGTCGAGTTTCATGCAATTTTTTTTTTTTTTTTTTTTTTAAGTTTGATCGGGCATAACTCGATTTTAAACCAATCGAGTACTTTAAGTAACTCGATTTTAGGGTTATCGAGTATCGAAATAAGGGTATAAACCTATATAGTTTCGAAATAAGGGCATATTGCCAATTTAAAAAAAAAAAGAGGTAAAATGCCAGAATGTCCAATTTTGGGACCCAACTCTTGATCGATGGTGTCCCTACTGGAATATATAATCAGATCCTTCCGAGAAATGAAGTACTTTGACCAGATTATGGATCTATTGGTTCGATCAGTTTAAGTGTTATATTATATACCCTTTAATCTAAGCCGTGTGATTTTTATACATACATTGGTCCACATTCCACAAAACCAAAAGCTTTTAGAGAGAGAAAGAGAGAGACAGGTTGACTTCATAAAAGGCAAGGGAAGTTGACGTCAAAGTCGTTACATCAGCCTAGGTCACCGCGTTTCTCCTTACCCAGCTGTTTCCTCTATCATTCCAAGAAGCTTCTTTTTTATTATTTGTTTATTTCTAATTCCATTTTTTTGCTCTAAACCTTTTAGATATATATATATACAAGCTATACATATTGTCTTCCCTAACCCTCCAGTTCCTACCTCCAACACCTCTCTCTCTCTCTCTCTCTCTCTTTGGTTCTTGAAATTAAACTTTTTTTACAACCTCCAACGTTTCTCTTATCTTTCTCACTCTGATTCTTGGAATTAAATTTGGAGAAAAAAATGGCGGCCAAAAGATATTTTAATGAATCTGAATCAAATGAAGATCAGCCACTGGAGAAAAAGATGAAATCTAGACCTTCTTTTGCTTCGTAAGTGTTTAGACTTAGAGTTTTATGTTTTTTTAATATAGTTTCTTTATGTTTAATTGATTCTTAGAAGTCTTATTCTTGTTTTTGTTTAGAAAATGCTTTCTTAAGTTGCACTTGGTATATATTAGAGTTTAGCTTCTTATTTCGTCTTCTCGATCTTGACAGAGTTATTGGAGAAGTGGTTATGGTGAATTCACTACAGAATCTTTTCTCAGCATTGGAACCTTTGCTCAGAAGAGTGGTATGTTATGCTTATTTATTCTTACCCTAATATATAAATCATCCTTATATATACACTTACATATGCTCCATAGTAACGAGTTTATGTATGTGTATATATGATTAATCATGGATGTTCCAGTCCATGAGGCCAACAGGTGCAACTTGAATGAGATGGATGGTGGATCATAAGTTGGAATCTTAATATGTTGGCCGTAATTAAAGTATTAGAAAGTAATTTATGTATTTCTTAAGTAAGTGGACGTGTTCTAGTTGTTTATTCATTGTTCAAGTGAACAAGCAACTTGGTGTATTATAAACTATAAACCCTAATCAATATGTTGTATTGAATATGGAGCTCAACTTGGTGTATTATTCACTATTTTTGAACTACAATGATATAGTACTCTTTCTCTTTTATAAATTGTTTAATCTCACTATGAATTTAATTAATAAGACTTATCATTCATATGAAAAGAGAGTATATATATATATATATATATATACCATGTCAGTGTACTCTAGAAAGAATTGAATTTTACCCATCAAATTTAGTTCTTTTTGTGTAGTTATTTATGAAAATTCACTTGATGTTCTTAGGTGAAGGAAGAGGTGGAGCACGTTCTAGGACGCAGCACACGCTCCTTGCTAAGGTCCCCTTCATTGCGAATTCAAGCTCTAGAGCCATCAAGCTTGAAACTAAAGTTCAGTAACAAGCTTTCACTCCCCATATTCACCGGAAGCAAGATTGGAAGTTGTGACAACAGTCCACTTCAAATATTTGTGGTAGACAATGCTAATCCAAATGTTCCAATAATTCTCCCTCAACCAATCAAGATTGAAATTGTTGTTGTTGATGGAGACTTCCCTCAGGGGGATAGGGAAACTTGGACTAGTGAAGAATTCAACAACAACATTGTGAAGGAGAGAACCGGAAGGCGGCCATTGCTTACCGGAGAGCTAAATGTCACCATGAGGGATGCTTTTGCATCAATTGGAGATATAGAATTTACTGACAATTCAAGCTGGATTCGGAGCCGAAAATTTAGGGTTGGCGTAAGAGTGGTTCCAGGAAGCAATGGAGATGTTAGAATTTGTGAAGCCATGACTGAACCTTTTGTTGTCAAAGATCATCGTGGAGAATGTAAGTATCTAGTAATGACATATAAATGATAAAATCCATAGTATAATTAAAATTTTTATTTTCATTAAATTGATTAGAGTTTAGTAATACGGCATAAGTCTAAGTGGCAAAATTATTTAGTATATTTCAAAAGGGATGATAAGATATTCATCACAATAATGACCTTAGTATAATTGCAAAAGTATTTACCTTACCTTACCTATTAGAGCTTGACCACTACATCAACTTGTTTGATTTATCATTATTATTTTCATAAACTTGTTGTACACATAAAATTTATTCATTTTATTTAATCAAGGTAGATACCAATCATAGAGACACAAATGAAAGGGGGGGAAGTCTAGGTCATGAGTCAAACCCATAGTGATGATCAAACCACCACCAAACCTATTAATTTGGTCCAATACTGAGAATATTGCTGACCCGTCTTAGTTCTATGTCCTGACTCTTCCAAAGCGTTATAGGAGATGGAGACATGTTCCATCAATAGCCATTTAAACCATATTTCCCTACTTACAATGACCCTTTATGTTTTGTGTGTGAAACCCTTTTTAATATTATGATTTCATTGATTTGCTTTATTGAAGTGGCCGTTGTTATCAAGGCCCACGCTTGGAAAAAAGATAGACAACTTTTTTTTTCTTCCTTTGAGATATATATAAAAATAAAAATTTAGAGTCACAATATTTTGTTTTTCATAACTATTTATATGAATAGTTGTAATTAGTATAATAATAAAAATAATATTAGTGTTAGGTTCAATTAAATTAAAATAATGTTGCTCCAATTGCAATAAATTATCTCAAAAGTTCTAGAAATTTTTTTTTTGGTCTAACTGGCACTTTATTGTGAATTTCCATTTCACTCTCACCAAACCAAATGAAATACTTTTTAGTCAGCAAACAGCTAATAGTTTTCCTCTACTAGTAAAATATAATTTGGGAAAAGATAACATATGGTCCCAACTGCAAGTTGGGACATTTGAGCCATTATTCCAAAACCCCACATGTGGATCCCTACCATCTCATTTGTGGTTTGTCTTTTTTGTTTCTCTAATTTTTTTTTTTTTTTCTTCTGATTTGATTTTTTCTACGCGTTTTGCCGGCCATAGACTTAGGTCAATGGATTCATAGACTTTCTGTCAATCAGATTGCAGCAAATCTTATCTTATATTCACATGAGACCATTAAATTTTTTACCCTCATTAAATTCTCTCTTTTTGATTAAGTAAAAAACTTTTGTATTATAAAATTAGAGTGGTGAATTTTGAATTTTTTAATAACTTTTCTTCATTTTTATCAAAACAATTTTTGAGTACGTCAAAGCATAAAAGCACCCCCAAAAAAAAAAAAAAAAAATACATTTACTGATTAAACTTTATTCTCTTATGTAGTGTACAAAAAGCATCATCCACCAATGTTGGATGACGATGTTTGGCGCCTAGAGAAGATCGGAAAAGATGGAGCTTTCCATAACAAGTTGAAATCTGAGGGCATAAAAACTGTACAAGACTTCTTGAAGTTGTCTATTGTGAACCCTCAATTGCTTCGAAGGGTATGTAATTTCCATTTTTCATTTCAAGTTCATCACAAATAAAAATCCTAGATAGAATATATCTTCTTGCTTCCAAATAATTAAAAACACTTTTTTTTTTTTTTTTGTTATTTTGCAAACAGATTTTAGGTGTCGGAATGTCTGAGAAAATGTGGGAAGTCACTATAAAACATGCAAGGACTTGCGTTTTGGGCAACAAACAGTACATTTTCCGGGGTAATAATCATTTTGTCATGTTGAATCCAATATGCCAAGTTCTCAAGGCTGTGATTGATGGACAAGACTACACTTCCAGGGAACTAAGCAATATTGATAGGGTATGACTACTATTTGCTAACTTTTTTCTTTTATAGTAAACATATATTTTTGTGCAAAAAAATTGTAAGTAATGGATATAATTGTGTTTCACTAATATGGGTGTGCTGTTGTTGGCATTTGCAGACCTATATTGAGAGATTGGTGAGGCAAGCATATGAAAATTGGAGTTCCTTAGAAGAGGTGGATGTAAATATGAATGAGACTGCCTTACTAACACAAGGTAGTTATAAATTATTATTGCAAGTTATGTAGTGTAGTTAAGGGTTGAGTCCAGTGCTCCTGTGTACTAGACCTGTCAAGCATTTGAGACATGTCTGTATCTCAACGAATTTAGTGCACAATAGTATTGGATCCAAGCCAATTCATTTTAGTGTATCTAAACATAATTATTGTGTTTGACATTAGTAACATATATTTGAAAATTATAGGTGAAATAATGGAGCAATATCCGAATCATCAACTGATGATGTTGAAACCATTTCAGCAACATGGATACAATGTTGATAGAGCTATTGATATCGGGTACGAATTGAATAGTGATCAGGCTGGATGCAGTGACTGGACATATTAGCATGCCCGGCCAGTAGTAATATTGGAATCAGCTATAACATTTCAGAGTCATCATAGTCATCATCGGACGGTGAATTAACACCTTCAGCTTCAAGGTCATTCCTCAATGGGAATTGAAGGTGAATCATTGTCAGGTGTATATAGACAATGCAGCCAATGCCACTCAAGGAGTTATAGTGTTAGGGCATTAGTGCTGAAAATTTACGTGGTTTGAAAGTGCTTTTTTTTTAGTAAAAATAATTATGTGCAGTTTGTGTAATTAAATTCATAATCAATGTAACAGATTGATTGCAAAGAAAGCAATTTCACAATTTTTTTGGGTCCTATTTCATATTTTCAAATTTCTTATTAACTTTGTTTCAAGCCCATTGGAATGTGGTGGCCATGGACCATGGGTTTCTTTGTGTCAGCTTATAAGGCCAGCCCAGCAGAACTTTCAAGGTCAGTCCAGATTTGGGCCGAGCTAGTCCCTTTTAAAGTAAAAAAAGGAGCAGATACGACTAAAGTAATGGGCTTGGGTTTTTTATAGAGTAATGTTTTATAATAAGTATTAGGTAACAAATTGTTGCTAGTGAATAAAAAATTATGTTAGTATTAAATCCAAATAAAAATCATTAACAATAACTTACTATCTAAGAATTGTGCAAAAACGTTATGAACATAGCATTACTCATATTTAAAAAATAAGAGTATTTATAGACTGTGTTTGTTTTTGAGTTTTGCATAGTTATAATATTTAATCGTTTAACCAATAATATCATTATTTTTTTCTTGAAGGGTATGCTATAATCCCCGAGTGTTGGAATAGTGGTTTGTTATTATTAAATAATGAAATCTCACAATGGATAATAATGATAGGAGTTAGTGGGTAATGTAAAATAATTAGGATTAAATCCATTGATGACTTAAACTCTTAGGTTAAGTGGTATCTATATTATATGGACACCTCTTGCTTTAACCATTCTACTATATTTGCTAAGTTATTCTAAAAAGATTCTAGGTCAAAAGTTTTATTATACGGAATATGGGGGAAAAAAAGTACAGTAGTATATAAAAAGTTTACGTCTTGTTGGGCATAACTAATGGGCTTGGGTCTGACTTAGTTTTATTTACGAGCATAATGTATTTGGGTCATAAATCATAAAGGATTGAGTTAATAAAGTTTGTATAAAATTTCGGACTGGAGCCTATTGGGTAACACTTGAGTGTATGGCCCTTCTTAATAAAAATTAAAGAAATGCATAAAAAAAATCCTTTACGTAAAACATTTTTTAAAAACAATTTTTTATTTTTATTTTTATGTTCTTAGTGTTTCATGCAGATGAATCCTTTAGTAAACCAAAAAATAAAATAAAATATTTTCTCAATCTATAGAAATTAAGGACAAACCGAAAAATAAGATATTAAGGGCCTATTTGGTTTCAAAAAGTGGTGTATCCACTTTTCATTTTCTTTATTCTATATTCAAATAAATTTGAATGTAGAAAAAAGCAATTATTTTCACATTTGGTAGTATTTTGTAAGTTATTTTGAATACATAATTTGGGTATAGAATACATCATATTTGGTCATTATTTTTTTTTTCTTTTTTTAAAGTAAATTTTCTCGCTCACACACATCACATCACTAAAAAAAAAAAAAAAAAAAAATTTAAGTTTATGTTTTCATAATATTTATGAATATGCAACTGTATTGGTATTCATAGAAAACGAAAATGCTGAAAAGTTGTATTCATTTTTTGTATTTAAATCCAACTTTTAAGATATTGAAAAAGAAAACTGAATACAAATACTAAAACCAAACTAGTTTTTTAGTGGGGGGACCTACTAAAAACTAAAAATGAAAAAAAAAAAGTTATTTTTTCAGCTAACCAAATAGGCCCTAAGACTTTCAAGCAACATTACTCTTTTATTTACAGCTCATTGATTTCGCTATAAAATACTTTCCGATAAACATTAATTTTTGCATTTGCAAGTGTTTGTTTCATTTTAAAATTTGGTGAAATTTAAAAATATCTTCTGCTCACTGAAAAACTCTTTGTAAAAATTTGTAAAATGTTGTACAAAAACAAAAGGTTTGACATCCACATTCTCCTTCCCTTCCCTCTCCTTTTCTCTCCCAAACCCCCACCACTTCTCTTCTTTCGCATTTTTTGATTCTTTAATTTTAAAATGTTAATTTTTTAATTTTTCAGAATTTCAAAATATAATAATTTAGTCCATCTATTTACATTTTGTCAATTTATTTTTTTCTATCCATTTCTCACTTGCGTTTTTTATCCCTTAAAATAAGAGATCAATTTGATTTTAGTTCATTAAATATGGGATTGGTTCGTTTTGAGTCCTAGGTCGAATTGATTTTGATCTTTAAAGTGGGATGCCTCAACATTTTGTTAATCACATAAACTTAGAAAAGATAGAATGAATAAATTTTTACATTTTATAATTGGGGACCATACATAACAAAAACCACATTTAAGAGAGAAAAAAAAAAAAAAAAAAATCAACAACAACAACAACAACTTACTCTTCATAAGAAATCATTTATAATTGTAAAAAATCAGTTACATCAAGACTTGCTAAATTTGAAAACTTAGTTGAAGTGTCTAATGTAGTCTGTTAGAATGGGCAAATCGGTATAGATTACTAGGCACTTTGAAAATGCACCTTCCTTCTCTTTATCTCACATAGTCCTATCACATGCAAGTGGAGCAACAAGTAAACTTCTTATTTTGGGGAATTAGTAGGCACATGGTAAATGCACATGCATGGTAAAGACTTTGTTACGGTGTTTAGTAAACATTGGAAGTTGTAAGATATATGGCTGCTAGATATATAGAATGAGCGTAAATCGGTATAGATTAATAGGCAGGCATGTTGTAAATACAAACAAAAATATAATTGAAAATAGGTTCTAAGCAAATCAATTTTCAACTGGACAAAGTTTAGCTACAAAATTGATTGTAGTCTTAAGCTACAACCTTACTTAATAAAATAAAAATTACTACATATTTTGAAAATCTAATCATTGAATTGCATGTTCTTTACTCTCTTAATATACATGTCAAATTTTGTGTCAATCAGATATTATATATTATATGATCTATAAGCTTATATTTTATGCATAATTTTAAACTACAAAAACTTGCAATTTAAACAATTCATTGATGACATAGCTATTGATCTTTAATTTTCTAGAAATTTTGCAAGCATAGAGTTTATAAGAAGAATATGTATTCCAATGGTTGATTTGTCAAAATTCACCTCCAATAAAAAGATATTGAGTAAGGTAGACTACAACCAATTTTATAGCCTTAGGCTACAACCAATTTTGTAGTTTAATTTCGTACTTTACAACTTATCTAATATATTTTGAATCTGGTACTTTTGTTTACAACGTATATTTAGTAATTCTATATTTTCCCCAAATTTTCACTACCCGCATGTGCTAAAATTTCACACAAAGTCTCACAAAATAAAAACCCTGCTATTTCAAATCTCTTTCTCGTCAAACTTATTGCCACATACTTTATTGCAATAGGGTGCAACAAAAACTTTTTTTTGATGCAATAAGTGTTTATTGTTATAGTTTGAGTTTATTGCAACAAAACTTTTATTGGAATAATTTTGAGTTTATTACAACAAAAAATTTCATTGCAATAAACCTTTTTCTTGTAGTGATCCATGCATGTATTTAGGGAAGCCATTGATGCAAGTTTGCTATACTACGAGACAAAAGAAAATGTTATATATAGAACCTTAGAATTAGCCTAATACTGAGATATAGTAAGAATTAATTAAGAAAATTATATGCAATTATAGACAAGTAGTAAGTATAAAGAAAACGATGGGTTAAAATTTAACCTTAAGACAGTATTAGGGTTTGGTTTGTTATATAGGTCCAATCTATAGGCGAAAGCAAACAAAAACTCTAGGGTTTGATTTTTTTTTTTTTTTTTTTTTGAAACCCTATTGTGGTACTTATTAGTATGGAGTGTATTGCATTTCTTTTCCCCCTAATTGGTCCACTTATTGAGTCACTCAATTAGCCCAATTTCAGTACAAAACTTTATTCTAGGTTGCTAAAAATTTAAAATAAAAATCGGAACCTTAGATTGAGAATACATGTTGATGTGAATAAAGAAAAAGGGGAAGTAAAAAAGAATAATGTATTATTCAATAATAAGATGGTTTTCTGAAATTGAAAAGCAATAATAGAGCTATAAAGATAAAAAGCCACCAGGTTATCCTTTAGTAAATGAAAAATTTGGCAAGAGAAGATATGCGCTAACATGCAAAGTTCCATTACATATATAAAATTTGGCACTAACAATCTAAAGATTGATCTCCAAACTTGGATGAGTTCTGCCATCACAAATCTTGCCACATGCAATGATGAACTTGTTGGCCCTAACACGAGCACCGTCTTGAAAGAAAGCATAGCAATGAGCCTAGAGAAAGTAACCACGCTAGTTAGCAATCAGTTGGCTTCTATGCAACAATTACCTAATAATATGTAATCAGAGACAGTTTTCAATCTTGGTTTACTTTCATACAACTGGAAACTAATTCAAGCAAGTGAGATTTCAATCAACATTATAATGGCTTCTGATGGATTTGGTCACTATAAGATCATCACAGATGCAATTAAAATTGCACCAACTATAAGATCAAACTTTTGGATTTCAATAAACATTATAATGACCTCTAGAAACTAATTAGGATTTAATTTGATTAAACTTCCCAGATATTTTTATTGAATAATACTTGGCTGGTTTTATACTAGTTGCTACAACATAACAATCGAAAAATAAGGACTTCATAACATTTACAATCTAAAAACAAGGAACTACCCACAACGTGAGCTACAATGACTCAACTACCCAACCTATTAGGACTCTAACTACTTAAAACAAACTCCAACATTACAATAAATAAAAGATAATAACAACCATATCAAATACTAAATTCTAATGTTGATAAAACAATAGTAAATAAACTAAATTACTAATGGTACCTATTATTTCTTAGATCACTTAGTTGTTGGCTCCTATATATTTTCATCATCCCACCTCTTCTAGTGTTACCCGTATGGACACTAACTACACAAACACTCGTCCCTTTCATAGAAAACCAGACTCCTACAATTAGTCTAATGGACCCATAATTCCAAATACTTGTATGTATCACCTCCCAAGGATATCAACGTCCAAATAAAAACATAGGCTTCTGATTTTATTTTTGCAATAAATCTGGAGATGCGGACCTAATTTCCTCTCAAAATCCAACCCTTACATATATACCTTGGCAGACGATGGAGGCCTTGTTCTAGAACAGTGTTTATGCAATCTTATATGAGCGATGTCATAGTGCAGGAAGGGTGGCTACAATGGAACAAGAGCTTTGAAATGACCTTATTTTATGGAGAGTACAATAATCATTGGCTAGGTGCAAGTACAGAGAAGTGGGTGAGGTGGCTAAGTGTTCATATGTTTTAGATTCTTTTCAAGCCTAGCATTACAGTCTCTTTGTTTTTCTATGGAGAATCATGATTGCCCTCTACTGGTGTCTCATATGATGGAGGATTGGCAAGCTAAAGATTTTAATTTATTATCCATATCATCAAAAAAAGATAGCATAGATGAATTAAATTGAGGACGTGTTATATATGAATTCTAACATGCACGATATAGTAGTAGTGTTTTAATGTTTTTATATATAAAAAAAATTCATATATGTAATGCTTTTGAAGATGCTCTATTATGTTTTTTTTATTTTAAGTAATACATTTTGGTTTTTTATTTCAATACAAGAAAAAATATTTATTACAACAGAAAAAAAAAAATCATTGCAATAACATTTATGTCATTGCAATGTTTGATGCAAGTTGTTGTAATAAAACTTGAGGTAATAAATATATGCAACAAAAAAAATTCCATTGCAATAAACTCCAAATATTTTAATAAGAATTTTGATACAATTATATATATATACCGTTGCAATAAACAATTTACAAATTTGAATATTTTGTAATAATATACTATTACTTAAAAATCTTATTGCAATAAAAAATAATTCTAATCATATTATTTTTTTGGTAAACATTCTAATCATATTATTGCAACGATATATTCATTGTAATAAAAATTATTTTATGTTTGTCATTGAAATAGATTGTAAAATAATTGATATTAATTAGATTATGATAATAATAACTTATTGTACGAAACAGGAATCCTCTTGAAGCTCTTGAGCTTGACAATGATTTAGGATTTCAAGTGATCTGACCATTGAAGAAAATGAAATGGTGAGGAAGATGATCATAGTGGGCTTGTGGTGCATACAGTCATACAGACAAATTCATTTAGTAGGTCATGCATGAGTAAAGTGATTGAAACGTTAGAAGGAAACATAGAAGGCATGTTGTACGACACTAGGTCCCCAGGCCCACTTGGGCCTTGAACTTCAACCCTGCAGTGTGGCCCATGACCCCAACCTCTCCATCCGAAACTAGGCCCTAGGCCTGCTAAGGCATGAGCCCAAGCCTCATGCTGCTATGCTTGACCCAAGTCCCATTGGACACGTAATCTTAATCTATACACATCATGATTAACAATCTGAAGCTTGCCCGATCAACTACATCTCGAACGAGAATGTGGTTGCTCGGGGATGCTATAACTCAGCTGCTCGGTATTACCTTGGGGAATATCGCTGCCGAATATCCCTGTTGAAGTGGGAACCAGTTCCAAAGCCACTACTGCCATTCCCACCTAAACGTACACTTAGAAGCAATGGAATTGGACCCCCTTGCCCACTAATAATCTAAAGTAATCATAACACCTCCACTCATCCAAGGCTATAAATAGGAGAATCAAGGGAGGAAGAGGGGTTGACAATTCTAGAGGGGAGTCCTTAAAGAAAGAGAGAGCTGTCAGTCTAAGAGAGAAAATGAGTAATTCTGTGAGGCAAAGAGAGGAGGTTGACAAAATGGGAGCGTAATTGAGTTGCCGAGCACAGAACCACCCATAGTAGGAAATCCAAAGCCCACAATACAAATAAATTGTGAGCCCAAGTAAAGGTTGAGCCCAATAACCATATTTTGGGTACGCACAATTGGCACCGTCTGTGGGGATCTCCTACAAAGCTGCGGTTTTGTTGAGGCTTGCGCGGGAGAATGTCTGGAGGACAATCAGGAAGTCACGCTAAAAGTGGCTCTGGGCGATCTTCTCGGGGGTCTACTTGGCGGGAATGAAGACAGAAGAGATGCGGAGATAGGGAGTATGAGGAGGAAGGGCAGTCTGGCCTCGGGGAAGGGTCGTTCCAGACGTATCGGACAATGTCTGGCGCTTCAGGACGCAGTCGTTTGGACAAAAGGGACGAAGAGCTCGAGCGAAGGGACGAGGAATTGGAGTGTTTGCGTAGGCTGGTAAGAGATTTGGAGTTAGAGGAAAGAGGTAGGCGCCAAAGAAGAGACCATGACCCCCGTGAGTAGGGGTCTGTTAATGGGGGAGGCCGCCACGGAGCCAGGTCCCATCAATCCGGTTCTTATAGGCACCGGGATTGTTCACGGTTGCGAGAATATGTAGACCAGGACTCGGATTCCCATGAGGAGCAACGGCCCTTGAATGCTGCCATGGACGCCATGAGCCGAGCTTTAAAAAGAGTTGCTCAATCGCCTTTCTCAAACGGCATTGAACGAGCTACAATGTCGAGCAGATTCATGTGCCCACCATGCAACTCTTATGATGGGAAAACAAACCCAGTAAAGCACGTCAATCATTATATCCAGATGATGTCTTTACATGTTTATAATGACGTGCTAATGTGTAAGGTATTTCCCTTGAGCCTTGGGCCCACTATTTTGAGATGGTTTAATGGGTTACGAAAAGGTTCTATTCATAGTTTTGCCGAGTTGATCCAAGAATTTGGTGTCCGATTTGTGACCTACAACTGGGTTCCACAACCAGTGGACGCATTACTATCCATAAAAATGAGAGTGGGGGAAACCCTCCGTAGCTATGCCAGTCGGTATTAGGAACTTTACAACGAGATCGGTGGGGGCAACTAGAAAATTGCGATGAGCACTTTTAGAATGGGGTTACCTGAGGATTCTGAACTGCGAGAATCTTTGACTAGGAGGCCTCTCGAGGATATGAGGCAACTCATGAGGCGTATCGAGGAGTACAAACGCTTAGAAGATGACAGGTTTCAAAGCAAAGGTAAAGCCCCGGCAGTAAGTCGTCCTCGGCAGGGCGGCTTCCAGTCAAGGCCCCGAAAGGATTTAAGGATTCAAGAGCCGGGGGCATAAATGGGGGAAGTGAACGTAACGTTTAAGGAATCGGTGCACAAGATCATATATCGAATCAAGAACGAGTCGTACTTCCAGGGGCCAAACAAGATGAGGGGTGACCCGTCTCGGAGGAACTAGAACTTGTACTGTACTTACCACAAGGATAAGGGCATACAACCGAGCAGTGCCGGGTATTAAAAGATCATCTAAGGAAGTTAGTGAAAGCGGGATATTTGAAAGAGTTTGTGGTGGATTCAAGCAACCAAGGTACAGGGAAAGGTGCTCAGCAAAGGGGGAACACCCTCCCACCCCGGATAGGAGTGATCAAGGTCATCCATGTTGTCCCAAAGGGTGCGACTGTAACTAGGAGGAAAAGAATGATGGCTGTAGTGCCGGTAGAACATTGCTTGGGCAAGCAACCTCCAAGAAGAAGATGAATTTTACACGGGAGCCCATTGCTTTCAACGATGAAGACTTAGAAGGGACGATTCAGCCACACGATGACGCTTTGGTGGTGACTGCCCGGATAAATGGTTTCATAGTGAAGAGAGTGATGGTAGACCAAGGGAGTGGGGTCGATGTGATGTATCCGGACCTGTTTAAAGGGCTCGGACTAAGGAGCGAAGACCTTTCAAGGTATGATATGCCCTTGGTTGGTTTTGATGGTCAAGTGGTGATTCTTGAGGGGCAAATTTCCCTTCCTTTGAACATGGAAGGAAAGGAAGTGACGGTAGCATTTATAGTGGTCGCCTTGTTTTCTCCTTATACGGCGATTCTGGAAAGGCCGTGGATCCATGCAATGAGAGTTGTGCCATCCACCCTACACGTGAAGGTTAAGTTCCGCACTAAGCAAGGCATTGCTGTAGTGAGGGGAAGCCAGCAAATGGTCAGACAGTGTTTAGTGGCCACGGTTGATTGGGAGCACAAGCAGGCCAAATAGAAGGAAACATTCGAGGAGGTCCCTTCATAGGAATTATAGGAGTCCCGAGGGAGAATGGGGGCTAGCTGGGCCGAGGAATTAATCAAAGTAAGACTACTACTAGATGTTGACAGGTATTTTCAAGTAAGGGCAAGTATGAGGGATGAGGATAGGGTAGAGACGTTATTATTTCTTATGCAAAATGTAAATGTGTTTTCTTGGAGCCCGTATAAGGTGCCCGGGGTGGATCCCAAATTCATAGTTCATAACCTTAATGTAGACTCGTCATTCCCTCCCAAGAAGCAGAAGCCGAGGAAGTCGGCTAAAGAACACGTTAAGGCAGTCAGGCAAGAGGTCAAGAGATTAAAAGAGGCTGGGGCAATAAGGGAAATTTACTTCCTGGAATGGCTAGCGAATACCATGGTGGTGAAGAAGAAGAACGGTAAATGGAGAGTTTGCATCGATTTCACAGATTTGAACCGAGCATGCCCAAAGGACCTGTTTCCTATGCCGATTATCGATCAATTGGTGGATGCCAGATATGGGCACCCGAGGATGAGTTTTCTGGACGCCTTTCAAGGTTATCACTAAATTGCCTTGGCTGTTGAGGATCAGAAAAAGACAGCATTTATCTCCCTAGACACCAACTACCATTATACCGTGATGCCATTTGGGTTAAAGAATGCCGGGGCCACGTATCAACGGATGGTGACAAGAATGTTCTGGGATAAGATTGGGCGGACGGTTGAAGTGTACATTGACAATATGGTGGTAAAAAACAAACAGGAGGCACAACATACAGAAGATCTCCAAGGGGTGTTTGAAGTGCTTCGACAGCATAAGTTGCGCCTTAATGCAGATAAGTGTGTCTTCGGGGTGGGGGCCGGCAAGTTCCTAGGGTATTTGATCACCAGTCGGGGGACAAAAATCAACCCCAATCAGATTGAAGCTGTGAAGCGCCTCAAGCCGCCGAGTAACCCGAAGGAAGTTCAAGTATTAACCGGTATGTTAGTTGCCCTTAACCGGTTCATTTCCAAATTTGCTGATCGTTGCTGTCCATTCTACCAGCTTCTGAATAAGTGGAGGGGATTCCAGTGGAATGAAGAATGTGAAAGGGCTTTTCAAAACTTGAAGGAGTTTTTGGTGCAGGCACCTATGTTAACGGCCCCGAAGCCCTAGGAGGACTTGTTCATGTATCTCTCTGTGTCAGATCATGCAGTGAATGCCGTGCTTTTGAGGGATCAGGGAATCTAGCAACCAGTGTATTACATCAGCAAGACCTTGGTCGATGCCGAGACAAGGTACTTGCCCTTGGAGATGCTAGTATTAGCACTGGTGCAGGCTAGGAGGAAGCTGCCTCCTTACTTTCAAGCCCACACTGTTTATGTATTGACCGAATACCCTTTACAGTCACTGTTGAAGAGATCAGACTTCACGGGCCGGATAGCTAAATGTGGAACCCGACTTAGATCCTTTGATATAAGGTACAGGCCAAGAAGTTCGGTGAAGGGCTAAGTTCTTGCTGACTTTGTTGCAGAGTTTTCCCCTAGGAACGGGATGGAGGTGGTTTGTCATGTGGATTGTCACTCGTGAAGAATGTTCGTGAACGGCGCGTCTAGTGCAATAGGGGCTGGAGCCGGGATTGTTATCATCACTCCTGAAGGCATAAGATTGGAACATTCTTTCAGGTTGGGGTTCAGGGCCTCTAATAACAAGGCTGAGTATGAAACCTTACTTGCTGGATAAAGGGCCGTTCTGGATCTAAGTGCATGGGAAGTTGAGATTTACTCAGATTCTCGGCTAGTGGTAAGCCAGGTGCAGGGCAGTTTTGAAGCCCGAGATTCTCGAATGAAGGAATACTTGCGGGCAGTGAAGCAGGTTATGAATCAGTTTCTTAAGGCAAAGGTGGATCAAGTGACCTGGGGGCAGAATAGACATGCAGACTCTTTAGCTACATTGGCGTCATCAATAACAGAGGATGTACCCTGGATAATCAAGGTGGAACTCATAGCGGAACCGAATATTAACGTCGCGACAAGTGTTGCAGTGGTTTCGACGTCTGGGACATGTTGGATGGACCCAATCATCAATTTTTTGGCCGAGGATCGAGTACCAGATGATGAGAAGGAAGCTAACAAAGTACGCCGAGTAGCTGCTCGGTATTGGTTATCGGCGGATCGCAAGCTATACCGGAGATCTTTTAGGGGGCCGTATCTTTTATGTTTGCGCCCCGAGAAGGTTAATGAACTCTTGGCTGAGCTACATGATAGAGTATGCAGTAGTCATGTAAGGGGACGCTCACTGGCACATCGAGCGATGGCCCAAGGGTTTTGGTGGCCGTAGATGCAGAAGGATTCCGCTGAATATGTGCAGAAGTGTGAACAGTGCCAAAAGCACGCCCCCTTGATCCACTAACCAGCAGGTTGTCTGAACCCGGTCAACAACCCTTGGCTCTTTGCACAGTGGGGGCTGGATATTCTCGGCCCTTTTCCCCGAGCCATAGGCAATCGAAGGTTTGTTTTGGTAACTGTGGATTACTTCACCAAATGGGCAGAGGCAGAAGCGTTAGCTAATATTCGAGACATAGACATTAAAAATTTTGTGTGGAGAAACATAGTCACGAGATTTGGGGTGTTGGACTCTCTTATATTTGATAGTGGGTTGCAAGTCGATAGTAGAGTCTTTCGAGAGTTTTGCAGTGATCTTGGCATCAAGAACAGGTACTCCACTCT
Source organism: Quercus aquifolioides (assembly GCA_019022515.1). NCBI lineage: Eukaryota > Viridiplantae > Streptophyta > Magnoliopsida > Fagales > Fagaceae > Quercus > Quercus aquifolioides. The sequence goes on along the minus strand of CM032331.1, from coordinate 35,715,325 downwards.
GGCATATCCTTAGAGCAATGGCCAAGCTAAAGCCACGAACAAGGCAATTGTGAATGGATTGAAGAAAAGGCTAGATGGTGCAAAGGGTAGGTGCGCCAAGGAGCTGCCTAACATTCTGTGGGCATACCGAACAACACTTAGGAGGTCTACAGGAGAGACTCCATTCTCCCTAACATACGGGGCAGAAGCTGTCATACCAGTCGAGATAAACCTATGTAGTGCCAGAGTTGCGGGATTTGCCCCTGCCCAAAATGATGGATTAATGGTGGAGAGTTTAGATTTGCTGAAAGAGTATCGGGAAGCGACGACTATACGGCTAGCCGAGTACCAACAAAAGCTTGCCCGACGTTACAACCGGGATGTGAAGACAAGGGAGTCCGGCGCTGGGGACCTAGTATTATGGAAAATAGTGGGAAATATGCGAGACACTAACACTGAGAAGTTAGCCCCGACCTGGGAAAGGCCTTATAGAATTACTGCCATTGCAGGCGTCGGAGCATACTACTTGGAGGATCTAGACGAGAGACCGCTTCCCTGGCCATGGAACGTTCATAATCTAAAGAAGTTTTATCAATGAACTATTGGCGCACATGTATGTTAAATAATATAAGGGTGATGTTTATTCATATCGCTATGCTCGCACATGGTTTTATTACTATTTATTATTGATAACTTGCTAGCCTCGGCTAACAAATATGGGGGAAATCTAATCCTAATTGTCTAAGGACAGAAACCTGTTCCCAGTTCGATTTTCATCACCGAGCAGGTGGAAACCTTAACGCTAAATTTGTCTAAGGACAAAAACCTGTTCCCGGTTCGATTTTCATCACCGAGCAGGTGGAAATCTTACGCTAAATTTTTCTAAGGACAGAAACCTATTCCCGGTTCGATTTTCATCACCGAGCATGTGGAAACCTTACGCTGAATTTTTCTAAGGACAGAAACCTACTCCTGGTTCGATTTTCATCACCGAGCAGGTGGAAACCTTAACGCTAAATTTTTCTAAGGATAGGAACCTGTTCCCGGTTCGATTTTCATCATTGAGCAGGTGGAAACCTAATCTTGAATTATATCCAAGAGCAGAAACCGGTTCTCGAACAGACCTTCATCACCGTACAGACGGGAACCTTACATTGAGTTATTCCAAGGATAGAAACAAGCTCCCCAGCTCCATTCTAGTCGTCGGGCACATAGGGAGTACGTCAAATTATTTGGTGGGCTGAAACCAGTGTCTCAGACACAATCCAAATCTTGGGGAAGGTAATTACCCTACATTTTCCTAAAGAATCAACATATGTCAAATTTAGTAATTATCGCCGAGGAGCCAATTCTTTCTAAATACAGGTGATCTTTTCCAGGCCGGTCCCGAGAGTAGACTACCCGGTCATCTAAAAAATATATATGTATAAATAGGGAAACACAATCAAAGAACATGGCCGAAAGAATAACTTAAAAGCAAACATTCGTAAATGCAATTAAAGCAAGCAAATGAAGATTAAGCCAAAGTTTTGTCACCACAACCCGGTGACTATAGGCAAATAAAACTTAAGAAATTAAGAGTTAAATCATTGTTCAGTCACCACAGCCCGGTGACTTAAGGCAAACCAAATAGATAAAAAACAAAAAGCAAACACGGATTAAATAAGTAAAGACTCGTTAAAAACGTATTAAATGGGAGAATCATGGTGCGGGAGATGGGTTGCTTCGAGCTTGCTAGCCAGTGATGGCCTCGGTAGGTGGCTGCTGGACTTGTGCGTCTTCGGCAGTGTTGAGGTTGCTGGTAGCCTCTAGATCAACATGAGTGTCAATTGCTCTCACCAGCTCCCTCATACTTGTGGTATCCTCTTTATCGGCAGCTTTAGCTTGACTTTGCACGGGGGGAGGGGGAGCCAGGTATAGGATTTGCTCTGGATTCCTCAGTGAGGAATCTTCAGGCACTCCTATAGCTTGAAGGGTTGCTAGCCATCCCTCCCCGAACCCATGAGACCTGGCCTGGTAGATGATAGGCTCCACAGAGTTCTCAGCATTCGTGAAGCCCTTGTCGTACCACTTAGACTCATAGGCTTCAAGGGCCGCCTTCAAGTCAGCTATTTCATTAGCTTGGGCCAAATTGAGACTGGCTGCCTCCGCTTGCTTAAGCTCCATGCCCCCCAGCTTGTCCTCTGCCTCGGCCAGTTTCCTCTTAGCCAGCAACCGAGCCTTCTCCGAGAACTGGGCCTTCTTTTCGGCAGCCTTGCCCTTCTCCTTAGCCGTGGTGTTGGCAACATCTTTTAGCGCTTTCTCTTGATGAAAGTCCTTGGCGAGCTCCCTCAGTCTCTCGCTGAGGATGTGAGTCAACTGCGCAGCCTGGTAACACAAAAACAACGAATATAAGGGTGGAAGGATTATTCATGCGTTAAAATAAATAAAAAGGGAAGAGGAGGAAAATCACCGCCACGGTGTGCCACTATAGTCTCCATGCTAGCGAATCCTCATCCCCCTCAGTGAAAAGCTGAACGTCCTCGGGCAGTAAGAGGCCTTGCACCAAGCTTTGAGCCACCCTCCCCCCTTAGCCTTGGGCCCAAGTCCTTATGCTAGTAGTAACTGGTAGAGGCCTATCGCCGAGCTTAAAGGTGGGCTGCCAATTGACCTCGGGCCGGGAGGAAGACGCCACATCAGCACCAACTTAGGCAGTTGGCCGGGAATCATCCACCGGCTCTCGAATCACGATCCCGCCAGATGGTCGGGGAGGGGTCTTGGAAGGGGAATCGCTAGGAATCTGGGGCGGTTGATCGTCAAGGCGCTGCTTCTTTTTGGTGCGGCTGGAAGAAGGCACAGAAGGAGTGCGGCCCTAGACATCTCGGCGTTTAGTCCGACCTTGGCTGTTTCTTGCTCGACAGGCTGGGCTGGAGCTTCCGACTCTTCAACAGGTACGTGAACCTTACGGCTTAGAGACACGCGCTCAGCCAACTCGTCTCTCACAGGGCACGGTCTTCTGCAGTGGTATACTTGGGACCAAGATCCCGAGCTTCCCTAACAGTCAAAGAAGGCGAGAGGAAGTTTGCGTGCCGAACGTCTATGTAAGAAAGGAGTGGGCTGTCTACCAGCAAGGCCTGGCTAAATGACTGCCAGGTAGAATACACGGGTTACACGTCGAGTATCAAATAGAATGCTCGAAGTTGTCTGTCCGTATGTACAAAAATTTCTGACCTAAGTACGAAATTAAGATCTCTCACGTGCACAATTCTGAGATTTGGTTGAAATTTTCTTCCTTTTGCAATAGATTGACAAAGGGACCAATTAATATACATGTACATAACTAAGTAAAAGATTCAAACTTAAAGCAAATAAAAGTTCTTGGTATCGACCAACATTACGTGGCGAAAAAGGGCAAGGGTGCTCATCGGCAAGCCAATTGCCGCTCGCCCGAACAAATTCCCCCACCGAGTTTCTGTTGGAATCGGGAAGGCATGATATTAGCCGTACTCGCATATCCCTAGTTTTTATATAGTAGTCGATCTTAATGTTTCTGCACAGACTGTACATGTAATTAATATCATGGTGGTTTAACTGTAGACCAAATATTTGGTTCAGCCAACTGACACAACTCACCACTCGGTAAAAATTGGGGGGGAGTTGGTTGGGACACAAACCGTAAAATCTAAGGGTGCCTATGATGAGAGGGTCAACGGGGAACCTAACCCCACCCTCTAGAATGGCCATAAGGGGGAAAAATATAGTGTCTGAACCAATGCGCCTTTGGAGGTCGATATCGCCCTTGTGACAATAGGCGATATCAACATCTCCAAGGACATTATAGGCTGCTCTAAAGCTAGCCAAGGAGGCTTCTGAAGATAGGAGGTAAGAATAGCCTATTCCTAAACTCTAAGATAAAGAGAAAATTGAAAGAAGAAGTAAGAGTAAAAAGGAAAGATAAACTTACTGTGGACTCTAGGGAATGATGTTCTACGCTGAGGACTGTGTGCACGAGAGAAGTATGCTCGGCAGAGAAGGAGTTTGAGGAATAGAGAATGTAAAAAGTGATGAGAAGGCTCAGAAGGAACTATTTATAGGGGCCAAAGGAGAAATAAATAACATTTAATAAGAGGCGGGAAACTCTACAAATCCCTCTTGTAACTGCCACGCGCGCTACCTTGGTTCACGAACCGTCAGGCAATGATGATGGCTAAACCAAACAGTCTGATACAACGCACCTTTTAATGGCGCATTAATGAGTCCCTTATCCATTCGGTATATACCCGTTAGACTTCCCGCAGAGTTTGTCTCTTAGCGTCCTTGATTCGTTCTCGGGAGCCGGGCACGAATCAAGGGGGGGCTAATGTACGGCACTGGGTCCCTAGGCCCACTTGGGCCTTGAACTTCAACCCTGCAGTGTGGCCAATAACCCCAACCTCTCCATCCGAAACTAGGCCCTAGGCCTGCTAAGGCCATGAGCCCAAGCCTCATGCCGCTATGCTTAACCCAAGTCCTATTGGACACGTAATCTTAATCTGTACACATCATGATTAACAATCCAAAGCTTACCCAGTCAACTACATCTCGGACAAGAACGTGGTTGCTCGGGGATGCTATACCTCAGCTGCTCGGTATTGCCTTGGGGAATATCGCTGCCAAGTATCCCTGTTGAATTGGGAACCAGTTCCAAAGCCACTACTACCATTCCCACCTAAACATACACTTAGAAGCGATGGAATTGGACCCCCTTGCCCACTAATAATCTAGAGTAATCATAACACCTCCACTCATCCAAGGCTATAAATAGGAGAATCAAAGGAGGAAGAGGGGTTGGCAATTCTAGAGGGGGAGTCCTTAGAGAAAGAGAGAGCTGTCAGTCTAAGAGAGAAAAGGAGTAATTTTGTGAGGCAAAGAGAGGAGGTTGAAAAAATGGGAGTGTAATTGAGTTGCCGAGCACATCACCACCCAAAGTAGGAAATCCAAAGCGCACAATACAAATAGATTATGAGCCCAAGTAGAGATTGAGCCCAATAACCATATTTTGGGTACGCACACCTGCAAATCCCTCCAAAGCCTGTTTTGTCTTCTCCACAAAGAACACTTGCAGAAAAATCCTTCACCACATTAGTATTATGCAAATATATTTCTAGGTATATTTTTATCATCTTTCTCTTTATACGAAAAATCTTTCGTAGTTTAAATTAGACACGATATGAGATATTCGTGGCATAACCATTTGGTACTTTAATATCATTCAAATACTCTCAAGAAATAGTTTCTTTCAAAAGACTAATTAGTGTGCAAGTCGATGCAGTAGTTAGCTAAGGCTACTACTAAGGTTATCCATTTATTATTCTGGCTTTCTGCCAGAATTTAGTTCATGATTTGTTTTTGTTTTTGTTATTATTATTATTATTTATTTATTTATTTTTATTTTTTGTTTTTATGGGAGATTTTTTTTTTTGTTTTTTTTGTTTTATAACTTGGATATGTATGTTACTCGATCATTATTTAGTGTTATCACTTTTTTTTTTAATATAAAAAAATCGCCATAATTATAAGTTGTGGACATTCGTATTGTGGCACCGTCTGTATTTTAAATTAAAAATTATGAAAAAATTGAAGTTCCTACTAATTTGTTATAATTTTTCAAGTAAACAAGTTGAGTGTGCAGGTTATTATACATTTTTTGAAGGTTACTTCAAAAAAATTGAACCATTGTTATTTGTTATTCTGTTAGTACATGGAAGCCGAATCAATGATTAAAGTAACCAAAATCTAAAGAAAAATGGTAATTAGCAATTAGTGATGAACATTTAGCAAAGATGAAATGACATAATAATTCTAACATAAATTTCAATGGTGGGACGGTGTTAGTGGAGGCGAGCAGCAGCCAGCAGACCTTCAAAATAGTTCGACCATGGTCAGAGCTTTGTAAGTGAAAACGCCAATAAAATGAACTTGGGCTCTTAAGGGGCTCCGGCCTGTTTGAGCTGTTTTACTAAAGGTTTTTGGGCTTTACTTTTTTTTTTTACTCACAAAGTCGAAGTCAATATTCTTCTCTCTCTCTCTCGTGAATACTATTCTAAAAACCTCACCTTTCTTCGTCAAAACAAATGGTCAGCTTGTTCATTGTAAATAAGAGGGTTCATCTATCTATCATTATATCTATCGCTTTCCAGTCTTGGTTCAACATTGTGTGGCTGCCTCACAAACATTATTTCTCTCCCTGTTCTTTTCTTCATTATCTTCTAAACATGGAAACCCATCATCTAGCTCTCTCTTCCTTCATCACCCTGTCCTTCTTCTTAGCAATATTGCCACCATCTTACTGCACCGACTATGCACGCTTTGTTGAGTGCAGTCGTCCCTTTGAGTGTGGAAGAATCAAAAACGTTTATTACCCTTTCTGGGGGGTAAATCGACCTGAATATTGCGGTCGCCAAGGGTTCAAGCTCGAGTGCTTCGACGGTGAATACCCGATTCTCAAATTTGAAGAACTAGAGTTCCTCATACTAGACATCAGCGAATCTCAAAATATCATGACCATTGCAAGATGGGACCTCTGGGATGGTTTGTGCCCTCATATCTACAACGATACCGTTTTTAATTATAGTATCTTTGATTACGCTCCAACCGTTCTAAACATAACTTTGTTCTACAACTGCCCTTCTCAAGTCAATACATCTATACCGGTCCAAAATAGATTTACGTGCAGCTTATCTGAAAGTAGTGTCGCAAATAATAACGCTTACTTTGTAAACGAATCGTTAGCAAAGATCCATATTCGGGAGCCAGAGAAATGCAGAGGAACAATCCGTGTTCCAATTTTACGGAATGCTATTGATGAGTCTGCGGGTGTAGTCCCGGCACTTCAGGGAGTATTGAAACGAGGATTCGATGTGGACTACAATCCCTTGCACGATACTGCCTGTAATGGGTGTGTGGGATCAGGTGGGAATTGCGGTTCTAACGAAACACACCAATTTGTCTGCTTTTGCCGTGACGGAGAGCGCTCTCATTACTGCACAGGTAACAATATGTACTCTTTTTCCCTTCTCACTTTACTGGATTAGGCTGAAGCATACTTCTTCTTCTTCTTGGCTTGGTTTTGAATTTTGATGATATATACTATATAGTGCTTCTTCTTAGGCTAATCTCATCTATAGGCCACATAGTGGGCATCGTTTTATTTATTTATTTATTTTTAGATAACACATAATGGCATAATTAATCATTCTATACTTCTTTTTGACAATTGCATACCATTGTCATTGGTTTGCGTTAGTAGGTCAAAGACTTGAGCCTTCTAATAAACATACCAACAGTAAAAAAAAAAAATAAATAAATAAAGAAGGTAAAGTGAAATCACTCTTAAAGAAGAAGTATGATCAGAGATACAAATTTTGATTATTACTTTTATTTGAAAAAAATTTAGTACCACACATTATTAACTTCTTTACCACAACTGTGATTTGATAATTTATTGCAAAAATAGTTGTTATATGTGTAAGTAATAAACAAATTACTCACAATTAACAATAATGGCTACATATGTAAGTAATAAACAATTACTTACAACCTATCCTATCATATTAGAGTTGTAACAAAAAGCTACAGTAGTGGAAGATTAGAACCACTCCATTTATTTTTACATTTCTATTTATTATGAGTGATGCCAACCGAACTTCTGTTCACTTTCTGGACCTGCTGGCTTGGCAGAAGAAATATCCCAATGCATTACCAACCAAGTGTTTGAAGATAAGTCGAACTGTACTACAATATAAGTCTTACTATTATCCTCTTTTGTTATCCGTGATTTTGGTTATGAAATTATAATTACGTTTTCCCTTATAAAAAAAAAAAAATCAATGAATCAGGTAATGATGAACTTTGAAAAAAAATGTTAATTAGCAATTAGTGATGAAAATTAGCAATTACTGACATAATAATTCTAAGAATTGGAAGAGTGTGTCTATATATATATATATATATATATATATATAATGAGATTATTTGTAATTGGATTTTTTTTTTCTCTGTTATTCGTTGGTTTTGGTTGAACTAATCCTAATTAATATCATATAGTATAAAGAGCCAATTTTGACTAAAATAATAAAAATACTCCTAAATAAATTTCCATAATAATAAAATAAAACCAAAATTTAAACTGTATAAGCTGCTCTTCGATTAAAGGTCAAGAAGGTCCATTTAAGTTCTCCGAAACTTTTCCGCAACTTGTTGGATAGTATTTGTTAAGCTTGCTTGGAAGGAGTCGGCAAGACCACAATTCCGTGCATTGTCACGTCAATAGTCAATACACGCAAGTCTATGGATGAGTGGAAATTTTTTGTGATACATAATTGAAAGGAAAAGTTTTGGGACACCTATTTTACCAAACACGCTGTATCGTGATAGATCCAAATAACATTAGTAATAATTTATGTGAAAGAGAGTGACTCTTTTGTGAAAATATAATAATTTAAAAAAAAAAAACTGAAAATCGAAAATTTCTCACATTCCCTTCTCTATTTGTATATAGACGGTATAGTATTTTAGATGAAATTTTCTTTACCCGTAACGTAATTAATTCCAAAGACCAAGTCTAAAGGCAGAATGGTGGACCCAATGTAGAATGAGAAATTATTTTTAATAGTAGCATAGTTCCAAAATATGTTTGGCTTATATAAAGTAGTACTTTACCCAGATCACGTAAACAACGGTTCGCGTGCTGTTGTTACAGATATGTATCTTCTCATTCATAGAAAGTGGATCTCACTCATCAGTGGGACTCACTTGCTGTGACTGAGAAGATATATATACCGGAATTAGGATATATTCTTCGTGTCAGCGGAGGCGAGCAGACCTTTGAAGTAGTTCGACTAAAGTCATAGCTTGGTAGGCGAAAATGCCCCAAAAAAAAGAACTTGCCTAGAAAGACAGTTCTGTCTATTCTACGAAAAGTCATTGGGGTCTACTTTTTTACCACAAAACTTAAGAGAAAGTCTTTTAATTTCATTTAAGGGCGTAAATAGCTTATTATTATTTATTTTAAAGATGGTTGAAATTGAATCCAATTTGCCAGCCCAATTAATTGGTTGAATAAAATTATTCCTATTTTTGATAGCCGGGTGAACTCAGTAACTGGGACATGAGTGCAACTTTCTGGGATTGAGGAAAATCATTTTCTTTAGGACTTGTGAACCATAAAACGGCAGAGTCTCAGACATAAAAGAATGGTGTGGAAAAGTCAGTGGGAAAATTTGCCTCCGGAGTCCAGACAAATCCCGTTTAAAAATCAATCTGTGGTGTGGGCTCTTTAATCTCTTTCGGACTTACCAGTCTTCGTTCAACGCTTCTCAAAAGAAGTCTTCGTTCAACGATAGGCTGCGTCATAAACATTACTTCTCTCCCAATTCTTATTTTCATTATCTTCTAAATATGAATTCCTATCATCTAGCTCTCTCTTCCCTCGTCACCCTATTCTTCTTCTTAACAATATTACCACCATCTTACTGCACCGACGATGAACGCTTTGTTGAGTGCAGGCGTCCCTTTGATTGTGGAAGGATCAAAAACATTTCGTACCCTTTCTTGAGAGATAATCGATCTGAACGTTGCGGTTTTCCAGAGTTCAACCTTACGTGCCGCGACTATTATCAGTTTTGAAGAACTAGAGTTCCGCGTAATAAACATCAACCAATCTCATTATATATATCATGACCATTGCAAGATCGGACCTCTGGAATAGTCCATGTCCTCCAACTCCAAAGTTCGTCAATACCACTTTGGATTTTAATGACTTCGATTATCACACACCAACCGATCAAAACCTAACCCTATTCTATGACTGCCCTTCTGGAGTTAGCGGATTGGATGGAGCGAACTTTTCCAGCGGCTTAGATAATACCGCTAATTACTTTGTAAATGAATCCTTCACGGTGATCGAGGAGCTTTTTGAGAAATGCAATACAAATATTAGAGTTCCAATTTTACGGACTGCTGACGAGTCTGTGGGACTTCAGAATGTATTGAAACAAGGTTTTGATGTGGAATACCGTAATGACCAGTCGATTCCCTGTTTGGGGAGTAAGGCTTCAGGTGGGATTTGTGGTTTTAATTCCTTCGGTCTGTTCAAGTAAGTATGCATGCTCGTTTCTCTTCTCACTTTTGGATTAGGCTGAAACACATATTTCTTGTCCTTTGCTTAGTATATATTTCCTATTCTCAGCTATAGTTCACATAATGTCATAGTTTAACACTTCTCTTTGGCTTTGGGCAGTAGGCATAGTTAACAATTGCATATCATTCTCATGGTTTGTTTGCTTTAGGTGGCTTTGGGTAGCCGGCATAGTTAACAATTGCATAGCATTCACATGGTTTGTTTGCTTTAGCTAAATGTGGGTCCATTTAGTAGGCAAAAGACTTGATCCTCATTTTGGTCTAAGTCATGCTTTAATAAGTTGTCATAATCTGTTAGGACGGTGGAATTATCTTTGTTTTGAGCAATTCCATTCATAGTGCCCCTCATACAGAAATCAAAAAAATTGTGGCCTTAAGACTTTAAGCAAGATTGAAGACAGTGAATCACCGATCCTATAATATTAATTTTTTGCTAGAGTTTCCAATATGTTTACGAATAAGTTCCAAGTTTTTGGGATAGACAATATATAGTGAAATCATGTTATCATCACTCATCACACAGTAGACATCCCAATCCACAACTCAAAGTTAGTACTTATAGTCTTGAGTGTTCTCTTTTATTTGAAGTGAGTTATTATGATATTTGCCTAAAACAAAAAAAATGAATAGCCAGAATTTTATTTATTTATTTTAAAAAAGTCAAATTAGCTCATAAGATATGGTCTTTGAATGAATGCTGAGTACTCTCTTCTTTTTTTCTTTTTTCTTTTTAAAATTTGATATTTACGATAGGATGAGAGATTTTACCTTTTTTTTCTTTTTTTTTTTAATAAAAAATTTTGTGGGGGGTGAAAGCCCAACCTAATGTATTGGGCCTGGGGCCCTATTCGAAGACTACTGGATGTCTGAAGAGAGGAAAATATCTGGGAAAGGGTCCATGTGGAAGAAACATACCTGGAAGTGAATGAGGAATGCATTCCGAAGAGGTCATCAGTTGTCCGAAGAGGTTTTTCTCCTCAGATACGAATATTCTTGATCAATCAAATGTTTGGAGGGTCCGAATGATCTTCCTAACAGTTCCAATAACGAAGATAAGCTCTGAGCATGTCTGGAGATGATAAGAACAAAGAAATATCTAAAGGGAAAAGCTGCTACAACCGTGTTTAATGCGTTACAGCTACTTTTCTGGCCGCATTTATGTGGAGAAGACCCCTGAACAGTGTAATCTCAGCTACCCCCACTCACAGAAAACTAAAAAGGAGACTTGACATGACATATACTCAAGTGGATGCTTAGATGAAGACCAAGTGGACGATGAAGATGGGGGGTAAGATGCTATATAAAGGGAAGAAGCCTCTGGTATGAGGGGGGAAAAAACGGGACAAAAGAAGAAAAATACAATTTTACTGTAGCTCCAAGAATTGTAATCATATTTCATTCAATAAAATACCTCTTCGGACATTCATTGGTTTAGTTGTTCAAGTCTGATTGCAAGTTAATTCCTCCTTAACTACCTTAGATGATCACTATTTGATTCACAACTAGCCTAGCTCTTTCACCCACTCTCTACAAATTCATTGTTCTGGGTTCGTTGGGCTCATAATCCATACTTCTTGGGCTTGAGCTACAAATCCTAACCCCCCAATTGGCGCCGTCTGTGGGAAGAGCTTGTGCAGAAGTGAAAACAATAGCTAATAATGGCCGAATTAGGACAGCAACCAGCAGAATCTAGGGCATCCCAACACGTAGACCCTTTCCTCAATTTGGAGCGAAGACAAGATCGTGAAGGAAGTGTGCATACTGCGCATACTAGTTGAAGCCAACCACATGGGGGAAGTCACGTGTCTCATGCAGAAGAAAACCAAAATTTGCAATTAGAAATTGAAAAGCTAAAAAGGGAGTTGCGCCATGCAAAGAGGAAACGGATTTCTTCACGCTCTAATGAAGATTCCGAAGACGAATGGGACGCCTCTTATAAGTAGAAATCTCGAACACCAGTCAGTGAATCCTTTTCCTATGAAGAGGAGCATCATCATAAGAGGCAACCACAAAGCCCATCACGCGGAGGAGTAGGGAACGATGCTATGAGCAGGGCTTTGAATCAAATCTCTAAGTCACCTTTTACACGTAAAATCGAAGAAGTAAGACTTCCTCGGCGTTTCAACCAGCCGACGTTTACTATCTATAATGGTAAGACGGACCCTGTGGAACATGTGAGCCACTTTAACCAGAGGATGGCCGTCTACTTCAAAGACGAGGCTCTAATGTGCAAGGTCTTTCCCTCCAGCCTTGGACCGGTCGCAATGAGGTGGTTTGATAACCTGGAAGAAAAATCCGTCAACTCCTTCAAGGAGCTCACTCAAGCTTTTGGTTCCCGTTTTGTCACCTGCCGAAGAGTGGCCAGGCCCTTGTCTTCACTGTTATCCTTGAGCATGCAGGAGGGTGAGACCCTGAAGGCATATTCAGATAGGTACTGGGAGATGTTTAATGATATGGAGGGCAACTCTGATGCAATGGCCCTCAGCACGTTCAAGCTCGGCCTCCCTACTGACCATGGTCTAAGGACATCCTTATCTGGCAAACCAGTTACTAACATGCATCAGCTCATGGACCGTATAGAAAAGTTTAAAAGAGTTGAAGAAGATCAGCAGCAAGGGAAGGGAAAGGATAAGGTTATCCCCCAAGAGAGGAGGGATTTCAGGTCGGATCGTTACAATAGCAGCAAACCGCGTAGAGATTTTGCTGGGCAATCAGGATCGACTAATCCTCAAGCAGTCAACACTGTATTTAAAGAGCCGGTACACTAGATTTTGGAAAAGATCAAGAGCGAGCCATTCTTTAGGTGGCCGAATAAGATGGTGGGAAACCCTGAGAGGCGTAATCATAATCTCTACTGCCAGTACCATCAAGACCATGGGCATACCACAGAGGATTGCAGGAGCCTGTGGGATCATTTAGATCAATTGGTTGGCGAGGCTAAGCTAAGACACCTCCTGCACCATTCCAGTGGCCGAAGAAGGCCGATGAGTTCAGGGCCCCAAAGAGATGATTCTTCAAAACCGCCATTGGGAACTATTAACGTCGTCTTCGCCGCACCGGGAAGAACAGGGTCCTGGCCATCGAAGGTTATGGCAATAGTCCAATCACCGGCAGGGCATTTCGGCCATGGTCCGAAGAGATCTAAGTTGGATGCTCCATTGGTTATAGGATTCTCGGACGAGGACAAGATTGGGACTATCCAGCCCCATGATGACGCTTTAGTAATCACCCTCAGAATTGGAGGGTACGATGTGAAGAGGGTAATGGTGGACCAGGGTAATGCGGTGGAGATAATGTACCCCGATCTCTACAAGGGGCTAGGCCTAAAACCTCAAGATTTAACACCATACAATTCCCCCCTTGTAAGTTTCGAAGGAAGGTTGGTCACCCCGAAGGGCCAGATACGATTACCCGTGCAGACCGGCTCAGAGGTGGTAGAGGTGGACTTCATAGTTGTGGATGTGTATTCCCCTTATACGGCAATTGTAGCCAGGCCTTGGCTTCACACACTGGGGGCTGTTTCCTCTACCCTGCATCAGAAAGTTAAGTATCTATCTGAAGAACGAGTTTGTGAAATTCGGGGAGATCAGTCCGCAGCCAGGCAATGCTTAGTGGCTGCCATCCAGCATGAACCCGAAGTTGAGTCTTCGTCTAAGGCCAAAAGGAGTTTATAGCAACTAAAGTCTCGGGTATTGCCCGTTGAAGATCTAGGCGAAGGCGCCCGATGCGAAGATCTAGTGAAGGTTGTTATCGGAGACGATCCTGAAAAGTTCTTTCAAGTTGGATCTCAACTACCTCTTCAGGAGAAGGACGAGCTGATAGAGTTCCTCAAGAGGAATCTTGACGTATTTGCCTGGAATGCTTATGAAGCCCCAAGAGTGGATCCCCAGTTCATTTGTCACCATCTTAAAGTCAACCCATTGATTATCCCCAAGAAGCAACTTCCTCGGCGCCCATCTAAGGAGCATGCAGATGCAATGAGAGAAGAGGTAGCAAAGCTCAAACAAGCTGGAGCTATCAAAGAAGTTTTCTACCCGGAGTGGTTAGCAAATACTGTAGTAGTGGAGAAGAAAAATGGGAAGTGGTGAGTCTGTGTAGACTTCACTGACCTAAATAAGGCTTGTCCTAAGGATCCATTCCCCATGCCAAAAATTGATCAGCTTGTGGATGCCACTGTTGGCCATCCTCGGATGAGTTTCTTGGATGCTTTCCAAGGCTACCATCAGATACCACTAGCCCTGGAGGATCAGGAGAAGACTGCTTTTGTCACCCCTATTAGTAATTACCACTATAAGGTGATGCCATTTGGTCTGAAAAACGCGGGGTCTACCTATCAAAGAATGATGACGAGGATGTTTGGACTACAGCTGGGCAAAAACATCGAAATTTACATAGATGACATGGTGGTGAAGAGCAAAATTGTTGCTGAACATGTGAAGGACCTTGAAAGTACCTTTGAAGTTCTGAGGAAGCACAAGTTGCGCCTAAACGCTTCCAAGTGCTCATTCGGTGTGGGGTCAGGCAAGTTTTTGGGGTACATGGTGACTCACAGGGGAATTGAGGTTAACCCCGACCAGATAAAGGCCATCAACAATTTACAAGCTCCTCGGAATCCCAAGGAAGTCCAGAAACAGACTGGAATGACTGCTGCCCTGAACCGATTTATCTCTCGATTAGCAGACAGATGTCGGCCTTTCTTCTCTCTAATTAACAAGTGGAAGGGATTCAAGTGGACTGAAGAATGTGCTGTGGCCTTTCAGCAACTTAAAGATTATCTAGCTCGGCCACCAATCATGTCCAGTCCTGAGCCAGATGAAGTCCTGTTTGCCTACATTGCTGTAGCTCCCTATGTTGTGAGCTTGGTGTTGATACGAGCAGATTGTGATGTGCAAAGACCAGTTTACTACATAAGTAAGTCGCTGCATGAAGCTGAGATCCGTTATTTGCCGCTGGAGAAGGCTATCCTAGCAGTAGTGCTCGGTACACGAAAGTTACCTCACTATTTCCAGGCCCATACGGTCATTGTTCTCACTCAACTCCCACTCAGGGCTATACTCCGAAGTGCTGACTATATGGGAAGAATTGCTAAATGGGGTACGATCTTGGGGGCGTTCGATATCAAATATATGCCTCGTACGTCGGTCAAGGGCCAGGTACTTGCGGATTTGGTAGCCGAGTTCACGGAGCCCCATTTAGAAGAAGTAACGCCCATATCGGACATGGATGAAAAATCGGTTGGCAACAAGGCCCGTCCCATTGGGAAGTGTACGTGGACGGCGCAGCAAATCAAAAAGGTTCTGGAGTGGGGCTGGTGCTGATATCCCCCGAAAAAATCATCATTAAAAAGTCATTAAGGCTGGATTTCTCGGCAACGAATAATGAGGCGGAGTATGAAGCCCTACTGATGGGAATGGCTATGGTCCGAAGAATGGGAGGAAAGGCAGTGGAGCTGTTCTCGGACTCAAGGTTAGTCGTGGGTCAAGTGTAAGGTGAGTTTGAAGCGAAGGATGAATGAATGCAAGGGTACTTGAGCCAAGTTAAATGTCTGCGGTCTGAGTTCAAATTTTTCAGTTTGCTGCACATCCCCAAGAGTGGTAATGCACATGTTGATTCTCTGGCCACTCTCGCTACTTCTTCGGCGCAAAATTTGCCGAGAGTCATCATTGTCGAGGACTTGCATGGGCCTACCGAGGCAAGAAGAGAAGCAGTCCAAGTTCACCAAGTTAGGACCGGGCTCTGCTGGATGGACCCTATTATTAAATTCTTGAAAGAAGATATTTTGCCTGAAGAAAGGGGGGAAGCTGACAAAATTCGAAGGGAGGCGACCAGATTCTGGCTATTTGAGGACTAGAAATTATACAAACGCTCCTATTCAGGACCGTACTTATTATGCATGCATCCTGAAGCGGCTGAGTTGCTACTAGAGGAATTGCATGAAGGAATCTGTGGGAGCCACACCGGAAGTAGGTCCTTGGCTCACCGAGCCATCACCTAAGGTTATTGGTGGCCGAACATGCAAAAAGAAGCCCACGAATACGTTAAAAAGTGCGATCAATGTCAGCGATTTGCCCCAAACATTCATCAGCCAGGGGGAACTCTTAATCCACTATCCAGCCCATGGCCTTTCGCCCAGTGGGGCTTAGATATTGTGGGACCATTCCCTAAGGCTGCAGGAAACAAGAAATACCTTCTGGTCGGCACAAACTATTTCACCAAATGGGTCGAGACTGAACCTCTGGCCAACATCAGAGACGTGGATGTGCAGAAATTTGTGTGGAAGAATATCGTCACTCGATTTGGGGTTCCTCATACTCTCATATCAGACAATGGCTTACAGTTTGATAGTAGGGCATTCAGGAAGTATTGTAGCGAATTGGGAATCATAAACAGATACTCCACTCCTGCTTATCCCCAGAGTAATGGGCAAGCAGAAGCTATTAACAAAGTCATTGTAAATAGCTTAAAGAAAAGGTTAGACGATGCGAAAGGCAAATGGGTGGAAGAATTGCCGCGCGTACTTTGGGCCTATAGAACTACACCTCGCAGATCTACTGGAGAGACCCCCTTCTCAATGACCTATGGGGCTGAAGTTGTCATACCTTTGGAAACTGGGTTCCCAACACTGAAGACCAGTTCGTTCAATCCGACCAGCAACAATGAGCAGTTAGAGAGGAGTTTGGACCTGATTGATGAAAAGAGAGAAAATGCATTAGTTCGACTGGCACATTACCAGCAAAAGCTCAGGCAGGGCTATGATGCCAACGTAAGGCTAAGGCCTCTGGAACCCGGTGATTTAGTGCTGAGGAAAGTTGTCGGGTCCGCAAAGAACCCAGCTTGGGGAAAGTTAGGACCCAATTGGGAAGGACCATATCGTATTACTTCAAGGGCTGGCATTAGGGCGTATTTCTTAGAAAATCTAGATAGTCATGTAATACCACGCCTCTGGAATGTAAATAACCTCAAAAGGTACTATTATTAATCGAATATTTTCTTCAATCAATATGCTGATTCTGTATGTGAGTAGTTCTCTAAATGTTTAAACTTAAATTCAATCATGCCTGTAGTCTTCGGACCAGATGATTTGGGTTAGTTAACACTCGTTCCAAGTTCTCTAAGTGTTTAAACTTAAATTCAATCATGCCTGTAGTCTTCGGACCAGATAATTTGGGTTAGTTAACACTCGTTCCAAGTTCTCTAAGTGTTTAAACTTAAATTCAATCATGTCTGTAGTCCTCGGACCAGATGATTTGGGTTAGTTAACACGTTCCAAGTTCTCTAAGTGTTTAAACTTAAATTCAATCATGCCTGTAGTCCTCGGACCAGATGATTTGGATTAGTTAACACTCGTTCTAGATTCTCTAAGGGTTTAAACTTAAAATCCAATCATGCATGTAGTCCTCGGACCAGATGATTTAGGTTAGTTAACACTCGCTCCAAGTTCTCTAAGTGTTTAAACTTAAATTCAATCATGCCTGTAGTCCTCGGACCAGATGATTTGGGTTAGTTAACACTCGTTCCAAGTTCTCTAAGTGTTTAAACTTAAATTCAATCATGCCTGTAGTCCTCAAACCAGATGATTTGGGTTAGTTAACACTCGTTCCAAGTTCTCTAAGTGTTTAAACTTAAATTCAATCATGTCTGTAGTCCTCGGACCAGATGATTTGGGTTAGTTAACACTCGTTCTAGATTATCTAAGGGTTTAAACTTAAGATCCAATCATGCTTGTAGTCCTCGGACCAGGTGATATTTGCTAGTCAGCACCTCCCTACAGTTGTTATTATTATTAAAATTTAACCTTATAATGAACCATGCTTGAAATTCTTAAATGCACTTGACTCTAACTTACAACAAGACTCTTCATTTAAAATACGCTTTGCACACCTTCAACAAGGCCTATGAAACTTCCATGTCACTTATTGTTTTCAGTACTTACTAATAATTCTTATATAAACCACTCTCTTCGGTATTAAGTTAAGACTATTCGCTTCATCAGCCTGATATCACGGTTAAGTTTACCTACACTACTATGCTCACAAGTTATGGTTATTTGCAATAACAATAAGCCTGGTGATACAGGCAACAAGAACATCATAAAATGAAAGAAGAAGGATTTCATTAATTAAAATAAGATGGTATACAAGTCCTTACATAAAAAAAAAAAAATAATAATAATAATAATAATAATAATAAAAAACACTAACTATATAACAAAACAACTACTAGGGAAAAACTACTAGATATTTAAGCCTTGGTCTGAGTAGCCGAAGGATCAACTGTCTGAGGGGGCTGAGCAGCAGCAGCGTTTAGCACTTGTTCTTTGTCCTTTTCTTGGGGACCCTCAGGCTCTCTCGGTGTTTCAGCAGGAGCAGGAAGGGTCTGGCTGACTGCGGGTTGCTCCGGAGCTTCCAAGACTTCACGAATATCCGGGTCATAATATATGCTCCCAGGCAATCTTAGGTGAGAGTCCGCAGGGACCCCAACAGCATCCATCGCCTTCCCCCAAGTTATGTCACAGTAGTCTCGGCCGACCGAAGCGAACTGCTCAGTGAGACTGATCTGGGTCTCCTCCACCCCCAGCTGATATGCTGCCTTTCTTTCAGCCTCAACTGCCTCTTTGGCCAACTGAGCATCCTTCTCGGCCCTTTTGGCAGTTTCCTTGGCTTTCTTAAGCTCAGCCTGAAGATCCTTCACCAGTGCTTTCTCTGTGGCCAAATTGATCTCGGTCAAATTTAGCAGCTAGCGTTGGTCTTCGGCCTGCTTCTCAGCATTCTTCAAGCCCGCATCAAGACTGTTTCTCTGCTTGACGATCTCCTTAAACTGCTCAGACAGTTGAAAATACTCCTCCTTCAGGCTACCCAAAGACTTTTCGGCCTCAAACCGAGAGTGGGCCTCTGCTTGGGCTTCAATATACGTCTTTTTGTTCCACTCCTCAGCCACAAAGACTTGTTGGGTAATCTGCGTAGCAAAAATGATAAGGTTAACATAAAACAAGTAAAAAAAAGCAACATCCTAAAGTGAAGAAATGGATTAACTCACTTACCATGGCTAAATCCCTTTTTAGGGACGAGAAGAGTTCATGCTGGCTGAAGCGCCGGTAAGACTCCATGTCCCGAGGGAGAAGTAGTGGCTGCTCCAAAGCCTCGGCAACAAGACCTGCCCTCCCTTCATCATAGTTCCTTAAGGAAGTTTCCCAAGGGATTGAAGCGCCATCCAATTCTAGTCGTGGGGACTAAGTGCGAGGTCCTCTGCGCACATCAGCAACAAGGGCCTCATCTCGGCTCTCAGTGGATGAAACCCTCTTGCTCCGGTGGTCTTTCACCACCTTCTGCTGCTTGGTCCCTTTTTGCGGAACCACCTCCCTTTCTTCTAAGGCCACGAGGGGCCTTTTCTTCCTCAGACCTGGCAATGGCTTCAGGCCGAGATCAGGGGCCTGAGGGGGTGGTGGAGGAAGATTCACAGCCGGTTGGGATGTGCTAGTCCCCTTGGGCTCGGGCTTCTTACCCCTGTTCTTCATCAAGCTCCTTAGATCAGCCATGTCTTCTGTCTCTGAAAAGTCTTCTGGAAGAGTGGTTATTAAAACTGGAGGGCGAACACTGGACTGCTTGTCAGTTTTCTCCTCGGCGTCAGAAACTTGTATCACTCGGACCTCTCCTTAAACCTCTCCTTCAAATCTAAATTTATCAATCTGTTCTTCGAGTGAAGAGGCCGAAGAGGCTACTCCTTCTTCTGCTGCAACTGGTTCCAAAGGAACATGTTGAATTGGCTGGAGGAGCTGTGGCATACCCTGGGGATTTGGATGTGGCATGGGCTCAAGATCGAACGGAGCCAAAAAGCCTTTCCGAGCTACGTCGATGCGTTTGAGACGGTAATCTCCTTGTCTTATCGCGTTGCTGGCTGGCTGAAAATCCTTCGGATTTGTTGTGTAGCCAAGAATTAGAGGCACCGACCGGAGCTACCCGTCCTCACTTACGAAGATTTCTGATCTTAATAGATAATTAAGCGCGGCAACGTTTGTGAGGCTGAGCCGAGGAGACACGTAGTCTTTATCTGTTAAAAATCACAGCAGAACTTAGTTAGAAACTTGAAAATAATGATACAAAAAGAAGAAAAAATTGTTTAAAGGCGAAGATCCTAAACCTACTGTTAGTGAACCTAAATCTAGCATATCCCACCTGGCTCTCCTGGCTTGGTTGGGCAATGAAGACCGTCATGCCACGCGCCCGAGACGATCACATAGTCGTCTTTCATCCCTTTGTTAGACTTGGGAAGGCAGGATAGGAGCCTAACAACGTCGGACCGGGATTTAAGATAATATCCCGCCCCTTGCTGGCTATGACATTCGTACATGTGTACCACGTCGAGCCAAGTGAGTCCCAATCCTAGGTGACGGTTCAGATCCTCAACTACTCCTAAGATCCTAAAGACGTTAGGCGCACACTGTTCAAGGCTAAGCCTATGGTTTCGGAGGTAAGTTCTGGTGATGGGGCCCATGGGGATAGTCATTCCCCCTTCTAGAAAAGCGATGATGGGGATTACAACTTGGCCATTTTTCGATCTGTTAGTATTCTTTCTGGTGGACAATACCTCAAACCCACATTTTGAGGTATGCGGTATGTCGCCTTAAACTCCTCTATTTGGGCGGGGCTATCTACCATATACTGGAATCTACCCATCGCAGCTAAACAAAAAGATGGAATCACTAAGTGAAGTGACTAGGGAATGATTATTCGAAGGCCGAGGAGGTTGGCCGAAGAAGGAGACGAGAGGTTTAGAAGTTGAAACTTACACAAACCAAATCGAAATATGATCCTCGAACTCGCAGAAAAATTCTTACGGATTCTAAAAGGGGCTAGGACTGGTGATTGGAAGAACTTGAAGGATTCGAGTGCTTAAGTTTGCTGGGTGCTCTGAGAATTTGCGAAGTGAAGAAGAAATAACCTGTTCTGAGGCTTTATATAGGGACAAGCGAAAGAGCAGGAGTCATCCCGCCCAAATTCTGAGGAAGAATCACGTCCGTTGGATCAATAGCCCACCGTTGGATACCAAAGACAAAACGCCGCCTGGAGTAATTGATAGTGCATTGGGAATACTGAAACGACAGCAGCATTAATTAAGCGCCTGCATCTATGCCTACACGTGTAAGTTTAGATATTTTTATTATTTCAAATTTCTATTTCGTGACAAGTCAAAATCCTATTTTTCCTCCTCAGATGCGAGGGAAAAACTAAAATTTTGAGGGGCTATTGTGGGGGGTGAAAGCCCAACCTAATGTATTGGGCCTGGGGCCCTATTCGAAGACTACTGGATGTCCGAAGATAGGAAAATATCTGGGAAGGGATCCATGTGGAAGAAACATACCTGGAAGTGAATGAGGAATGCATTCCGAAGAGGTCATCAGTTGTCCAAAGAGGTCTTTCTCCTCGGATACGAATATTCTTGATCAATCAAATGTCTGGAGGGTCCGAATGATCTTCCTAACAGTTCCAATAACGAAGATAAGCTCTGAGCATGTTTGGAGATGATAAGAACGAAGAAATATCTAAAGGGAAAAGCTGCTACAACCATGTTTAATGCGTTACAGCTACTTTTCTGGCTGCATTTATGTGGAGAACACCCCTGAACAGTGTAACCTCAGCTACCACCACTCACAGAAAACTAAAAAGGAGACTTGACATGACATATACTCAAGTGGATGCTTAGATGAAGACCAAGTGGACGATGAAGATGAAGGGGAAGGATGCTATATAAAGGGAAGAAGCCTCTGATAAGAAGGGAGGGGGAAAAAGAGAGAAAAAGGAGAAGAATACAATTTTACTGTGGCTTTAATACTTGTAACCATCTTTTATTCAATAAAACACCTCATCGGATATTCATTGGTTCAGTTGTTCAAGCCTGATTGCACATTAATTCATCCTTAACTATCTTAGTCGATCACTGTTTGATTCACAACTCGCCTAACTCTTTCAACCACTCTCTACAAATTCATTGTTCTGGGTTCATTGGGCTCATAATCCATACTTCTTGGGCTTGAGCTACAAATCCTAACCCTACAAATTTAATATTTTAAAATAAGATAAGAGATTTGAATTCTAAATATTTTGATGAAAAAAATTAGAAAGTAGTAATTGAGGTTTTTTTATTTTTTTATTTTTATGGGGGTAATAATTGAATTTTAAGACTATAGGCAAATATTCTCACAATTGTGTTCACAAAGTCATGAAAAGCATGGCACTCCATCCAAGTATCTTATTTGGAATTCGTCTTTTACCGAGAATGGTAAATAGAATTACCAAAAATTTTCCCCATTGACTGGGTCATACGTGTTGACCGGTCTTGTTGACTTTTATAATTTTATTACTATAATGGCTAACCAGAAGGACTATGTTTATTTTATTGAAGTAATCGCTAGGAAAACGACTCTATTAATTGGGACTCTTCAGGCTGTAACCAAACCCTGGTGTGAGAACTCACAACAGTTCCTAGTGACTTTTGGGTCTGTTTAGTTTTGTTATTTAAATAATAGTTTTTATTGTTTAAATAACATAATACATATTTTCACAACATTTAAACAAAATTACTAGATCAATATTACTAAACAATTTTTTGTGTGTGTGTGTGCGCGCGCGCTAACGATAACAAATCTTAGTGACTTCAATGTATGGTTTTCTTTTTCTTTTTTGGTGAAACTTTAATGTATGGTTTTCAATATTTCTAGTGACAGGAAAAATTGTGTGGATTTTAGTTACAAAGTCTTTAAATGACGCTGTGAGAAGCCGTCTGGATTTTCATATGAGAGTCAAAAATCAAACTATAATTATAGTACTATTAACTACGTTTGTTTGATAGAAATACTAGTAATTAACAAATCATAGAATTTTTAATTCCAAACTCCCTTAGAAAATATAAGAATAAAATGTGCTCATAAATTATCTAAAATAAAACGACTGAATAAACTGTATCAAGTAAGGATTGATGAGAACTTTATTTCCTTTTCTTTATGTGTGTTTGATGATTTACAATAATTTTTAAATTCTTGAAACACATTAGGAGCCTTGAATATTCTTGAACGTTTTCTAGATTTTTAAGCATTTTGATTTCACTTGTACATGTTTAGTAAAGCACTTTCTTCACCGTAGGTAAATATTGAAAAATTATGGACTTTTGTTTTGTATCTTGTATTTTGTATTTTGTATTTTGTATTTTTTTTTTTTTTTTTTTTTTGGGGGGGATAAATTTGAATTCTATGCTTGTAACAAAACTTGTTGGACTATTTATGATAACTCACTAATACACTCAATCACACATAAAGTTAAAGGACAAGTCGCACTTAGTTTTCTTGCTACGATTTATGCTCATAATAAAGGCGATTAATTAAAATAGGCATTGTTTTTGTGTGTGTGTGTGTGTGGACAAAATATAAAATCTCGACTTAGCACCAAACGCTTTAGTCCAATAGATTGAGGTTAACGTTAAACTTGAGTTTATTCTTCCATGCCAATCGGCAATCACAAAATCCGCTGCAATCAAAATCATGTTTATCATAATTTTCTTCCTACTCTCCACTTTCCGTTCAACCAAACAAATCTTCACTCAAAGTCATCCACTCTTATTATTATAGCGTTCAAACATTAATGCCACAAATGCCCCTGCCTAATTTGTACACTATTTTCTTATGCTCCACTCAACTGCTTGGTAGGTGTAGCTCTTTTTTCTAGTATGTCTGACTTATATTTTACCTACTCTAATACATATCGACTATATCATATCATCATGACGTCAACATTACTAGGTAATAGGGATATTGATGGTATATTTAGTCTAAGACTATGTTTGTCCAAGTTTTTGTCCAAATCTCTTTCTTATCATGGACTCCAAAATTGTCAATACAAATGAAATTAAAACTTCCAAAAGAAAAACAAAAGAGATTGGTATTGGCCTTAATGATCCCGAATTGATAGAGATATTTAATAGATCAGACGAACTCTTGGTCACCTAAATACAATTTGGCTCGGTTTGAAGACTTTTCCAAAATTTTTATAACCACAAAATTTTCTTTTTTAGGCATAGTTTTTTCAAATAATCTATATTCAAAAATTTGAAGAAAAGTTGTATCAACTTTAATTCTAAGTCTAACCATTTAATCATTATCCATACTAATTCTAAGTCTAACCATTTAACCATTTAAGTCTTCTAAAGTAAAGTAATGTTGAACAACATTTTTTACAATTGATTTGACTTATTATAATTGAAATGACATTATTTTTAATTGGTGTATAAACTTACTTTGGTAGTTGTTGGAGAGAACAAAATCTTTTTTCGATGCTTCATCCTTTGTTTGTCTTTCCCCTCCTTTTCAAACTCCAATCATAAACCAAAAACAAAAGTAAATCTAACACACTCGAGAACTTTCTTTTGGGCACCTAATAGGTCTAAATGAATTAGGCAGGATGAATGATTTGTTGGATTTTTCTTCAATAGTAGAAAATGACAATCTGAATTTTCAAATGGCTAATTGGTTTAGTTTTACCTTTTATTTTGCATAGTCTGTTCCTTTGATATTCTAGAAGTTCTTTTAAGTTTTTATTCCCACTAAATTTTGTCAAATCAATGAGTGCCAATTAATTCACTTCTCAGAAAGTAAAATGATTTTAGCTTGGAAGACAAAACGCTACATTAACTCCACGACGAACAAGAATCATTCTTTTTCTTTGTAACCCGTTTCTGTGGACATTTGGGATGAGCTAAACCCGGTTCAAATCCAACCAATTTGCTAACAAAATTATGTCCCTGTAGTCATACATTTTCAAAGTGTATACACACACACACACACATATATATATATATTGGGTTTTGAGCTTGACTAGAATTTCTTTTCACTTCTCCTCTGGTCTATTTTGATTAATAAAGAGGTGTTAGTGATAGATTTATGTGAAAGTATGTTGATTCATTCCCAGCTTGCCACCTTAAGAAGTTGTAGAAAGTGTTGTGTGAGAAAAGTTGTATCCCTAGTATTGCTATTTTGTTACTCTTATCCGTAAACCTATTCTACCTGTGTTATACGTGATGCAACTGTGCTAAATTCATTAACCTTGAAGTTTATCTTCCTTCTTGGCCTTGAGCATCTTTTATTTTTCTTTAAGTTCAATTGAAGCACATTGTATATTTAAAAGCACACCCTCAGTGCTTAGAAAAGTTATGGAATGAGCTTTGTTATATTTCTATTGTGATGTTATGAATGTTCAGACACCTCGTTCTTTTCGTTGCTTACTGTTAGTGTTGGAATAATAGGAGAAATACTAAAACACAAATAAATTAGAAAGCATCCAAGAAAACTCATTTTTCTGACTTGCAATGAGTGAGTAGATTATAGGTATTTATATGTTGGGTGGATACTTTTAGCACTTACATTATTAATTAATGGCTACATATATGTCTCTCTTTTACACATGAACTTTATTAAATACATACATGAACAATATCACATATTCATTTTATAATATATATATTCACATTTTAGAAATATCTGTTCAATATATTTATCTAAAATTATATTTATTCTGCCTTGGTTACAGATAAGCGAGGAAGTACGTGGTGGAAGTCTGTTTTAGGTAATATATCCATTTTCATCTCTGACTCCTGTGCAGTGTTTGCTAAAATTCTCAACTTGGACTATGAAGTTGAACAAGTTGTAACTTCCTTTTTTA
Source organism: Quercus aquifolioides (assembly GCA_019022515.1). Classification (NCBI taxonomy): domain Eukaryota; kingdom Viridiplantae; phylum Streptophyta; class Magnoliopsida; order Fagales; family Fagaceae; genus Quercus; species Quercus aquifolioides. The sequence goes on along the minus strand of CM032331.1, from coordinate 35,689,484 downwards.
CCCAGGTGCTGGCGCATGTCTCGTAATGGTCCTTATAATACTGGGCGTCATATTCTTAATCCGTCGACGCCGCATGAAGAAGAAATATGATCCCTCAACCTTACTCAGTCGAAGCATCTCTTATGATCCCTCTGGAACGACAGGTAAGCATCTTTATCTAAAATTATATTTATTCTGCCTTGGTTACAGGTAAGCATGAGCGTAAGTGGATCAAGATTGTTGCAGGTCTTGAGGCATTTGTTAGAAATTACGGACCACTATCGCCAAACAGATATAAATTCTCAGACGTCAAGAAATTCACCAATTCATTTAAGGTTAAACTGGGTCAAGGAGGCTATGGTGGTGTCTACAAAGGAGAGCTACTCAATGGTCGTCTCGTAGCTGTGAAGGTCCTGAATGCATCAAAAGGAAATGGAGATGAATTTATCAATGAAGTTGCAAGCATTAGTAGAACTTCCCATGTTAATATTGTCACACTTCTTGGATTTTGTCTTGAAGGTCAAAAAAGAGCTCTCATTTATGAGTTTATGCCAAATGGATCACTTGAAAAGTTTATACACAGTGACAACACGGAGGCAACCACTATGCCCTTAGGATTGGAAAAATTGTTCCAAATTGCAATCGGTATTGCCCGTGGGCTTGAGTACTTGCACCGTGGCTGCAATACTAGAATCTTGCATTTTGACATAAAACCACATAACATTCTTCTGGATGAAAATTTTTCCCCAAAGATCTCTGATTTTGGACTTGCTAAACTTTCTCCAAGGAATGAGAGTAGCATATCAATGGCAGTAGCCAGAGGGACAATAGGGTATATAGCTCCTGAAGTGTTCAATAGAAACTTTGGAGTAGTTTCACACAAATCTGATGTCTATAGCTATGGAATGATGATTTTGGAGATGGTTGGAGGAAGAAAGAACATTGATGTTGGAGTAAGTAATACCAGTGAGATATATTTTCCTCATTGGATTTATAAGCGTCTTGAGCAGCACAGTGATTTAGGACTTCCCATTAATATGACTATAGAGGAAACTGCAATGGTGAGAAAGATGATCTTAGTGGGTTTGTGGTGCATACAGACAAATCCATCTGATAGGCCGTCTATGAGTAAAGTAATTGAAATGTTAGAAGGAAACCTAGAAGCATTGCAAATCCCTCCAAAACCCTTCTTATCGTCACCTCCAAGATCTCCCGCAGAAGAATCCTCCACCACATATTAATACAATGTAATAATACCTCTAGATACATTTTTTTCTTGATAACTTCTTTATTATTATCTTACACTTAATTTAAGGATTGGGCTTCTTGCAAACAAGTGTTGGTGTTATTATGTACCTTTCACATAAAAGAGGGAGTGTGCCCTTCAATGTCCCTTAATCACTAACCTGGGAAAGATCTCTAAGCTAAGAAAAACTTAATTATAAGACAGGAAAGGGAGTGTGCACAACCAACTTTTGTTTCTCAAAAAAGTTTCTAAAAAAAAAAAAAAAATTTGTTTATGAGAGAATATTCAATGGAATTCATACCTGTTATTATTTATTTTTTTTTTTAAGGAAGAATTGGTACTTATTATTGAACCCCTTTTAAAAAACAATTACTGACATTAAGTGGGATATTAATTGCACGAGTAAATCTAGTGCCACAAAGTTTTCCATAACTTAATCACAACTTTACTACGTGGTGACTCGTGAGTAGTGAAATTATGGAACCACTATTTTATTTTCATTACTCACAAATCGCCATATAGTAAAGTTGTGGCAAAGTTGTGGAAAAGTTTATGGGTGTGCGCCGGTTATCACATCTCTAAACCATACATTAGATTTGGGACATTACATATATTGGATTTGGCTTACTTTCAATACTTTTTAACTGAAATCTCATTTTATTTTAACTAGTCGCTAACTCGTGCAATGCACTGAAAAGCTATTGACTCTTTAAAAAAAATCCAACAATGTGTAAATAGACATTTTGCTAGTTAGGATTTTTTTTTTTTTTTAAATGAAGAAATATTTAACTTCTATACTTTTCCATAGTTTAGAAGTGTTGTCTAACATTGAAGTTATTGAGTTGCAAGTGCATAGTTACCGAAACCTACAAAATAATTTACAATTCTTAAATTAATAAAGCAAAACTCCCAATAGTTATATATACACACACACACTCAAAACTAATATAAACTGCAAATATATAAACAAAGACCATGATATGAGGAAGACACACCAAGTTTCAAATTTGAGTAGCAATATGACTTTCTCGTAGTAATAACAATATAGACAATTCAAAACATGGAACAATATCAAAATTATAATACCTAATTCCATTATCTTTTATGTTGAATCCAAACAAATAATTAATTGAAATTAATCCAAACAAATAATTAATCAACCAAAAATCATAACTTTTAATAAGAAAACAAAAAATCACATGAACCTAAATAAAAAGCATTTAAGGTGAAGAATTAAGATCAACCTACTGAGACGCAAATACCAAAAACCCCAAGACTTAAAACTTCAAAATTTATAGAATCCCCAAATTCTACTTCAAAACCAAACCAAATTCAACAAATTTATATATAACATACCAAATAAAAATTTATCGTTCCCTAGGCTGGAAGACATAGGTTGCATTTTTTTTTTCTCCAAAAAAATAGAGATGTTTTATCTGTCATGTACAATAAAAAAAAATAATTAGTAGAAATTTCAACTCAAAAACCAAACACTCTTTTCTTTCAATGTTAGTCTCTTTTTTTTTTTTTTTTTTTTTTTTTTTTTTTTTTTAGTCCTATCATAATTTTTGTTTTTATATAGATTATCAACGTTTGAGTTTGAGTTTAAGTTGGATTTTTAGAGAGATAGAGTTTCACTCTTGGTTAAGTTTGAACTAAACAAAAATAATTTTATTTAATAATAAGTTTGAGTTTAAGTTGGACTTGTTAGAGATATAGAGTTTCACTCATGGTTAAGTTTGAACTAAACAAAAATAATTTTAATTAAATATTATGCTGACGTGGAGAATTGTGAGAGATTCAGAGGTTTCGGTTATATATATATATATATATATATATATATATATATAAATGATAAAGATGAATTTGAGTTTAAGTTGGACTTGTTAAAGAGATAGCGTTTTACTCCTGGTTAAGTTTGAACTAAACAAAAATAATTTTAATTAAATAAAATGATAATTTTATTTAAATATAGTGCTGACGTGGAAAATTGTAAAAGCTTCAGAGGTTTCGGTTTTATATATATACTAGTCTCTAACCCGTGCGATGCACGGGAAAACTATTCATTATGAAAAAAAAATCCAACAATGAGTAAAGAATTTAAATTTATCTCATCATAGTCATAAGAGTAGTTTTAGGACCATATTATTTTACAACTTTTTGCCACAACTTTGACATGGCATTGGTAGAATGTTGCTTATGCACTAAAAATTATTTATAATAAAATTTAAGAAATTTAGAAATAGAAAATTGGGTTAATAATATATGTGCATATTATAGACATTTTGCTAGTTAGTATTTAAAAAAAAAAATGAAGAAATACTTAACTTCTATGCTTTTCTCAATCCTGCTTAGTCGTATAGATTATTCAAATATTAAAATTATTACACCTAATTCCATTGTCTTTTATGTTGAATTCAAACAAATAATCAATCAACCAAAAATCTTAACTTTAATTAAGAAAACAAAAAATCACATGAGACCTAAATACCAAAAACCCCAAGACTTAAAACTTCCAAATTTATAAAATCCCCAAATTCTACTTCACAACCAAATAAAACCCTTCAAATTCAACAAATTTATATATAACATACCAAATAAAAATTTATCCTTGGGCTGAAAGACATAGGTTGTAGTTATGATTTTTCTCCAAAAAAATAGAGATGATTCATATGCCATATACAATATAAAATAATTTGTAAAAATTTCAACCCAAAAACCAAACCCATGAAAACAATGTCAATATAAATATGGAGATTAACCCAAATACTCAAAAGAAAATCAATTCTAAACATAACAAAAGAATAAGATAGAAAAAAAAAACTCAGGCACATACTAAAGCAAATAAAAAATTCGACATAAAAGATAAAATTTATTAATAACAATATAAACAAATATCCACATATGTTGAATTGACATCGTTCCCCTTCCCTGAATCAAAACAAAAAAAAGGGATTCGTTCCCCTACTGGCTACTGAATCAAAACGAAAAAAAGGGATTCACTCAAATCCCTAGCTTTGAGTCCTCGAGAGAGACAGTGAGGAGCTCTTTGGTGGAGGGGCTGTAGAACGAGTTTCCGGCGTGGTTTTGTCGCTTCCCATCTTCTCCGACGACGAAGCACAAAGAAAAGCTCGGTGAGTAGAGCTACAAGAGTCACTGCAAACACTACAGTGAGTGCTGTGCCAAGCTTGTGCAGAACTACCATTTCTGAATTAGAGAGAGAAAAGAAAAGAGTTTGTTTTTTCTTTTACTTTCTTTTTCTTTGTGGTTTTGTGTTTGGCTTTAAGGGATTGGTAACTGGTAAGTGACCTGGAAAATATGGGTATTGGAAAGGAGTGTGAGGGTGACGGGGGTGGCTGGGTTTGAGAGAGAGAGAGCGACTGAGTTCACCAGCGGTGTCGCCGTCGCTGCTCGCTGCCCCTGCTCGCCGCCGCTGCTCGAGGACTCAAAGCTAGGGATTTGACTTTTTTTCGTTTTGATTCAGTACTGAAGGGGAACGAATCCTTTTTTTTTGTTTTGATTCAGGGAAGGGGAACGACGTCGTCGTTCCCCTCAATGTTTTTTTTTTTTTTTTTTTTTCAGGTTTTTCTTTTAATTCCGAATTTAAAAATAAAAAAATAAAAAAAAACCATGAAAACGGTGTCATTTTGGCAGCAATAACGGCAGCAGTAACGGATTTGTAACGGAACCTTGAATTGACAAAAATTGAAAGTTAGAGGACTAAATTGACAAAACTGAAAGTTAGAGGACTGAAATGAAAAAACATGAAAGTTAGAGGGTCAGTTTTGCATTTTTGCCTTAATAATAACAATATAAACAGATTTGAAACACATACCCACGGTGGTAGACTTGGCTTGGCAGCAAGTTGAGGGGGCTATATTGGCCTGAGGTTTCGTTTTCTCCATAATTGTTCCATCGAAACCACAACAGTATAATCATAGTATAATTCCCAACCAAACATGGTCAACAAATAAATAAAGTTCACGAACAAACAAACTTTCATGAAATCTCTTTGCAAAAAAAAACTCATATATATATATATATATATACACATACATACTAGTATATGATCTCCCCAAAAGAAGCTCTACACACGTGAACAACATGACCCATGTTCTCCAACACACTTCTGTACGGACCCCCAGCCCCAAAGAACCCAGGGAAGCAAACCCACCTCGAATATGAGTCTGAGCCCACCATATCATCATCCACCTCCTTGTTATTTATTATCTTATTATTTTCTTGAACCAACTCATCAAACTGCTCTCTCAGCCTCTCGTGACTCGCCTCCAAACTCTAGAACCGATCCACCAGAGCTTGGTACAAAGCAGTTTATGATTTATCTTTGGCCATAGAGGTCCCCTGGATATGTTAAGTTTGGAGTTTGGACTGAGGGTTTGTTTTCTCCATCTGGTTTATATGGTCGGGTTGTTGAAGGGTACTTAGGGTTTGTTTTCTCATTTTGGTTTATATATATATATATATATATATATATGATAATGATGAGTTTGAGTTTAAGTTTGAAACAAAAATAATTTTATTTAAAAAAAAATGATTTATTTTTAAATATTGTGATGACGTGGAAAACTGTGAGAGCTTTAAAAGCTTCGGTTATATATATATATATATATATAGACTAGTTGCTAACCCGTGCGATGCACGCGAACAGCTATTGGATGAGTTTCAAAAAAAAAATGTTGTATATAATAAAGTTGAAGGACAAGTCGCTCCTCTTAGTTTTCTTGCTACGGTTTATGCTCATAATAAAGGCAATTAATTAAATTAGGCATTGTTTTTGTATGTGTGTGTGGACAAAATACAAAATCTCAACTTACCACCAAACGCTTTAGTCCAATAGATTGAGGTTAACGTTAAACTTGAGTTTATTCTTACATGCCAATCGGCAATCACAAAATCCGCTGCAATCAAAATCATGTTTATCATAATTTTCTTCCTACTCTCCACTTTCCGTTCAACCAAACAAATCTTCACTCAAAGTCATCCACTCTTATTATTATAGCGTTCGAATATTAATGCCACAAATGCCCCTGCCTAATTTGTACACTATTTTCTTATGCTCCACTCAACTGCTTGGAAGTTGTGGTCGAATCTCTAGTATGTCTGACTTATATTTTACCTACTCTAATACGTATCTACTATATCATATCATCATGATGTCAACAATGACTCAACATTACTAGGGAATAGGGATATTGATGGTATATTTAGTCTAAGACTATGTTTGTCCAAATCTCTTTCTTATCATGGACTCCAAAATTGTCAATACAAATGAAATTAAAACTTCCAAAAGAAAAACAAAAGAGATTGGTATTGGCCTTAATGATCCCGAATTGATAGAGATATTTAATAGATCAGACCAACTCTTGGTCACCTAAATACAATTTGGCTCGGTTTGAAGACTTTTCCAAAATATAATTTTTATAACCACAATTTTTTCTTTTTTAGGCATAGTTTTTCCAAATAATCTATTTTCAAAAATTTGAAGAAAAGTTGTATCAACTTTAATTCTAAGTCTAACCATTTAATCATTATCCATACTAATTCTTTTATTAAGTCTTCTAATGTAGAGTAATGTTAAACAACATTTTTTACAACTGATATGACTTATTGTGATTGAAATGACATCTCTTTTAATTAGTGTATCAACTTACTTTGGTAGTTGTTAGAGAGAACAAAATCTTTTTTCGATGCTTGTTCCTTTGTTTGTCTTTCCCCTCCTTTTCAAACTCCAATCATAAACCAAAAACAAAAGTAAATCTAACAAACTCGAGAACTTTCAAACCCTAGTCATACCAACTACTAGGAATTTTTGCCTCTTAAATGTCTCTCCATTAACATCTCCCTTCTCTTCCTCTGTTTTCCTTTGCTTCTTACTTACTTCCACTCAAATGGACCTCCAAAACTTTTCCATGTCCCCAAAACTTTCCCTTACATGCATTTTTTTCATCATCTTCACCTCCTTAGTCAACATTCTATCCCTTGACCCAAAATTCCAAGCCTGTGTCCCTTATACTTGTGGAGATGGCCCAAATATAAGCTAACCCTTCTGGATACTTCATGAACAAGAACCTTTCTGTGGCAACCCAAATTTTACAATCATCTACAAAGACAAAAACCCAGTTCTTACAATTGCCAATGATGATTATATCGTTAAGGATATCTTTTACTCAAACCAGTCATTTCTCGTGGCCAACGCTGTGGTGTATGAGGACACATGCCCTGCTCCTTTGCATAATGTTAGCCTTGGTCACACTCCATTTAATTTTAGTTTGTACAATAGTGATTTCTCCATCTTCTACAACTGTAGTTCAAAGCCTTATTACCCTGTATATGAATTAGACTGTGCTAGCAATAGTACCCATCATTCTTTTGCCGTTTTCCATAAGGAAGCATTGGAGCTTCATAACTATTCGTTGGAGTCGTGCCGGTCTTTGGTTGATGTGCCTGTGGATGTTGGAGTCAACTTGACAAGCTTGTTGCTAATGAATTACACTGAAGTTTTGAAGATGGGGTTCTCTTTGAATTGGAGTGCACATGATTGCAGCAGTTCTTATAGAAGTAGTGGACGCTGTGGATTTGAGAACAATAAATTTGTTTGTTTTTGCCATGACCGGCCTCATCTCAAAAGCTGCAATGATGGTAATTCTGAAGGAAATTTCCTTATCATCATTGAGTAGTTTCTTCAAATTTTTCTAATGTATCTTCTAGACAGATTATAGGAAAACCATAGTGACCACTGATCAAAATTTCACTACTTCCCCCACCACCCCTTATAAAAGTGAAATATTAGCAGTTTCTAATCATGCTAGCGTACAGGGTAGTGATCTTGAAGTTTCCATTTCAATTTGAACTCTAGCTTGTATTATTTGGGCACCTAATAGGTCTCAATGAATTAGGCAGGATGAATGATTTGTTGGATTTTTCTTCAAGAGTAGAAAATGACAATCTGAATTTTCAAATGGCTAATTGGTTTAGTTTTACCTTTTATTTTGCATAGTCTGTTCCTTTAATATTCGAGAAGTTCTTTAAGTCACTTCTCAGAAAGTAAAAAGATTTTAGCTTGGAAGACAAAACGCTACATTAACTCCACAACGAACAAGAATCACTCTTTTTCTTTGTAACCCGTTTCTGTGGACATTTGGGATGAGCTAAACCAGGTTCAAATCCAACCAATTTGCTAACAAAATTATGTCCCTGTAGTCATACATTTTCAAAGTGTATACACACACACACACACACATATATATATTTTGGATTTTGAGCTTGACTAGAATTTCTTTTCACTTCTCCTCTAGTCTATTTTGGTTGATAAAGAGGTATTAGTGATAGATCTATGTGAAAGTATGTTGATTCAGTCCCAGCTTGCCACCTTAAGAAGTTGTGAAAAGTGTTGTGAGAAAAATTGTATCCCTAGTATTGCTCTTTCAGTACTCTTATCTGAAAACCTATTCTACCTGTGTTATACGTGATGCAACTGTGCTACATTCATTAACCTTAAAGTTTATCTTCCTTCTTGGCCTTGAGCATCTTTTCTTTTTCTTTAAGTTCAATCGAAGCACATTGTATATTTAAAAGCACACACTCAGTGCTTAGAAAAGTTATGGAATGAGCTTGTTATATTTCTGTTGTGACGTTATCATGAATGTTCAGACACCTCGTTCTTTTCGTTGCTTACTGTTAGTGTTGGGATTTAAAAGCACACACTAAGTGCTTAGAAAAATAGGAGAAATACAAAAACACAAATAAATTAGAAAGCACCCAAGAAAACTAATTTTTCTGACTTGCAATGAGTGAGTAGATTACAGGTATTTATAGGTTAGGTGGATACTTTTAGCTCTTATGTCTCTCTTTTACACGTGAACTTTTTTAATTACATATATAAACAATATCATATATATATATATATATATATTAGAAATATCTATTCAATATATTTATATTTATTAAAATTATATTTATACTGCCTTGGTTACAGGTAAGCATGAGCGTAAGTGGATCAAGATTGTTGCAGGTCTTGTTGCTTTAGGGCTTGGAGTGTTACTTATTAGTATCACAATTTGTTGTCTTAGAAGTAAGAGATCAACTACGTCAACACCATTTTTTATGAAGAAAACAAAGAATGAACATGATCTTGAGGCATTTGTTAGAAATTACGGACCACTATCGCTAAACAGATATAAATTCTCAGATGTCAAGAAATTCACCAATTCATTTAAGGTTAAACTGGGTCAAGGAGGCTATGGTGGTGTCTACAAAGGAGAGCTACTCAATGGTCGTCTCGTAGCTGTGAAGGTCCTGAATGCATCAAAAGGAAATGGAGATGAATTTATCAATGAAGTTGCAAGCATTAGTAGAACTTCCCATGTTAATATTGTCACACTTCTTGGATTTTGTCTCAAAGGTAAAAAAGAGCCCTCATCTATGAGTTTATGCCAAATGGATCACTTGAAAAGTTTATACACAATGACAACATGGAGACAACCGCTATGCCCTTAGGATTGGAAAAATTGTTCCAAATTGTAATCGGTATTTCCCGGGGGCTTGAGTACTTGCACCGTGGCTGCCATACTAAAATCTTGCATTTTGACATAAAACCACATAACATTCTTCTGATTTTGGACTTGCTAAGCTTTCTCCAAGGAATGAGAGTAACATATCAATGGCAATAGCCAAAGGGACAATAGGGTATATAGCTCCTGAAGTGTTTAGTAGAAACTTTGGAGTAGTTTCACAGAAATCTGATGTCTATAGCTATGGAATGATGATTTCGGAGATAGTTGGAGGAAAAAATGACATTGATGTTGGAATAAGTAATGCCAGTGAGATATATTTTCCACATTGGATTTATAAGCGTCTTGAGCAGTACAATGATTTAGGATTTCCCATTAATATGACTACTATAGAGGAAACTGCAATGGTGAGAAAGATGATCTTAGTGGGTTTGTGGTGCATATTGACAAATCCATCTGATAGGTCGTCCATGAGTAAAGTAATTGAAATGTTAGAAGGAAACATAGAAGCATTGCAAATCCCTCCAAAACCTTTCTTATCGTCACCTCCAAGATCTCCTGCAGAAGAATCCTCCACATATTAATACTATGTAATAATACCTACAGATACAGTTTTTTTCTTGATAACTTTTTTATTATTATCTTACATTTAATTTAAGGATTGGGCTCCTTGAAGACAAGTGTTGGTGTTATTATGTACCTTTCACATAAAAGAGGGAGTGTGCACTTCAATGTCCCTTAATCATTAACTTGGGAAAGATCTCTAAGCTAAGAAAAACTCAATTATAAGACAGGAAAGGGAGTGTGCGCTACCAACTTTTGTTTCTCAAAAAAGTCTCTAAAAGAAATAAAAACTTTTGTTTATGAGAGAATATTCAATGGAATTGATACTAATAGGCCAAAAATTTATTGACCCCTTGTGATGAAATTAATTGATTAATTAACTAAGTTTATTAATTAATCAAATTAACATACAAACGCGTGATAGCACAAACAAATTATCAATTAAACTAAGTATGCAGTGGAAAATAAATTGACACGGTGATTTGATTACGAATGGGGAAAACCTGCACGGCAAAAACCCCACCAGGTGATTTTAAGGTCACCACTCCCAAGAATCCACTATTATTACAACAAGTGGTTACAAGTAAAAGAATCTTAGTACCTTATACCAACCTACAGTTTAACCCTTACCCTAATACCCAATTGGACTTGTTCTGTAGTGACAATCTCTCCTTGTAATGCACGACTCCCAGTACGTGACTAACCAATTGCGCTGATCCCAGTACGAGACTTTAATCACCAACTAGAGAAGGTTGTTGGCTGCAAAGTTCTTCAGTTCATCCAGACGATAAAAATCAAGAAGCTTCTTGGTCACAAAACCCTATGGTGTAAAAATACAGCAGCTTCTTCACAAGAAAGATAAACTAGGGCAAATTCTGTCTCTGATCACAATTTGCTTGAACAAAAATTTGCTTAACACTTGTGCAACTTGTGTCTCCTTTGATGGCCCTTAAAATAATCATTTTATATGTCTAGGGTTGTGAGAAAAGAAAGCTCAAACATGCAATCACAGATTGGATGAAAAACAGACCAGAAATTCTGAGTTTCATAAACCTCGATAGATGCCCTATCTGTCGAGCTGCTGTCGAGCCACGGTTTGGAATGGCTCTTCAAGGCTCGATAGATTGCTAGCTGTCAAGCTTTAATGAATGACACTTTCTGTACTTGAATCTTGGACAAACTTGCATGACTTTAACACTTGAACTTGAAACAAGGTTTCTTGAAGTATTAAACACATCCTAGATTTACCCAATTACAATCAAAGTGCATTTTGTCAAAGGATTAGCTAATTACATAAAATAGTAACATATATTCATAACATGTGAATCACACATATCCTAACAAATACCTATTAAATTTCTTATTTTTTTATTTTTTTAAGGAAGAATTGATACTTATTATTGAACCCCTTTTAAAAAAAAATTACTGACATTAAGTGGGATATTAATTGCACGAGTAAATCTAGTGCCACAAATTTTTCCACAACTTTATCACTACTTTGCTACGTGGCGACTCGTGAGTGGTGAAATCATGGACCCACTATTTTATTTTCATCATTCACGAATCGCCATATAGCAAAGTTGTGGCAAAGTTATGAAAAAGTTTATGGGTGTGTGCCGATTGTCACATCTCTAAATCATACATTAGATTTGGGACATTACATATATTGGGTTTGGTTTACCTTTAGTACATTTTAACTGAAATCTCCTTTTATTTTAATTAGTTGCTAACCCATGCGATGCACGGAAAAGCTATTGACTTTGAAAAAAAAAAAAAAATTCAACAATGAGTAAATAGACATTTTGCTAGTTAGTATTTTTTTTTTAAATAAAGAAATATTTAACTTCTATACTTTTCCATAGTTTAGAAGTGTTGTCTAATATTGAACGTTATTGAGTTGCAAGTGCATAGTTACCGAAACCTATAAAATAATTTACAGTTCTTAAATTAATAAAGCAAAACTTCCAATAGTTATATATACACACACACTCAAAACTAATATAAACTGCAAATATATAAATAAAGACCATGATACGAGGAAGACACACCAAGTTTCAAATTTGAGTAACAATATGAATTTCTCGTAATAATGACAATATAGACAATTCAAAACATGAAACAATATCAAAATTATAATACCTAATTCCATTATCTTTTATGTTGAATCCAAACAAATAATTAATTGAAATTAATCCAAACAAATAATTAATCAACCAAAAATCATAACTTTTAATAAGAAAACAAAAAATCACATGAACCTAAATAAAAAGCATTTAAGGTGAAGAATTAAGATTAACTTACTGAGACGCAAATACCAAAAACCCCAAGACTTAAAACTTCAAAATTTATAGAATCCCCAAATTCTACTTCAAAACCAAACCAAATTCAACAAATTTATATATAACATATCAAATACAAATTTATCGTTCCCTAGGCTGAAAGACATAGGTTGCATTTTTTTTTTCTCCAAAAAATTAGAGATGTTTTATCTGCCATGTACAATAAAAAAAAATAATTAGTAGAAATTTCAACCCAAAAACCAAACCCTCTTTTTTTTCATCATTAGTCTTTTTTTTTTTCTTTTTTTTTTAGTCCTATCATAATTTTTGTTTTTATATAGATTATTAACGTTTGAGTTTGAGTTTAAGTTGGATTTTTAGAGAGATAGAGTTTCACTCCTTGTTAAGTTTTGATTAAACAAAAATAATTTTTTTTTAAAATGATAATGATGAGTTTGAGTTTAAGTTGGACTTGTTAGAGAGATAACGTTTCACTCTTGGTTAAGTTTGAACTAAACAAAAATAATTTTATTTAATAATGAGTTTGAGTTTAAGTTGGACTTGTTAAAGAGATAGAGTTTTACTCCCGGTTAAGTTTGAACTAAACAAAAATAATTTTAATTAAATAAAATGATAATTTTATTTAAATATTATGCTGACGTGGAAAATTGTGAGAGATTTAGAGGTTTCGGTTATATATATATATATATATATACTAGTCACTAACCCGTGCGATGGACGGGATAGTTAAATAAAATGATAATTAACCAACCTCGCATTAAAAAAAAAAGACTAAAAGAATTAGTGAGAGATTGATTTGCCCACCAAGAATTTAAAAGAAAAAAGATTGAGAAAGAAAAGAAAGTGTAGTATTAAGTTAAAAGTGTAATGTTGGAAACTAAAACAACATTAAAAACAATGGGGGAAACTGTTTGCAAAGAAGATTGCAACCTTTGTATGTTTACTTGGCTCAAGGCCAACATTCAAATTTAATTTTGCAAAAAAAAAAAAAAAAAAAAAAAAAAAAAAATATACAACAACCTCATTACACAAATCCACTTTTTGCTCTAATTTATTTTGCAAATCATTCTATCAATAATTTCAATAAACATTATTGCTAAATCTACTATTTATTGAAACAAACTTGATGTAAAGTTTGATGTAAAGCCAAACATTAGGCTTTCTAGGGGTTCAACAAATACATTCTTAGCATTTTGAAAGATGATTGAGCAATAGCTTTTGAAACTTGAACATTTTTTTTATAAAGAATATGCACAAATTGTGAATGGTTTTCATGTATATAGCCAGTTTAAAAAGAAAAGAAAAAATGCGTGAACAATCAAATTTTTATTAAGTAATTGTTTGTATGTATCTCAAAAGTCATACCCTTGTATAAATACATTAACTATTTTATATATACATATATATTATAGCCTGTTATATACTATATTAGATTATATATAACATTCTTTCTCTCAATAACACAGTAAAACTTTTCAAAAAGAAAAAAAAAAAACACAGTAAAACTCTAAACTTGACAACCACAAGTTTTATTTTTATTTTTTTAATGAAATCAATAGACTACCACACATTTGGAAGTCAAGGAACTTAAATTGTTGAAGTAGAGTAGTAAGTTTATACAACACACGATTTCCCAAAAGTCAAAAGAAAGACAACAAATGCAGTAAACCACTTAATAGTAACTAAACAAAGCACGAGAGAGAGATATACCAATGGTGCTGGCTTGGACTGGAGTTGGAGTTGAGAGTACAACCACAGACCTGCAGTGAGCAACTAGCAGTGCAAGTGCATAGCACAGACACAGTAATGTAGTTTAATTTGTTTGTTTGTTTGTTTTTTTTTTTAAATAATGATCTAGGATGATTTAGAATGTATTATTTTTTTGTGTGTTAGTATTTAGAGGGCCATGGATTGAAAGATTTATCAAATATATTGGGGTTTTTCTAAAACTATTGGGTTGAAGTTAAATAGAGAGAGTGGCTGCATCCCAAACAGTATCATCAATTGAACACAAGACTACCCTCATCCGGACTTTCCAAAAGGCATAGTTGCTACCATCAAAATATAGTGGAACATTTAAAGATTGAGACTGGTCCATCTCAAACGGGGTCAACGATCGCACTAAGGTAACTAAACCACAGCTAGTGCACCCACTCTGATACCAATTGAATGTTTGAAAATGTGTTGAAAATACAAGAGCTGTTTAGACCCCCAAATTAAATTTACAGCTCAATAGATTTTACTCTACCTTAATACTAAGTGCGGAATAGAGTAAATGCGAGCAAATACACAAACAAGCTACTCTAACCCATAATCATTATAACACAGCAGTAAAATGAAAGGTAAAAGAGTAGGGAAGAAGAATGCAAACACACGATAACGCACCGATGTGTTATCGAAGAGGAAACCAAAGAACTCAATGAAAAACCTCTCCGCCGCCCTTTAAGAGGTAATCGATCCACTAGACAATCAGTTGGAATACATAGGTTAGCAAGAGACCCTTCAAGTCTAATCTACCTGATGTACCTAAGCCTTCCAAGCTCCTACTCCAACAAAGCTTCTCGGAACTGTGTCTTGTCTAGCTCTCCATATCTCGTAATATGCCCAATTGCATCCCCCAAAGCCTAGCTTCTTCCAATGCTTCCCAGTAGCACCAAAACCTCACTTGACACTCTGAAAGGGTGTGGTAAGTGTTTGGGTTATCAACCTCTCAATGTTATGGAAATGGAGAGGTAGAAGTTGAGGAAAATCCACAAGTGATTGTGTAAAGAAATGTGGGTATAACAATCTCTAACTCTCAAGGTTTGTGGCTAGGGTTTTCTCTCAGAAGCACTCCTCAACATCTGTGGGTAATGATGGTATATATAGTGTGGGTACAAAATGTGTGTATCAAATAGGACAATTTGGCAAAAAATAGAATGTTTCGCAGGTGTCTCAAGGGAAGGCCTTACCCATGAGCTAATCGCGAAACACAGTTGTCTCCATCCTGTCCTGACTCTTCACATTCTAATATGTGCAGGTCACATGCATCACTTCGCGGGATGCTTAGTCGCGAGCTACCCATGAAAACTCTTCAATCTTCAATTTGCTTGAGTCTTCACATTCTCTTTCTCTCACACACAACCCTTACAATTATATCCCACAGCAAATATAAGGTACAAAAGATTGAACATAATTACAATCAAATTTGGCATGGAATAAAAGCCAACAAAACATATAGTTGTAAATTACAACTTTACAAAAACAAAGGGAGTTTCTTGCCTAAGAGAAACAAAATCAACCATTAATGGAGATTCGAAGTAGGAAAAACTTACTAGGATGAAGTTGGGAGTTTTTGAGAGCTTCTAACTTCAAAGACAAAGGTTGAAGAAGGTAAGAAAAGAAGAAAATGGTTTCTCAAAAAAAAAAAAAAAAAAAAAAAAAAAAAAAAAAAAAAAAAAAAAACAACAACAACAACAACAACAAAAAAGTTCAAAAAGACGCACCGAGAGATGGGATCTCCCATTTCCGTAGTAACCACGGAACTTCACCCCAAAGGTTGTCACTCATGGTTTCCCATCCAGAACTAGAAACAAAAAAGTTCATGATTTCCAATCATAGAAGGAAGAGGGGAATCCAGAGACGATCCTATAATTCCTATTCAAAGGCAAAAGTTCATAATACCCATAATGGGTAAAGAGTTTCAGAAGATACAAATAAAGGAAATCATTCAGTGATATCATGTCCCCTTCATGGACAAATACCTAAATCGACATACAATTTATAATTGTCCTCCAGGTGTTTGGGATGAGTTGTCTAGAGCCAAGATTAAAGGAGGAAAAAAGAGACATTATGAATGGGTGAATGGCGAAGCGAAGGCCACACAAGAAGATAGCTTGTAGAAGCACACTGTGAGCAAAGGCACAAGCTTTCTCGTTTGAACGAGGCAAGTGAGCGATGGTGCCACGAGGGAATTGAAATATTTTTCTTATGGACCTCAAATGCTTCCTTTGTAGACAGCAAGACTTAGAGAGGGCATGAAAAGGAAGCGAAGAAGAAGACGAAGGTGGGTTTGTGGTTTGCAAATGTTTCGACACTGTGGTATCCACACCTATCTCCTCAGACTCATAGTTTGAAGACAGGCCCATCTCAAGCTCACTAGACCTAGCTTCAGAATCTTCCTCCTCTACGACAGCCATCTACAAATGATACTTAATCAAAGAGCGTCAAATTAAGGGGTAAAGGGTAACTAAAACTAGTCTAAACGCAGCACAACTACGAGGTAAAAACAACCCTACTTGGGGATGTTTCCCACCAAAATTCTCAAGGAAAACTCCTAGTCTAGCAAAGAAAAAGGAAACAAAGGGAGTTTCTTACCTAAGAGAAACAAAATCAACCATTAATGGAGACTTGAAGTAGAAAAAACTTACCAGGATGAAGTTGGGAGTTTTTGAAAGCTTCTAACTTCAAAGAAAAAGGTTGAAGAAGGGAAGAAAAGAAGAAAATGGTTTCTCAAAAAGGAAGAAATGAAAATCAAGGCGCGGGAAATTCCGTAAAAATTTCCACACGCGTGACCAACGTGAAAAAGACATGTGTCAATTGTCTGACGAGAAAGTCGCATCACATTTATGATGATTAGACAAAAATCTTGGAAAACAAAGGTAGTTGGACTATCAAAACCGTTCATATTCCTTTTCTCGTCCAAACTAGTGACGACAAAAGGACCAAAGGGGTAGCTGATGGATAACGATAAAATACTCATCCATATCTGCAAACCGTCCAAGCAAGTGACGAGTCAAGGTATGAACAAGCACAAGCGCATTAATTCCTGACAGCATTTAATGACCAAATGATGAATGAACACGGAGCCATTATCGCCATCTAATTTTGTGCATTTAATGGCCGTTACGAACATTAAAGGGCTGGGATTAAGTGGTCATTACTGAGCCATTAATCCTCTAGCTCAAGTGCAACAGAAGGAGAGGCCAACAGATTGGATATTTACTCACACAAAGACTATATAAAGCCAGGAGAGACAAGTAAGTGATTCATAATTAACACACACACAAATTGCTCTACAGATTACTTATTTCTAAAGAGTTTAAACCAATTTAAGTATCGGAAGGTCCTTGATAGGCCCCAAACTGGTGTCATTATCTACTTAGTGTATTCTCTCAAATAGAATCTCAACGTCGTCCATCGTACTAACGAGGAACATACTAACAAAGCGAAATCGCATTTTATCAATCATGTCAATACACACAAGCCTATGGATGAGTGGAAATTTTTTGTAATACAATTGAATGGAAAAGTGTTGGGACACCTGTTTTACCAAACACGCTGTATTGTGTTAGATCCAAATAAGATTAGTTTATCTATGTGAAAGAGAGTGAAGTTTTTGTGAAAATATAATAATTAAAAAGAAAAAAACTGAAAATCGAAATTTTCTCACATTTCCTTCTCTTTTTGTATATAGACAGTATAGTTACAAGCCTGTGTAAGAGAGCGCGTGAATTTTTGGATGAAATTTACTTTACCCTTAACGTAATTCACTCCAAGGCAAAATGGTAGACCCAATGTAAGTGAGAAATTATTAGTGTTGGTAGCATAGTACGAAAGTATGTTTGGCTTATATAAAGTAGTATTTTACCCGGATCACGGAAATAGCGGTTCGCGTGCTATTGTTTCAGACACTTCACCATGTCACAATTTCTTAGCTACTCCTCTTCCTCTCCTTCTTCTTCATCAACTCCATAGCCACCAATTCTAGTCCTTTGTTAACTACATGCGCCCCACAATACTGTGGTAACGTTACGATCAGCTACCCTTTTTGGGATCGTAATGAAATCACCTCCGATCAGCAATATTGTGGCTGCCCGGGGTTTGGCGTTAGGTGCCAGATTGGCGAGGCCGTACTTGGCTTATCCAGTGACCGGAACTACTACGTGAAAGATATAAATTATACCGGGAATTGTGGATACGACGTTACGGCTGGGAAGTACTTGTGCTTTTGCAACGATGGAAGCATAAACAACTGCAAAGGTATGCTCTCTGCAATTCTCATGGGGACAGACATGCATTGTTCCGGTTCCACATGATAAATTCAGTTCACTGCTTTTAGTTTAGATTTATTTTGTATTGTATTACGGTTTGTAAGTCTCCCTTTCTACATTTGATTGTTGATGGGAATAATTGCGGTATGCACATAGGCAAAAGGAAAAGGGGAGGAAGAGGCCATACTAATGCCTAATGGAGACCGATATTAATATTAGTCAATAGTGGTTATTTTTTTACCAAGAGTGGGTCAATGGTAATCTCGACTCTCTCTCCCTCGTAGGAGTTCTCTCTCCCAGCGCATGATAGACAGGTCACTGCTATCGTACGTTTGAGCTGTTCTCTGCCGCGTTCGGTGTGTTCTGCTCCGGAGTGTGGCTTTATCTGCCTCTTGGTGGACCGGACTTCCCCTCGTAGTGGGTCACGAGCTGCCTGGGTGCTCAGCCTGTTGTGGGTCTCCCTCCACCTTTGTTGGCCTGCTCTGCCCCGTCAGTGGGTCACCTCTCTAACCCCAAGTGGGTCTTATTTCTGCCCTGTTAGCGAGGCTATCCTTGTCCCCTCCAAAACAACAATATTTGGGTGTTCTGCTCAATCCGTCAGAAGTTTGTGGAGTGAATCTCTAGCAAGAGAGGGTTTTTTAGATTTTGGTGTGATTTGGCCAGAGGGGGTTTACTCCAAGACATCAGTAAGCAGTTTTTATATGATTTCGTATCTCCTTATTGCTTATTAGGATTTTGTTTTTGGGTCTGTCCATTGTTTTTGGTTCTGCTTAATGCTCTGCTTGTACATCTGGATTTCTTTATTCTTCTTTGAATAGGCTTTGCATGAAGTATGGTATGGAAAAATCATTATAATGGCAGGAGTATTAGAGACCATAAGCTGGAATTGCCGGGGGCTTGGGAATCCCCGATCAGTTCGGGCGTTGCATGATATAGTGTGGCGTTGGGACCCCGGGATAGTGTTTCTCTTGGAAACAAAACTTAGAAACAGACGTATGGAGAGAGTAAGAAACAGATTGGGCTATGCGAATGGCCTTTTTGTGCCAAGCCAAGGCCATAGTCAAGGTCTGGCCCTTCTATGGAAAAGGGAAATAAACCTGACTATAAAGAGTTTTAGTAACTTTCATATTGATGCCACTGTCACTAAGGCAAATTCTAGCCTAGAATGGAGAATCACTAGTTTTTATGGTCACCCTCAAACGCATTTGCGTCATGAATCTTGGAATTTACTCTCACTCCTTAGTAGTCAAATGCAACTTCCTTGGCTCTGTTTTGGAGATTTTAATGAGATTGTTTCTATGGAAGAAAAATGGGGTGGTGCTATTAGACCGCAAAATCAAATCGAGGGTTTTCGCAATGTCATCGATTCATGTGGTTTCAAAGATTTGAGATACAGGGGATTGGACTATACTTGGTGTAATATGCAAGAAGGTGCTGGGAGAGTTTACTTATGGTTGGATAGAGCTCTTGCCACGTGTGATTGGATTGAGCAATTTGGTGAAGTCAAGGTCCAGCACTTGATTGACTCTACTTCCGACCACTGTGCACTTTTTATCTCTAACCCCCCTACTGTCAAAAGGCTTAGGTCACGTCGTTTCCACTTTGAGGCTCTATGGACAAAGAGAGAGGATTGCAGAGGAGTTATTGATTCGGTATGGGGTTCTACTAATGATATGAACACTCCGGAGGGTTTAGCTTGTGGGCTGAAGTTATATGCCTCTGAGCTTGCTTCATGGAATTCTTCTACTATTGGTCGGATTCCCAAGTTGATCCGGGAAAAAAGGAAATTGCTCTCTAACTTGACTGAGCAAGACAAAGATGGTTCTCTTGGGGAGTAGATTAACAAGATTAGGAAGGAGATAAATGGGCTCTTGGATGATGAAGAAATTTACTGGGGGCAACGTTCTAAAGCCCATTGGCTTAAAGAAGGTGACAAAAACACGAAGTTTTTCCATGCCCGGGCATCTGAAAGAAGGAAGCAAAACATGATTTCTGGAATTTGGGATAAGTATGGGCGGTGGTGTGAAGATAAGGATAGTATTGCTAATGCTGCAGTCACTTACTTTGAAGACATCTATTCCACCTCTAATCCAAGCCTGATTGAAGAGGCTATAGCGGCTATTCCTATACGAGTTACTGATGAAATGAATTTGGAACTATCTAAAAGCTTCACTAGGGAGGAAGTTGTGACTGCTATCAAACAGATTCACCCCACCAAATCTCCAGGGCCTGATGGTATGTCTGTTATTTTCTTCCAAAAATATTGGGATATCGTTGGTGTTAATGTCTCAAACATGGTCCTCAATGTCCTTAACTCTGGCATGCCATTAGATGCTATTAACAAAACCAATATTGCCCTCATCCCCAAAACAAATAGCCCCAAAAGAATGATTGACTTCAGACCTATCAGCCTTTGTAATGTAATTTACAAGCTTATTTCAAAAACTTTGGCTAATCGCCTTAAAGTTTTTCTTCCTCTCATTATCACAGAAAATCAGAGTGTGTTTACCGCAGATAGGCTCATTATAGATAATGTTCTCATAGCTTATGAATTAATGCACTACCTTAAGCATAAAAGGGAGGGGAAAGACAACTTCATGGCAACTAAGCTTGACATGAGCAAAGCTTTTGACAAGGTTGAATGGGGCTTTATTGAAGGGGTGATGAGAAAGATGGGTTTCAATAAGGGGTGGATTAGCATGGTTATGAGATGTATCTCTTCTGTTTCATATTCTGTCATTATCAATGGTGAAACCTTTGGGAACATTACGCCTTCTAGAGGCCTCAGGCAAGGGGATCCCCTCTCTCCCTACCTTTTCTTGCTATGTACTGAAGGTCTTTCGACTCTCCTCCATGAAGCAGCAAGGAATCAGCACTTGAATGGCTTATCTTTATGTAGGGGGTGTCCAAAGATCACTCATCTTTTCTTTGCCGATGACAGCCTCCTTTTCTGTAAAGCCACCAGTGAAGAATGTAGGATGCTTTTGGGGATTCTTGAGAAATATGAGGCTGCTTCAGGGCAAAAGGTCAATTCTGTATAGTCTTCAATTTTTTTCAGCCCAAATACTCCTCTAGAGCTAAAGGAGGAAATCCTTCATATTTTGGGGCCAATGCAAGACTCGAGACACACTAAGTACCTAGGCCTTCCTTCCATCATCGGCAGATCTAAAGAGCAAGTCTTTGCGGAGATCAAAGAAAGGGTGGGTTTGAAGTTGACTGGCTGGAAAGGGAAATTGCTCTCTGCTGGAGGGAGGGAAGCCCTTCTTAAGGCGGTGGCCTAGGCCATCCCTACTTATACCATGAGCTGTTTCCTTCTTCCGAAGGGTCTTTGTAATGATCTTGAAAGAATGATGAGGGATTTCTGGTGGAGGCAAAAAAACCAAGAGAAGAAAATTGCCTAGATTAGTTGGAAAAAGATGTGTAAGCCAAAATCTCTTGGAGGTTTGGGATTTAGAAATTTACAAGCTTTCAATCTTGCCCTCCTGGCTAAGCAAGCTTGGAGAATCCTCTCAAACCCTGATTCTCTGGTGGCCCACATTCTCAAGGCAAAATACTTTCCCTATAGTGACGTGCTTAATGCTAGCCTTGGTAGCAACCCTTCCTACACTTGGAGGAGTATTCATAATAGCCTTGAGGTTGTTAGACGGGGCACTCATTGGAGGGTTGGGAATGGTCGTAGAATTCACATTTGGGAGAATAAATGGCTTCCAACCCCTTCGTCCTTCAAAGTCATTACCCCCCCCTCGGATCATTGAAGACTACCCCATGGTCTCCTCTCTCATTGATTCGGATACCGATTGGTGGAAGGTAAATTCGGTAAGAGCTCTCTTTCTTCCCTTCGAAGCAGATGCTATTCCTAAGATTCCCTTGAGCTACAATATGCCTGAGGACAAAATCATTTGGATGGGGAACAAAAAAGGAGATTTTACGGTCAAAAGTGCATATTTTATTGCTGTTAATCTCCTTGATTCAATTGAGGTTACGGAATGTTCTTCAGGCGATCCCAATTCTCCTCTTTGGAAAATTCTTTGGAAGCTTGAACTACCAGAAAAAGTTAAAATTTTTGCCTGGAGAGCCTGTCTAAATGGTCTGCCAACTTTAGTCAATATGCACTCGAGAGGTCTGTGTTCCAACTTCACTTGCCCGGTCTGTGGGGAGGGTATGGAAAATTTAACTCATTGTCTAATCACCTGTGATTTTTCCCTCTCTGTTTGGGCCCTATGGCAAGACTGCCCTCTAAAGTTGTTGCTGGAAACCCGTGACTTCTTGGATCTGGCATTCCATTTTATTGTAAATTCCCCTCTGCAGCACCTGGTGTATTTCCTGGCCTTTTCTTGGGCAATATGGCATAATAGGAATTTGAAAGTACATGGTGAAGGTGGTCTTTCGCCTTTACAAACTTGGGAGATGGCGCAAAGATTGATTGAAGACTTCCATGGTGCCATAAAAATGGACTTTCCCCCTAAGCAATCTATGTCTAGTGGCTGGTTTGTCCCACCTATTGGAGTGTTTAAGATTAATGTAGATGGGGCATGTCCTTTGGTTGTGGGTGCTTGTTCAGCGGTTGGGGTGGTCATTAGAGATGGGGCTGGTCGAGTTGTTGCAGTTCTCTGTAAATCTTTGCCTACACAGCTCCCAGCTGATTGGACGGAGCTCTATGCTATCGAGCAAGGCTTGCTATTGGCGCAAGATATGGAGCTTTCCTAAGTCATTTTAGAATCGGATGCTCTCTTGGCTATTGTTGCGATTAACCAAGGAAATTCTGGGGGTGAAGCGGGGCATCTTGTGGAGGGTATTTTACAGGCAAAAGCTTCCTTTTCTTGTTGCTCCTTTATGTACTTGAAAAGGGACTACAACAAGGTCGCTCACGAGTTAGCTCAATTTGCCAAGATCAATCATTGTACTCAAGTTTGGAAGGGTGTCTCTCCTCCTTTTGTATCTCATCTGATTGCTTCTGACCTTGTGCATGGCTCTCTGTAGCCTGCCTGCTGCCCTTTGTTATGCTCCTTTTTCTGGTTTTAATGAATTTGTTTTTCCTCTAAAAAAAAAAAAAAAAAGTGGGTCAATGGTTCATACTGATCAATGGAGACCCACATTAATGCTAGTCAATGCTCGATAGTGGTTATTTTTTACCAAGGTTGGGTCCGACTGGTTATTTTATATAGGTTAAAAAATATATTGAAAAGAATTCAATTAAGAGTTTAATACAATTTCATCAAAAAAAGAAAAAAAAAAGAGTTTAATACAGAAACAATCTTAATTTTCAATTAGCTCAACTAGTAAAATTATTTATCATCAAATAAGATCTAGATCTGGGTTCGATTTTCGCTTATACAAAAAATCAATTAATGTCTTATGCTCTATTTGTTTCAATGTAAAATATTCTCAAAAAAATATTTTCTAATTTTATGGTGTTTGTTTTGTAGTAAAATATTTTCAGTCAACTAAATCAACCTAAGCAAATTTATGTAAAATATTTTACACTTAAAATTTTGGTAAAACATTTTACATTTGCTCACTCCCTCACACCCCAATACTCATCACCCCACAACACTCCTACAGTCACTTGAAGCTCAAACTCTCCCAAATCAAATTTCTCTCCAAAAACCCAGCCACCTCCGGTCCCCTCTCCCACCAATCACCGGCTCCAAGGTCTGAGGCACCACCGGCCAACTCCAGCTTCCGTCGGCGCCTCCATCGTCGGATCTGTCTCCCTTCTCTCATACCCATCTCGCAGAGAAAAAGAAAGTCACGAGGAGGGCTTCTTGGTGGGGAGTTGTGATGCCGGTGGTGGTCAAGGAAGCTTTCCGGCATGATCTGGATAGCCGCGATCAAAGGAAGGTGCTACGGTGGATAGCGGCGACCAAGGAAGACTTCGTGGGTTTTGATTTGTCTGAAATGTAGATCGCAGTTCCGTTTCGTGGGTAGATCAAAGGAAGGTGCTAAGGTGCTACAGTCGTGATCTACCATCAACGTCTGGAAGGTGCTATGGTGGCGAGCAAAGACGAAACGGAACTGTGATCTGAAATTGGTTTTTATTTCATGGGTTTTTTTTTGGCTTTCTTTTGGATGGTTATGGAGTTGTTTGGTCGAATTTGTGGCTTAATTCTCATATGTTGTGGATTGCTTGTGGTTTGTGCTCAGATTTGTGGTTTAATGGTCAGATTTTTAGGTGGTAGCTGTCTTTTTCCTCTCTTCCAAATCTGGTTTTTGGAGTGGTTTAATGGTTTATGCTCATTTTGGGGTGGCTGTTGGTGGTTTTTGCACATTTGGGGTGGCTCTTAGCAGTTTGCATTTTCATGCATTTTGTCATTTCAGACACTTGAAAATATTTTACTGTCAAATATTTTACAGTAAAATTTTTTACATGTAAAATATTTTACATTTAAAAATATTTTACATCGAAACAAATGAAGCATTAGTTTAATGCTAAAGAATAGTCTTCATGCACTAAACGTGATAAGTTAAAATACTATCTTTTATGCTAAGAAGAGTTTAATATAAAACTAATTAACCCAAAACTGATTAAAAATCTTTTTTTCTAATGTGAGTAATCTACTATATATGTGTGTGTGTATACCTCACTAGACTCTCAATAAAAAATAATAAAAAGAAAAAAAACCGCATAACATTCTTTAATTTATGGAAGATATAAATTTCAATGAAAAAGAAAAAGAATAAGAATAAGAAAAGTGGAGTATAAAAATGTTTATTGATACATATGATTTTTATTCAAAAGAATTATAAGGGACAGCTAAGTATTAGTGCACACTCAGTTATTGCACACAACTTTACCCATACACTTTGCACTAAAACCATAACTTTAAGTCACGATTTCAATTCAAAAAAGTGCTCAGTTATGTGTTTCGGTTATGTGAAATAAACATTGCTCTAAAAAGTACTTGTCTTAGATTATTCTTTTCTTATCATTTCTAGCTCTTTTGTGTTCCCTATCTTTTTCAATTATATTTAAACCATTTATGTGTCTACAATAAATGAAAAAATCAATAAACTATCTTGTTTCTAAAATTTTTATTTTAGAGAGATGTCGGAATTGATAGACAAGTCAAAGAATGACAAAAATAAGTGGAACCACATATATTAATGTATAACAAATATTATGTCAATTAGGGATATACGAAAAAGTAATATTACTTCAAGGGCAAAGTTTATTTCTAAATTGGCTTGAGTGGTGTTTGGGGCCTTTTTCGGTTGCCCAACCCTGTGTGGTCCATTGGAGGGATGACCTTACTAGGCCCAGGTTCTTTTTGGGGAGTTGCATCTGGAACTCAACATTGGGCCACGTGGTCCAACGGCTACCAGCGTACTTTTAAGCCTACAAAACCATTAAAGCCAAGGTCTAAAAATCACGATAATGGTTGAATAAATATGTAATATGTATTTAATATAATATCTTTGATTAGTAGTTGTAATACTAGTTGAAATAAAGTAGTATGTATTTAAAGGTAAAATAATCATGTTCTCAATGATGTAAATTTAAAAATTTGGAAGCAAAGTTACTTATCTTTGTATGGTTTGTAACCCAACTGTACAACTTCTGTGAGTTAATAATATCCCAGTAGAGTGACCCCAACAGTAGAGAAGCAGTTTGATGTGATAACTTCAAGGTTGAGGGGGGAAAATGGGTGTAATTGGAGGGAGAGAGAGTATGTCCAGCTGTGTGTAGGGGCTGGTTAAGCTTGCCCCTCTTATCATGCACTTAAATGAATTTCCCCTTGACATGCTCTTTTAGTTGTTGTGAAATTATGAATCGTATTGCCTTCAATGAGAAGGGCTTTTGTAAGGAGTATTTGTGCTTTCTAAGAGAAGGGATTTATGTAAGATAGATTTTTACCTTTTATGAGAAGGGTTTTGATATGAGATCTTGGTGCATTTAGGAGAAGGGCTTTAGTAATAGAAGTTTATGCCTTCCATGAGAATGGCTTTTATAAGAAAGGTGGAGAAGAGTATTGAGATATGTTTATGGGCAGCAAAACAGTAGAATTTCAAAGTGAAGAGTATGAGAGTGGAGTTTAGAAGAATTGTGGTGTGTTATATGTAATGGTGCAGTAAGTGTGTATGGGATTGTGTAAGAGAAATAAAGAAAGAGATATTTAGAGATATAGGCAGCAAGATAGATGTATTTTTTGAATATGGAGAGTGAGATAATGAGTATAAGAGAGTAATAGTATTGTAATGTGTTTAGCAAAACTGCTGGGATGTATGAGGGCTTATGAAAGGCATTTGTGAGTTAAAGGCTGAAGAGTTTAGTTCCTAATTTAGAAACTAAAAAACTCAGAAGCTTCAACCCTTCATTAAGAGCTTCCAAAGATGATTAGAGGGAGAGAGAAGTTTATGAGAGAGTTCCCCTCTGTTGGCGTCCCCTTGAGGTGTTGATGAAGGGTTCCCCTTAAAGCTGAGTTTAAAGGGGTATTTTAGCAAAGAATATCAGCCAAAATTTGTCCCAAATAGTAATGAATTTAAAGAGAATCCATCTTAAGATTTGGCCAAAAATGGTATGTTTAACTTTAAGGTATTCTTGTTGTTTTGGGTAAAAGCTGCTGGGGAAAAAGTAGCAGAAAAGGAAAGTATTTTAGCAAGAGAAAGGTAGTTTCTTTAGTTGGTTTTGGTTTTAGCCAAATGAGGAAAAATCAGTAATGCTCAGGCTGCTAGGTCAGCTGTCACAGCTGTTCTGAAAAGGCTGTCCCAATTGTCAGGAAAAGCTGGACAGCTATCATGAGACAGCTGTTTGCTTTAGGCAGAAGCCAATAAGGTCAGATGGGTCATTTCAGACTGCTAGAGAGGTCATTTCATGGATTTGGCTGAAAAATGGTAAGACCTCTTTCAAGGGTATCTTGCTATTTTGGGTATAGCAGCTAGCTGCTGGGATTTCAGCATTAAATGGCTGATGATATCACTTCCAGCCAGGTGTCAAGTGCTGAATACACTGCTGGGGTTCAGCTGGAAATGCTTCTCTTTTCGGGTGTTTGTGTTTTTGGTCCAAGGTTCCATTACAACACATTTCTAGCAAGTAATAGAAGGATTGGTTGAAAGTCAATGAAGCTTTAGAGATTTAGTCAAGGTCTCATTGTGTCGTGACATAATCTTGGTGAGCAAGAAGAGTGTTTAATGATCTGCTCTAGCAGCTGGCAGAGAAATATATGGTCTGATTGTGACAGACAGCAGCTGGGTATCAAAGATATTATGAATATTTTGCATAGAGAGAGAGATAAAAGATAGCCAATCAGATTAGGTCATGTGTTTAAGTTGGATTTTAGCTGAAACAAGTAGTGTAGTTTATGTAGAATGATATAATGAAGTTTCTAAATTTGTATAGCAACAGCTGGGGATTGAATGAACAATTATCTTCCCAGCAGTTAGATGGCTAGAGATATTGAGTATTTGTCACATGATGAATATCAAGCTTTCGGAAAAGAGTAATGGGGAATTTTATCATCTAAAGTGCTACGTGATAAGAGATGCTTACCATATGTTACCCGCTACACACGGACTTGTTAGAGTTCAGGGAGTTGGAGAAGACACACCAAGCAACATGTCTCTTTTATCAACTTTAAATCGCTAGAGTTTTAGTGAACATACCTCTTAGCCCTCCAAACCACAACTCCCAAAGTTTCCCCAAAGAGACTTATGAGCTTGGATCATAAGCTGAAGGTGAGATGACGTACCTCGGGTTTTGTTGTCATTTTGTGTAAATATGGACTCTAGTTGAAGAAGCTGCTTGCCATGAGTGTAAGAGAGGTAATATGGGCCATGAGCTTTGATTCATTTCTTACGCCTAATCCATATGTTGATGTTGATGATGTCGTGGAGTTATGATCCCAATTGATGAAGAGGAAATGTAGACATGAATCTGCCTCTTGAAGTAAGGATCTTGCGGGTCATGTGAGCCCAATTCATGTAGTTGAATGAGATATGAGCTTACTTTGGGTTTTAAATAGATTTACCCAAAAAATCAATAATATGTTGATGTGGCATGGGTTGCCAATGAAGTAATGCCACTTGGGCTTAAAAAAGGGTCCTCAACAAGTGGTGTTTTAAAAAGATAATTGAAAACAATGGGCTTAAAGTAACACTCTTAATTAAAAGTACCCATTGCAACAAAAATTAACTTAAAAATCCAATAATGATTTACTATCACTATTTTTTTTTTTTTTTTTTTTAAATTTGGTTATTGTAGTAGCTTTGTTGCAATAAAACCTTTTTTTTTTTTTTTAGTAATTATTCCGTTCCTATTGGTTATTTATTTATTTGGTAATTGTTATTTTCACATTTATTAATGTACACTCTATTAATATAATATTCATAGTTTTAGGCATGATGTCCACATTTAAAATATAAAATAGTTTATGTGAATAGATGATGTATAATAATGAGTGTATGAGAATAATGCTCTTTGTTAGGCCACAATCTGAATGACCTCTTGTGATTAAACCAATTAATTAATTAGCCAAGTTGTTAATTAATCAATTAATCATGCAATTTCGTGGAAGCACAAACAAATCACTAAAAACTAAATATGCAACGAAAATTAAATAATACGGTGATTTGTTTACGAATGGGGAAAACCCTAACGGCAAAAACTCCACCGGGTGATTTTCAGGTCACCACTTCCGAAACTCCACTATTATCAAATCAAGCGGTTACAAGTAAATGAATCCCAAGTACCTTATCAACCTATAGTTGAACCCTTACCCCAATACCCAATTGGACTTGATCTGTAGTGACAGTTCCCCCTTTTGATGCACGGCTCCCAATTACGTGACTAACCAGTTTGATGCGCGGATCCTAATACGCGGCTTACTCCTTTGCACGAATCTCAGTACGTGACTAACTCCACAGTAACCCTTTGATTGTTGTAGTTGATTTGCAGCAGCTTCACATAGAAACACCAATAAGATCTTCAATGTTGGTGCAAGAGACTTTGCTTGGTTACAAAACCCAAAGGCATACAAGAAACGCTGCAAGAACTCTTTCTTCTGTAGGAGGAGGCTAGGGTTTCAAAAAGAAAACCTTATGAAGCTCTCTAGGGTTAGGTTTTTCTTTTTCCCACCTCATTTAAATAGGAGTTTTAATGGGCTCTCCTATTCCAAATAGGTTTACACAAACCTTAGGCTTTCCTAGTCCAATAAGGATTATACAAACCCTTAAACAAATAGCCTTTTAGATTAAAAACGTTGTAGCTATAATCTGAAAACCCGTAAACTCGATCGATTGACCAGCTGTCGAGATTTAATGAACCTCGACAGATTGAGATTCTATCGAGCAGGTATCGAGACCTACAAATTGCACTTTTCTTGAGCAGTTCTTGAGTAATCTTCATGTCTTCAATTTAACCACTTGTGATGATCATCTTGAACCTACTTAGATTTACCCAAATACAAGTAAAGTGCGTTTTGTCAAAGGATATGCCAATTACATAAAAATATGTCCCCAACACTCTTACTTCCTGGTAAACAACCACTTGTGATGATCATCTTGAACCTACTTAGATTTACCCAAATACAAGTAAAGTGCGTTTTGTCAAAGGATATGCCAATTACATAAAAATATGGCCCAACACTCTTACTTCCTGGTAAACAACCTCTCTCTCTCTCTCTCTCTCTCTCTCTCTCTCTCTCTCTCTCTCTCTCTCTCTCTCTCTCTCTCTCTCTCTCTCTCTGTGTGTGTGTGTGTGTGTGTGTGTGTGAGAATTCTAATACTACTCATCTTATTCTTTTCTCCATGATCTTCTACACATGGATGACCTTCTTGCTCTGTCTTCCCTCGTCACACTTTCCTCCCCCTTAGCAATTATACCACCTTACTGCGATGACGATGAACACTTTGTGGAGTGCAGTTGTCCCTATAACTGCAAAAGCATAAAAAACATTTTGTAACCTTTATTTTTGGGGAAGAAAATCGACCTATATATTGCAGCCATGAAGGGTATGAGTTAACCTGACACGAAAATCAATTCCTGGTTTTTAAATTTGAAGGACCAAATTAAGTTTTGCGGACTAAACATCAACCAATGTCGTCATACCATGACCATTTCAAGATGCAAAATACTGAAGTTATTGCTGGGCTTCAACTATTGCCAAGATTCTGTCATGGAGTAATGCAATTATGTGAAAAAAAAATATGCATTTTAAAATCTTCTTTAACTAGTAGAAATGTTCCATAGAGGAACACAAGAAGTTTTCAAGTATAATTTCAAAATTATATTTTTGCCATTATGTAATGAGTACTATATTTTCTCTGCAGGCCCTAGCAGGACCGAAAAATTGAAGCTGATTATTCGTAAGATACAATAGAAAATGATCATTTAGAACTAGAGAAAATATTTTTTACATTTTCACCAACCATTATTGGTCTTGCTCATTCTAAAAATGCTATTAAGTCCTTTTCCACCAAGGTTCACTCAATTTTGTGTGTGTAGACAATTGCATTTCTCATTCTTGGGGAAGAAGGCTTTGAAAAGAGGGTTGTCGGGGGGTTTAGATTATATCTTATTTTAGTTATGGTGTTAACTTCTAAAGGGGTCATAACCTCCACCACCTGAATCATGTTCGAATTTTTCTGCAGGTGTTGCTGCTTCAGGAGTTGGAGTATTACTAACCTGCATCATTATTTTCTGGTTTAGAAGTAAAAGATCAATTATTAAGTCAACAAAATTTTGGACGAAGAAAACAAAGAATGAGCAAGATCTTGAGGCCTTCATTAAAAAGTATGGGCCACTAGCTCTAAATAGATATAAATTCTTAGACATAAAAAAAATGACCAACTCTTTTAGAGATAAACTAGATCAAGGAGGTTTTGGTGGCGTCTACAAAGGAAAGTTGCTCGATGGTCGTCCCGTTGCTGTGAAGATCCTTAATGAATCAAAGGGAAATGGAGAAGAATTTATTAATGAGGTTGCAAGCATTAGTAGAACTTCACATGTTAATATTGTCACACTCCTAGGATTTTGTCTAGAAGGTCAGAAAAGGGCTCTCATCTATGAGTTCATGCCCAATGGATCGCTTGAAAAGTTCATACAAGATGGCAACCTTGAGAAAACCAATTTGCATTTGGGATGGGAAAAGTTGTTCCAAATTGCAATTAGAATTGCTTGGGGGCTTGAGTACTTGCACCGTGGGTGCAACACAAAAATCTTGCATTTTGACATAAAACCACATAATATCCTTCTGGATGAAGATTTTTGCTCAAAAATCTCTAACTTTGGACTCGCTAAACTTTGTATAAGGAATGAGACTAACATATCAATGACTGGTATTAGAGGAACAATTGGGTACATAGCTCCAGAAGTGTTTAGTAGGAACTTTGGAGGAGTTTCACACAAATCTGATGTTTATACCTATGGAATGATGATTTTGGAGATGGCTGGAGGAAGAAATAACATTGATGTTGGACTAAGCCAGACTAGTGAAATATATTTTCCACATTGGATTTACAAGCGTCTTGAGCTAGACAATGATATAGGATTTCTAAGTAATATGACAATTGCGGAAAATGAAATGGTGAGGAAGATGATCTTAGTGGGCTTGTGGTGCATACAGACAAATCCATTTGATAGGCCATCCATGAGTAAAGTGATTGAAATGATAGAAGGAAACATAGAAGCCTTGAAGATCCCTCCAAAGCCTTTCTTATGTTCTCCTCCAAGATCACTTGCAGAAGAATCCTCCACCACATCAGTACTATGAAATTATATTTATAGATAAATTTCTTCCTGTGTAAATATTGTTGTGCTGTTCTTGCTCCTTAGGTCTAAGTGTTACTATGAACCTTTCTTATATAAAAAAGAGATTTTCTACTTCATTGTCCCTTAATCTTTAACCTTTCCTTTAACCAAAGAAAATCTCAATTGTATGACAATAATAAGGGTAATTTTTTTTTGGACAAATTTTGGGTCTTATGTTATTTTACAATTGATGCAAATGGTATTACAATGAAATCAATGTAAAATAGTAGGGGAGGGGGCTCAAGAGTTTTGAAAGGGGGGGCTAAAATAAAAAATTGTAAAAAATAAACCTCTTTATATATATATATATATACACTTTTTTTTAAGAGTCCATTTGGTTGGGGAGAGAAAAATGGGAGGATAGAAAAGATTGAGTTTTCCCTCATGTGTGTTTGGTTGAAGGGATAGAAAATTAGAGAGATGAAAAACTTTTTTTTTTTGGAGAGAAAGGTGAGAGGATAGAAGAAGTATTTTATATAAATTTACTTTGTTTCCTTATTTTATTGTATATATATATATATATATATATATATATATAATAAGCAATTTCTTTGTAATAAAATATTACTTATTTATCCAAATTCTGGAATTTCAAAGTGTAAAATCTAAATATTCTCAAATTTTATGGGTGTAATTTATAATTTACCCAGTTATAAATTACCTACTGAGTGCTTGCTTGGATTTGCAATGATGGTATTGCTTGATTGTGTCTACTACTAGAAAACCAAAAAAGAAAAAACCCCAAATATAATATAAATTGTATCTACTACTTGTGGCTCTAAAAGCATTGGCATCCGGGGTTGTATAAAAGTTACTATTTTACAACCTAAAAATTTATTTGATCTATTATACTATTCCCCTTTATATACCCAACATCTCAGTTTTTATTTTTCCATACAACACAATAAAATAATATAACTATACCATAAAATATTGTAAATCTGTCCTTTTTCTTCCTCTCCGTCCCCTTTCTCTATCCAGCACCACCTCCACAGGTTCAAATGCAAGCCCCAGCCACTAAAACAAAGGTGGGAAATGCGGTGGGTTTGATGTCGATTACAAATACAGTGCCATGCCGACTGTCTGTGGGGAGTGTGAGGAATTAGGTGGGAAATGCGGTTCAAATTCTACACAAGCATTTCTCTGCTTTTGCCGTGACCATGTGCGACGTTCTTACTGTCCAAGTAACGGTATGCAAGCTCTCTTCTCTGCTTAGTACTCATATTCATGGATTAAGCCGAAACATACTTCTTGTTCTTTAGCTATAGGGCCACATAATCTCATAGTGAAACATTCTTTTTGCGCAGTCGACATTCGGCATAGTTAACATTTGCATATCATTGTCTTGGTTTGTTTGCTTTAGGTTAATGTGGGTCGATTCAGTCGGCCAAAGACTTGAACCATCTCTTTCTAAGAGTCATACCAACATGAAACTTCGCAAGAGGAAAAACAAAACATAATAATAATAATGTTATCACCCAATGAAGAAGTGTGAGAGATGCAACTTCTGATTAGCCCACCTTTATTTTATCTTCTCTATATATTATTGAGCTGTTTTCTACTCATTCCCAGCAACTAATGAAATTCAACAATATTAAAATCACAACAAATTACACAACTTTTGTTAAAACTCACCACGTGACGAGTTATGAAAAAAATTGTATAATTTATAGTGATCCTCACATTTTTCAACAAAGTTTAACTTTGCTCATAAATGTAAAAAGTTAACAATTAGAGGTGAAGACAATTAAGGAGGCTTGATATATGAAAATAAAAATTCCATGAAAATCCAAATTAGTATCTATTTAGCATTAACAAAATATTAACAAATGAAAAGACACAAAATAATTATATCTTACTACAGTGTGATGTAATTATTTATCAAAATAAAATTCAACATTCTTTAAAATCTCGAAAATTATTTATAATTGATTTTGTACTAAAGGTTAAAACAAATTTCCTTTCAATGTGTAAAGTCAAAGGGCATGTTGAAAAATCATCTTCCATTTGGTTGTGAAGGCTAGTTTTGGTTTTGAAATTATTTGGATTTATTCTTTAAAATGTCAAATATTGTAGATGATTTAGCATATTCTACATATCAAATAAAAATTATGTTTATTATCTCATTATATATCTAATAATCCTTAAACAATAAGATTTATTACTGTTGCTAAGTTAAAAAGAAAACAAGAAATAGAAAACTAAAGCAAAAAAGAAAGCATATGAGGAAATCTATTTAGTGAGCCTAACGATGCCATAATACTTAATCCACAGAGACACTATCACAAACTTTTTTTGAGAAAGACACTATCACAAACTTGAAACACAAAAATAAATAAATAAATAAATAATAGTGGACCACTTGATAAAATAAACGAAGCAAATAGACAAAAAGATCAAATGTTCTAAGCTATTAAATATATATATATATATATATATATATATATAAAATAAATGAAGCAAATAGACAAAAAGATCAAATGTTCTAAGCTATTAAATAAATAAATATATATATATATATATAGAGAGAGAGAGAGATGGGTTCAAGTTACACCTAGTGTAACTCACATTTTTTAAATCATTGGATTTAAGTAGATTTAACAGTAAAAAAAAAAAACTCTCATCAATGCTTATATTCTAATTAATCTTATTTATTATTCCTTATTTAATACATTCTATACCTATCTCTAAATCCAAAAAAAAAAAAAAAAAGTTTACGTCTCTCTCTCCTCCATAATACATTTCATACCTTTAGAATTATACCAAGTGTAACTTAAACCCATCTCATATATATATATATATATATATATAATATGACTCCAATCCAAACATTGAGAATCCTAGAACACCTTTTGCCCCTAACATGTACTATAAAATCTCCTACTTAAAAGAAAAATGCAACTAAAGCTAAATGATATTTTTAGTCTTTTTGTCTTTTCTCAATGGGTTCCACTTAAATTCTATATTTGAAATAAAAATTAAATGATTCTAGGGACAACTAATCCAACATTCAATTTTATAAAATATTAATATGTGCATTTATGAGTGGTGGACACTTTTTTTCAATTTAATTTATCCTAACTCAACACTTTTGGTTAATCACTTGTAGTCGCACAAGTTAGTATCTTGCGAAATTGAGTATAAAAACAGGTGTGTACAGAGTATTATTGTAAACATGATAAAGTTATTACAATTTTTGTTACAAAAAATATACAAATTAATGTAACAATAGATGTGATTAGTGGGCTTCAATAATATAATAAATTAATGTTTGACTAATTTTTTTTTAATGAATAGTGACTCATTAGCTTGCAAAACTTATATAGTAAAATTTATAGATTCTTATTAATAAATCCAAATATTTTCCCTTCAGTAGTTACAGACTTATAGTTACGTTAAATGTAGCTCCTCCACTAATATTTTTGCCTTTTATCTCTGGACTTTTTTACAATTTCAAACTCCAAATGTTTGATATTAATCCAATTTTTAACTAATTAACAAAATAAGAAAAGAAATGTTGAACTCTACATAATTTTTTCTCAAGCATTGAATGCATTGATGTATGAATACAAAAATATTGTTATATTATTCGCAATTTTATATTGATTTATTTTGTCAATTTATTTTAGATATAATACTTAGGTGCTGTTCCTTAGGTTCCCCGCTTAAAATTATGCTATGTGGATTTTTTTTCATGAGATGAAAATGTATTTTTTAATTAAGCAGCCACATGGCTGAATCATAAGAAGATAACCTAAAAAACAACACCTAAGATACTGTACCTAAGTTTTATCTTAGATTTTATGTATTTAAAGTAATCCTTTATTGAGTAAGTTCAAGTAGGTATGCAAAAAATAAATTTAAAATTGACATTTTGACATTTATATTAGATTCGTATGACAACTATCTCTCAAAAAAAAAAAAAAAAAAAAAAAGATTTGTATGACAACTACATTAGCATAAAATTGTTTATTTATTGTCTTATTAATATTGATTAATTTTTTAGATTTAATAGAAGTGACGATCTATCAACCTAATTTCTTTTTTTGAAGGGCTAATAATGGGCTAGTACCCAGTTTTTTTGAATTTTATTTCCAAATAACATTAAATATTAAAAAATTTAGTTAGTTGACACGTTTCAAAACAATGTTGAAAACTAGCATCTCGAGTGTCTAAAACTCGAGTTCCAAGATAAAAATCGAGTTTTTAAGTCTTGATTTGTGGAGATCAAATGTTGGAAATCGAGTTTTTGAGACTCGAGTTTGGAAATCGAGTCTTAAAAACTTGATTTTCACTTCGGTTTTTTCTTTTTGGATCTCGAATCTTAGAGACTCGAGATGCTAGTTTCCAACATTCTTTCTAATGTATCTTAACTTACTATATTCTCCCTCCTTACTGTGCTATTCTGCACATTCCCCCCAGTTTTTTTAGTTTAAGGCGTGCCTGCCGAGGAATATGTTTGGGAGACAAGAAGAATTTTCTTGGGGCAGATTCTAAAATATCACTTAAATATAATTTATTTATTTTTATTAAAAACAAAATGGCGGGGGAGGGGGCTTATCTGTTAATAGCTCGGTGTCTGATAACAATCAGTAATTCACTAACAAGCTAATCATTCCTAAATCTAATCCCTATAGAACAAACATATACGAGAGAAGAAATTCATCGTGTGTAAGTGAACAAGGGAAGTATGATCACAAAACAAAATCTCAAGTTTATACAACTTTCTAATCCACACCCCCCCCCCCCCCCCCCCCCCCCCCCCCACCCCCAAAAAAAAAAAAAAAAATAGCAAAATTTGAAATTCCGGTTGATTTTTGTCAACAATTAACAAAAGCATCTATGTTAGAAATCTATAATATGTTGTCATATAATCTATCAGGGTGGTGGAATTATCTTTGTTCTAAGCGATTTCTTCGATGAGTCCCTTTCTCCTTCCTACCGTTAAGGGTTTCCAATTAATATACTTGCTAGCTAGTGGTTTGTTTTCGTTGTCGTCATTCATTACATTAGACACCACCACCCATAAATCCCTACTCTTTTTCTCGCAATCACTTTCCAAAAGGAAAGAAAATGTCCTAATGAATTATCAACCAACGAAAGGAAAGAAAATGCCCTAATCTTTCGGTACTTAAAATAGTCTTTGCTTGGACCCGTTCTTGGTCTTAGCCATGGGCCACATTTGGTTCCTTGTCTATGGTTGGTAATTTGGCATTGTTAAGAGAAGAAAATTGCCGGTCCAATGATGAATCTTCATCAATTTATTAGTAGGACCCGTTACAATGAAAAAAGAATAAGACTCCATTGAAAACAAGCAAATATCTTGAATCACTGGCACCCATAATTAATGAGGGATGACCAATCTGTAATATATATACAACTAATAGTGGGGTATGCAGAGTCTAGTTTGTAATTAATCTGATTTCTAATAGACCTAACTTGAAAGTGATAAAGCCTCAAATGAGATATTTTTGCGTTGAAATTTGTGCTTCAAATTTCTAGCCCGATTTTAGCCTATTTTTGGACCTATTTTTTGGATGTATTTAATTGTCACTTTGAAATAACAGTTTACTAAATCATTGCATTGTAGCAGCCTCTGTATATTTCTCCTTCACATGGTAAAAATTGCTTCAACTTTGTGGACGTAACATATCGTTGAATCACGTAAATCTTGAATCATATGGTTTATTTTTTGTCAATTTTTTTTTATTTTTTTTTATTTTTCACATCTCACAAGTTCTAGAAATTAAATTAAATTCCTAACACTGAAGATATTTGACTTTTTGTTGAACTTACAATATTTTGCCTCATAAGCTTTCGAGACCTCATAATTTTACATTTCATTAATCTATTATATTTTTAACTCACTTGCCCATGTTGTCATGTATAAGCATCCCAAGGCCTAGCTAGTTTACATCCCACTTGCAATAAAGCATAACATTTGCCTTATAGCTACCTTGGCCGCGCAGAGGAACCTAGTGTTGGTCACTCTGTGTGGCACTTATTGCCCTAGTTATGCAATTGTTGGTACTCAATTAACCTTTTCATTGTAGCCAAGAGCCTTGTCATTCAACTAGTTGGTATTTTTTGATATTTTCAATAGAAACATTCAGGATTCAAATATTCCCACTCTCAACAATCAAATTATTAATATAATATATATATATATATATATAAAAAGTTCTTCATTGAAGCAACAGAAATGGAAGGTCTTGGGAGAAATGTTTCACTCCTCCCGGAGAAGTTTGCCCACCTATCACATAGGGAGTGGCAGAGGAATGAATAATTTCACCTTGTCTTGGGCTCGCTAGTGATGCAGGAAAAAATTCACGAGAAGAAAGTAACGTTTTCAAGAAAAATAAGCTTAAATCCATAGGGGTTCCTTGAATTCACGAGGAGAGTCATTGGAATCCACTGATAAAGCCAAAAATACTCTGAAATCTTATTAAATTGAGAACTAAACTGAAATTTTGTTTACAGGCTTGGAGACTCTTTAAAGGCTCCATAAAACTAGATTAACAAGAAAGATCTTCTAAAACATATTTTAATTAATAGCCAACCATAATAGAACTTAAACAACATTACATACACCTAAAATCAAGGAAATAATAACCCTAAATTTAAAATTCTGAAAATTACATAAAAATATCAAATTTAATAAATAACAAAAATTAAATTACAGATTGT
The DNA here is from genome assembly GCA_019022515.1 of Quercus aquifolioides. Lineage (NCBI taxonomy): Eukaryota > Viridiplantae > Streptophyta > Magnoliopsida > Fagales > Fagaceae > Quercus > Quercus aquifolioides. The sequence continues at coordinate 35,650,401 of CM032331.1, read as the reverse complement.
TATTGTAGGCAACTTTTCATTGGCTTTTATCTAGGCCCACCACTAATATCACTTTTTCATTTACCAATAATCACTAGCCACATTAGCAGTTTGTAAAATATTTTGTAAAAAAGTTTGTGTTTCTAGAATTACTCTTCACCTGATCAGGTATCGTTTTTGTGTCCTCTAGTAATTTCCAAAATTGAAGGTAATTATTGGAACTACTCTAGTAAGTTATCTGTTCTAAACCATGATATTGTGCATTACAACTCAATATCAACTACCTTTCCTAGCTAAGTATCGTGTGGGTGAGATCATCAAAAGGCTCCTCATAGAAGGGCCTGAAATAGTTTAAGGTGATAAATTTAACAAAAAAATTTTAATATTTAAATATCAATTAAGTACAATTTATTTAATTTTGTATTGTATACTTTTTATTTAAAAACCATTCTTCTTATGTTTTGAAATTGAAAATTATTAATCATGTGTCTTGCTCTCATCTCTTAAAAACCATTATGCCTTTACTTGGCTAAGTATCATGTGTTTTGCTGTCATCTCTTTTTTAATTGATAATAACTAATCTACTTAATTTTCTTGTGACAAAATCACTCTTAAATAGGATAAATCAATTTTACGTTTGAAAAACTTTATGCAAAAACAATTGTAACAAATAGAGTGAGTGAAATTTTATAAATAACTGGCTTAAACCAAAAAGGTAAAGTTATATTGCATGGTTAAAAATTATTTTTTTAATTACCAATTAACCAAATTATGTGGATCACAATTATGGTGATTCAAACCACAAGGTCAAAAAGCACCAAATTATAAATTAATAAAAATAAAGGAATGAACATAGATTTTGTGGCAAAGTGAAAAAAATTAGAGGGATCCTGCTAGGTTGAGAGTCTAGGCAAAAATTAGGGATTGTACTTGAAGGAGGAGAAGGCTCCCCGCAAAAAAGTTTGCTTCCTCCCTACGAACGGCGTCTAAGCCATTGACAGTTTCAGCCAAAATCATGCCTGCAGGGTTCCCACTTCTCAGATCGCTTACCACCAAGCACATTCTTCGATCAAGGCGACCCGTCTCTTTCACCAAGAAGTATCTTGCAAGGATACATAAATAGAAAGCATTAAGATCGTAGGAATGTGGCCTACCAGTCACAAGAATAGTTAATCGAGAGAAGTATGTAAAAATTAAACGGATGTTCAACTTGTCAAACATGCATCAATGCCGTGCAGTGTCAAGAGAGACACCCAAAAGAGCTTAAACCAGAACAAGAAGATCCCCACCGATGGTAGGAAAGATAAGAGTGCTAACTTCGGGCTCAACCATGATTGCACTAAATTCCTCAAGGGTGGGACATATCTCCACACCTTTGAAGTGAAAAACATGCTGAGAGAGAATCCAAAAGTTGGTAGCAGTATGAAGGAGAGAGGTTCATCCACTTTAATTTGGTGATAGGGAAAGATGCAAGAGAGACTGAAAGGAACGAAAGCCTCCTTGAAACTACAGCCAAGCTTCTTGATCCATGCTGAGACTTCTAAAGGAGAGAATTTTGCCACTGGAAAGTTTTAGGACGTGTTTTCTAAGTTCAAAACATGTCAGGTGAGGGTTTGGAGGCCCCCAATGACTATTTTATTCTTAAATAGGATGACTAGGGTTTTTTTTGAATCATGGCACACGTGTGCAAGGTCAAAGCTACGTACGCATAAGGGGAGGTAGAGCCGAAGTCATTTTTCTATTTGGAGTGTGATTCCTCCACCAAAACCTCTCCTATGATTCCTACAACCTAAGGGACTACTCAAGGCACACACAAGCTCAGATTTTCAAGCATCAAAGATCAAGTAAAGTACAATTGCATTGAATTGTGCAATTATCCCATAAGTTGTAAATTAAGTACATGTCCTAAATTAAAGAATAAATGTAAAAGATGTTCTTAAATACAGCCCAATGTCTCAAATAAAAGATAAATGCAGAAATACATGCTAATATTAAAGAAAAGAAAAAAAAATATATATGTTGTATGCTGTATGCTGTGCATCTGTCTATTTGTAGGATCACCGGAAGCGCCTCTTCCTTGGCTAGTAGCTAGGAGTCGCCTTTGAATCACCACCACCACCACCATCATCATCATCATCATCATCACCACCATCACCACCTGGGTAGGCAAACCCTCCAGGACCGTAGATTAGCCAAGAATACTCTATCATCTCTAGCTTGGGGTTCCTTGCAAGCCAAACTAGCTCCTCATGCTCCTAAATAGTGGCTGAATTTTGAAGGAAAAGATGTTAGAACAAGTGTTGGGTTACAAGAATAAAAAGGAAATGAGACAAGAATGAGGAAGAACTCATCACTTGTGTACCCTCAGGAAAAGGGTAGCCCATGACATTTGTATTGCGGCCCACTGCTCGCTCATGAGCGAAACCATCCGGACTGTAGACATAGACTGACAACAGTAAGCAAAGGGGATCAAGGGGAGCACCAGCAACAAGGCCAGCTTGACATGAGTGTCCCATGTGAACATCGTTGTGTGAAGCAATGCAAAAAATGGGGAAATCAATGAGAAAAGAGAACACATACCACAGGAGTGAGGGAGGGCATGAGGCGAGTGTCGTTGAACTCCTCGTAGTCAGTTCATAAGAAACCCGCTAAGTATAGGGGACGTCGCTCCTCCACAGCTAGTATTCTACATCTGTCAAGGAAAATGGGGTAAGCATAAACACTAAAGGGTCCATCGGAACTTGTGGGCCATCCTTACCCACCAACTAGCAACATACCCTCTCCGCTAGATAGAGCACCCTCAAGTTAGCACCCTTGAAAGGCTGAGTAATCCTGGAGCTGCATTGAAGTTCATATCTATAATAGCAAAGGCACCTGCCTAAGGACTCCAGTTGACCTGTAATAGCACACAGGGTTAAAGAAGAAAAACCTTAAGAAACATATAAAAGAAATGGAGAAAGGCATTCAAATTCTAATTTACCTCATTAGAAGATAGCCCATTGAAATGAGCCCTAACTGAAGAGAAGCTTTTCAGATCCTTATTCACACCACGGTCAATGAGACCATATTGAACGGTCTAATGCTAAAAAGAGAATGGATACAGTTTAAAGGTGATAGTTTGAAAGATGATAGTTTGCAAGATGAATGGGTACAATTTGCAAGTTGATGGTTCACAAGATATAGGTATGAGCAGGTACGAACAATTTGCAAGATGACAAGTTTGCAAGATACAGAAATGAATAGGAATGAAAAGTTTGCAAAATAGAAATACGAATACACTTTGTAAGAACATGATGCGCAGTTTAGCCTAATGACATATAAATGAGAAATACAAGAGCTACAAAAGAAAAGGAAAAGAAACTAACCTTGAGGAGCTTCCAAGGCCCCACTAGTTGACACAAAGTCCCCCGACTAAGTGTGTCCAGGGACGAGTACAAATAGGCGAGACACGTCTACCCTTAGTTGGCATCCCGAGCCCTCTTAAAGTCATGGAAAAGGACCAACCACCTCAAAGACATTGTCTACCCTTCGTTGGTGAAGAGATATGCCTCTAGGAGGTACAACAAGAAGGCCCAAGCCATCTTGGCACAGTCATCAACCTTGAGGAGCTTTCAAGGCCCCATTAGCTGGCACAAAGTCCCCAGACTGAATGTGTCTAGGGGGGAGTACAAATAAGCGAGACACATCTACCCTTAGTTGGCATCCCGAGCCCTCTCAAAGTCACAGAAAAGGGCACCTGCCCAAGGACTCCAGTTGACTTGTAACAGCATACAGGGTTAAAGAAGAAAAACCCTAAGAAATATATAAAAGAAATGGAGAAAGGCATTAAAATTCTAAACTTACCTCATTAGAAGATAGCCCATTGAAATGAGCCCTAACCGAAGAGAAGCTTTTCAGATCCATATTCATACCACGGGCAATGAAACCATATTGAACAGTCCAACACTAAAAAGAGAATGGATACAGTTTAAAGGTAACAGTTTGAAAGATGACAGTTTGCAAGATGAATGGGTACAGTTTGCAAGATGATGGTTCACAAGATACAGGTATGAGCAAGTACAAATAGTTTGCAAGATACAGATATGAATAGGAATGAACAGTTTGCAAAATGGAAATATGAATACAGTTTGTGAGAACATGATGCACAGTTTAGCCTAATGACATATAAATGAGAAATACAAGAGCTACAAAAGAAAAGGAAAAGAAACTAACCTTGAGGAGCTTCCAAGGCCCCACTAGTTGACACAAAGTCCCCCGACTAAGTGTGTCCAGGGAGGAGTACAAATAGGCGAGACACGTCTGCCTCCAATTGGCATCCTAAGCCCTCTCAAAGTCACAGAAAAGGACCAACCACCTCAAAGACATTGTCTACCCTTCGTTGGTGAAGAGATATGCCTCTAGGAGGTACAACAAGAAGGCCCAAGCCATCTTGGCACAGTCATTAGTCGTCACCTATGGAAGAGGCCTGTAATCCGCCTCTATGTTGAAGTAGCAGATAGTTTCAGTGGTGTGCCTCCTCCCGAGCAATTCTATGCCCAGCTGATTACCTGACTTGCCCTCCAAGTTTATGAGAGACCCATCGTACCTAAGGTCGGTTATGCAGTGGAAGTCATGGGGAGTCACAATCATCTCCCTGTCAGCAATGTGAAAGGTGTGGGCAGTGTCCCACCACCTCTTAGCCAGAGTATGCACCAGGATGGCACTGGCAGACTACTCCGGTAACAAGCGAACGATCGGCTCGAAGCCTGCTACATGAATGTAGGGCCTTGTTTTTGCAGTAAGGACCCTATACCATATCGCCATGGAATTGGTGCTTCCCCCGCCTAAAAATGGGGATGAAGCCTACGAAAAGATGAGGAAATTGTGTTAGATTTGCATTTGGATAAGAACAGATGAAACAAGAGTTAAAAAAAAAATAGTGGAAAATGCACATGCAGCCCCGTGTCTGAGTACGTAGGCACCCAGCGCGTGTACGCAGGTTGGAAACCGTATATGCGAAGACTCAAGAACAGAAACGCGTACATATGAATAGGTCCACATACATATAAACTCTAGCCATGCACGCATGAATGCAAGCTGCGTATGCAGGCTCGAGTCCGCGTACGCATGAACACAGACAGTGGGTCGTTCTTCGACATTTTTGAATATGCTTCAGTCAAAGCTTATCCTAAACATGTTCCTACCCCTCCTAAGTTATCAGGTTTTTATCTAAACCCGTCCCACAGCAAAACTCAAGCATTTACGTGTTCAAAAATAGATTAAAATGGAAGATTAAAGGAAAACTCAAAAATGGGAAAGGTTTTAAAAACTTACTGATTCGGTCCTTGCACCCTATGAAAGATGATCTTGTGGCCTGTATGTCAACAGAAGAGACTCATTCAGCCTCACCATTCCGTTCCAACGAGTGAGGTTGAAGGCATCACTAGAGAGCACATTGGAAGTTTTCTTGGACTTGGGTGCCATGGAGAAGGTGAGAAATCTTGGGGAAGGAGAGAGTTGCATATGAGAGATTTAAGAGAAAGGAATCAGATTGTAAGGAAGAATGAGAGAGAAGCAGATTTTTGTAGAGAGAAAAGGTAGAAGTTGGAGAGTTGGGGAGAATGTGAAGAGATAAGGCAAATGAAGAGAATGAAAAGAAAAAAAGAAATGGTTAGTAACCGTTGAAAAAAAATTAAGGGGCCGGAACACACTTGGTGGCTAGATTACGCGTAGTTTAGACCCTTACTAAACTACATGTAGTTTTTTTTTTTTTTTTTTTTTTTTTTTTTTTTTTAAATTCAAAATCCTCAGTAGGTTCTTGGAAGGTAGGAAGTGCAAATGAAAATTCAAAAATATATCAAGAATGATAGAAATACCCTCAAGACATCCCCAATGAATGGAAGATATCCAAAGCATCCCTCAGTAGATCAGAAGTTACCAAGGAAACTCTCCTGTGAGTTCAGATCGTCAACCAAATCCCCAATAAAGTATGTTATCATGAAAGGACTCCCTGAGGGTCCGAGACACAAAGGCAACCCCCTCCTAAGTTGTGAAGAAATTTCCCCATGGAGTAGACAAGGCCCATTTCGTGGGTAGAATCAACACAAGTTCCCAGTAAGCTACGAAGAATAAGAAGAATTTTCCCCAGTGGACCACACATTACCAAAGACTTCCTTGTAAGTCACAATCACCAACACACTTCTCAGCAAGTTATTATCCCCAGTAAGCTACATACCAAGGATTCTCCCGCGTGAGTCGCCAAAACTTCTCAGCAGATCATACTCCCCAGTGAGTCTTTCATCATCCCTAGAGTCCCTCGTGGGTTAGAACACTGAGGCTACTTGTGCACATATCCTATGAGAATTGAATATGCAGGCACAAGCCACACACCAGTCAAGCATGTCAGAATACAGAATTTGTGTACATATCCCCCAAGAATTGAACATGTGGGTGTAGACACCGCATTTTGTACCCGTTAATAAATTTTGATCCACAGCCCCAATGATGAGCTTAAAATATGTCAAGAGTTCAGAATAGTTTGGAAGTAATCACAACTCAAAAGCAACGTTATGGATACCATTCCGTTCTGGCCGGAAAATTTCGTACCGGCAAGCAAACTGGAACGGTAAGCCCCTTTATTCCACCTCAAGTAAGATTTTGGGCTGTTTCGGTGTGTTTCGGCAATTTTGGGCTGTTTCAGTTAATTTCGCCCGAAATAAAAGATTCGACTGGTATGATTTTGTTGCACATAAAGTTGAACTTGGGAGTCTTGGATCTTCAGAACAGGCCAAAATTGATCCCATCGTTCCTTTCCACAAATACACTGTAGTCTTTTGCTTCATAAGATGAGTTATAGAGGAATAACAGTATTAGAACTAGAGGAATGTTGTGGCTCACACAGTCATGCTTAACAAATTTGGATATAAATCAGAGAGAGAGAGAGAGAGGAGAATAGAGAAGGGAGAAAATACTTGAGAGGAAAACTGAGATAAGTTACGTGGGAGAGTAAAAAAAACAAAAAGAAAGATGAAGTCATGAAAAGATAAGATAGTATGTCATTTTTAATGTGTAGATCTCTTAAAAAATGGGATAGAATTCAAAAGTGAGCAGTGTAAATATCAAGGAGTTAGATACAGGAGACGTGTGTGGATGAGAGAAAACAAGAGAAAACAAATTAAAAATAGGAAGAAAGTGAAATATGGTGGGTGAGGAAAAATATAATAATAAAAAAAGTTGTAAATAGAGTTGGCTTGGGCAGTGTGCTTTAGCCAAATTATGAAGCCACTGTCCAGGCTTACTTCAAATTTGCCTTTGCATTAAAAAAATTAATTAGTGTTTTAATTAAAATAATAATATTTTAAATGAATTAATTAGATTAATCTTAAAATAAAATTTTTTATAAATGTATGAAAATATAACTTTTATGTTTTTTTTTTAAATATAAAAAGTAATATGATATGAAATTATATATATATATATATATAATTTTTTTGGAACCCCGAAACACCTGGAAACAGTACACCGAAATTAGCCGGTACCGAAATATTCCGTTCCACTAGACAAACCGAAACGGGGTTCAAAATGGTATTCTTAACAATGCTCAAAAGTGCTCAAATAGCTTTGAAATAAATACTGAAAAATGACCTTTGCTCAATTTTTTGACTATAACCTTTGATTCACAAATAATTTTTGAGTAAGGTTTATTTCATTGAAAAGTATACATCCTGGGCTTCAATTTGAAAACAAATTTTGCATAATTTGGACTTATATTGAGTATGTTATGATCATTTGAAGTTAGGCCAACTGGACAGTCCAATTTTCTGGGTTTTAAAACTTCATTTTAAGGGACCAAAACATCATTATTTGATGTGGGCCGGCCCATAGACCCTTGAGCACGTCCAAAGATCATTAAAAAAAAAAAAAAAAAACCCAAAAACCCTAATTTTAACTTATAAATACTCATCTTATGCATCCAATCAAAACCTTAGCTAGAGAGAGTGATCTTTTGGCCTCTATCTTCTCTAAAACCTTTTTTTTTTTTTTTTTTCCAAAACTAGAGGGCAGCCCCTTAGAACATTTTTTAATCATCAAAAAAACTCTCTTTTGTTAGTTCTAAGGCAAAAAATTAGTTTTCAAAATTGTTTTCTAAAACCTTCTCAAAACCTTGTGTTCTTGAGTTGTGATTACTGTGGTCTTCTCCATCTAATTATTGTGTTGTAGGCACTAAGGGGCCCATTAAAACCATCTCAAATCTGCGATTCTAAAGCAAGGTGAGTCTCTTTTCCATGATTTCTCACCTTGCTGCACATGATTCACAAGAGTTCTTGATGTACTCTCTCTAGTTTTATATTTTATTTGCTTCTTGATTTTAATTACGTTTGATATGTTCTAATATGATTTTAGTTTGTTTATAATCTGTTCTTGTTATTCTTGTTTGTTATTTTAGTTTTATGCAAGTTTAACATGTTTATTTATTTTATGTTATTTTAGTATACTTGTGGATTTGTTTCTTGTTTATTTGTTTATATTGATGTTTGTTTTATGTTAGCTAGTTTTTAGGGTTTCTAACATGCTTGTTTGATCTCACATATTATATTCTTGTTTGATTAAATCCCTCAAAATGTAATTTTTCAAATCTGTGTTAAAGGATGCATGCACATCATCAAGTATACGTGTGTGTGGTTTGACCATGTGTACGCATAGTAGAGTATGTGCATGCACGCCGAATCCAGGTTAGGGTAAAATATTTTATTTTTATTTTTTTTAATCATTTTTCACATAATCTTTGATTCTGTTTGACTCTATTTTAGGTTGATTATTTAGGTTTAATTATTTTCCATGTTTGCTTTAGTATTTTTGCCATGTTTAGTCTATTTGATATTTTTTCCTTGTGTGTTTTTTTTTAATTGTCAACTTGTCATGTTCAATCTATTTTGTTTGATTGTGTTTTATTTATTTCCTTTTATATTGTGATATGTTTTTAACATGTTGTATGTGTCATTTTTATTTAAAGTACATGATGTACCTTTAGGTTAAGGATTAGGGTTCTCTTAATAAACTCTTTAATTAAATATGGCCTAGCAACACATAATAAAGGCTGGCTTACAAGCTAGACGGTCTTGGGTGCTTAACACCTTCCCGAGCCATACCCAAACTCTGAACCCATAATCTGGTACGTGGATTCATGTGTGTAAGTGATTGGCCCAAAGTGCCCAATATGGTTCCTATACCTAATCTAGGTGGTGACTTCATTAGTCCACAATAGGAACATTGTACAAAACTTGTGCACATATCCCAAGGAAATTGAATATGCAAGCAAAATGAAAGAGGTAGTGGTAGAGACAGAGACTAAGGCCACCCCGAGGCAAGAGCCTCACCAGAATAGATAGAGATAGAGATGGAGAAGACATGTATTACCTAGAGGTGCAAGCCACTAGGAGAAGTTTGAGGCAAGAGCCCCAGATGGACACCACATATATATATATATATATATATTTAAGCTCGTAAGAGCACCTTGTTTGTTTGGTTGATGGTTTCGACCGTTGGCCTAGTTTGTTTTTCTTTTTAAGTGACTTTAGGATAGTGAGTCACTTGCCTTTCGATTGCAATTGGCAAAACAAGATCTAGGATAGTGAACTTGTCATTGCTCATTTCCTAAGCAACAAAGGTGAGAATTTAGACATACGAATCCCACGCAACTCTGCGAAGTCGCACCCTGCCCCATGTATGCATGTTGTGTGTCATGTGCGTGGGTTGGGCCCGAGCTGTACATTGAAACAATTTTTTTTTTTTTAATCTTATTCTTTTGATTCCATTAGCGAAGCTCACGAATCAAAAGAGTGGCATCTGTAGATATTGCATTTTGTACCCCTTACGACTTGAGCCCCTGTTCCCTAATGATGCTGAAATTCTAAGGCCCAAGGTTGGTTTAGGGCCCAATCAGATTACAAATTGACTTGAAAGGTGTTAAAATGGAAAATATAAATTTTTATAAGCAAATAAATCTATTTTTGGAAAGTAAAAGGCCAAGCAAACCCTAGGCTTGCGTACGCAGAACCTATGTACGTAGGTCTGATGCATGCGTACATAGTCACGGACCTACACACGTAGTTAGTGTTTCAGAAACCTATGAAAGACAAGTTTTCTACATTAATGTTCAGGTTTGGAACGAATCCCACATTGTCTGGGAGTCGTTCCGAACCCCTATTTTCTCACTTTATAAAGCCATACATAGCACCTTTTCAAAACACGCAGAAAATCCTAAGGGAAAACTTAAGATTCACTAGAAATAGTGAATCAAAGAGGAAGCTTTTCACAAAACATTCTCAAGTCAATTTTATTGTGATTGGGACCTTTTCTGGTCTTGATCCTCAAGTTTTGAAGTTTACTAATCATTTTTGTTTGATTGTGAATAGATTTGATTGAGGGGAACGGTCAAAATCAAGCTAAAAAGCTTTCATTTTTGAGATATATGTTCTAACCTCTATTCTTCTTTTCTTCCTTTAATCTTGGTTTTTAATTTTGTTTCTTTTCTTCTTTTATGTCGTAACATGTTTGCTTAGTTGAGGTTTTCTCTTTTTTATAAGTTTGAGCATGTTTAGGTTGCTAGATTTGTTGTTTTAGTTTCTATTCTGTTTTTGTGTTCCTAGGTTAGGGCTTAGGGCATGTCTGTGTGTGCATACTTTTGCATGCGTATGCATACAACTGGCCCATGTACGCAGGCTTATGTATGCGCATGCATACTCGTGCTAAGAAACCCTAATTTAGGCTCTCTGCTTCCATTTCTCTGTTTCTCTCATATGATATACCTCTATTTTGTTCCTTTCTTATGCTTTTGATTCCCTGTTCCTTTGTTTATTTGTTGGTTTGTGCTTAACATGATTAGATTAGGGTTTTCTCTTATGTTTCTCGCTTAACACCATGAACATGCATTCACATGTCCATTCATTAATAACATGGGTGTTGAGATGTAGTAAGTAGACTTGTACACAGTGTAGTGTGGCCGGATTTTTGTGGGGGGGGGGGGGGGGGGGGGGGGGGAATTTGCACCACACCTATAGGGTGCAGTTTGCCCTCATGCTTAACCACACCTCACATATGAAGGATAAGAATCAGTTTGCACCAGGTTCAATTAACCATAGCAGGGCAGTGCGGTTAATTCAGTGCAAAAATAAAACAAAAAAAGAATTAAAAAAAGAAAAAGAAAAAAGAATCATCAAGCAACCCACATAGAAATATCAAACAACCCAAATATTCAAAATAAAAAAACAGACAAACATGTTTAAAATCTTTCACAAAATTTTCAAACAAATTCTCCATCTTTCTAAAAAGCATTCCAAGGAGAAGCAGGTATATATTAAGCATTATATAAATTTTCATACCTGGAAGAAAGCAAAGAAAGGAGAACCATAGTAGCTAGGTATTAAGCATCAAAACATTCTCTTGAAATTTCTAGATAATAGTTGTGAAAAAAAGGAGAGATGAGAGGGGAAACCTTGGAAATGGTGGCATCTAGTGGATGACGGTGGTGGGTTGGTGGCAAAGGCAGGGGATGAGGAATGATAGAGAGAGAGAGAGAGAGGGGGAGAGGGGGAGAGGCAGACAAGAGATTAGAGATAAGAGAAGACAACATTTAAAAGAGATTCAAAAATTTAACCTACAAACTAAAATGACATCGTTTTGAACTCATTATTAAAATTAATATTAGTTCCAAAACGATGTCATTTTGTATCAGATTAAAAAAAAAAAATTTAATGGAATGATGTCGTTTTAAATCACTAAACTTAACCCCATTTTTTTTTCTCTTCTTCCTTCCTTCTCCTTTCTCACTTTTACACCTCTTTTCTCTACTACACAACACTAGTACTCTATATCTCTCTCTAGAAATTTCTTTTATTTTAAAATTGAAACATGATTACATATACGTATATGTATATGTTAAACTATATATATATATATATATATATATATATATATATAGATATACATACATGGTGGTTGGTTTGGTAACACATCGGAATGCAAAACCCACAACTGCTCGCTGAATCAGCCGTTGTCAGTACTCGCAGATCTCCGACCACCATGCCATACACCTTTGGTGAAGCTTAAATGGGTGCAGTTCGGATCGGTGCAGACCTATTTTGTCGGCTGCTGGTAGAATCAGAACAAGCCTAGTAGTAAGGTGAGAAAGGTAAGTCATGCATTCACATGAACATGCATTTGTTTGTTACAAGAACTTTATCTTCCTTTGATGAACATGTATATGCAAGTCTACATGCCATGCTTTGAATGATAATATGATATTGTGTGATATCTATGTTTCTGCCTTAGTTTGATATAGACATGCTTCTGCCTTGAATGTAATGGATGCCATGTATGATAGATGAATGCTAGAGTTGATGTGATTGCCATGATAGATGTATGCTAGGGTTGGTTGATGAAAATGATAGATGAATGTTAGGTCTAGGGATGAAATGCCATGTTGTATGCTTAGATGTATGCTAGTGTGTGTGTGTGTGTTTAGATGCAATGTTGAATGTGCCTTTAGTAGGATTAAGATGTAGGACACAATGAGTGGAAGCCAACCTACGAGTCGGGCGATTTTGGGTGCCTAACATCTTCCTAAGACCGTACCTAAACTCTAAACCCATACTCTGGTAGTAAGACTAGTCTTTCCACATAAAGACACTATATTCATGGTTCCTAGACCATAAAACTAGGTGGCAACTCCTTGTGTTTTCTCCGCCCTGGTCCACTTAGCCGAGGTGTACTTACTAAGCAACCACGCGTTATGCCCACACTAAGGCAATACAAGATGAAGTTAAACATGATGAAGTGTGCATTCGGAGTTTCCTCTGGGAAATTCCCCAGCTTCATGTTGTCTCAAAGAGGAGTCGAGACCAACCCAGAAAAGGTAAAAGCCATATTGGAGATGTCATCACCTAAGACCGTCAAGGAGGTACAGAAGTTGTCGGGAAGAGTCGTGGCCCTCAACAAGTTTGTCTCTAAAGCCATAGACAAATGTCTACCTTTCTTCAAGACTCTTAAGTAGGCTTTCGCATGGACAAACGACTGTGAAGCAGCATTCCAGGAATTAAAACGATACCTAAGTAACCCACCACTTTTGAGCCCGTCCAAAGAAGGTGAGGACTTATTCTTGTATCTAGCAGTGGCAAACACGGCAGTAAGTGCCGCACTAATTTGGGAAGAATCTAAGGTTCAAAGTCTAGTATACTATGCCAGTCAAGCTTTCCAGGGGGTAGAAGCAAAATACCAAAGCATGGAAAAGATCACAATTGCTCTAATCATTGCTTCTCAAAAATTTTGTCCGTACTTTCAGGCAAATCCAATCCTAATCATGACGGACCAACCCATAATAAAAGGCATGAATAAGCAAAAGCAGCAGGACGAATGGTGCAATGGCCGATTGAATTAAACCAGCTTGACATCAACTATAAACCCCAAACAACAATAAAAACCTAGGTATTAGCCGATTTCATTGTTGAATTTACCTTACCAGAAGATGAGAACATGTAGGATGCATCGACATTATGGACGATTCACATATATGGATTGTCAGTACAAAAGATGGGCATAGTGGGAATTGTCATCACTTCCCCTGAAGGAAACATCTTAAGATATAGGGTACAACTCCAATTCCTTGCCACCAACAACGAGGCAGAATACAAGGCAATACTAACAGAACTTAGAGTGGCAAAGTCTTTAAGAGCCAAGAATGTGCTCTTGAAAAGTGACTCAAAGCTAGTAATAGGGTAAATCAATGGGGAGTACGAAGCAAAAGAGGGCAGGATGCAAAAATACTTAAAGTTAACAAACCACATAATTGGGGAGTTGGAACAGACAAGTTTCATACAAGTCCCATGGAATCAAAACTTAGAAGTGGATTTGGTGGCTAGATATGCGTCATTAGAAGGCGGGACAAGTTTGCCAGGCCTGAAGCTGGAAATACAGAAGTTCCCTAGCATTGAAGAGCTCCACACTTTTCCAATACATGGTGACACTAGTTGGACGACTCCAATCCTGTCATATCTCAAAGACGGGCAGTTGCCTTCAGGTTCAGATGAAGCAAGAAAGGTTAAGAAGCAAGCCACCAAATTCACAGTCCTGAACAGCGTACATTACAAAGAGAGACAAGACTAATAATAAAAATGTCAAAGCAATGGCTCTAATACCATGTTGGAAATACTGAATAAGTGTATTACATTTCTCACATAATAAAATATACAAGACTGTCTTTATATAAGAGGCAGAGTGTATAGTACAAGTATGTGTGTAGTACAAGTAAACAAGGTGGGCCTAAAGCCCACAACCTCTTACACATTAACATTGTTCTTTGTCACACATAACCAAATCGTCTTCACGAGAATGAAGTTAATATTATTATGAGTAAAAATTCTATATTCCATGGTTTGATAGTTTGAGGCCTATGACTTCGTTGGTTATATAGTCAAGATCGATATATGAAAGTCTAATGAAGACTTTGAAAGTCATTGTATATGATACCAATGAAAGTGATTGATAGAACAAATAATTATCCTCGTCCAGAGTGTCATAAAGATAGCAATTCAATGCCCTGACAGTTACATGTCAGAGATGAGACCGTTGGAACCTCCATTAAGGCTGAATTAAGTAGGCCTGAGGCGTTACCAAACAAGCTTTCAAGTCACCATTCAAGAAGGACAATGGCTAGTAAGGAGAGCCTATTTATAGGACCAACCAAATCCTAGACAGGGAAGAGACACATTGATCACCTCTTACTCTGATCACCTAATTCTTTCCATTTTCTAAGCTCTGTTCACTGACTATACCATCAGAGAATCCATGGCTGGCACCACACCGATGACCACCTAAGAAGATCCCTTTTCTTTTCATTGATCGTGTAGGAGGTTGGACAAGCTCATATTGGTTTATCTGAACGAACCTAACTACTGACGATCTTAGCATCATCAGTTTGGTGCCATCTATGGGGATGACAAATTCAATCTTTCATTTGAAATCATAGTCCCAATTGGTTTTGACATCCAGATGGAGTCCAATACACCACAAGATTCAGCGACAATAGCTTTGCAAGTTCAGACACTTGTCACCAGCATGGAAGAACTCACCAGGCAAAACTAAGAGATGAGGTTACAACTGTAACAGGAATAAAATCATTCACCCACGAGGACTAGGACTAACATGAATAACGATGAAGATAACTACAAAAGAGATGACTATCGACGACCAAACACTTCCGGCGAAGCGAAATTCGAACCTCCTTAGAGATATGAGGAGGGTGATGGGCGAGCTAAGAAACACGATGAGGGAAAAGACAGAATGGAATCTAGACGGGAAGTTCAGAAGGACAGACTCGCCCTTCACCATAAAATTCCTGGGGTGTCCTTTGCCCTTGAAGTTTCGTCTTTCATAGGTCAAGTCATTTGATGGCTTGAAAGACTCGCTAGACCATATCACTACCTTCAAGATGACTTTCAGTCTACAATAACCCTTAGACGAGATCTTGTGCCGCTACTTTCCTACCACCCTCAAAGGAGCAGCGCGAGTGTGGTTTAGTAAGCTAGCAACGTTGTCCATTAACAACTTCAAACAACTAGGCAACTCCTTTATGTGCCATTTCATCGGTGGACAATGTTAGAAAAGACCAGTAGACCGTCTGCTCACGATCAGGCAAGGAGAAAGGGAGACCTTGAGGTCGTATGTGAAGCGCTTTACCAGAGAAGTCCTAGAAGTTGATGAAGTGGATAATAAGGTACAATTAACCACCTTTAAATCAAGGTTAAAATCTAAGGAGTTTGTGGTCGCCCTCACAAAGGGCCCACCTAAGAAAATGGCCGAGATGCTACTAAAGGCCCATAAGTATATGAATGCAGAAGATGCCCTAGCTGCGATAGGAGACGAAGGCATGCCCAAAGGAAAAGAAAGCATCAAGGAAGACTGAAGAGGATGCAAGAGAGAAAGGAAAGATCGTCAGATCAGTTCTGACAAAAATAAACGTAGAGGCGACAAAACTCTGTGGACAATAAAATTTAGTCCTTTAGTTTGTCGACAAAATTTTAGCGCAAATTAAGAACAATCATCATCTCAAGTGGTCGAGACTGCTCCATTCCTCGCCCAACGTACGAGACAAGAAGAAGTATTGTCGTTTTCATAAAGACCATGACCATTACATTGAAGATTGCAGAAACCTGAAGGAGCAGATAGAAGAATTGATCCGGAAAGGGAAGTTGCAAAATTTTGTGAAAAAGGGCGAGTCCAGCCAACCTAGAGACGAGCATATAGAGAAATCTGAAATCCCCCCCCCCCTTCCCCCAATAAACGAAGACAAGTCATTCAACCATCCGTAGAGCACGATTTGGGAGATAAAGTCAATCGCTAGGGGACCATCCAGTGGTGGATCTTTCAAGTCCCTTAAAAAGTCCCAACAGAGACTTGTGAATAGCATTCACGGGAGGTATCCTTTGAAGCAAAGAAGATGAACAAGTATGGACATCCTATTCTCAGAAGAAGATGCTAGAAGTGTGAAGCAGCCACATGATGATCCCCTAGTCATCATGCTTATGGTAGAGGGATTCAATACCAAACAAATTCTCATCGACAATGGCAACTTTGCTGACATCATTTACCTCTCGGCTTTCTAGCAGCTGAAAGTAGACCCAAAGAGGTTGCAACCATTCGAATCTCCTCTCGTTAGTTTCAGAAGAGACTGGGTGTACCACAGAGGAATAGTGACACTGATAGTCATAGCAGGTTCCTATCCCTAGCAAATCATCAAACAACTTGACTTCCTAGTGGTGGATTGCCCATCATCGGAAGACCCATGCTCATCCATTGTAAAGCAGCAACATCTATGTACTGCCTGAAGGTAAAATTCCTAATTAAACACAACATAGGCGAAGTCAAAGGAGACTGGGTGTTAGCCAGAGAATGCTACCAAGTTGTTCTAGCCACGAAGGAGAACCATATCTAAATGATCAAGAAGGAAGAGAAAGAGAAGATGGAAGCCCTAGAAATGGTAGAGTTGGTAGATAGAGAACCAACGAAGATGACAAAAATTGGGATGAACCTGAATGATTAAATAAAGAAAGAGCTGGTGCAATTTATTAAGGAGAACCTGAACCATTACGCATGGAGTCACAAAGATATGCCCAGCATAGCGGTAGAGGTTATTCAGCATTGTCTGAATGTAAATCCTGAAAGGAAGCCTATCCAACAAAGACGACGAGTCTTCTCCCTCAAATGTAACAAGGCCATCATGGATGAAGTGGACAAGCTACTTGTAGCTGGTTTCATTCGAGAGGTTTACTACCCTGACTGGTTGGCCAATGTCGTCTTAGTAAAGAAAGCAAATGGGAAGTGGAGGATGTATGTGGACTTCACCGCCCTGAACAGTGCCTGCCCAAAAGATAGCTTCCCATTACCAAGAATTGACCAGCTGGTAGACTCCACCACTAGGCATAAGCTCCTCACTTTTATGGATGCCTTTTCAGGCTATAACCAGATCAAAATATCAAAAGAAGACTAGGAGAAGACTGCTTTCATTACTAGTTAAGGGCTTTATTGCTACAAAGTAATGCCCTTCAAGCTGAAGAATGCATGAGCCATTTACCAGAGGTTGGTCAACAGGATGTTCAGTAGACAGATCGGAAGAAACATGGAGGTATATGTTGACAATATGCTCGTCAAGGGAAAAGAAGAGAACACACACTTGGACAACCTTAAAGAGACCTTCGTGACCTTTAGGCAATACCAAATGAGGTTGAACCTTGGCAAATGCACCTTTAGTGCATCATCAGGAAAATTCCTTGGGTTCATAGTGTCTCAACGAGGAATAGAAGCCAATCCAGAGAAGATACGGGCTATACTAGAAATGACCTTTCCAAAGACAATGAAGGAGGTACAAACACTGACAGGAAGGATCATCGCCCTCAATAGGTTCATCTCGAAAGCTATAGATAGATATTTGCCCTTCTTCAAAACCCTGAAGCAGGCTTTTGCCTAGACGAGTGAATGCGAAGAGGCCTTCCAGGAGCTGAAGTGTTATTTAAGCAATCCTCATTTCCTGAGCCCATCAGAGGGGGAAGATTTATTCCTATACCTCGCAGTGTCAACCATGGCCATGAGTGCAACTTTGGTTCAAGAAGAAAATAGGGTACAGCTCCCTGTTTACTACGTGAGTCAAGCGTTCCAAGGAGCCGAGGGCAGATATCCATGCATGGAAAAGATCGTCTTCGCTTAATCATAGCTTCACATAAGCTTCGTCCCTACTTCAAAGTGAACCCCATTTTGGTGATGACGGACCAACCCATAAAGAAAGTAATGAACAAGCCCGAAGCAGCAGGGAGGTTAGTACAATGGGTGATTGAGCTGAGTCAATTCGACATCGAATATCGTCCCAGAACAGTCATTAAAGCTCAGGCATTGGCTGACTTCATCACTAAGTTCACCCTATTGGAAGACGAAAATGCGTAGGACAAATCAAAAAGTTGGACAACATTGACAGATGGATTGTAAGTTCAAAAAAGAGGAGGGGCTGAGGTCATCATCAATACTCCTAAAGGGGAAACCCTCACCAATAACCAACAACGAAGCAGAGTACGAAGCCATACTGATAGGACTCAAGATTGAGAGAGCCTTAAGAGCCAAAAACATACTCCTTAAAAGCGATTCTAAGCTAGAGATAGGGTAGATAAGAGGAGAATACGAAGTGAAAGAAAGTAGGATGCAAAAAGTACCTCAAGTTGATGAACCAATTAGTCCGGGAATTCGACCAAGTGGATTTCATGCAAGTCCCCCGAAGACAAAACTCAGAAGCAAACGAGGTAGCAAAGCAAGCTTCATCAAAGGAAGGAACAGATCCACCAAATTTGAAAGTGGAGGTATAAAGACACCCAAGCATTAACGAACTTCACACTTTTGAGATCCAAAGCTAGAATGGCTGGAAAAGTCTGTTCTTCTCTTTCCTCTGAGATGGACATCTCCCAGCAGACACGGATGAAATGAGGAAGGTTAGGAAGTGAGCAGCTAGGTTCACAATCTTAAACAACGCTCTGTATAAGAGGGGCTTCTCAATGCCCTATTTGAGGTGTGTCAAGGAAGAGGAAGCCAAATACATCCTAGAGGAGGTTCACGAAGGAGTTTGTGGAGACCATGCAGGGCCGAGGTCCCTGGTTAGCAAAATTATTAGAACAGGTTATTACTAGTTGACCATGCAGAGGGACACGAAGGAGTACATGGAAAAGTGTGACAAATGCCAGAAATTCGGGAACGTTCAATGTGTCCCCAAAGAAAAGATGGCGGCCATAACCTCCCTATGGCCCTTCGCGTAATGGGGGATCGACAACATGGGCCCCCTACCCCAAGGTAAAAAGCAAGTAAAATTTTTGTTAGTTGCAATTGATTATTTCACTAAGTTGGTAGAAGCAGAAGCTTTGTCAACAATCACAGGAGCAAGGATCCAGAATTTTGTGTGGAAAAATATAGTTTGCAGGTTTGGCATACCAAGGACGATCATCTCAGATAATGGTCGCCAGTTCGATGGCCAAGAATTCAAAAGCTTTTGTTCAGAGCTCAGAATCAAGAACCAGTTCTCTTCACCAGGACACCCATAAGCCAACGGACAGACGGAAGTGATGAATCGAACGTTGCTGAAGATCATCAAAGTTCGCCTGGAGGGGGTAAAGGGTGCATAGCTAGAAGAGTTACCAAATATCTTGTGGGCCTACAAAACCACAGCTAGAACCTTGATTGGAGAAACACCATTCAGGCTCACCTATGGTATTGAAGCAGTAATACCAGTCGAATTAGGAATCACCCGCATGAGAAGAGAATTCTTTCATAAAGGCAGCATCGACGATCAACTGAAGGTCAACTTGAACTGCCTAGACAAGACAAGGGAGGAAGCATCCAAGAGAATGACTAAGTACCAGTAAAAGATGACTGAGTACTACAACAAAAGAGTAAAGCTTAGAAGACTGAGCATAGGAGATCTCGTTTTACACAGAATCACACCAGCAACAAAGGACTCAGCACAGGGAAAGCTCGGACCAACTTGGGAAGGACCCTACAATATCGTCCACTAGTCAAGACAAGAAAGCTATCACCTAGAATCGATGGATGGGAAGAGATTGCCATGACCATGGAACATTGAGCATTTGAAGAGGTATCATCATTTCAGACAAACCATTATTGTAATCGTAAAAGAAATCCTTTATTGAAGGAAATAAAGCAATAAAAGTATTATTCATCAAATATTCTCGAAAGTCATACGTAAACAAACCATGGACGATCTTATTATCAGTATGGTAAACCACTTAAAAGAAGCTAAGTGATAAGATTCCTTAAATGGATGTAAACCACCAAAAATGGCTAAGCGATAAGATTCCTTAAATGGAGGTAAATCACTGACGAATCCAAGTGATAAGATTCCTTAAATGGATGTAAATCACCAAAAATGGCTAAATGATAAGATTCCTTAAACGGATGTAAATCACAGACGAAGCCAAGTGATAAGGTTCCCTAAACGGATGTAAATCATTGACGAAGTTAAGTGAGATGTAAGCTAGCAAAGAAGAAAAGCAAATGATGCAACCCTTGGCAAAGACAAGAATCATCCAGATGAGGCTAAAAGATTGCCACCTTGTGGCAAAGGGCAAAGAAAAGAAGAAAGTTCATACAACAAGAAAAGATAACCATCGAAGGTAAAGAAAGCAAACCCATGATATATATATATATATATAATGAAATTGTTCCAGAGTTATCATGTAAAGCCCAAAAACATAATGGACACCACAAAAAAAGGGAAAAATAACAAGAGCAAAAGAGAAAAGTGCTTCAGATCATGGCCTTGTCCCCACTAGCAGCATCAACAGGAGTGTCCTTAGGTTCAGGGTCGTTGCCCTTTAGAGCATTCTCTTTAAGAGCAGCAATAGCTTGGGTAGCCTCATCAGCCTCCATCTCCTTGTCCACTTCCTCGAAGTCTAATTCCTCCAAGTCAACTCCAGAGGGGTGCTTCACCATGTACTGCCTAAAGAGCTCGAAGCCTTTATAATACTAACTAAAAAGTACAGTGTTGTACTATTCAGTTAGTTGGAAAGCTTGAATATCCTTGATAGCCGCAAATTTAACCTTTTGGTTCACGGCTTGGAGCTGTTCGTCCTTTTGTACCGTCAACTACTTCTCGACCTTGAGCTTGTCGGCCAATGCCTTGGCCTTCTCTTTAGCTGTGTTGGCATCGTCCATGGCAGTAATGAGATCTCTCTTCAGCTTTGTGACCTCGGCATCCAAAGCCTCCACCTTGGACATTGCCACCATGGCCTTCTCCTCCTGGCCAAGGTACTTTAAAGATATGTGGATCGCCTCTCCTAGTGCCTAAAAATCATAAGGAGAGAAGAGTTATAAAACATCGAGAATCATCCCACCCTGTGAGTTACGCAAACAAAGTGAAAAGAGGTTTACCTGGATGAGCTTGTGGATATGGCATTTCATAACCTCATGAGAAGGAATGCCAAAAAGTGCCTTGAGGTCTTCAACAGTAATAGCAGAATGGGCCCTTGTCAGGGTAATTCCAGCATCATCCCAGACACTAGACGTCTGGAAGCCCACTTTCTCCTTCCCTTTTGCCAAAGTCCTCTACATCTTTGGATGAGGAATGAGCTCTTCCAAGGAAGTAGTGGGAGAGGCCGCCTTCATGGCTTTAGGGACGGATGTAGCCAGGGTGATCAGGGTCCCTTTCTCGACAACCCACACCACTTTCTTTCCCAAGCTAGAAAGAGGCTCATTCCTTTTGGCCTTCATCCAAGCATATAGCTCTTGGTTAAATTTGGTTGTCATCTCTGCATGACCAAAAGGATATATATTAAAAAAAAGAAAGAAAAAAAGAAAGAAAGAAGGAAAAGACGGAGAAAACTCACTATTCTCTTCAATTTCAGTGGCACGCAGACAAAGGAAGAAGGCTTCGAACCAAGACAGTGACGAGCTAGGTTGACGAGATCGTCAAAGTCGTCAATCATCTTCATGTACTCAAAGGCTGCCTAGACACGTGTGTTGAACCTACTCTTAAGCTTTGGACGCTTCTTAACTACAAAGACACAACAAATAAAAAGTTAGTAACAAGTTAAGGAAGAAGAAGAAAAAGAAGGAACTGACAAAGAATAATCGGAAAGGACAATGCACCTAGACTTGGGACCCTTCATCGACGAAGCAACCTAGGAACTTCACCCCAAAAGTCATCGGAGAGAGTCTCCCATCCATCCCCAGACACAAAAAAGTACCTGGACTTCCAATATCGGAATGACGAAGGAAGATCCATGTCGATCCTCGCCTTCCTAACTGAGGGCACAAGTTTATAGTACCTATACTCCTTGGACTCCTTCAAACGGTACAGGTGAATAAACTCGTCCGACTAGATTGTGTCTCCCTCAGTGATGACCATCCAAATCTCCATATAGCTAATCACTATCCTCCACGAATTTGGCATAAGTTGCCCAGGAGCAATATTGAAGTGGTTTAGGTGTTCTATGATGCAGGGGTAGACGAGGAACCTAAGGCCACATTGAAAAACAGCCTCGTAGAAGCACACTTCTCCAGGCAAAAAATGACAGGCTTTTTCCCCTTTTCTAGAAAGACAAATCTTGACTTCCTCAGGGAACTGAAACTTATATCTAAACCTAAAGAGGGTGTCAGCCTCCAAAGCACACTCCTCCCTAAAGGCATGAAAGGACCTAACCTCCCTTCGTCCAAGCGATGACGAGTCGGAGGCAGCTATGTCAACTTCTGCCTCAACAAGGTCATCACTAGACAATAATCCAGTTTCAAACTCGCTGGACCTTACCTTAGACACTACTTCTCTTTCACCCACCATCTCCTTAAACCAGTTCAGAGACTGATGTAGCAAAAGGTGTAGATTAGCCAACACAAAACCAAAACAACTACCACTACATACGAAACTTTCAATTGGGGGGCAATTGGTGCTAAAGGAACCTAAAGATGCCCCTATGCGCGCAAAGAAAAACAAAATAGAGGGGCAGAGTTTCCTAACCTTAGAGCTTTCAACCATGGAATATAAAAGGAAGAGATATGAATTTCTATCCCTAAATGGAAAAGGAAATGAAGATAAATTTCGCTATAAAAGGAAAAAAAGAAAAAGGAAAAGAAACCGTACCTCCAAAAAACCAAGCTTAGAAAGGAAAAGGTTGATGGAGTTCAAAAGGCTAGGAGAAGAAAAATGCAGAGCAACAATGGTGAGAAGAAAAAGAGAAAAATTAAAGAAGGAAAGGTAAGGTTAAGTGATTTAAAAAGCTAGACTTGGGAAACTTAAAATCGGCGGGAAACCCATAAGACCCTTGAACAAAATGCTACCACCCACCACTTGGAGTGCGCCAAGTGGCCACAACACGTACCACGCCACCACTCCGTATTAAATGCAGACACAACCAAAAAAAAAAAAAAAAACACAAGAGTCACATTCGAGCAAAGGACCTTTCATATTCTCAAGATCGTCATCACGCATGGATGATCTCCAAATAGGGGGGCAACTGATAGACCAAATAATTATCCTCATCCAGAGGAGCCAGCCTGGATGAGGTAGAGTGTCATAAAGACAACAATTCAATGCCCCGACGGTTACGTATCAGAGATAAGATCGTTGGAACCTCCATTAAGGCCGAATTAAGTAGGCCTAAGGTGTTGCCAAACAAGCTTTCAAGTCACCATTCAAGGAGGACAACAGCTAGTAAGGTGAGTCTATTTATAGGACCAACCAAATCCTAGATAGGGGAGAGACACATTGATCACCTCTTTACTCTGATCACCAAATTCTTTCCATTTCCTAAGCTCTGTTCACTGACTTTACCATTGGAGACTCCATGGTTGGCACTACACCGGTGACCACCTAAGAGGATCCTCTTTCTTTTCATTGATCGTGTAGGAGGTTGGACAAGCTTGTATTGGTTTATCTGGATGAACCCAACTACTAACGATCTCAGCATCATCAATGACTAGGCGAGTTGCTAGGATATCCATCAATTAATATGATATTGAGATTCGAATATGTTTAAAATAATTTCTAACCTTAAAAAAATTACTAGCCGAGTGGCATGCAAAGACATGAAATTAGGGGCCATATATGTCATTGTCTGGTGAGATTGAACAACGCAAAATTGCGTTGAAATTTCAACGTGAGATAAAATATCATTTTCAACCATTTTATATATATTGAAGAAACAAAAAAAGTGAATGTGTCCAATTGTTGGAAAGATTCACGTTGCTTACAAGTTTTACTAGTTTTTTTTTTTTTTTTGGGTGAATGAACATCTTCACCTTATAGTGTAGGTATTGGTTAGATTCTCAAGTGACGTTTGTTTATTGGTTAGCGTTTCACGCGTTTATGTGTATTTGGGGCCAGGATTTTAGAGAGGTTGTTGAAGAGTCCTAATTAAATTGGTTAAGTATGACATTTTTTAGGGTCAATTATATAGCATGTGACAGGCATGGTCAACTAAATTAGCAAGCATCACTTTCTAAAAAAAAAATTAGCAAGCATCAATCTTACATGGTACAAGCCCAAAAAAGAAAAAAAAAAAAAAAAACTTTTAGGGTCCGTTTGGTTGGAAGAGTGGAAAAGTGGGAGGATAGAAAATTGTGGGAGGATGGAAAAGTGGAAGGATAGAAAAGATTTTATTTTCTCTCATTTTTTTTTGGTTAAGAGTGGAAAAGTTGAGGGATGTAAAAAATGAGTTTGAATAGATTTACTCATACACCCTTGTTAAAGAATGATACCAAATTAAAAAAAAAAAAAATGAATGACAAATAATCACACAAAAAAAGAGCAATCACCCAAAATATTTTATAAAAATAAAAAACATATTCCAAAAAAAATCACATCCATTAAAAATAAAAATAAACTATCACGCCCAAGCCCTAAAAAATCAAAAGAAAAAAAAAAAAAAAAAAAAAAAGGCAATGTTAATGCCCAAGAAAAAAAAAAAGAGTGACATGGCAACGTGATTGCCCAGAAAAAGAAAAAAAGAAAAAAAAAAAGCAAAAAAATGGGGCAACGTTGTTGCCCAGAAGAAAAAAAGAAAAAGAAAAACAAAGGGCAACATTGCTGCCCAAGGAAGAGAGAAGAAAGAAAGAGAATACAACTTGAAGTGAGGGTATTTGTGTAAATTTTATTATTCAGCACATTTTCCTTCCTGTTTTTCTCCCAAATTGAGAGGATAAAAAAATGTGGGCCCGAATGGATTATTTTCCTCCTTATTTTCTGTCTTTCTTGTTTTCTCTCTTGAACCAAACAGTAAAAAATGCTATTTTTCACCCTATTTTTCTCTCTCTATTTTTCATTCTCCATGTTTCCACCCCAACCAAATATACCCTTAGGGATGAGATATTGGGATGGCTAGTTTTTGCAGATTTATATATATATATATATATATATATATATTTAGTTGATTTCCTTCTTAAGATTTGCATAGCCATCTCTTTATTTAGTTTTGATCCTTTAGAAATCATGAAAAAGGTTGTTGGGTTTGGAAGAAATTAATTATTCATGCCTTCAAACCAGGCATATAATATAATCATCTAAGCCCCTCAGATCTTCAAACACGGCTGTTAGAAAGATATCTCCATAACTTTTTCATTTTGAATTTTAATTCTTTTCAGTCATGTTTACATAATCCATTACAAATTTGCAATATCTGTCCAATTAATAAAGAATATTTTTACGCCTTTTCCTTTTAACTTGTTTGGAAAAGTGGTTTAATTATGTATTTTTGATAGGTAAAACTGTAAAACGAATTCAAAAACAAGTTGAACTGTAAAATTCATATAAAAAGTTGTTCAATTTTATGAAAGGTAAAAGAGAAAAAGAAAAGAAATGAAAGAAGAATACTATTTCTTTAAATTTAATAAAATTGGTAATTTCAACGAAACAATAGTTTAATTGTAGTTCTGAAATGGCTGGGAAACTTTGTTGTTTTGTTTTGATAGCTTTGGCAGTTTCGTTGTGTCTTTCGCCTGCCTTGACATTCAACCAAAGATTTGTCACGCTAGCTGATCTCACAAAGTCGAAGTCAATATTCTTCTCTCTCTTGTGAATACTATTCTAAAACCTCACCTTTCTCCGTCAACACGAATGGTCAGCTTGTTCATCGTAAATAAGAGGGTTCATTTCATCTATCTATCATTCTATCTATCGCTTTACAGTCTTCGTTCAACATTATGCGGCTGCTTCATAAACATTACTTTTCTCCCTATTCTTTTCTTCATTATCTTCTAAACATGGATATCCATCTAGCTCTCTCTTCCCTCATCACCCTCTCCTTCTTCTTAGCAATATTGCCACCATCTTACTGCACCGACGTTGCACGCTTTGTTGATTGCGGTCGTCCCTATGAGTGTGGAAGAATCAAAAACGTTTCTTACCCTTTCTGGGGAGGTAATCGAACTGAATATTGCAGTCTCCAAGGGTTCAAGCTCGAGTGCTACAATGATGAATACCCAATTATCAAATTTGAAGAACTAGAGTTCTTTGTACTAAACATCAACCAATCTCAAAATATCATGACCATTGCAAGATTTGACCTCTGGAATGGTTCTTGCCCTCAAACCTACCTCGATATCGTTTTGAATTATAGTATCTTTGATTACGCTCCAACCGTTCTAAACATAACTTTGTTCTACGACTGCCCTCCTCAAGTCAATACAAGTATACCGGACCAAAATAGATTTATGTGCAGCTCATGGGAAGGTAGGGTCGCAAATAATAACGCTTACTTTGTAAACGAATCGTCAGCAAAGATCCGTTTTCCGGACCTTGAGCACTGCAGAGGAAGAATCCGTGTTCCAATTTCACGGAATGCTATTATTGATGAGTCTGCGGGTGTAGTCCATGAACTTCAGGGAGCATTGAATCGAGGATTCGATGTGGACTACTATCCCTTGCACGATACTGCCTGTAACGGGTGTGTGGAATCAGGTAACAATATGTACTCTTTTTCCCTTCTCACTTTACTGGATTAGGCTGAAGCATACTTCTTCTTCTTCTTGGCTTGGTTTTGAATTTTGATGATATATACTATATAGTGCTTCTTCTTAGGCTAATCTCATCTATAGGCCACATAGTGGAGTCCAAATCTTCTGTCCCACATAGGCTAATCTCATCTATAGGCCACGTAGTGGGCATCGTTTTATTTATTTATTTATTTTTAGATAACACATAATGGCATAATCAATCATTCTTTACTTCTTTTTGACAATTGCATACCATTGTCATTGGTTTGGGTTAGTAGGTCAAAGACTTGAGCCTTCCAATAAACATACCAACAGTTAAAAAAAGAAAAAGAAAAAAAAAAAGGTAAAAGTGAAATCACTCTTAAAGAAGAAGTATGATCAGAGATACAAATTTTGATTATTACTTTTATATGAAAAAAATTTAGTACCACAAATTATTAACTTCTTTACAACTGTGATTTGATAATTTGTAGCAAAAATAGTTGTTATATGTGTAAATAATAAACAAATTACTCACAATTAACCATAATGGTTATATGTGTAAATAATAAACGATTACTTACAATCTATCATATCAAAGTTATAGCAAAAAGTTGTAGCAGTGGAAGATTAGAACCACTCCATTTATTTTTACATTTCTATTTATTATGAGTGATGCCAACCGAACTTCTGTTCACTTTCTGGACCTGCTGGCTTGGCAGAAGAAATATCCCAATGCATTACCAACCAAGTGTTTGAAGATAAGTCGAACTGTACTACAATATAAGTCTTACTATTATCCTCTTTTGTTATCCGTGATTTTGGTTATGAAATTATAATTACGTTTTCCCTTATTAAAAAAAAATCAATGAATCAGGCAATGATGAACCTTAAAAAAAAAAAAAAATGTTAATTAGCAATTAGTGATGAAAATTAGCAATTACTGACATAATAATTCTAAGAATTGGAAGAGTGTGTCTATATATATATATATATATATATATATATAATGAGATTATTTGTAATTGGATTTTTTTTTTCTCTGTTATTCATTGGTTTTGGTTGAACTAATCCTAATTAATATCATATAGTATAAAGAGCCAATTTCGACTAAAATAATAAAAATACTCCTAAATAAATTTCCATAATAATAAAATAAAACCAAAATTTAAAAAATTCCAAAACCGAAAAAAGATATATAAAAAAATTAAGAATAGAATTTAAACTGTATAAGCTGCTCTTCGATTAAAGGTCAAGAAGGTCCATTAAGTTCTCCGAAACTTTTCCGCAACTTGTTGCTTGTTGGATAGTATTTGTTAACCTTGCCTGGAAGGAGTCGGCAAGACCACAATTCCGTGCATTGTCACGTCAATATACGCAAGTCTGTGGATGAGTGGAAATTTTTTGTGATACAGAATTGAATGGAAAAGTCTTGGGACACCTATTTTATCAAACACGCTGTATCGTGATAGATCCAAATAACATTAGTAATAATTTATGTGAAAGAGAGTGACTCTTTTGTGAAAATATAATAATTTAAAAAAAAAAAACTGAAAATCGAAAATTTCTCACATTCCCTTCTCTATTTGTATATAGACGGTATAGTATTTTAGATGAAATTTTCTTTACCCGTAACGTAATTAATTCCAAAGACCAAGTCTAAAGGCAGAATGGTGGACCCAATGGAGAATGAGAAATTATTTTTAACAGTAGCATAGTTCCAAAATATGTTTGGCTTATATAAAGTAGTACTTTACCCAGATCACGTAAACAACGGTTCGCGTGCTGTTGTTACTTGTTACAGATATGTATCTTCTCATTCATAGAAAGTGGATCTCACTCATCAGTGGGACTCACTTGCTGTGACTGAGAAGATATATATACCGGAATTAGGATATATTCTTCGTGTCAGCGGAGGCGAGCAGACCTTTGAAGTAGTTCGACTAAAGTCATAGCCTGGTAGGCGAAAATGCCCCCAAAAAAAGAACTTCCCTAGAAAGAAAGTTCTGTCTATTCTACAAAAAGTCATTGGGGTCTACTTTTTTACCACAAAACTTAAAAGAAAGTCTTTTAATTTCATTTAAGGATGGGCGTAAATAGCTTATTATTATTTATTTTAAAGATGGTTGAAATTGAATCCAATTTGCCAGCCCAATTAATTGGTTGAATAAAATTTGATGAGTCCTAAAAATCATTAAGGTCATCCATTAATATGGACAACCTTGCATCATTAGTAGATCAAAAGATGTAACCGTTCAAGCACATTCAACACATTAATGGCGACCGTTACTCATCGGTCTTAAACGCCCATCAATACGATGACTGTTACACATGGGTAATAATCACCTCCAATTATGTATAACAGCTATCCAAATCACCTATAAAAGTGACAGTCCATCTCACTTGTGAAGGTAGGTCAAAAGCTACAACAAAACACTATTTAAATATGAGAAATATGAGGTGATACTAACTTAAACATCGGAGGCTCCCCCATCGGGTACAACCCGTTAGTCTCTTCGATCTATCTCTCTTTATCTTGTAGGTCCTACAACATCGTCTAAAGCTCCAGATTTGACGAGTGACCCAACTAATAATTTTGGCATCATCAAAATTATTCCTATTTTTGATAGCCGGGTGAACTCAGCAACTGGGCCACGAGTGGAACTTTCTGGGATTGGGGAAAATCATTTTCTTTAGGACTTGTGAACCATAAAACGGCAGAGTCTCAGGCATAAAAGAATGGTGTGGAAAAGTCAATGGGAAAATTTTCCTCCGGTACAAATCCCATTTAAAAATCAATCTGTGGTATGGGCTCTTTAATCTCTTTCGGACTTACCACTCTTCGTTCAACTCTTCTCAAAAAGAAGTCTTCGTTCAACTTTAGGCTGCATCATAAACATTACTTCTCTCCCAGTTCTTATTTTCATTATCTTCTAAATATGAATTCCCATCATCTAGCTCTCTCTTCCCTCATCACCCTATTCTTCTTCTTAACAATATTATCACCATCTTACCGCACCGACGATGAACGATTTGTAGTGCAAGCATCCCTTTGATTGCGGAAGGATAAAAAACATTTCGTACCCTTTCTTGAGAGATAATTGACCTAATCCTTGCGGTTTTCCAGAAAGACAATGAATCCCCCAAGGATCAAGTCGATTGCGGAAGACAATCGCCAGGTCAATTATCTCAAGAAAGGGTACGAAATGTTTCTTGAGAGATAATTATAACATGCTGCTAACCCCGCAGCTCGAACCCTTCCCCCCCTAGACCCCCAAGCACTTTGTACATGGGGAGATGCCAATTCAGCTGCAAGACTTTTAGTCTTGAGTGTTCTCTTTTATTTGAAGTGAGTTATTATAATATTTTCCAAAAAAAATAATAGCCAGAATTTTATTTATTTATTTTAAAAAAGTCAAATTAGCTCATAAGATATTGTACGGTCCCCGAACCAAGACCCGTAGTGGGCCTCGGGCCTGGCCTGGGTATAAGGCCCATGAGGCCGGTCTCCCTCTGCCCGGCGGCCCACCCCGAGTCCCGCGGGCTGCAGGCCACGATCTGCTTTTACATCGTTTCTCGGCAGACCCCTTACCGAGCAGTGAAGAACTTACAGCTCGCGGAACACCCCGCCCTGTGCCTACTCGGTCATACCTCGGAGATGCACCGCTGCCGGGAACTATCGTGGAAGTGGGAACCAAGTTCCAACGCCACCGTCACCGCTTCCCACTCCCACCTAACCACCCACTTACAATCGATAATACTGGACCGCCGGTCGCACCTGCTGGCAAGTAATTATGGCTCTCCACTAAACTCTGAGCTATAAATACGAGAAGGTTTGAGAAGACAGGGGTTGGTGAATTGAGGGGAGGAAGAGTGTAAACAGAGAGAGCAGAGTAAGGAATTGGGTCAGGTCCCCGAGAAGAGGAAAGCGCCACAGTTGAGCCTTGGTGTTTAGAACGACCCATTGTGGGAAATCCAAACCCACCATACAAATAAGTTGTGAGTCCAAGTGAGGCCCAGCCCAACGGGTTTGAGTTTTTGGTGCACACAATTGGCGCCGTCTGTGGGAAATCCTGCTAAGCAGTGGTTCTGCCAAGGCTCGTATACAGGAAAGATGTCTGGAGGTAACGCCGAGAGTGGCTCGGCAGGGTCTTCCAGGGGCTCCACCTGGCGGGAACAGAGGCAGAAGAGACGCGAGGACCCGTTTCACGAGCAACTGGAAGAGCGGTCCGGCCTTGGGGAAGGGTCGTATCAAACGGGGAGAACGGCATCCCATGCTTCCCGGCATAGGCAGCACGACGTCAGGGATGAAGAGCTCGCGCGGCTGCGGAGGCAAGTACAAGACCTGGAGTTGGAAGCCCGAAATGAGCGCCACCGAGCCGGTCAAGACGACCGAGAGAGAGGGCCAGGCGCCGAGGGAGAGAGACGCGGGGTGGGATCGAATCAATCAGGATCCCGCCACCATAGGGAGCGCTCGCACTCGAGGGAGTCCCGTCGCCGCCGAGACCGTTCCCATTCAGCAGAGTCTCATCGGCGGCGAAATCGCTCTCGGTCGCGGGAATATGGGAATCGGGGCTCGGAGTCTCCAGAGGGACGACCGAGGAATGCGGCCATGGATGCTATGAGCCGCGCATTGCGCAGGGCTGCTCGGTCACCATTCTCAGCAGATATCGAGCGTGCACCGATGCCGGACAGGTTTATGCGCCCGCCGTTCAATTCGTATGGTGGGAAAACAGACCCCGTAGAGCATGTCAGCCACTATATCCAGATGATGTCTTTGCATACCCGCAATGACACTCTGATGTGCAAGGTTTTTCCCTCCAGCCTTGGTCCCACGGCCTTAAGGTGGTTCAACGGGTTGCGCAAGGGCTCCATTCACAGTTTCGTCGAGCTAATACAGGAGTTCGGTTCCCGTTTCGTGACGTGCAGCCGGGAGCAACAACCGGTGGACGCGCTGTTGTCTATGAAGATGAGGGCAGGGGAAACCCTCCGG
Organism: Quercus aquifolioides; assembly: GCA_019022515.1. NCBI lineage: Eukaryota > Viridiplantae > Streptophyta > Magnoliopsida > Fagales > Fagaceae > Quercus > Quercus aquifolioides. The sequence goes on along the minus strand of CM032331.1, from coordinate 35,618,444 downwards.
GATTACGCTAACCGATACTGGGAGCTCTACAACGAGATTGGCGGAGGGAACGAGAAGATTGCGGTGAGCACCTTCAGATTGGGATTGCCTGACGACTCGGGGTTGAGAGAGTCGTTGACTAAGAAGCCTCCCGAGGATATGAGGCAGCTGATGAGGCGCATCGAGGAGTACAAGCGGTTGGAAGACGATAAGATACAGAGCAAAGGCAAAGCACAGGTAGCTGATCATCCTCGGCTGAGCAGTTTTCAACAGAGGGCACGGGGAAACTTGAGGATTCAAGAGCCAGCGGCCCCAGCAGGGGAGGTGAACGTGACGTTCAAGGAGCCCGTGCATAAAATCGTAGATAAGATCAAGCACGAGCCGTACTTCAGATGGCCGAACCGGATGGCTGGCGACCCCTCTAGGAGAAATCAGAACCTGTACTGCACCTACCACAAAGACCGAGGGCATACTACCGAGCAGTGCAGAGTGCTAAAGGACCATCTCGGGCAGTTGGCTAAAGCAGGACACCTCAAGGATTTTGTGACGGACGCCGGGGATAGGGGAACGGGGCATGGCGCCCCGCACAGAGGGAATCCCCTTCCGCCCCCTCTTGGGGTAATTGATGTCATCCACGTCGCCCCGAGGGGCATCTCAACAGCGAAGGGGAAGGAGGTGCTGACGATGATATCGGTAGAGGGGAGTACGGGCGTGCCGCCTGCCGCGAAGAGGATCAGACCTACCCGGGAGCCGATCTCTTTCGACGACAGTGATCTAGAAGGAACCATTCAGCCGCACGACGACGCATTGATAGTAACGGCAAGGGTTGGCGGCTTCGTTGTGAAGAGGATAATGATAGACCAGGGAAGCGGAGCGGATGTTATGTACCCGGACCTATTCAGGGGGCTCGGGCTGAGGGATGAGGACCTGTCAAAGAACAACACCCCCCTGGTTGGGTTCGATGGGAAGATGGTGGCGCCCGAGGGGCAAATCTCTCTGCCCGTGAACATGGGGGGCAAGGAAGTGATGGTAAGCTTCTTCGCAGTTACATCATACTCCCCCTACACGGCGATTCTAGGGAGGCCATGGATACATGCAATGGGGGCTGTCCCGTCCACTCTGCACATGAGGGTCAAGTTCCATACTGATTATGGTGTCACGGTGATACAAGGGAGTCAGCAGGCGGCCAGGCAATGTTTGATCGCCATGGTCGATTGGAAGAAGGAGCAAACCGACCGGGAGGGTCAGGCTGATCCCAAGTGTTCGTCGTCAGGGACGCCTTTATAGCAGTTACAGGGCCCGCCAGAGGAGGTCGCCCGTGCCGAGAACATGCTGAGGGTGAAGGTGTTGCCGGACACGGACAAGTACTTCCAAATAGGGGAGAGCATGGAGGACCGGGAAAAAGTAGAGATGTTGTTGCTTCTAATACAGAATGTGGACGTATTCGCTTGGAGTCCGTACGAGGTGCCCGGGGTGGATCCCGAATTCATCATGCATAGACTTGGAGTTGACCCCTCGTTCACCCCTAAAAAGCAGAGGCCGAGAAGATCAGCCTAGGAGCACTCCGAGGCGGTAAAAGTGAAAGTTCAGAGATTGAAGGAGGCAGGGGTGATTCGGGAGATCATCTTCCCGGATTGGTTGGCGAACACTGTGGTAGTGAAGAAGAAGAACGGCAAGTGGAGGGTCTGCGTCGATTTTACCGATCTGAACAGAGCCTGCCCAAAAGACCATTTTCCCGTGCCGAAGATTGATCAGCTGGTGGACGCCACGTGTGGGCACCCGAGGATGAGCTTTCTGGACGCTTTCCAAGGATATCACCAGATCGCCCTAGCGCCCGAGGATCAAGAGAAAACGACATTCATTTCCCCGGAGGCAAATTACCACTATACAAGGATGCCGTTCGGACTGAAGAACGCCGGGGCCACTTACCAACGAATGATGACAAGAATGTTCCGAGACAAGATAGGGCGCACGGTCGAGGTATACATCGACGACATGGTGGTTAAAAGCAAACAGGAAGCCTTGCATATGGGGGACCTCCTGGAGGTCTTCGAGGTTCTCCGACGGCACAAGTTGCGCCTTAATGCGGAGAAGTGCGCGTTTGGCGTAGGGGCCGGGAAGTTCTTGGGGTACCTGATCAGTACACGGGGGATTGAAGTCAACCCGGACCAGATAGAGGCTGTGAGAAGACTGAAGACACCGAGCAACCCGAAGGAAGTGCAAATACTAACCGGGATGCTGGCCGCCCTTAACAGGTTCATCTCAAAATTCGCAGACCGATGCCGACCGTTCTACCAACTGCTGAAGAAATGGACGGGATTTCGGTGGACCGAGGAGTGCGAACGAGCCTTTGTGGATTTGAAGATTTATTTAGCGCGAGCGCCCATGCTCGCGGCACCGGAGGCAGGTGAGGACCTATTCATGTATCTGGCGGTATCCGAGCACGCCGTGAGTGCCGTGCTGCTAAGGGACAAAGGGATCCAGCAACCCGTATACTACATCAGCAAAACTCTCGTCGACGCCGAGACGAGGTACTTGCCTTTGGAGAAGCTCGTACTGGCCCTGATACACGCCACAAGGAAGTTGCCGCACTATTTCCAAGCTCACACCGTACACGTCTTGACCGAGTACCCATTACAGTCGTTATTAAAGAGGTCTGATTTCACGGGCCGCATAGCCAAATGGGGGACTCGACTCGGTTCCTTCGACATACGGTACAGGCCTCGGAGCTCGGTGAAAGGCCAGGTCCTTGCGGACTTCATCGCTGAATTTTCGCCCAGAGAAAAGGGAGAGATGGTTTGCCGGTTGGAGGTTCGACCGTGGAAGATATTTGTGGACGGCGCTTCGAGCTCCACGGGGGCCGGTTCAGGAGTAGTCATGATTACCTCCGAAGGAATTCGGCTGGAACACTCGTTTAGATTGAGTTTCAGGGCATCCAACAACGAGGCGGAATACGAGGCTTTCTTGGCCGGACTAAGGGTAGCTTCGAACCTGGGGGCTCGGGATATTGAGCTATACTCGGATTCGCGTCTGGTGGTTAATCAGGTGCAGGGCAGTTTCGAGGCCCGAGATCCCCGGATGAAAGCATACCTGGAACAGGCAAGGCTTGTTATGACCAGCTTCAACACGGTGAAAGTTTTCCACGTAGCCCGAACACAGAACAGGCACGCTGACTCCCTAGCCACGCTGGCTTCCTCAGTGGCCGAGGAGATACCACGGCAGATCAAAGTCGAGCTTATTTTGGAGCCGAGCATCAGTGTAACGAGAAACTCGGGAACTACAGGGATCAACGTCACGGCAATCGCGGCCACTGCCAATTGCTGGATCGACCCCATCGTCGACTTTCTGGCCGACGACCGACTGCCGAGTGATGAGAAGGAGGGCATCAGGATCCGTAGGATGGCTCCTCGGTATTGGTTGGCAGGAGACCGGACTTTGTATCGAAGGTCTTTCGGAGGGCCGTACCTCTTGTGCTTACGCCCGGAGAAGGTGGGCGAGCTCTTGGCGGAGCTCCACTCTGGGGTGTGCGGCGGCCATGTCGGGGGACGCTCATTGGCGCACCGAGCCATGACCCAGGGGTTCTGGTGGCCTCAAATGCAGAAGGATGCCGCCGAGTATGTGCTTAAGTGTGAGCAGTGTCAAAAGCACGCCCCTCTGATCCATCAGCCCGCGGGCCACCTGAACCCGATCAGCAGTCCTTGGCCTTTCGCGCAGTGGGGGCTAGACATCATCGGCCCGTTCCCGAAGGCGACTGGCGGCCGAAAGTTCGTTTTGGTGGCCGTCGACTATTTTACCAAGTGGGCAGAGGCGGAAGCGTTGGCCAACATACGGGATGTGGAAGTAAAGAAGTTCATATGGAAAAACGTCATCACCAGGTTCGGAGTGCCGAACACTATCATATCTGACAACGGGCTACAGTTTGACAGCCGGGCCTTCCGAGAATTTTGCAGTGGCCTCGGCATCAAGAACAGGTACTCAACTCCTGCTTACCCACAGGGCAACGGCCAGGCCGAGGCCGTGAATAAAGTGATTGTGAGTGGGCTGAAGAAAAGGCTGGAGGGAGCAAAGGGAAACTGGGCCGAGGAGCTTCCCAAAGTCTTGTGGGCATACCGCACCACTCCTAGACGGTCCACCGGGGAAACCCCATTCTCTCTCACGTACGGGGCGGAGGCCGTGATCCCCACCGAGGTGAATCTGTGCAGTGCAAGAGTAGCGGGTTTCGATCAAGCCCAGAACGACGCAATGATGATAGGATACCTGGACAGGGTGGAAGAGTACCGCGAATTGGTGACAATACGGCTCGCGGAGTATCAGCAGAAGCTCGCCCAGAGATACAACCGAGGTGTGAGAACGAGGGAGTTTGTCTCTGGGGATTTGGTTCTCAGAAGAGCCGTTGGCAACAAGCGAGACACTGGTGCCGGGAAATTGGCACAAACATGGGAGGGGCCTTATAGGGTCACGGCAGTGGCCGGCACCGGGGCTTATTTCTTGGAAGACCTGGACGAGAGACAACTTCCCCGACCATGGAACGTCCATAACCTGAAGAAGTACTATCATTGATGGGCGGTTCTCCGAGCGTAGAGTTAACCGCTACGTGTTGTATATGTTTTGTTAAGTAATGATTCATATGTTATGCTAGTTGTACTAATGATGTCTTTCATGCAGAATCGCACAGTTCTAACCAAAATTCTCGGTTCGATCCCATTCACCGAGCAATGTTCATTCTTAGCCGATGCGTTCTACAAACAGAAGCCTGATTCTCGGTTCGATCTCTATCACCGAGCAGGTGGAAACCTTAGCCCTCTCGTCTCCAGGACAGAAACCTGACTCTCGGCTGGACCCTAATCACCGAGCGGGTGGAAACCTGAACGACCCACTATAAGGACAGAAACCTGACTCTCGGTTCGATCCCTATCACCGAGCAGGTGGAAACCTTAGCCCTCTCGTCTCCAGGGCAGAAACCTGACTCTCGGCTGGACCCTAATCGCCGAGCAGGTGGAAACCTGAACGACCCACTATAAGGACAGAAACCTGACTCTCGGTTCGATCTCTATCACCGAGCAGGTGGAAACCTTAGCCCTCTCGTCTCTAGGACAGAAACCTGACTCTCGGCTGGACCCTAATCGCCGAGCGGGTGGAAACCTGAACGACCCACTATAAGGACAGAAACCTGATTCTCGGTTCGATCTCTATCACCGAGCAGGTGGAAACCTTAGCCCTCTCGTCTCCAGGACAGAAACCTGACTCTCGGCTGGACCCTAATCGCCGAGCTGGTGGAAACCTGAACGACCCACTATAAGGACAGAAACCTGACTCTCGGTTCGATCTCTATCACCGAGCAGGTGGAAACCTTAGCCCTCTCGTCTCCAGGACAGAAACCTGACTCTCGGCTGGACCCTAATCGCCGAGCGGGTGGAAACCTGAACGACCCACTATAAGGACAGAAACCTGACTCTCGGTTCGATCTCTATCACCGAGCAGGTGGAAACCTTAGCCCTCTCGTCTCTAGGACAGAAACCTGACTCTCGGCTGGACCCTAATCGCCGAGCAGGTGGAAACCTGAACGACCCACTATAAGGACAGAAACCTGACTCTCGGTTCGATCCCTATCACCGAGCCGGTGGAAACCTTAGCCCTCTCGTCTCCAGGACATAAACCTGACTCTCGGCTGGACCCTAATCGCCGAGCAGGTGGAAACCTGAACGACCCACTATAAGGACGAAAACCTGACTCTCGGTTCGATCCCTATCACCGAGCAGGTGGACACCTGAACGATTAATTCTAAGGACAGAAATCTGGCTCTCGGCTAGACCCTAATCGCCGAGCAGGCGGAAACCTGACGATTAACTCTTAAGGACGGGAGCCCGACCCTCGGTTCGATCTTATCACCAAGCAAGTGAAACTTAAGTTAGCATTTGGAGGCCTTACCATGGTCGGACACATCACAATAAAAGGGTACAAGCAACGCGGTAAATACGTACAAGCAACGCGGTAAGGCATTCATATTACAATATGAAACTTAAAATTAGTGTTTTGTTGCCAAAACCCGGCAACTCAAAGTAAAGAAAAGACAACGTAAACAAATAATCCTGTCACCACATCCCGGTGACATAGGCAATTCCGTTTATTCAAAATTCTCAAACAAGGGAAAAGTAAAGAAGGGCTGACTGTCGGCTTCAGATGTCCGCGGCATGGGCGGAGGATGCGTCCTCTTGAGAGTGTTGGTCGGCGTGAGGAGTTGGCGGCTGGATGTCCTCCCCGGTTCGGTCCCCGGCCTGGGGATGGCTGGTCCCCTCCATGTCGGTCGGCACCGCATGAGAGTCAATGGCGTTCACCAGTTCCCTCATGCTGGAGGTCTCTTCCTCGTCGATGACAAGAGGCGCAGGATTCCCGGTGTTGGGGATGCTCGGGAAAGGAATCCTGCCGCGATCCCTCAACGAGGAATCCTCGGGAACCCCCATTGCTTGGAGAGCGGCGAACCAACCCTCCTCATATCCGAGCTTATGGGCCTGGCGAATGATCGGTTCCGCCGAATTCTCGGCATCCGCGAACCCCTCGTTATACCACTTGGATTCGCAAGCCTCCAGCGCCGCCTTCGAGTCGGTCAGCTGCCCCTCCAGCATTGTATTCAAGCTCTGAGCCTCGGCCAACTTAAGCTCGGTGCCCCCCAACTGGAGTTCCAGTTCCTCGCGCTTCGTTTCGGCAAGCGCCTGGGCCTTCACGGCTGTAGCAATCTTATCCTTTGCCTCCTCGGCAATTTTCAACTGCTCCTTCGCCGTGGCCTCGGCAACTTCCTTCAGAGCCTTTTCCCGCTCGACGTCCTCGGCCAGCTCCTTCATCCTCCCGTCCACCACGTACGACATTTGCGCAGCCTGACCACACAATATCCGCTTTGTAAGATAAGATGGAAAAAACACATACACAATCAAAAGGGAAACCGAGGGTCGTAGAGAAATGTGGAACAATTACCGCTATGGTGTGCCATTGCAAACGTCTCCCCAGGGACTCATCCGTCGATTCCGTAAAGGCATGTAAGTCCTCGGGCAAAAGGATGCCGCGCGCCAGACTCTGCGCCACACAGCCTCCAAGCCCCTTATCCCACACTCGGGCACTGGCCGTTGACGGGAGAGGATCGCCGCCAAGTTTGAAGGAGGGTCGCCATGCCGCCGGAGCCCGGGAAGTAGACGCCAGGTCTATCCCGGTTTGCGCTACAGGTTCCCGGATGACGATTTCAGCCGAGGGTCGGATGGGCACATTGCCCGAGCCCGTCTGTGTTTGGTCGGTAGTGCGCGGCCTCTTTCGAACTCGGGTCGGTGGGGGAGCGGGAGGGGAAGCATCTCGGGCGGGTGCCTGTTGTTGTTGCCCGGTTGGCCGGGCACTCGGGACGAAGCGATCTATTGTCATCTTCCTCCTGGCCACCATTGCGTTACCCGGATCGGATCCTGTTTCCGAAGAGTCAGTCGTTTCTGCGGCTACAACCTCCCCTTCCCGAACAGGTGCCCCGGGCTCTACGATTCTCTCGGGCTGAGCAGGAGCTTGCTGGATTTGCTCGTGAGCTCGCCTCCTACGCTCGGCAGATACGCGCTCGGCTGATTCGTCACGGACGGGCGGTCGCTCGTCTGAACAAATGTACTGAGGACCGTGCTCACGAGCCTCGCCTACTGCTAGCCTTGGGGGGAGGAAGTTTGCGTGCCGGACGTCGATGTATGAGATGAGAGGACTGTCGACTAGCAAAGCTTGGCCGAACGACTGCCAAGTTGAGTAGACGGGACTGACGCCGAGGATGAGGTGGGACGCTCGGAGTTGTCCGTCCGTGTGCACGAAGATTTCCGACCGGAGTACGAAGTTCAAGTCCCGAACGTGTACCACTCTGACGTCGGGCTTGAATCTTTTGCTCTCTGCACAAAGGAAATAATGGTTAGAGATTATGTGGCCGGACCAAAATAGAAATGCATCAAAGTAAATGGAGGCTTGTCACCGACCAACGTCACGCGGCGAAAGCGCGCAGGGGTACCCCTCGGCAAACCAATTGCCGCTCACCCGAACGAAGTCTTTGGCCGAGTTACGATTCGAGTCCGGCAGGCATGAAATAAGCCGTACCCTCGCGTCCCTAGTCTTTAGGTAGTAGTCGGACTCAATCTTGCCGCACAAACTGTACATGTGGTTAATGTCGTGGTGGTTAAGTTCCAACCCGTACAACCGGTTCAGTGTACTCACACAACTCACTACCCGGTAAAAGTTGGGGGGAAGTTGGTCGGGACAAAGGCCATAAAATCTAAGGGTGCTGAGAATGAGAGGGTCAACCGGGAACCTAAGCCCGCCCTCTAAAATGGCCATCAAGGGAAAGAACACTGTGTTCTCCCCTCGGCGCCTCTGAATGTCGATATCGCCCATATTGCAGTAGGCGATATCTACGTCACTTGGAACGTTATATGCTTCCCTAAATCTAGCCAAAGCATGCTCGGTGGTAAGGAGGTAAGAGTAACTCATGTTTTCTTTGTTCAAAACAGTTTCTTAACAAAAGGGAAGAGCAGTGCTACGATTATCAAAGAATGTACTGAAATGGCTGAACTGAAAAAGCAGGAAGAGGGAAAGGAACTTACTGTGGGCTCTAAGGAGTAGGTATGTTCTGGGCCAGTAGATGAACCACGGGAGGGATGCTCGGCAGAGGAGAAAACTGAAAGGAGAGGAATGCAAAAGTGAGATTCAGTAACAAGAGGGACTATTTATAGGCATGAGGAAGTAGAATAAGAGGCAATTAATGATCCGCTGGAAGGAAACCACGCGGACCGCCGCTTCAACTGCCACACGCGCGACGCCTCGGTTCACGAACCGTCAGGCAATGATGGCGGGTAGGCCGTCAGTCAATCTCAAACGCGTCTTTTGAGACGCGCATTAATGCGCCCATTAATGGTCGGGCACTGACCCTTCGACTCCCCCAAACAGGCACTTGCCCCTCGGGATCCTTGATTCACCCCCGGGGATGGGAAGCGAATCAAGGGGGGGCTATTGTACGGTCCCCGAACCAAGACCCGTAGTGGGCCTCGGGCCTGGCCTGGGTATAAGGCCCATGAGGCCGGTCTCCCTCTGCCTGGCGGCCCACCCCGAGCCCCGCGGGTTGCAGGTCACGATCTGCTTTTACATCGTTTCTCGGCAGACCCCTTACCGAGCAGTGAAGAACTCACAGCTCGCGGAACACCCCGCCCTGTGCCTACTCGGTCATACCTCGGAGAGGCACCGCTGCCGGGAACTATCGTGGAAGTGGGAACCAAGTTCCAACGCCACCGTCACCGCTTCCCACTCCCACCTAACCACCCACTTACAATTGATAATACTGGACCGCCGGTCGCACCTGCTGGCAAGTAATTATGGCTCTCCACTAAACTCTGAGCTATAAATACGAGAAGGTTTGAGAAGACAGGGGTTGGTGAATTGAGGGGAGGAAGAGTGTAAACAGAGAGAGCAGAGTAAGGAATTGGGTCAGGTCCCCGAGAAGAGGAAGGCGCCACAGTTGAGCCTTGGTGTTTAGAACGACCCATTGTGGGAAATCCAAACCCACCATACAAATAAGTTGTGAGTCCAAGTGAGGCCCAGCCCAACGGGTTTGAGTTTTTGGTGCGCACAGATATGGTCTTTGAATGAATGCTGAGCACTCTCTCTTTTTTTTTTCTTTTTTCTTTTTTAAATTTGATATTTACGATAGGATGAGAGATTTTACCCTTTTTTCTTTCTTTTTTTAATAAAAAATTAATATTTTAAAATAAGATGAGAGATTTGAATTCTAAATATTTTAATGAAAAAAATTAGAAAGTAATAATTGAATTTCTTTTTTTGGGGGTAATAATTGAATTTTAAGAACTCAAACCCTTGTGTGAGAACTCACAACAAATCCTAGTGACTTTTGGGTCTGTTTGGTTGTGTTATTTAAATAATAGTTTTTATTGTTTAAACAACACAATACGTATTTCCACAATATTTAAACGACGTTACTAGAACAATATTACCTAACGAGCTTTTTTTTTGCTAGCAATAACAAATCCTAGTGACTTCAATGTATGGTTTTCTTTTTCTTTTTTTGGGTGAAACTTTAATGTATGGTTTTCAATATTTCTAGTGACAGGCAAAATTGTGGATTTTAGTTACAAAGTCTTTAAGGCCCGGTTTGGATTATTTTTTCCTCACACCTCACTCAATTTCCATCACTCCTCACTCCTCACTCATCACTCATCATTTAAAATACCCTAACTCCCTACACCCCACCTGTTTGGCACATATTTTTAGCTTCTCATCACTCAATTTTTTCTACCTTTTATGGGACCCATACTTGAGCACCATGTCAGGCATTCCTGTTAGCCTACCCGCCTCACACCATTTTTTCTTTCCTTTTTTTTTCCTTCAACCCCCAATACCCACAACAACCACTTCGGTTCTGAGCTTGAAGCACAAACCCAAAAATTCATTAGCATCCTTGAAGCACCCAAAAAATTCACAAACCCACAACAACCAATTCGTTGCCCCAATTGTTGATTTTTTTTATTTATTTTAATTTTAATTTTTGTATGTGTTTGAGATGACAAAGGCGAAAAGGAAGAAAAAAAAAAAAAAAGAGCGAACTGATGCAGCGACGATTAGACTTGCAACGATCTCCACCATCACCAGCGGCGGCATTCCTTTTTTTTTTTCTTTTTTCTTTTTTTCTTTTTTCCTTCAAGCTCACAACCACTTCGGTTCTGAGCTTGAAGCACAAACTCAGAACTGATGCAGCGACGATCGGACTTGCAATGATCGGACCTACACAAACGACGAACTGATGCAGTGACGATCGGACTTGCGAAGATCTCCACCGTAACCACCGGTGGTGAAGACCAAATGGGTTCTGTGATGAAGAACAAAAAAAAGAATAAAAAAAAAAAAAAAAAAAAAAAAAAGAAAAAAAAAAAAAAGAAGGAAAGAACGGCAGCGAAGGGTTCATGGGTTCTACGATGAAGGAAAAAAAAAAGAAAAAAGAACTGAATGGAGTGTAGTGTAGACCAGAGAAAGAAGAGAGAAAAAAGAAAATGTTTGTGGAGAAGAAAGCCGTTGAAAAGGCCATCAAAAGTAGCCCCTTACGAGTGTTGCACTGACAGTGGGTCCATGCATGTGGGTTTAATTACGAAAATGCCATTGGAAACTGAAAACACCTAAGTTTTCCATAACTCATCACTCAAAAATCAGAAAATTGAGTGATAGAAACAAAAACATGAAACAAATCCGAACAGACTTTTTTTTCGTGGAACCCACATATTTTGAGTTATAAGTGATGGAAACAGAGTTATGTGTTATAGAAACAATAAATCCAAACATCCCCTAAATGACGCTGTGAGAAGCCGTTTGGATTTTCATATGAGAGTCAAAAATCAAACTATAATTATAGTACTATTAACTACTTTTGTTTCATAGAAATACTAGTAATTAACAAATCATAGAATTTTTAATTCCAAACTCCCTTAGAAAAGATAAGAATAAAATGTGCTCATAAATTATGTGAAATAAAATGACTGAATAGACTGTATCAAGTAAGGATTTATGAGAACTTTATTTCCTTTTCTTTGTGTGTGTTTGATGATTTACAAAATGGTGGTATAATTTTTAATTCTTGAAACACATTAGGAGCTTTGAATATTCTTGAACGTTTTCTAGATTTTTATGCATTTTGATTTCACTTGTACATGTTTAGTATAGCACTTTCTTCACCGTAGGTAAATATTGAAAAATTATGGACTTTTGTTTTGTTTTTTGTTTTTTTTTGTTTTTTTTTTTTTTTTTTTTTTTTTGGGGGGGATAAATTTGAATTCTATGCTTGTAACAAAACTTGTTGGACTAATTATGATAACTCACTAATACACTCAATCACACATAAAGTTAAAGGGCAAGTCGCTCTTAGTTTTCTTGCTACGGTTTATGCTCATAATAAAGGCGATCGATTAATTAAATTAGGCATTGTTTTTGTGTGTGAGTGTGGACAAAATACAAAATCTCGACTTAGCACCAAACGAAAGTCCAATAGATTGAGGATAACGTTAAACTTGAGTTTATTCGTACATGCCAATCAGCAATCACAAAATCCGCTGCAATCAAAATCATGTTTATCATAATTTTCTTCCTACTCGATCTCCACTTTCCATTCAACCAAACAAATCTTCACTCAAAGTCATCCACTCTTATTATTATAGCGTTCAAACATTAATGCCACAAATGCCCCTGCCTAATTTGTACACTATTTTCTTATGCTCCACTCAGCTGCTTGGTAGGTGTAGCTCTTTTTCTCTAGTATGTCTGACTTATATTTTACGTACTCTAATACGGGATTTGGATCCTCTCTATTTTTCTTTGAAATGGAGAATGTCCAGTTAAGGGTTGAGATTTAACTAAAATCAATCTATGGCTTGAAATATGCCACATCATTTAAAAGACATTAACCTAACATTTCACATTTCAAGGAGACTTAACGGAGCACCTATCCAAAAAAAAGAAGAAAAAAAAGACTTAATGGAGCCAAGGAAAACAAACACATTCTTTCATTTGACTCTTTGGGGCTCTCTCATCTTATCTCAGTTTCTTTCTCACTCTCAACAAAGCCCAACCATGGCCGACTTCTCCTTGCATGCATAGTCGGAATCACCCTGAAGATTTGATATCAGCTTTCTAAACCCCACCCAAAAAAAAATCGTAGTTCAAATTTTAATATTTGATATATGGTTTTGCTCTTTCTTTTCTTGTCTTCTTTGTCAAAGAGCATCATTTTCTTTCATTTATTGCACTAAAGATTATACCTTTCTTTGATTGAAAATTTTTCCTTTCCTTTGCTTTAGATCTATGGTAACTATAGTAGGTGTATGAGTCTCTCTCATCTCAGTGTCTCTCTTTTTTCCCTTGGGTCTCATTTTCTTTCACTTTTGGCAACCCCACTCGAATCCCAATCATCTGTCGATGAACACAAATTTGCTCAAAATTCAATACTTCAAAAATTATTCCAGAAAGATAAAGAACGGGTCCATGAGTACTAAAATTACCAAAAAGAAAAATCCCCAAAATAAAAAGGCCCATTATTTTATTCAGAAGTTCAAGATTTTAGGCATAATTAGCCCCCAAAAAAATCTCATAAATTCAGAAGCTTGCAAATCTCATTAGGCAAATGGAAAGGAATTTGCAATGATTACTTCAAATCAGGACAACTGCCAAAAGCTCGAATCATAGAAATTGTTTGACATTACAAACAATCACGGAATTCATATTGCATTGAAAACCCAGTAAAAATATCATAAAATAAAGATGGAAACTTTATTAAAAAAAAAAAAATATATATATATATATATATAATCACCAAATTTCACAACCCCACAATCACCATTGCAAAGAAACTGAAAACCCCAACAAGCCAAAATTGTAAAATAATCAATAAAACCAGAGATTTGGCAGAGCCCAAAAGCAAATCCAAATCTCATTCCCAAAAACACAAAAAAGACAACAAGAAAAAAAAAAGGAAAAAAAAAATACATAAATTTGATATCAAAATTTTCTTTAGAAACAGAGGTGGATGGCTGAAATACAGTTGATGCACAACTGTGTGTGGGTAAGGAGAACTGGAGAAGCTTGACCAATGACCATTGCTGGGTTTGATGGGAGGGAGAGAGAAACGGAGAGGAGGGATAGAGATAGAGAGTTAGAGAAGAAAACCTTAACGTTAGTTTAGCTTTTTACTCAGTTAAGTCTCCAGTTAGTGGTTTTAAATGACGTGGCAGATTTTAGGTCATGGATTTATTTTAAATCAATCTCAGCCCTTAACTGGGCACTCTCCATTTCTAATGAAATGGAGAGGATCCGGAACCCTCTAATACGTATTGAAAGCTCGGAAATGTGTCGAAAACACATGAGCTGTTTAGACCCCCAAATTAAAGTTACGGCTTGGTTGATTTTACACTAACTTAATACTAAGTGCGGAATAGTGTAAACACAAGCGTATAAGCAAGACAACTACTCTAATCCATATTTAAAGCAACACAGCACTAAAAATGAAATGAACAAGAGGAGGGAAGAGAGATGCAAACACAGATAACACCGAGATGTGTTATCGAAGAGGAAACCGAAGAACTAGGCGGAAAACCTCTCCGCCGCCCTCCAAGCGGAAATCGATCCACTAGACAATCAGTTGGGATACATGGGTTAGCAAGAGACCCTCCAAGCCTAATCTAACCTATGTACCTAAGCCCTCCAAGCTCCTACTCCAACAAGGCTTCTCGAAACCGTGTCTTGTCTTAGTTCTCCAGATACCGCAACAAGCTCCATGTTGCATCTGTCATTATCGGTTTTTTCCAATGCTTCCCAACAACACCAAAACGTCACTTAACACTCTCAGAGGGTGTGGTAAGTGTTTGGGCTATCAACCTCTCAATAGTATGGAAATGAAGAGGTAGGAGATGAGGAAATTCCCAAAACAAATGTGTAGAGGATTGTGGGTATAACAATCTCTAACTCTCAAAGTGTTTGGCTAGGGTTTTTCTCTCAGAGGCTCTCATCTCAATTGTGGGTAATATGGGTATAAATAGTGTGGGCACAGAAAGTGTGATTCAGACTTGATAGGCTGGCAGAACAGAATGCCTCGCGGGTGTCTCGGGGAAGGCCTTACCTGCGAGATACTCGCGAGACACAACTGTCTAAACCTGGCCTGACTCTTTGCATTCTAGCATGTGTGGGGCACATGTATCACTTCATGGGAAGCTAAGTCGCGAGATACCTGCGAGAATTCTTCAATCTTCAAATGCTTGAGTCTTCATACTCTCTCTCTCTAACACGCAACCCTTACAATGAAATCCCACAACAAATACAGGGTACAACAGATTGAATATAATTACAATCAAATTTGGCACGGAATATATGCCAAAAAAACATATAGTTGTAAATAATAACTTTACAATCTCCCACTTTGGCTATTCCGTGACAAAACCCCTAAAACAGACTCTAGACTTAAACGTGAGTTTGGGAACATTGGCAAAACTCACTCACACCTAATCTAGAAACTATGAAGCTCTTGAACCATAATGACAAGTATCTCCTGAAACACAACAACACAATAAGTTCATGGTTATGCAGAAAACTTGTAATGAAAAATGGAACAAGCACAATGCGATCAAGCAAAATGGAATAAAGTATTAGACCATGGCTTGAGCAAACATGCAATCACTTAAACAATAGTGATCACAATGCTCATTCACACTTGGAATGAACATCCGGACATACAAGCTAATTAGCTTAATTGCAAACTATCATTTACATGTCCAACACTCAACCAATGCATAAAAACATATATGCATCTAGGAACAATCCTACATGGGCACAAGAGTGAGGTACTTAAGACATAGTAACAATAGCTTAAAAGTACACAAGAAATGCTACAAAAGCATTGAGAGAATCACAAATAAAACAGAAATAAAACTGAGATTAAAACAGATAAACAAAAGTAGTAGCAATAAGACTGTAACCATAAAACAGCAGTTATAAAAACTAAAAAAAATTAAACCGTTTGTGAACCAATAACCAATGCTTATAAGTCTAAAACTATGCTCCCCCTATCACTGTGCAAGCTCTTCCTCAGCTCCCCCTCAAAATTTTCTCCCTCTTTTTGACCGGAATGGCCAAAGAGGCTAGAGCTGATTCGACTCAGAGTCTGATCCATGTGCGGAGGACAAGTCCTGAATCTGTGATGATAACGCGGTGATCTGTCCTTGAAGGTATGCAAACTGGTTCGCGGTGTGCTGTACATGAGAATCCAGCACTGTAGACATCTGATCCATTTTAGCCATTAATTGATCAAGTTTGCTTAAACCTTGTGTTGGAGTAGAAGACGATGGCTGTGCTGAAGTCTCTGGAGCAGAAGTGAATCTCTCAATCTCCTCTTCTGTATCTCCACCCTCATCTTGCTCAACACGCGGTTGTGGGATGGTATGCACACCAGTCCTAGAACCTCTGATGTGGGCTGTGCTCCTAGACAGGGTATGAGCACCAATGGGATAGTCCCTCTGAACTACCGTAAGACCACTTGGAAGTTTGAGCCTCTCTTTTGCAATAAGGCCCATAATGAGAGTGGGGAAGGGCATGATAGTCCTGGAGTTCTGCTTACTAATACTCTTCTTTAGTAAGTGAAAGATATGCCCACAGATATCAATCTCTTTGTGAGTGAAGAGATCATATAGGAAAAAGGTGTAGTTAGGTTTGTCACTGGGTACAAATTGTGAATCATCACATAGGCTAAGGTCCTCATCTCTGGTGAAAATGGTATTGTGTTCATGGCATTCTTAGTCAGTGTCCCATCAAGTACACTCACCATTTCTGCAATAGAACCCAATTTATCCTCATATTGGGTGGTGATAGGTTGAGATGGAGGACGAACTTCAAGAAAGTCTTGAATGCTATCCTTCGTTATGACAAACTCTTTCCTTCTCACCCAGCAGTTGATGTGATCATCTTCTACAGTGGTGTTTAAGAAGAATTCTCTGATTATTTTAGAGTAGACCACTCCACTTGGTGTCAACAACTTGGTCCACGTCCTTTCCTTGAAAATATCACGAATGAAAGTGCCCTCTAGAGATTCCAATTGAACCACCCTTTCCATGATGATTGTTCTGTGCTTATAACAGTCATTGTACTTCATATCTGCTTCTGCTGACTTGAAATGCTCAAAGTCAGTACGTGCACATTTTGAAGATGACTTCTTCTTAGTTGCATGCTTAGTGGGAGACATCTGCACAATTTCACAAAGCAGAAAGGGAACATGTGCAGAAACACCAGAAACAGAACACAAAACTTGATTAGATTCAAGTTAGTTCAAAACAAAGTTAAACGAATTTAAAACCAAGCATAGTTGACTCTTAACAACATGCTTAAACATACAAATCTATAAAACATAAACACAATGCATTAAAATAAGTAACTGTGCATGTATGTGCTAATGTGTGCATGTGCTGATGCATGTGGGTGTGTGTGTTGATGCATGAGAGTGCAGCACCAGAGGCATGAGGGGTGCCTAGGTGTGTGCCTAGTGTGTTCACCATGAGCAAAGTGTATGAAACATATGAACAATGACCACACCGAGTGAAACATGGTCACACAAGTGAAAACCCATAGATTGAAATCACTTGATTCCAATTGGGCACAAAAATGTCACACGGACATTTTGGCAAACACCTAGCATGCACAAATGTACTCTAAGCATGAACAATGCATGAACATGGGAAAATCTACCCTCAATACAAGTTAAAATTGCCACAAGGGGCCAATACAGATGCACAAAAAGAAAATGGGACTCAGCCCAATAAAAAAATTGAAAGAGCATCACACAATATGAGAAACCCAACCCAATTTCCAAAAATACCCAAATTTTGAAACCCTAACAACATTACTGCAAAATCCAAGAAAATTATGAAGAAAATGGTGAAGGAAACATACCTTGATGTAGAAATTGCAGAAGAATGCTTGAGATTGAAAGGGTTTTGAAAGAAATTGATTTTGGGTTGAAAAGGGGTTCGAATGAGGTTATGCGAGGGAAGTGTTTGAAATTTGAAAAACTGTCACATCTGCTATATAAAACTGAAAACACACGTTTTTCGCGGGTTAGAGAGTAGCGAGATAGTTGCAAGACATTCGCGAGAATGCCCACTGAAACACAAAAGTTTTCGCGGGAAGCTTTAGGTCGCGATACTCTTTGTGTAAATTGATAAAAAAAAAAAAACCAATTTTTGCCAAACAGCATTTCACGAGTAGCTGTTGGTCGCGAAACAGTCGCGATAGTTTCTGTGTAAATTTGCAAAAAGTTTATTTCCCTTAAAAACTTTTCGCGGGAAGCTTTAAGTCGCGAGCTTCTCGCAAAACAACCCCTGAACCAATTTTTGAAGAAAAACACAAAAATGCATTTTGAACAAAAACAAAGAACACAAAAGTATAAAATCACTTTCAAAAACAAATAAAACACTCAAAAATCTTTTTGGGTTTGATCAACAAGAATTTGAGCATACACATCACATTTGAATGTGTACAATCACACAAATGAGATAAGCATTCATTGAATCACAGTCTTGTGTGTTGTGGGTGAGTATCTAGTGTAAAATAATCCTTAGACCAGAGTGAAACTTCAATGATCAATTCAATCGAGTCACACACAACTGATACGAAATCAAGTGGACTATCTCAATTATAGAAATGAGTATATATGACCTCCCACAAATTGATTACATAGCTTAGAAGCTTTTCATTTGGCTTCTGCAGAAATCATAAACTGATTACATTTGATCCATTTTGGATGATACATCTCCTTTTTGAGATCGGTGCTTGATATTTTTGATATATCAACATTTTGGATTAGCCTTTGGCTTTTTGAGCACCATACATTTCAAAACACAAGTCGCTTTCCCTTTTTCCTAGTCAAATATTAGCATGTGCAACAAGCTTTTGCAGCTTGATATCTCTTTTCATTTGGAGATTTACATTTAGAGAGCTCTTTTGCAAAACAAAAAATAAAGTGGGAAGAGATATAGACACAAGTCTATGCATGTATCAAGACCATCAAGACTATTGACCAATCATTCATGACAAGCTTGAAAATCTATTTACAACAATCAAACATAATTTTCAAGATTTCTTCTACAAAGATAAATGTGCATACATAACAAGCTAAGTTTGTAAATGCACTACGCCATTAGTATGAAGGTACAAGGCCAAACTCACATGAGATATGCACAAAACGAAAGATCAAACTTTTTGAAGATTTTTCAATTTTTATGGGTTTTTGAATTTTTTTTTTTTTTTTTTTTTGAACACACTCAAAAACAAATCGAAATAAAGAAAGATCAAAAAAAAAAAAAAAAAAACGAGGCATAAGCCAAACAGGTAAAAGAAACATGTTATAAAATGAAGGCAATGCATGAAAAGGTGCAACACAAAAGTCCCTATATATTGGAAGAATTACTGCATGGACATGTTATAATGCTTATGCATGAGTACCCCTCTTCACCCACACGTCACGTGCATTTGGGGTGATATCCTTGACGGATTGGGTACGAGAGTTGGGACTTTCAAACCTTCGTGTGAAGCTTTCCAAACAATTGATGAAGGCACTGATCATCTTCATCACGTCCATCATTCCAGGTTCACGGTTTTGACTTCTTGTTTGCTCACCACCCCAAGACCTTTCATCATTTCTCCTTCCTTGTGACCGAGGAGTGCTTGCATTGTTCAATGCTCTCAACTTATGACAGTTGGGTTGTATGTCCTTGTAATCCACAAAAGTGACACACATGATTCGTTCTAGGACCCTGTTGTGATCTTGGAAGTGATCTTCCTCAAGATCCAAATCTGGCTTCTGATTGATTACGGGACTTATTTATCACCCGTTGATTAGCCACATTCTTCTTCTTTTTAGCCTTAACTTTCTCAGGTGTCGGCTCTTCTACATGTTGGTTAAATCTAGTTTTGTATCTCATACAAAACACACAATGGAACCAACAAACAAAGATCTATTTCATTCATGATTGGTAACTTGCACTATATAAATTTCAGAATTTAAGAGTAAGATAGCGTACCTTGGTGCGGTGAAATTCAAAACAAAAGATTATAAGTACTTGGGAACACTTTTAATCTTCACTCCAATTCCACTTTACGCCCAAGAAGTGTGGTCTCTTAATCAGTTTCAAAGGGAGAATAATTGAGTGGCTTCACTCGCACATACATACCACTTCACAATGGTGTCTCACTTTTTTCTCTTATAAAAAATTCTGTATGTCTCTCCCTTTATATATAACTGATTATCTAATTGGGCCAGCCTATTGGGCCTTTCCAATTGGGCTTTAATGTGTGGCTTGGAGTGGGACCAAAAGGACTAATAAGACACTAGCTCCAATGGGCCTTGGGCTTTTCTGTCAACTCTTGACAAGTCCAAAGTTACCATTAATTATATTTAATACCACTATATAAATATAATTGCACTCTAGGTCTTATTAATAAATTATATCCCAAAACTTTATTATACATGCAACCCCTTCATAAAATATTCGTAGTAATTCAAAGTCATAAATATAGACTGTCACTTTAAAAATTATTACATCTTAATCCTTGAGTACCTGGTTTAATCCTTTTAAGTTATTCACCATATATTTATGAAATCCTATTTCATAAATATATACTTTAGCAATTTCTTACTAAAGTAGTTAGGCCTAACTCTCTGAATAACTGAACCCATTAAACTTATCTCAAGGGAATATTTTATATCTCCGTTAAGAGACTATGAATTCCATCTTGAGAATATATGTTCCATCAACACTAAATATGGCTACCCAACATACTGAGGTTTTAACCGAAACTTTAGATCTCACTCTTGATATATTAAAGCAACCTATACTTCATGATCAGGTCCATTATTCTCTCAGGATTAAGAGTTTATGTAAATATAAGTCGTGAGATTTATTATTCAATTGACAGTCTTTAGGAGAATAATAAATCTCACAGTGGTCCAGTTCAATATGTCTTAACTCTTAAAACATATCAATATATCAACTAGAAGTCTCCACTTCCATGATCAAGACAAATCATCTTAGTTGATATTTAATAGTCTTCGTAGATGAAATGCCCAAGTTCATCACCGACTACGAACTAAAATTTTGAGTTTACAAAGAACTTGTAACTTATATTTTCTGTGACTAAATCACATAAATCACATACTATGCATCTCATGGACTAAATGATAATGTCTGAATATTCATGTTACCATTATTTTAGATAATGATAAAATAACTTTATTAATTACAATATTAAGTCATACATCATGTCAAACATAATGTCATACATAATATCATATATAACATCATATAATAGGATTCTAGGGCACTAATCCCAACACTACAACCGTATCTTTAGCCTTTACGAACTTCACTTCTTTGGTGACATTGGCTGATGAGCTGCTCTCTCCGGTATATCCCAATCTGGACTTGTCTGAGGCATGTTTTTAAGATGAAATAACATCATTTAGCTTCTTGGAAGAGACCCTTTCTATCTTGGCTTGTGCTTGCACTACCTCTTGCTTAAGAAATCTCACTTTTGTGTAAGCTTCTGATAGCTCACCATTTAGTGTTTCAATCTCACACTTCGCCCCTTTATATCGCACCAGAAGGCTTTTGTAATGCTCCTCAGCCCTCTTCATCTTTTTGATGGCTGCGTTAGCCACCTTTGCATATCCACCAGTCTTCTCAAGGAAGGAATTATAAGTCTCTTGCAGACCCACTTCTTCTCCGTCTACCTCATCTTCCGATTCCTCAATTATTCCAATTGATTCCAAATCAGAGTGCTCACCAAGCTCCTTCACAAGTGCACCCAAATCATTTGAGTAATCCACATGAGCAATGGTCATAAATGCGAAGTAGTTTCCTTCTCCTTCACAGCTCTCTTTAGAATCTGAATTTGAGGAATCTGAATCACTCAGCATTATGGCATACGCCTTACCTTTTCCTCTTAGATAATTTGGACACTCCTTCTTGAGATGTCCATGGCCATTGCATTCATAACACACAATGTCTGAAGGAGATTGAAAATCCTTCCCCTCTTTCCTCTTAAACTCTTTCCTATCACCTCTTGAAGATGAAAACTTCCCTCTGTTGAATGGTTTCCCACTATTCTTCATCTTTAGAAATTTGCGGAAGTTCTTCGCAAGAAATGCTACTTCCTTCTCCACTCCATCTTCTTCGGAGGAATCATCCATTCTTTCGATGATGGTTTTGAGAGCAAGCGATTTACTCGTCTTATGTGAAGGCAGTCCAAGCTCATACGTTTGAAGAGACCCAATAAGCTCTTGGATCTTAATTTCATCCAAATCTTTGCTTTTCTCTATGGCCGTGACTTTTGCTCAAAAGCTCTCCGGTAAAGACCTCAAAATTTTTTCTCACCGCCTTAGTATCTTCAATCTTCTCACCAAGATTGAGCTTAGCAATAACAATTTCGTTGAGCTTTCCATAAAACAAATCAAAAGATTCATCATCACCCATCTTGAGCTCTTCAAATTTGGTGGTAAGCATCTAGAGCTTTGTGTCCTTAACCTTCTTTGTACCTTCATATGTAGTCTCCAAAATCTCCCAAGCTTCCTTGGCAACTGTCATGTGAGATATCCTATGGAATTCATCTGAAGACACCACAGAAAATAGCATTTAAAGCTTTACTATTAGCATTAGCCGCCGCAAGAGCTGCCTTATCCCAAGTGGATTTTGCAGCCTCAGGCCTAGTCCAACCTACTTCAACCGCATCCCAAATGATATCCTCAATAGAGCATAAAAATGCCCTCATTCTGCCTTTCCAGAAAGCGTAATTGTTACCATCAAAAAATGGTGGAACATTTAGGGATTGAGACCTATCCATCTCAAAAAGGGTCAAGGATCACACTTAGGTATTTCAACCACAGCAAGTGTACCCACTCTGATACCAATTGAAAGCTCAGAAATGTGTCGAAAACACACGAGCAGTTTAGACCCCCAAATTAAAGTAACGGCTTGGTTGATTTTACACTAACTTAATACTAAGTGCGGAATAGTGTAAACACAAGCGAATAAACAAGACGACTACTCTAATCCATATTTAAAGCAACACAGCAGTAAAAAATGAAATGAACAAGAGTAGGGAAGAGAGATGCAAACACAGATAACACTGAGACGTGTTATCGAAGAGGAAACCGAAGAGGAAACCGAAGAACTCGGCGAAAAACCTCTCCGCCGCCCTCCAAGCGGAAATCGATCCACTAGACAATCAGTTGGGATACATGGGTTAGCAAGAGACCCTCCAAGCCTAATCTACCTGATCTACCTAAGCCCTCCAAGCTCCTACTCCAACAAGGCTTCTCGGAACTGTGTCTTGTCTTAGTTCTCCGGATCCCGCAACAAGCTCCATGTTGCATCTGCCATCATCGGCTTCTTCCAATGCTTCCCAGCAGCACCAAAACGTCACTTAACACTCTCAAAGGGTGTGGTAAGTGTTTAGGCTATCAACCTCTTAATGGTATGGAAATGAAAAGGTAGGAGATGAGGAAATTCCCAAAACAAATGTGTAGAGGATTATGAGTATAACAATCTCTAACTCTTAAGGTGTTTTGCTAGGGTTTTTCTCTCAGAGGCTCACCTCTCAATTGTGGGTAATGTGGGTATAAATAGTGTGGGTACAGAAAGTGTGACTCAGACTGGACAGGCTAACAGAACAGAATGTCTCGCGGGAAGGCCTTACCCGCGAGATACTGGCGAGACACAGCTGTCTCCACCTGGCCTGACTCTTCGCATTCCAGCATGTGCAGGTGCAGGGCACATGTATCACTTCGCGGGAAGCTAAGTCGCGAGATACCCGCGAGAATTCTTCAATCTTCAAATGCTTGAGTCTTCACACACTCTCTCTCTAACACACAACCCTTACAATGAAATCCCACAACAAATACAGGGTACAACAGATTGAATATAATTACAATCAAATTTGGCACGGAATATAAGCTAACAAAAACATATAGTTGTAAATAATAACTTTACACGTATCTACTATATCATATCATCAGGATGTCAACATTACTAGGGAATACAGATATCGATGGTATATTTAGTCTAAGACTATGTTTGTCCAAGTTTTTGACCAAATCTCTTTCTTATCATGGACTCCAAAATTGTCAATACAGATGAAATTAAAACTTCCAGAAGAAAAACAAAAGAGATTGGTATTGGCCTTAATGATCACGAATTGATAGAGATATTTAATAGATCAGACGAACTCTTGGTCACCTAAATACAATTTGGCTCGGTTTGAAGACTTTTCCTAAATTAATTTTTTTAACCACAATTTTTCCTTTTTTGGGCATAGTTTTTCCAAATAATCTGTTTTCAAAAATTTGAAGAAAAGTTGTATCAACTTTAATTCTAAGTCTAATCATTTAATCATTATCCATACTAATTCTTTTATTAAGTCTTCTAATGTAGAGTAATGTTAAACAACATTTTTTACAATTGATATGATTTATTGTGATTGAAATGACATCACTTTTAATTGGTGTATCAACTTACTTTGGTAGTTGTTAGAGAGAACAAAATCTTTTTTTTGATGCTTGTTCCTTTGTTTGTCTTTCCCCTCAAACTCCAATCATAAGCCAAAAATAAAAGTAAATCTAACACACTCGAGAACTTTCTTTTGGGCACCTAATAGGTCTAAATGAATTAGGCAGGATGAATGATTTGTTGGATTTTTCTTCAAGAGTAGAAAATGACAATCTGAATTTTCGAATGGCTAATTGGTTTAGTTTTACCTTTTATTTTGCATAGTCTGTTCCTTTGATATTCTAGAAGTTCTTTAAGTCACTTCTCAGAAAGTAAAAAGATTTTAGCTTGGAAGACAAAACGCTACATTAACTCCACAACGAACAAGAATCACTCTTTTTCTTTGTAACCCGTTTCTGTGGACATTTGGGATGAGCTAAACCAGGTTCAAATCCAACCAATTTGCTAACAAAATTATGTCCCTGTAGTCATACATTTTCAAAGTGTATGCGCGCGCGCACGCGCGCACACACACATATATATATATATTGGGTTTTGAGCTTGCCTAGAATTTCTTTTCACTTCTCCTCTGGTCTATTTTGGTTAATAAAGAGGTGTTAGTGATAGATCTATGTGAAAGTATGTTGATTCATTCCCAGCTTGCCACCTTAAGAAGTTGTGAAAAGTGTTGTGAGAAAAGTTGTATCCCTAGTATTGCTCTTTCGTTACTCTTATCTGAAAATCTATTCTACCTGTGTTATACGTGATGCAACTGTGCTACATTCATTAACCTTAAAGTTTATCTTCCTTCTTGGCCTTAAGCATCCTTTCTTTTTCTTCAAGTTCAATCAAAGCAAATTGTATATTTAAAAGCACACACTCAGTGCTTAGAAAAGTTGTGGGATGAGCTTGTTTTATTGATAATGATGTTATCAGTGTTCTGACACCTCGTTCTTTTCGTTGTTTACTGTAAGTGTTGGAATTTAAAAGCACACACTAAGTGCTTAGAATAATAGGAAAAATACTAAAACACAAATAAATTAGAAAGCACCCAGGAAAACTCATTTTTCTGACTTGCAATGAGTGAGTAGATTACAGGTATTTATATGTTAGGTGGATACTTTTAGCACTTAATTAATTAATGGCTACGTATGTGTCTCTCTTTTACACATGAACTTTATTAAATACATACATGAACAATATCATATATTCATTTTATAATATATATATATATATATACACATTTTAGAAATATCTGTTCAATATATTTATGTAAAATTATATTTATTCTGCCTTGGTTACAGATAAGCGAGGAAGTGAGTGGTGGAAGTATGTTTTAGGTAATATTTCCATTTTCATCTCTCACCTCTGTGCAGTGTTTGCTAAACTTCTCAACTTAGACTATGAAGTTGAACTAGTTGAAACTTCCTTTTTTACCCAGGTGCTGGCTCAAGTCTCATAATGGTCCTTCTAATACTAACTTGTCATCTCCATCAACGCCGCATGAAGAAGAAATATGATCCCTCAACCTTACTCAGTCGAAGCATCTCTTATGATCCCTCTGGAACGACAGGTAAGCATCTTTATCTAAAATTATATTTATTCTGCCTTTGTTACAGGTAAGCATGAGAGTAAGTGGATCAAGATTGTTGCAGGTCTTGAGGCATTTGTTAGAAATTACGGACCACTATCGCTAAACAGATATAAATTCTCAGATGTCAAGAAATTCACCAATTCATTTAAGGTTAAACTGGGTCAAGGAGGCTATGGTGGTGTCTACAAAGGAGAGCTACTCAATGGTCGTCTCGTAGCTGTGAAGGTCCTGAATGCATCAAAAGGAAATGGAGATGAATTTATCAATGAAGTTGCAAGCATTAGTAGAACTTCCCATGTTAATATTGTCACACTTCTTGGATTTTGTCTCAAAGGTAAAAAAAGAGCTCTCATCTATGAGTTTATGCCAAATGGATCACTTGAAAAGTTTATACACAGTGACAACACGGAGACAACCACTATGCCCTTAGGATTGGAAAAACTGTTCCAAATTGCAATCGGTATTGCCCGGGGGCTTGAGTACTTGCACCGTGGCTGCAATACTAGAATCTTGCATTTTGACATAAAACCACATAACATTCTTCTTGATGAAAAATTTTCCCCAAAGATCTCTGATTTTGGACTTGCTAAACTTTCTCCATGGAATGAGAGTAACATATCAATGGCAGTAGCCAGAGGGACAATAGGGTATATAGCTCCTGAAGTGTTCAGTAGAAACTTTGGAGTAGTTTCACACAAATCTGATGTCTATAGTTATGGAATGATGATTTTGGAGATGGTTGGAGGAAAAAAGGACATTGATGTTGGAATAAGTAATACCAGTGAGATATATTTTCCACATTGGATTTATAAGCGTCTTGAGCAGTACAATGATTTAGGATTTCCCATTAATATGACTATAGAGGAGACTACAATGGTGAGAAAGATGATCTTAGTGGGTTTGTGGTGCATACAGACAAATCCATCTGATAGGCCATCCATGAGTAAAGTAATTGAAATGTTAGAAGGAAACATAGAAGCATTGCAAATCCCTCCAAAACCTTTCTTATCGTCACCTCCAAGATCTCCCATAGAAGAATCCTCCACATATTAATACTATGTAATAATACCAATAGAAACATTTGTTTCTTGATAACTTTTTTATCATTATCTTACATTTAATTTAAGGATTGGGCTCCTTGAAGACAAGTGTTGGTGTTATTATGTACGTTTCACATAAAAGAGGAGTGTGCACTTCAATGCCCCTTAATCATTAACCTGGGAAAGATCTCTAAGCTAAGAAAAACTCAATTATAAGACAGGAAAGGGAGTATGCGCTACCAACTTTTGTTTCTCAAAAAAGTTTTTGAAAAAAAAAAAAAAATCTTTTGTCTCTGAGAGAATATTCAATGGAATTGATACCTATTAAATTTTTTTTTTTTTTTTTTTTTTAAGGAAGAATTGATACTTATTATTGAACCCCTTTTAAAAAACAGTTACAGACATTAAGTGGGATTTTAATTGCACGAGTAAATCTAGTACCACAAAGTTTTCCACAACTTAATCACTACTTTGCTATGTTGTGACTCGTGAGTGGTGAAATCATGGACCCACTATTTTATTTTCATTGCTCACGAATCGCCATATAGCAAAGTTGTGGCAAAGTTGTGGAAAAATTTATGGGTGTGCACCGGTTGCCCTTCTCCTTAGCCGTGGCGTTGGCAACATCTTTTAGCGCTTTCTCTTGATGAAAGTCCTTGGCGAGCTCCCTCAGTCTCTCGCTGAGGATGTGAGTCAACTGCGCAGCCTGGTAACACAAAAACAACGAATATAAGGGTGGAAGGATTATTCATGCGTTAAAATAAATAAAAAGGGAAGAGGAGGAAAATCACCGCCACGGTGTGCCACTATAGTCTCCATGCTAGCGAATCCTCATCCCCCTCAGTGAAAAGCTGAACGTCCTCGGGCAGTAAGAGGCCTTGCACCAAGCTTTGAGCCACCCTCCCCCCTTAGCCTTGGGCCCAAGTCCTTATATTGGCAGTAGCTGGCAGAGGCCCATCACCGAGCTTAAAGGTGGGCTGCCAATTGACCTCGGGCCGGGAGGAAGACGCCACATCAGCACCAACTTAGGCAGTTGGCCGGGAATCATCCACCGGCTCTCGAATCACGATCCCGCCAGATGGTCGGGGAGGGGTCTTGGAAGGGGAATCGCTAGGAATCTGGGGCGGTTGATCGTCAAGGCGCTGCTTCTTTTTGGTGCGGCTGGAAGAGGGGGTAGGAGGAGTGCGGCCTTTGCCCTAAGGCTGCTTAGGCTAGGCAGCAGTCTGGGTGCTGGTCAGGAATCGGTCGACTATCATTTTTCGCCTTGTCACCATCTCGGCGTTTAGTCCGACCTTGGCTGTTTCTTGCTCGACAGGCTGGGCTGGAGCTTCCGACTCTTCAACAGGTACGTGAACCTTACGGCTTAGAGACACGCGCTCAGCCAACTCGTCTCTCACAGGGCACGGTCTTCTGCAGTGGTATACTTGGGACCAAGATCCCGAGCTTCCCTAACAGTCAAAGAAGGCGAGAGGAAGTTTGCGTGCCGAACGTCTATGTAAGAAAGGAGTGGGCTGTCTACCAGCAAGGCCTGGCTAAATGACTGCCAGGTAGAATACACGGGTTACACGTCGAGTATCAAATAGAATGCTCGAAGTTGTCTGTCCGTATGTACAAAAATTTCTGACCTAAGTATGAAATTAAGATCTATGTACAAAAATTTCTGACCTAAGTATGAAATTAAGATCTCTTACATGCACAATTTTGAGATTTGGTTGAAATCTTCTTCCTTTTGCAATAAATTGACAAAAGGATCGGTTAATATATATGTAAATAACTAAGTAAAAGATTCAAACTTAAAGCAAACAAAATTTCTTGGTATCAACCAACATTACGCGGCAAAAAAGGGCAAGGGAGCTCATCGGCAAGCCAATTACTGCTCACCTGGACAAATTCCCCCCGCCAAGTTTCTGTTGGAATCGGGAAGGCATAATATCAGTCGTACCCGCATATCCCTAATTCTTATACAGTAGTCAATCTTAATGTTTCTGCACAGACTGTACATGTAATTAATATCATGGTGGTTTAACTGTAGACCAAATATTTGGTTCAGCCAACTGACACAACTCACCACTCGGTAAAAATTGGGGGGGAGTTGGTTGGGACACAAACCGTAAAATCTAAGGGTGCCTATGATGAGAGGGTCAACGGGGAACCTAACCCCACCCTCTAGAATGGCCATAAGGGGGAAAAATATAGTGTCTGAACCAATGCGCCTTTGGAGGTCGATATCGCCCTTGTGACAATAGGCGATATCAACATCTCCAAGGACATTATAGGCTGCTCTAAAGCTAGCCAAGGAGGCTTCTGAAGATAGGAGGTAAGAATAGCCTATTCCTAAACTCTAAGATAAAGAGAAAATTGAAAGAAGAAGTAAGAGTAAAAAGGAAAGATAAACTTACTGTGGACTCTAGGGAATGATGTTCTACGCTGAGGACTGTGTGCACGAGAGAAGTATGCTCGGCAGAGAAGGAGTTTGAGGAATAGAGAATGTAAAAAGTGATGAGAAGGCTCAGAAGGAACTATTTATAGGGGCCAAAGGAGAAATAAATAACATTTAATAAGAGGCGGGAAACTCTACAAATCCCTCTTGTAACTGCCACGCGCGCTACCTTGGTTCACGAACCGTCAGGCAATGATGATGGCTAAACCAGACAGTCTGATACAACGCACCTTTTAGGGGCGCATTAATGAGTCCCTTATTCGTTCAGTATATACCCGTTAAACTTCCCGTAGAGTTTGTCTCTTAGCGTCCTTGATTCGTTCCCAGGAGTTGAGCACGAATCAAGGGGGGGCTAATGTACGGCACTGGGTCCCTAGGCCCACTTGGGCCTTGAACTTCAACCCTGCAGTGTGGCCAATAACCCCAACCTCTCCATCCGAAACTAGGCCCTAGGCCTGCTAAGGCCATGAGCCCAAGCCTCATGCCGCTATGCTTAACCCAAGTCCTATTGGACACGTAATCTTAATCTGTACACATCATGATTAACAATCCAAAGCTTACCCAGTCAACTACATCTCGGACAAGAACGTGGTTGCTCGGGGATGCTATACCTCAGCTGCTCGGTATTGCCTTGGGGAATATCGCTGCCAAGTATCCCTGTTGAATTGGGAACCAGTTCCAAAGCCACTACTACCATTCCCACCTAAACATACACTTAGAAGCGATGGAATTGGACCCCCTTGCCCACTAATAATCTAGAGTAATCATAACACCTCCACTCATCCAAGGCTATAAATAGGAGAATCAAGGGAGGAAGAGGGGTTGGCAATTCTAGAGGGGGAGTCCCTAGAGAAAGAGAGAGCTGTCAATCTAAGAGAGAAAATGTGTGATTTCGTGAGGCAAAGAGAGGAGGTTGACAAAATGGGAAGGTAATTGAGTTGCCGAGCACAACACCACCTAAAGTAGGAAATCTAAAGCCCACAATACAAATAGATTGTGAGCCTAAGTAGAGGTTGAGCCCAATAACCATATTTTGGGTACACACACCTGCAAATCCCTCAAAGCCTGTTTTGTCTTCTCCACAAAACACTTGCAGAAGAATCTTTCACCACATTAGTATTATGCAAATATATTTCTAGGTACACTTTTATCATCTTTCTCTTTATACGAAAAATCTTACGTAGTTTAAATTAAATACGATATGAGATATTCGTGGCATAACCATTTGGTACTTTAATATCATTCAAATTCACTCAAGAAATAGTTTCTTTCAAAAGACTAATTAGTGTGCAGGTCGATGCAGTAGTTAGCTACTAAGGTTATCCATTTATTATTTATGATTTCTGGTTTTTTGCCAGAATGTAGTACATGATTTGTTTTTGTTTATGTTATTTTTTTTTTGGTTTTTATGGGAGATTTTTTTTTTTTTTATAACTTGGATATGTATGTTACTCATTATTTAGTGTTATCACTTTTCTTTAAAAAATAAAAATCGCTATAATTATAAGTTGTGGACACTGGTATTGTGGCACCATCTGTATTTTAAATTAAAAATTATGAAAAAATTGAAGTTCCTTCTAATTTGTTATAATTTTTCAGGTAAACAAGTGAAGTGTGCAAATTATTATACATTTTTTGAAGGTTACTTCAAAAAAATTGAACCATTGTTATTTGTTATTCTGTTAGTACATGGAAGCCGAATCAATGATTAAAGTAACCAAAATCTAAAGAAAAATGGTAATTAGCAATTAGTGATGAGCATTTAGCAAAGATGAAATGACATAATAATTCTGACATAAATTTCAATGGTGGGACGGAGTTAGTGGAGGCGAGCAGCAGCCAGCAAACCTTCAAAATAGTTCGACCATGGTCAGAGCTTTGAAAGTGAAATGCCAATAAAATGAACTTGGGCTCTTAAGGGGCTCCGGGCAGTTTGAGCTGTTTTACTAAAAGTTATTGGGCTCTACCTTTTTTTTTACTCGTAATCTTAAAGCAAGACTTTTAATTTCAATTGATTTTTTCCTTAAAAGATGGTTGCATCCAATTTGCCAGCTCTGACTTATAAGAAGCCCAACTTGTTGGATAAACTCATAAATTACGTGGTTTCATCCTATTTTTGATAACTGGGTGAACTCAGCAACTCGGCCAGGGTTGCAACTTTCGGGGAATGAGAAAAACAGTAATGGTGTGATAAAGTCGGTGGAAAATTGTTCCTCCCATTTAAGAAATCAATCTGAGGAAGAGGACTTGGAATCTCTTTAGAGCATTCTCATCAGCTCTCTCATAAAAAATGTCATTTTGACACATCAAAAACCTACTTTATCATTTTAGCACACCATTTTACAATTCACCATTTATCACATCTTCTATTTTTCAATTCTATACATTAAAATAATATATCCAACACATTAAATAATATTAAACAAATTCCAACACATTAAACTACAATCACAATCAACCTCCACAAACCACCAACGGCAATGGCAACGGCAACGGCAACGGCAACGGCAACGGCAAATCACCACCAACGGCAAATCAACCTCCACAAACTACAATCACAATCACTGGATCTCCAACAAATTCCAAATCCAAAAACCTCAACAAAAGAGAAAAGAAAAAGAAAAAGAAACTCAAAATCTTCAACAAACATTGCCAGCCAACTACAGCCACAAACATCGCCGACCCAAAACTCAACCAACCACTGCCGCAACCACGACACCACCACCGGCCCAAAATCCCAACCCAACTGATCAATCAATGACCCAAAGCCCACACATCAAAACCCATCCCAAATCTCACACCCGCAACCCGATTAAGAGATCTGAAGGTCGGCGGCGAGGGCTGTGGAGGTTGACGGCGAGGTGAGGCAGCGAGAGATCTTGAGCAAAGATGAGAGAGATCTTGAGCAGACTGAGAAGGAAGAGATAGAGAGTGACGGAGAGAGAAGAGAAAAGAATAAAGTGATGAGAGAGGAGAGAGAAAAGAGAATAAAAAAATATTAAACCAAAATGGCATTGCTGTCGGTACGCTCTCATATTTGAGAGCGTATTATAGCATGTCTCAAAATTTTGAGACATTTAGCATACCTAATGAGGGTCTGTTTTTGTGTTTGGTATGCCAAATGTGCCAAATATCTGGCATTTGGCACATTTGAGAGAGCTGATAAGAATGCTCTTAGGACTTACCAGCCTTCGTTCAACGTTGTAAACGCGTTATTAACGTTACATCTTATCAAAAAAAGAAAAAAAGGAAAAAGACAAGTTTCGTCTCATCTTATTCTTTCCTCTGTGATTTCTCCTACACATCACACATGGAAGCCCATCATCTAGCTCTCTCTTCCCACATCACCCTCTCCTTCTTCTTAGCAATATTGCCACCATCTTACTGCACCGACGATGCACGCTTTGTTGAGTGCAGTCGTCCCTTTGAGTGTGGAAGAATCAAAAACGTTTCTTACCCTTTCTGGGGAGGTGATCGACCTAAACATTGCGGTCGCCAAGGGTTCGAGCTCGAGTGCTACTACTACTATGAATACCCGATTATCAAATTTGAAAAACTAGAGTTCCTTGTACTATACATCAACCAATCTCAAAATATCATGACCATTGCAAGATTGGACCTTTGGCATGGTTTTTGCCCTCAAATCTACAACGATACCATTTTGAATTATAATATCTTTGATTACGCTTCAACCGTTCTAAACATAACTTTGTTCTACGACTGCCCTTCTCAAGTCAATACATCTATACCGGTCCAAAATAGATTTACGTGCAGCTTATGGGAAGGTATTGTAGCAAATAATAACGCTTACTTTGTAAACGAATTGTTAGCAAAGATCCATATTCGGGAGCCAGAGAAATGCAGAGGAACAATCCGTGTTCCAATTTTACGGAATGGTATTGATGAGTCTGCGGGTGTAGTCCCGGCACTTGAGGGAGTATTGAAACGAGGATTCGATGTGGACTACAATCCCTTGCACGATGATGCCTGTAATGGGTGTGTGGAATCAGGTGGGAATTGCAGTTCTAACGAAACACACCGATTTGTCTGCTTTTGCCGGGACGGAGAGCGCTCTCATTACTGCACAGGTAACAATATGTACTCTTTTTCCCTTCTCACTTTACTGGATTAGGCTGAAGCATATTTCTTCTTCTTCTTGGCTTGGTTTTGAATTTTGATGACATATACTATATAGTGCTTCTTCTTAGGCTAATCTCATCTATAGGCCACATAGTGGGCATCGTTTTATTTATTTATTTATTTTTAGATAACACATAATGGCATAATTAATCATTCTTTACTTCTTTTTGACAATTGCATACCATTGTCATTGGTTTGGGTTAGTAGGTCAAAGACTTGAGCCTTCTAATAAACATACCAACAGTAAAAAAAAAAAATGTAAAAGTGAAATTACTCTTAAAGAAGAAGTATGATCACAGATACAAATTTTGATTATTACTTTATTTGAAAAAAATTTAGTACCACAAATTATTAACTTCTTTACCACAATTGTGATTTGATAATTTGTAGGAAAATTAGTTGTTATATGTGTAAGTAATAAAAAAATTACTCACAATTAACAATAATAGTTACATGCGTAAGTGATAAACTATTACTTACCATTTATTATATCAGAGTTGTAGCAAAAAGTTGTAGAAGTGGAAGATTAGAACCACTCCATTTATTTTTACATTTCTATTTATTATGAGTGATGCCAAACGAACTTCTGTTCACTTTCTGGACCTGCTGGCTTGGCAGAAGAAATATCCCGATGCATTACTAACCAAGTGTTTGAAGATAAGTCGAACTGTACTACAATATAAAGAGTCTTACTATTATGCCCTTTTGTTATCCGTGATTTTGGTTATGAAATTATAATTACGTTTTCCCTTATTAAAAAAAAAAAAACATCAATGAATCAGGTAATGATGAACTTAAAAAAAAAAAAATGTTAATTAGCAATTAGTGATGAAAATTAGCAATTAATGACATAATAATTCTAAGAATTGGAAGAGTGTGTCTAATTATATATATATATATATATATAATGAGATTATTTGTAATTAGATTTTTTTTCTCTCTCTTTTTTTTTTTTTTTTTTTTTTTTTTTGATGAGGATTTTTTTTCTCTGTTATTCATTGGTTTTGGTTGAACTAATCCTAATTAATAATATCATATAGTATAAAGAGCCAATTTTGACTAAAATAATAAAAATACTCCTAAATAAATTTCAATAATAATAAAATAAAACCAAAATTTAAAAAATTCCAAAACCGAAAAAAGATATATATAAAAAAATTAAGAATAAAATTTGAATTGTATAAGCTGTTCTTTGATTAAAGGTCAAGAAGGTTCATTTATGGCCTGTTTGGATATTTAAAAAAAGAGGGGGAGTAGAGTAGAGGGAGGGAGAGTAATCTAATTATCTTTTTTGGAAGTTTTTTAAGGAATGAGGGGGAGGGGTTTGGGGGGGTTTCAACTCCCTCTAACCTCTCATTTTTAATTCCCCTAAATTAAAGAGATTTGGAGGGAGAGTAGAGTAGATAAATTATTGTCCAAGTAAATTCTCTAATTTATCATTTTTAAATTAATCATAGATCAATGTTGCAAGTCTATTTTCAAATAGGTGTAAATTTGTCTATTTCAATCATTTCCTCTCTTCTCCATCCTAATTTTTAAAACATCCAAACAAGGGAAATAACTAATTACTTCCTTCCTCCTTACTAATTTTAAAAACATCCAAACAAGGTAGAGGGAAACTATTCCTCCCTACTCTCCTCTCCACTATGCTCCTCCCATCTCCTCCCTCTTCGAGACTTTTCCGCAACTTATTGCTTGTTGGATAGTATTTGTTAAGCTTGCCTGGAAGGAGTCAGCAAGACCACAATTCCGTGCATTGTCACGTCAATACACGCAAGTTTATGGATGAATGGAAATTTTTTGTTATACATAATTGAATGGAAAAGTTTTGGGACACCTATTTTACCAAACACGCCGTAGCGTGATGGATTCAAATAACATTAGTAATAATTTATGCGAAAGAGAGTGGCTCTTTTGTGAAAATATAATAATTAAAAAAAAAAAAAAAACTGAAAATCGAAAATTTCTCACATTCCCTTCTCATTTTGTATAGAGACGGTATAGTATTTTGGATGAAATTTTCTTTGCCCGTAACGTAATTAATTCCAAGGACCAAGTCTAAAGGCAGAATGGTGGACCCAATGTAGAATGAGAAATTATTTTTAATAGTAACATAGTTCCAAAATATGTTTGGCTTATATAAAGTAGTACTTTACCCAGATCACGTAAACAGCGGTTCGCGTGCTATTGTTACAGATATGTATCTTCTTCTTTTTTGAGCAAAGACAGGTATCTTCTCATTCATAGAAAGTGGATCTCACTCATCAGTGGGACCCGCTTGCTGTGACTGAGAAGATATATCATATATATACCGGAATTAGGGTATATTCTTAATTCTTCCGTGTTAGCGGAAGCAAGCAGACCTTTGAAGTAGTTCGACTAAAGTCATAGCTTGGTAGGCGAAAATGCCCCCAAAAAAAGAACTTGCCTAGAAAGACAGTTCTGTCTATTCCACGAAAAGTCATTAGGGTCTACTTTTTTACCACAAAACTTAAAAGAAAGTCTTTTAATTTCATTTAAGGATGGGCGTAAATAGCTTATTATTATTTATTTTAAAGATGGTTGAAATTGAATCCAATTTGCCAGCCCAATTAATTGGTTGAATAAAATTATTCCTATTTTTGATAGCCGGGTGAACTCAGTAACTGGGCCATGAGTGCAACTTTCTGGGATTGAGGAAAATCATTTTCTTTAGGACTTGTGAACCATAAAACGAAAATAATAATAATAATAATAATAATAATAATAATGTTATCACCCAACGAGGAATTGTGAATTTGTGAGAGATGGCTAACTCAATAACGAAAGTTTCGTAAGGGAACAGGAGCAGGCTACCATGAGACAAAAGATCTTCTTTCTAAAGAGATTCGATTCGGAACTATTATATGTCCAAGGTCCAATATTGAAATAATTTCAGAGGTTTGCCTTGACTTTGTCCGTGTCAACAAACAATTCGAAATGCCTCGACTTTTTTAGAACAGGTCCGAGTCAAATAGCAATGATTCGAAGCACTTCTTTTTATACTATTTCGGAAACCCAAGGACTCAATCGTATGGATATGTAAAATACAGGATTTCCAATCCTAGCAGGAAAGGGAGATGCAATTCTGATGAGCCCACCTTTATTTTATCTTCACTATATATTATTGAGCTGTTTTCTACTCATTCCCAGCTACTAATGAAGTTCAACAATATTAGAATCACAACAAATTACACAACTTTTGTTAAAATTCATCACGTGACGAGCTGTGAAAAAAATTGTATAATTTATAGTGATCCTCACATTTTTCAACAAAGTTTAACTTCACCCCTAAATGTAAAAAGTTAACAATTAGAGGCTAAGACAATTAAGGGGGCTTGATATATGAAAAAAAAAATTCCAAAATCCAAATTGGCATCTATTTAGTATTAACCAAATATTAACAAATGAAAAGACACAAAATAATTATATCTCATTACATTGTGATGTAATTATCTATAAAAAATGGAATTCAACATTCTTTAAAATCTCGAAAATTATTTATAATTGATTTTGTACTAAAAGTTAAAGCAAATTTCCTTTCAATGTGTAAAATCAAAGGGCATGTTGAAAAATCATCTTCCAATTGGTTGTGAAAGCTAGTTTTGGTTTTCAAATCATTTGAATTTATTCTTTAAAATGTCAAATATTGTAGATGATTTACGCATATTCTACATATCAAATAAAAATTATGTTTATTATCTCATTATATATTTAATAATCCTTAAACAATAAGATTTATTACTGTTGCTAAGTTAAAAAGAAAACAAGAAATTAAAAAAAAAAGAAAAAAGAAAAAAAAGCAGCATATGAGGAAATCTATTTAGTGAGCCTTAACGATGCCATAATGCTTAATCCACAGAGACACTATCACAAACTTGAAACACAAAAATAATTCAAATAAATAATAGTGGACCACTCGATAAAATAAATAAAGCAAATAGACAAAAAGATAAGGGGGTGTTTGGTGGTTAGTACATCATTTTAAACAACAATTTTCAGTTTTTAAATAACATTACACGTATTTTTATATATTTTTTCATCCACATATATTTTTATATATATTTTCAAACAACAAAATACATATTTTTAAGTACGTATACCAAACACTTCCCAAATGTTCTGAGCCATTATATATATATATATGTGACTCCAACCCAAACACCGAGAATCCTGGCTAGAACACCTTTTGCCCCTGACATATACAATAAAATCTCCTATGCTAAATAATATTTTTCGTGTTTTTGTCTTTTCTCAGTGGGTTCCACTTAAATTCCCTATACCGGCTCTTGTAGTATCTCAATGGCTTGAATACTTATAACACTTAAATTCACTATTTTAAATTAAAATTAAATGATTTTGGGACAACTAATCCTACAATCAATTTTATAAAATGTTAACATGTGCATTTATTAGTGTTGGACACTTTTTTTCAATTCAATTTATCCAAACTCAATACTTTTGTTTAATCACTAGTAGTTGCACAAGTTAGTAGTTGTATAAGTTAGTATCTTATCTGAGACAAAGGTGGGCATGTTGAAGCAGCTCTTAGTAAATCACTTCCATTACCGTTGGGGCCACTAGAGGCTGAAGCTAAGGCATTGGAGGAGAGCTTACTATTTGCTTGGGATGTGGGAGTTCGGGATGTTCTATTTGAATGCGACTCCAAGATTGCATGTCTATGATGCTGTGACTGGATGTAGTGATCCTCCTTCGATAATAAGCAACATAACTGAAGGTATTCGATACAAATTGCAAGATTTTCGACAGGCACAAGTATCACATGTTTATCGACAAGGTAATCGCCCTGCCCATTTATTAGCACAATATGCTAGGCATATCATTGATTATGTAACCTGGATAGAGGAAACACCTCCTATCGTTCAATCTGCTGTGGCTTATGATGTAGCGATGTTATCTTTGTTTAATAAAAGTTACAAGTTACCATCCCCAGTAAGCTACATACCAAGGATTCTCCCGCGTGAGTCGCCAAAACTTCTCAGCAGATCATACTCCCCAGTGAGTCTTTCATCATCCCCAGTGGATTCTACACCCAAGACTCCCTTGTGGGTCAGAACACCAAGGCCACTTATGCACATATCCTACGGGAATTGAATATGCAGGCATGGGCTACACACTAGTAAAGCAAATCAGAATACAGAATTTGTGTACATATCCTTTGAGAATTGAAACCCACACCCATCAATGATCAATCACATCCCTAAATAATTGCATCTACCCATGATTTTGAATAGCACCACCCAACTTCTCATCATGCCAAACAAGCTTATTAAAATCTCCTGCACATAGCCGAGGGACTTCAGGATGATGGTTTAAAGAACAAAGACTATCCCAAGCCTCACGTCTTTTAGATGTCTCTGGCTCCCCATAAAATCCTATGAAGCACCATTCAGTCTCCTTATCCTTATCTATCCACATATCAATGTAGTAGTTTGATAAATCTTCAACCACAAGATTAACTGAAGACTTCTAGAAGAGTGCAATAATAACTGCCCAGGTAACACACCAATTTGTCTGCTTTTGCCGAGAGGGAGAGCGCTCTTATAACTGCCCAGGTAACAATATGTACTCTCTTTTCTCTTCTCACTTTCCTGGATTAGGCTGAAACATACTTCTTCTTGATTTGGTTTTGAATTTTGATGGTATGTACTATATAGTGCTTCTTCTTAGGCTAATCTTACCTACAGGCCACATAGTGGGCATGCTTATTCATTGATTTTTTTTAGAAGACACGTAATGGCATAGTTAATCGTTCTTTACTTCTTTTTGACAATTGCATACCATTGTCATTGGTTTGGGTTGGTAGGTCAAAGCCTTTTCTTTTTTTTATTGATATTTTTTCTTATAAGATAGAAATTCTAATTTATTAGTCTAATCTTAGTGTATAGATGTGAAACTCCCTTTTGGATACTTGAACTCCAGCCCTTGCCTTCATACCCTAAAAGCATTTATACTTGTAGAGTGATCATTACGCCAAAGATGTATGGTGGTAGTAGGTCAAAGACTTGATCCTTCTAATAAACATATCAACTCTACAAAAAAGGGTAAAAGTGAAATCACCCTAAAAGATATGTGAGAGATACATATTTTGATTATCACTTTTATTTAAAAAAATTTAGTACCACAAACTATTACACAATTGTGAAGTGACCGTGTGTGAGTAGTAAAAAGAAATAGTGGTTACGTGTATAAGTAATAGATAATCACTCACAATCTGCAATATCAAAGTTGTAGTAAAAAATTGTGGTTGTAGAAGACTAAAACCACTCCCTTTATTTTCACATTTTTTTTTTATTATGAGTGATGCCAACTGAACTTCTGCTCACTTTCTGCAATATAAGTCTTACTATTCTCCTCTTTTGTTATCCATGATTTTGGTTATGAAATTAGAATTACGATTTCCTCTTAAAAAAAAAAAAAAATCAACGATTCAAGTAATGATGAACTTTAAAATATATGTTAATTAGCAATTAGTGATGAAAATTAGCAATTACTGATATTATTTGTAATGAGATTTTTTTGTCTGTTATTCATTGGTTTTGTTGAATTTGATTTTGTATTGCTCTATTAATAGTCTTAAACTAATCCTAATTAATATTATTTAATATAAAGAGTCAATTTTGACAAAAATACTCCTAAACAAGTTTCTATAATAAGAAAAAAAAAAAAAAAACTCAAATTTAAAAAATTCCAAAACCGAAAAAAGAAATATAAAAAATTAAGAATAAAATTTAAACTGTATAAGCTGCTCTTTGCTTAAAGGTCAAGAAGGTCCATTTAAGTTCTCCGAAACTTTTCCGCAACGTGTTGGAGCTTGCCTGGAAGGTGTCGGTAAGACCACACGCAAGTCTATGGATGAGTGGAAATTTTTTGTGATACAATTGAATGGAAAGTTTTGGGACACCTATTTTACCAAACACGCTGTATTGTGATAGATCCAAATAAGATTAGTAAATCTATGCGAAAGAGAGTGAAGTTTTTGTGAAAATATAGTAATTGACAAAAAAAAAATTTTGTGAAAATATAATAATTGACCCAAAAAAAAAAAAAAAAAAAACTGAAAATCGAAATTTTCTCACGTTCCCTTCTCTTTTTGTATATAGAGGCCATAGTAGTTACAAGCCTGTGTGAGAGAGCGCGTGAATTTTTGGATGAAATTTTCTTTACCCGTAACGTAATTAATTCCAAGGAACAAGTCTAAAGGTAAAGGCAGAATGGTGGACAAAATGTAGAGTGAGAAATTATTTGTGCTGGTAGCAGAATGGTGGACCCAATGTTTGGCTTATATAAAGTAGTATTTTACCTGGATCACGGAAACAAACGGTTCGCGTGCTATTGTTTCAGGCGCTTCACCATGTCACAATTCCTTAGCTACCTCCTCATCCTCTCCTTCTTCTTCTTCTTCTTCATCAACTCCTTAGGCACCAATTCTAGTCCTTTGTTAGCAATATGCCAACAACAACACCTCTGCGGTGACGTTAACATCAGCTACCCTTTTTGGGTTCGTAATGAAATCGCCTCTGATCAGCAATATTGCGGCTACCCAGGGTTTGGCGTTAGGTGCCAGAACGGCGAGGCCGTACTTGATTTACCCGGTGACCGGTACTACGTGAAAGATATAAATTATACCGACTATACCCTAACCCTTGTGGATTTTGATGTCTCCAACCAAACGTGCCCAAGGGCACGTCATAGCGTTTCTCTAGAGACGCTACCTTTGAACTATTCTTCAATGGATTTGAATCTCAGTTTTTACTTTAATTGCATTTTTTACCCTCCAACTGTGCCTTTCATCCCGTGCTTGAGTATTGGTAGCAACCGGTCTTTTGTTTTTGTGGAGAATAATGAGACGGAGGGCTATGATTGGTCAAAGAATTGCGAGCAGACAGTGGTGGTGACAGTGAGACGGACGCAGATCAATATGGGTAATTTAACTGCTGGGTATGGTGGGGCTATGAATGATGGCTTTCTGCTTGATTGGGAAAGAGTTAAGGATTGTGTTAGATGTGAGAGCTCTCAAGGGTATTGGGAAACAGTTAAGGATTGTGTTACATGTGAGAGCTCTGAAGGGTATTGTGGATACGACGCTACGGCTGAGGAGTTCTTGTGCATTTGCAAAGATGGAAGCACACATCGTAACAGCTGCAAAGGTATGCTCTCTCTAATTCTCATGGGGACAGACATGCATGATTCCAATTCCACATGATAAATTCTGTTCACTGCTTTTAGTTTAGATTTATTTTGTATTGTATTACGGTTTGTAAGTCTCCTTTTCTTCATTTGATTGTTGATGGGAATAATTGCGGTATGCACACAGGCAAAAGGAAAAGTGAAGGAAGAGGCCATACTAATGCCTAATGGAGACTGATATTAATATTAGTCAATAGTGGTTATTTTTTACCAATAGTGGGTCAAGGGTTCATACTGATGGAGACCGAGATTAATACTAGTCAATGCTCGATAGTGGTTATTTTTTACGAAGGGTGGGTCCGACTGGATATTTTATATAGGTTAAAAAATATATTGAAAAGAATTCAATTAAGAGTTTAATACAGTTTCATAAAAGAAGAAAAAAAAAAAAAAAAGAGTTTAATACAGAATCAGTTTTAACTTTCAATTAGCTCGACTAGAAAAATGATTTATCATCAAATAAGATCTAGATTTAGGTTCAATTTTTGCTTACACAAAAAATCAATTGATGTTTTAGTTTAATACTAAAAAATAGTCTTCATGCACTGAACGTTATAATTTAAAATACTATATTTTATGCTAAAGAAGAGTTTAATATAAAACTAATTAACCCAAAACTGATTAAAAATCTTTTTTTCTAATATGAGTAATCTACTATATATATATATATATATATATATATGCTTCACTAGACTCTCAATAAAAATAAAAAAACCGCATAACATTCTATAATATATGGAGGATATAAATTTCTATGAAAAAGAAAAAGAAAAAGAAAAGAAAAGTGGAGTATAAAAATGTTTATTGAGACATTCATATTGATACATATGATTTTTATTCGAAAGAATTATAGGAGAGAGCTAAGTATTAATGCACACTCGGTTGTTGCACACAACTTTACCCACACACTTTGCACTAAAACCATAACTTTAAATCATGATTTCAATTTAAAAAGTGCTAAGTTATGTGTAAGAGGTAACGTGAAATAAACATTGCTCTAAAAAGTACTTGTCTTAGATTATTCTTTTCTTATCATTTCCAGCTCTTCTGTGTTTCCTCTCTTTTTTCTATTATATTTAAACCATTTATGTGTCTAAAATAAATGAAAAAATTAATAAACTATCTTGTTTCTAAAATTTTTATTTCAGAGA
Organism: Quercus aquifolioides; assembly: GCA_019022515.1. NCBI lineage: Eukaryota > Viridiplantae > Streptophyta > Magnoliopsida > Fagales > Fagaceae > Quercus > Quercus aquifolioides. Next base: position 35,575,800 of record CM032331.1, on the reverse strand, counting down.
GATGTGGGAATTGATAGACAAGTCAAAGAATGACAAAAATGAATGGACCCACATATATTGGTGTATAACAAAAATTATTTCAATTAGGGATATATGAAAGAGTAATATTACTTCAAGGACAAAGTTTATTTCTAAATTGGCTTGAGTGGTATTTTAAAAAGATAATTGAAAACAATGGTCTTAAAGTAACGAGAGATGCTATGTCTACAACAATTTTACAACAAATCACAGGTGGTTAGTTGTTATTGGTTTAAATTTGAAACTAACACTAAGATTACTTTTTTGCCCCAACAATAACAACTAGTAACAACCTGCCACTTAGAATTTGTTGTAAAAATGTTGTAGACATATCATTTCTTTAAAGTAACACTCTTAATTAAAAGTACCCGTTGCAACAAAAATTAACTTGAAAATCCAATAATGATTTACTATCACTATTTTTTTTTTGGTTATTGCAGTAGCTTTGTTGCAGTAAAACTTTTTTTTTGTTTGGTAGTAATTATTCTGTTCCTATTGGTTATTTATTTATTTGGTAATTGTTCTTTTCACATTTGTTAATGTACACTGTTAATATAATATCCATAGTTTTAGGCATGATGTCCAAATTTAAAATATAAAATAGTTTATGTGAATAGATTATGTACAATAATGAGTGTATGAAAATAATGCTCTTATTTATTGGTAAACACAGTAAACAACCTCTCTCTCTCTCTCTCTGTGAGAATTCTAATACATCTCATCTTATTCTTTTCTCCATGATCTTCTACACATGGATGCCCTTCTTGCTGTCTTCCCTCGTCACACTTTCCTCCCCCTTAGCAATTATACCACCTTACTGCGATGACGATGAACACTTTGTGGAGTGCAGTTGTCCCTATAACTGCAAAAGCATAAAAAACATTTTGTAACCTTTATTTTTGGGGAAGAAAATCGACCTATATATTGCAGCCATGAAGGGTTTGAGATAAACTGACAGGAAAATCAATTTCTGGTTTTTAAATTTGAAGGACCAAATTAAGTTTTGCGGACTAAACATCAACCAATGTCGTCATACCATGACCATTTCAAGATGCAAAATACTGAAGTTATTGCTGGGCTTCAACTATTGCCAAGATTCTGTCATGGAGTAATGCAATTATGTGAAAAAAAAATATGCATTTTAAAATCTTCTTTAACTAGTAGAAATGTTCCATAGAGGAACACAAGAAGTTTTCAAGTATAATTTCAAAATGATATTTTTGTCATTATGTAATGAGTACTATATTTTCTCTGCAGGCCCTAGCAGGACCGAAAAATTGAAGCTGATTATTCGTAAGATACAATAGAAAATGATCATTTAGAACTAGAGAAAATATTTTTTACATTTTCACCAACCATTATTGGTCTTGCTCATTCTAAAAATGTTTTTGAGTCCTTTTTCCTCCAAGGTTCATTCAATTTTGTGTGTTTAGACAATTGCATTTCTCATTCTTGGGGAAGAAGGCTTTGAGAAGAGGGTTGTTGGGGGATTTAGATTATATCTTATTTTAGTTATGGTATTAATTTTTAAAGGGATCATAACCTCCACCACCTAAATCATGGTCGAATTTTTCTACAGGTGTTGCTGCTTCAGGAGTTGGAGTATTACTAACCTATATCATTATTTTTTGGTTCAGAAGTAAAAGATCAATTATTAAGTCAACAAAATTTTGGACGAAGAAAACAAAGAATGAGCAAGATCTTGAGGCCTTCATTAGAAAGTATGGACCACTAGCTCCAAATAGATACAAATTCTTAGAAAAAAAAAATGACCAACTCTTTTAGAGATAAAGTTGCTTGATGGTCGTCCCGTTGCTGTGAAGATCCTTAATGAATCAAAGGGAAATGGAGAAGAATTTATTAATGAGGTTGCAAGCATTAGTAGAACTTCACATGTTAATATTGTTACACTCCTAGGATTTTGTCTAGAAGGTCAAAAAAGAGCTCTCATCTATGAGTTCATGCCCAATGGATCACTTGAAAAGTTCATACAAGATGGCAACCTTGATAAAACCAATTCGCACTTGGGATGGGAAAAATTGTTCCAAATTGCAATCAAAATTTCTTGGGGGCTTGAGTACTTGCACCGTGGGTGCAACACAAGTATCTTGCATTTTGACGTAAAACCACATAATATCCTTCTAGATGAAGATTTTTGCCCAAAAATCTCTGATTTTGGACTCGCTAAACTTTGTATAAGGAATGAGAGTAACATATCAATGACTGGTACCCAAGGAACAATTGGGTACATAGCTCCAGAAGTGTTTAGTAGGAACTTTGGTGGAGTTTCACACAAATCTGATGTTTATACCTATGGAATGATGATTTTGGAGATGGCTGGAGGAAGAAATAACATTGATGTTGGACTAAGCCAGACTAGTGAAATATATTTTCCACATTGGATTTACAAGCGTCTTGAGCTAGACAATGATATAGGATTTCTAAGTAATATGACAATTGCGGAAAATGAAATGGTGAGGAAGATGATCTTAGTGGGCTTGTGGTGCATACAGACAAATCCATTTGATAGGCCATCCATGAGTAAAGTGATTGAAATGATAGAAGGAAACATAGAAGCCTTGAAGATCCCTCCAAAGCCTTTCTTATGTTCTCCTCCAAGATCACTTGCAGAAGAATCCTCCACCACATCAGTACTATGAAATTATATTTATAGATAAATTTCTTCCTGTGTAAATATTGTTGTGCTGTTCTTGCTCTTGAACTTTTCTTATATAAAAGTGAGAGACTATGTATTTCATTGTCCCTTAATCTTTAACCTTTCCTTTAACCAAAGAAAATCTCAATTGTATGACAATAATAAGAGTCATTTCTTTTGGAAAAATTTTGGGTCTTATGTTATTTTAGAATTGATGCAAATGATATCTAATCTAATCTAACCTAATACTATATATAATAGCATAAACTTTTATGAGGTGTTGCTACGTTAGGAAAAATGACCCCTTAAAATGCTGCCACGTTTCCAATTTTTCCTTTAAAAAACCGTACGTTGCGTCCATTAAAATCACAACAGCCCGCAAGGTACACCTGTTCAACCTGTAACAATCATAATAAAAGCCACTAATTGGCCCGCATGTTACACCTGTTCAGCCCAAATCAAACATAATAAAAGCCATCCATTTCTCACGCCAAAACCTAAAGGGTTTTAAAGTTACAGAGACGGTTTGCTGAAGGAGGAAAAACACAAAAGAACAGAGAGAGACAAAGAGAGATTTCGTAAACTACAGAAGAACAGAGATTGATCGAAAACGTTACAAAAGAGAGATCGAAAGCGCCTTCATTCAAGATAACGAACCCGTTAAAACAAATGAAGAACAGAGATCGACAAAGAGATAAATTTAAGGGCAGCCACCACCGTCATGCAATCGGAACCATTACCGGTGAAGGTTTTCTTTATTCTTTTTAAAATTACATGATAACTATGATTTATATTTGAGTGTTTCGATGTAGGCATTTGGGTTAGATTTGGTTTTGTTCAAGGTTATAGGATTTAATTTGGTTTATGGGTAGGGTATATGTGTTGCTTTGGATTTATTTAACTCTCTCTTGGATTCAATTGTAGATTTCATTTGTAAATGATCGATTTCAATTTCAAATCTATGTAATAAAAAATTAAAGGGTTTTTCTTTAACTTTTCTTTTTCTGGGTTTGTAGGTGGAAAGGCAAATCCTTGGAAGCAATCCAAGTTTGATTAGAGGCGGTACTACCAGCTATAGTTTCTGGAACCATCACTGGTAAATTTTTTTTTTAATTGAATGTTAAATATGCTTTATGCTTGGATTGGTTTGATTTTTAGGTACCTGGTTTAGAATTTATTTTGTTTCCATTTAGGTATTTGGGTTAGGATTTATTTTTTCTATATGTTTTTGGGTTAGATTTGATTATTTTATATTATATTTCCTTTTCACTGTACAAGGGACGTTAAAAGGCAGCAAGAGAGAGGAAAGCAAGAAAAAAAAATTTCAAACACAGAAGGTGCAGGCTATGAGAGGCTTCAGTTGAACTTTGAAGACAGAAGGGTTTTTCTTGACGTGGTATGAAATTTAGTCTCTTTCTCTCTTTATCTCTTTTCTTTTTTTCCAAAAAATTTTTCGTGCTCTTTGTTCAGTTCTAAATTTTGGATATCAAAGTTTTTTACTACGCAAATGTTAATGTTTTATTATTTATTGGAATTGTTTTAGGCACCCATGAAATATCTTCAGCCTACAATTCAAATGCTATCAGGTACTAGATCTCTTGGAGATAGCAAAAGATATCACTTTCTTACCCTTTTTCATAACAATCACAACTCCAAAGTCAAAACAGAGCAACGTTTTTGCCAAACAAACTTCTACTTCATGCTGTGTTTATATTCAATTGCTACTTTAATTAATTTCTTCTAAAGAAAAACCCATACAATATATCCTTCTTTTTTAAGCGGGCCAGGTTACTATGATTTCTAGAGAGAGGAATATGCCAATATGTCTATGTTTTTAATGCAAATCTCTTTTTCTCTCCTTGGAAGATTGACAATCACTATTTGGTTTCTCTATCCTAAAAAACTATATATATATATATATATATAGTTTTTGTATTCAAATAAATGCTTGAATGTGTGACAAAACCCAAATATCTAAATGCTTGGGTATCTTTGTTGTTAGTTTCTATCACTCATATTGTTGAATTGTTTTGGAACATTGTGCACTCATCTTAATTTTACTGAATTTTGCTTATAAACTCATGTTGCTATTGCATATAACCTCATGTTTAAGTTGTTTTTCATATTAAATAAGTAGTGTGGTACTCAATTGAGGTAGATCAAGATGTTTTATCATATTTAGGTGGGGGCAGACTCATTACATGACTTTGAGTGTCCATATTCTGAATTAGCAACATATGTGCACCTTGACGGCAAGTGTGAACTATAATATGCTGACATTTGCTGGCTGTGTTAATGGTTGAATGATGAAATTTAAGTGGGGAGAAACTAGCAATGATGAACAATGGAGTAGAGGATTTTTTTTTTTTTAAATGTATTTGAACAATGATAATTGGTACCAACTGTTTAGCGCACATTTTTCATAACTAAAACTTTTTGTTTTTTCTTTTGTACATGCTTGCTTTTTGTTTCCTACTAAAGGTTGGATGGAATGTCATGTTGTCTTTCACAAGATGCTACATGGGATGGATGTTGTCTGCAAGAGTGAAGTACAAGGATATCTTCCTTTATTGTTTTGGGATGGTCTTTAAAAAACTCATCCACAATCCATCTGTTTCTAAGTTATTTTCTTAGAGCAATGCTCACTCCTAAATCAATGTATATATATTCTTGATTCTTGATATGCAGATTATTAACAAATTAACTGTTTTTAAATGGATAACATTAGAACTACGTCTTGATCCAGTTTAGTCTTGGTGTCATATGAGCATTCAACGTTACAACCTTATACCCAATTCTTGATATGCATGTGTTTGCACCTGCACCCAAGACCAACAAATTGGATAATTTATGATATAATAATCCTTTGAGTTTTATAGAGTGCAACTCAATGCATCATTTTATGTTTTATGCTAATGCTATTTTTTTGTGAATATATATATATATATATATATAATTTTGCTAGGTCTTAATTGCTACTTAGAGCCAAAGTAGTTGAAAAAAAGGTAGAGACAAATAAGAAAATGAATATTGGTGAAATTGATAAAAGTGCAAATATTATCAAGGAAAGAGCAAGACAATGCAGATTTCTATTGGTACCAGCTCTTATCTTTTAATGATTGGTATTGAGAAAATTCTATAATAGAAGACTTGGTTAGGCCTACCATAGCCACTTTTTTTGCACTTACATAGGCTTGGACATTTGATCTTGAGGGACCAATTTTTAGTTTCAATCAGTGCAAGTACAAAATAAGGATTGGTTTTAAGGGATCTCTTTTTTTCTCCCCCCTATCTCAAGATATATTTTTTGTTCGACTTTGTATTCTTGGAATTAATTGTCCTCTTTGCAATATAAATTGGGGAGTTACAATAAGAATCCTATAATGGTGATGAGGTGTTTTGTATTTTCCTCATTATGCTTCATTTGAATATATTTCATGCATAAACACAGATTAAGATGGATTTTATAATGTCCTAAAACAATAAAAAATGAAGTTTATAAAAAAATAATAGTAGGGAAGTTTGTTTTCTTTTTGTTTTTTGGTTTTGCCCTTTGTCTCTCTGTTTCTTTCAATTCATTTTTTTTTTTATTCCACGCACTGAGTTTGTGGTTTGCATGTTTAAGTAAACACAAGCTCGGGAAAATCAAATCTTCAACTTTATTGGTTGTGGTACAAAATACTAAACCAAAAGGGGAATAGCCACCAAGCAATGAATATCAAAACCTTCTTTTGTATCTAAAGAGGTACTAACTAACTTTGTTTATTCATTTTTTTATGTTGTTTGGTAATGGTTTTTTTGCTAATCGGAGTAGTTTGTTTGTTTTGGTTTGATTTCTTTATTGGTTAAGATATTTACTGACTCACACCGTTTATGTAATTTATAACTTGGTCTTGCATCATGTGGGTACAATGATGAAAACATATGTCACATTACATTTAAAAATTTTCAAGCACTGGTACATCTACAAGCTCATTAGTTGCTCTATATAATACCTTTACAAATAGGCTCAACTACTTAAGTAGTTGGTTGCAATCCCACGGTGCTTTTACTTAGTTGTGCTTATTTGTCTTGGGTGTAATTTTTGGGTGAATTCATGTTGCAAAACATTCATCTCATTCCCATTTGGAACAAGCAAACCATGTGTTTGATAAAATGTCTTGCTGACTTTTGCAAAAGTTCAAGTCAACTTCACGCAAACACTAATGTTATAGCTAAGTTAATTATGCCATACATTTGACTTCCAAATTTCATTTTCTCATGTTCATTAATGGTTTAATGTTGTGTCTATGGAGGGCTACAGTAAAATTACAATTCCAATGTCACATGCAGCCAAACTGGTTTCAATGTCTGCTTTGACTATACAGAAGCTGCCAATGCAATTGTTACAGCCAAAGTACTCTTTACTGACAGTGACAAAGTGAGGTTTGCTGGGCTGTTTTTCTCTTTCTCAATTCCTCTAATAGTATTTGAAGAAATCCTTGAACCAAATTTCCCCTACCTCTGTCCAAAAATTTCTACCTTTGCAAAGATTGTTAAGATGGACATGCAATTTATATTGGAGTTACACACGCCAAATGTGTGACACATAGAAATTAAGGAGATGTTTTATTAGTTAGTTAATGCTAAGAATTTACAAATCTTTATTCTTATTTTAATTAGAATGTAATAATGCTGGATTTTTAATGGATTGTAGCGTTTGGGCAATAATGAGCTTGAGGGAGGACATCCATTTTATTATAGTAACAGATTGTAGAGAACACATATATGGCTTATTGATCTTACTTTCCCAACATTTTTTTCCCCATAGATAGAGCTTAAATTTTTATAAGCAAAACTAATTAAGTTTTTTGTTATTTCAATAGTGCATAGCATGGGGTAAGTTTGTCTGATTCCCATTATTAGTCCAAAATTTTATGGAGACTTTGTGGCTGAATGAGTTTCAAGGTTCTAATTTTAATAGGCTAGGTGTTGTTTTTATGTGTTTTAATTCAAGTGGTGACCAAACGATAATTGAAAAAAAATTTGGTTGCGGGAAAAATGAGCAATGCATTTATGCTTCAATGTAGCACGAGCATCATATTCTGCAAATCATAAACCTAGGTGAATTCTGTTCCATATTCCCTTTGGTGGAAGAATTGACTGGATCAGTAAAGTACTAATGTTTTGGCTTGCCTTATGAACTCCTTTTTTCTTTTACGTGAATATTGATATTGGGAAAATAAGGAGATTTGAGACTATGCATTCTAATGAGTCTAACTCACCCTCTTTTGGTTTTATATCTCTACATCACCAAGGCCAAAGTGAGATGCTTATATAATGTTTGATTAGCCAATGTGACTGGTATAGTAATCAATTCTAATTGAATATTTAATTGCAATTATTAGAATTTGGAAAAAGGTGTGTATGTGTATGTGTTGAACATCCTTATGTTTGGTTTATTGCTTTAGCATGAAGTTGCAATTTATATTAGACACTTAATTTTGAAAGTGTCTAATATATTACTTATTAAACAAAGTATAGGAAAAATGGAGACATACAACGTAAGCCCACTTTCCCCTCCACATATGAACTAACTAAAAATTCCCAAACTTAAAAAAAGTATGACAATCCCGTTTACCTAACAAGTCTCTTGCATAAGCAACTATGGTATACAAGTAAATAATGTGCCAAGAAAAAGAGATATTTTAAACTTGAAAAAAGCAAAGTCACTATCAATTATTGTTCTTATTATCACAATTTGTTTGTCATTGATGAATAATTATTTGAATGACAATATATACTTCCTTTTACTTTTGGGTGAGAGAAGTTCCGGGGCAATGCAAGATGGACTCAAGGGATTCCTTAGGCTGACACTTAATTGAAATGGCCGGTACAAGTTATATCCCATGAAGAAGTACTCCAATGTATATAGTCTTAGGTATTAGACACTATATGCTTAAATATACTATGTTATTAAATAAAGTTCATTAATATGTAAAACGATCCCGTGCATTGCGTGGGTTAAACACTAGCATATATAAAAGTAGAAGCTTTAAGGAGGTGTTGCCACGTTAGGAAAAAAGACCCCTCTAAAAATTGACACGTATATAGCTTTTAAGTAAAACCAGTCGCACGTTACAACGTTTGGCCTTTCAAAACTCTACCACGCTTGCAATTAAAAAAAAGGCTAAATTAAATAACTGGTTAAAAAAAACTCGTTAAAATAAAAATAAAAAAAGCCTCTCTATAAATAAAAAAATTAATCGATGAAAATACAATTAGGTTTGCGATATAGAGACAGAGAAGGAGAAAAAAGAAAAGAAAAAAAAAAAAAAAACTTGCGATACGGAGATGAGAAGGAAGCAGAGTTCGTGCGGCTGGCTGGCTGTCACCATCATTTTCCCACCACCGTTTGTCCCTTGCTGGACTTAGACTACCGAAACCGGCACCGGTAACCTAAAGGTGGGCGCAAGATTTGAGATACGGACATAGAGAGAGAGAGCTACCATTGGTAAATTCTTTTTTCATTCTTTCTTAGATCTAGGTATGAAATAAGAATTGGTTTTGAGAAATTTGGTTGGATTGATTTGTATTTAGGTATTTGGGTTACATTAGGTTTTGATTTGATTTTTTTGATTCGATTTAGTTTCTCAGTATACTAAAAACTTTTGGGAGTATTTGGATTCAATTAATTTGGTGTTTGATTTTGGTTTAATTTTAGGGTATTTATAATTGGCTTGGGAAAATCAAGGTTTAGAGGCCAAAAGTCCAAGAACGGTAGAGAGAGTCGGTTAGACACAGGGTGTAGAGAGATCGATATATTGGAGATTTTTTTTGGAAGAAGAGGACGAATAATCATTAGACTGTTAAGTTAATGCGCCATGGAATGAGAGAGGGGCGCCACCACGAGTTTTGTCATCACCGTAAGCCTCCACCCACTATCAGACTACCGAAATCGCTACTGGTAAAGTTCTGTTTTAAACTAAAAAATTAAGGGTTTTTGGTTTTTATTTGGAGAATCAATTAGGGGTTAATTATGATTTAGATTAGTATTTTTGGATAAGGTTTGGTTTTGATTAAGGGATTTTGGTTAGGAGAAGATTTGTTTTTAGGGTATTTGGCTTGGCTCAATGTGTTGGGTATTTAGAATTGATTTTGAATAATTGGGTGCTTTGATTTTAAGTTCACATAAAATGCAGATTTGCTTTGTTACTCAAAGCGCAAACCTTTGAGTAAGTAATCAATACTACACTAAAGTTTTATTTTAAATTTTAAAGTTTTTGTGTTTGTTGTTTCTGAATGGTCCCTTTTTTAAAGCCATTGGAACCATGTAGATTAATTTTGAACCACTGTGAGTATTGTTAACAATGTACCTTCATTTGACATTGAGATTGGAAAGAGAGAAATAAATTAGAGAAGTAGATAACTATTTGAAGTGGTAATTCTAGATCTAACTCTATCCAAGTTGCATTGGCAAGTGTATCTGCTGTATAGATATGGTTGTATTCCTAACTTATTGTAGAGAAACTTAGTACAAATTATATTTGCTATGATTGATTGCACCATTTTCATTTAATAGCTCCTTATGGTGATTGTTAGGAAACATGATCTTGGACATTAGGTGAACTGCCTTGTTTCTTAAATTCTTCTCCTACTGCTTTCTTTCTCTGCCACATATCTCTGCTTTGTTTATTATATGCATGTACATTTTAAAAGCAAAAGGCTACACCATTTTTGGGAATCTTAATACACCGTTAAGACCGATGTAAAATAAAGCAAAAGGGCTGCCTTGATTGTAAGTTTTCATGCCAACGCCAGCCTTAGACAGCTAGAACCATAGGCAAACACACCATTAGATCATCGAAACCTCCACCAAGAAAGGTTTTTTTTTTTTTTTTTTTTTTTTTTTTTTTTTTTTTTTAAACCCTTTTTAGATTTGGGTTAAAATATGACTTAGTTTGGAAATTTTGATGGATTTGTACAGGTTTAGGTATATGTGTTAGGTTTAGTTTTGTTCTAGATTTTGGTCTTCTTGGTTGCTACTGTTATGGTTCCATGGTTCCACGGTTGGTATTGCTTTGTTCATTATATGGCAGCCTTGAAAAAAAAAAAAAATTTCTAATTTTTTGAGGTGTTGTTCTTTTATCTTCTCCTTTTTTTCCCATTATATCTACATATGGGATTTGAATGATGATTTGAGTATGTAATTACATTTTTTGAATTTTATAGGTCTTGATGTTTGAATGAAAATGAGCTTAATAATCTCATATTGAATTCATTATATCATTATTTTATTTTATTTTATAGGCTGAGCAAGTAGCTATTCTTTGATGATAACTTGATATTATCCAACCAACTGATGTGAATGCTCTTAGGGTGTGTATGTATGTATGTATCTATATCTATCACACACACATTGAATCCCTATGTTTACTTGAAATAAAAGTTATTGTTTGGCTCATATATGCAACACTATTCATTCTAAATAAAGAAATGGATTACTTTACTTTAACTTGGTTGATTCAAGCAAAATTTAAAAATTGATCATCTTTATGTTTATAAATTTTTTTGAACAGTTTAGATTTATAAAGAATATGATTATTATACATAAAAAGGGAATTTTACAAGGCACCACTGCATCAATGTTTTGCCCTATATATATAAAGAACTATGACAAGGTGTTGCACTAATAAATAATAATCTTAGTTGGCCCTCACTATTCTTTTACTATATATACATATGTTCTTTTGTTTTTGTTTCTTTTTTTTTTAAAAAAATTTTCCCAGTTGGTTGATGAGGAAGGGGATGAAATCTTGATTTTGATCTAAATTTGGTTTATTGTCCAAATGATGGCACTTACACTATGAAAAAAGTTCTGATTCAGAGTAGTGAACAGTTGGAGTTGGTGAGGGAGGAGATTCGTGTTTCCTCACTGTTCAGTCACACTAATAAATACGCATGCTGATTCGTCTCTCACCTAGAACTGCTTTACCTTCCATGGTTTGAACAGATTCATTCTTACTGGTATAGTCTCTGTTTTTTTTTTGTTTTTTTTTTTATAATAAATTTGGGATCAAATCTGATTTGGGTCTGGCTATTTTGACTGGATTGGATTGCATTAAGCTTTTTTGGCTTAGATTTGGTTTTGAATAAGGAATTTGGATTAAGAATGGTTTTTAATATTTGCTATTTGTGTTGGATTTGGTTTTCCATAGGGATATTTGGGTTCAGTTTGTTTTGAGTATATCTCTACTCATTAAAGCTTTCATTTTATTTATTCTGTTTTAAATTTTTTGTTGAGACATTTTTTCCCTTTATAATTTCGTTTCCCATGTTTCTTTTCTAGCATTGTTATCAAGTTTTTCCAGTATATACTTCTCTGTATTAGATTTTTCCCCATGTAGTTCACATATCACAGTGATTGTGTCAATTTTATTTTTAAATTGTATTTCGTTGGTATACGCACACTTTGTAATGTATAATGAGGCATATTTGATCAATAGGGCTAAGATTGTAGACTTTGCATCTGAATTGGATTTTCATTCCTATTTATTGATAACAAATGAAAACAAATACATATAAGACAGCTCTGAAAACCAAATACAAAGGAAACAAGAAGCTAAAAACAGAAAGAACATGAAGCTGAATACAGTAGAGAAGTATAGATCAATAGGTATGCGCAGAGAAATTTAAAGCAACAAGTATGCAGATTGCAAAAAATACAGACCAATAGGTATGCAGAGAAATACAAACCGAGACAAATATTTTTAGATGTCAAATATTTGAGCTTTGAGTCCCAATATTTATTTATTTCAAATATTTGTTAAATGATGTGCTCCACCTGTTTTTAAAAAGAATTGAATCAATAAAATTTTTAGAAATTGTTGTTTTCTTTGAGACATGAGTTTAATAATATGAACAATTTGAAGAACCCTTTACTCTTTTGCTATGGAATTGTTGTTTTAAATATTATGCGTTATCCTTTCTTATTTATCTGTTCATATGCATTTAGTTTCTTGCTCTTTTCATGTTTGATGCATCTTAATTTGTTATAATATTTTGCTATCTTGGAGGGTTAGTCATGTTGTTCAAGTGTTTTCCACTAGAGTCACTAAGTACATTCTCATGTTTGTAAGATTTCAATTTAATTTTCAAAGTACAGAATTTTAAAATCTTTCATTGGGTGAATTTCTAAATGCTACTCAGTGATATTTTGTGTTTGTAAGGGCATTCAAAAATCAAACAAAGAGGTACTTAAGAAGATTTTTGAAAGCGTGAGAAGGTTTATTTACACCAAGGACTCTGAGCAAGTCCAAGGACGAGGCTTTTGGCTTTATTTTTTTTTTTTGAGTAACGTTTGAATCTCATAATTAATTGTTTTGTTTTGATGCTAAGTAAAAAAGTGAAGTTACCATGTTAGCTTTTCTGTTTATAAAAATTGATAGTTTTGTTTGATTGAACTTGGATCATTTGAAGGTTTTTTTTTTTTTTTTTTTTCTTACAATTTTCTTTACTAAGATGTGTTACAATTCAAACTTAATGTATATTTCCTTTTATCTTAGTTTTTACTTTTCATTATTTCAGTGCTGTGTATGTGCTATACTCAATTTTCTTTACTAAATTTGCTGCGAAAAAAATGTTTTTTCTTTTTCTTTTTTTAAACTTATATTGACATTGACTTGACTTAATTTCGATTCAATTTATTTTCCATTTTTTATAATTATTCAATCTTTGCTGTGAAGTGTCGTAGTCATTGGGTTTTTTCCCCCATTAATTTACATGTAAGGGTTTGCTGTGGCTTGAGCCACATTGTCTAAGGAAGTTAAAACACTTTAATGAGAGTTCTGTTTTTGTTTATGTGTCTGTATGTATGTTTTATTCTTTGGTTGATTTACTAATTATTTCCCTTGATTTGCTATATCATAATAGGTTGTTGGTGGTTGCTTTTTCATCATGATCAGAAGGTAATGATAGAAATTACCCTTATCAATGCCTGCTGTGTTTTCGTCATTATCACAAGATGTAGATAGGCTTCTTTTTTCTTTTCTTTTTTCCAAACCTCATCTTGCTTAACAAACCGTATATTCATATATTTGTACCACATATATTTATCTATTGATTTTTTATATATATAATTTTTTTTGTTAAGTTATTCTATACAACTATTTTAGAATTGTTATGAAATATTGTTTCCATAATTAAAGCTTAATAGTTTAATGTTGGTTTATTTTAACATTTAGTTAAATTATACAACACGCCCCAGAAGAATTTTAATGTATTTTATTGTCTTCTAATAAGTAAAATGACCCCGCACATTGCGTGGGTTAAACACTAGTTACAATGAAATCAATGTAAAATTGTAGGGGAGGGGGCTCAAAAATAAAATTGTAAAAAATATACCTCTTTATATATATATATATATATATATATATATATATATATATTTCTTAAGAGTCCGTTTGGTTGGGGAGATAGAAAAGATTGAGTTTTCCCTCATGTGTATTGGTTGAAGGGATAGAAAAGTAGAGAGATGAAAAACTTTCCTTTTTTTTTTTGGTTGGAGAGAAAAGTGAAAGGATAGAAGAAGTATTTTATATAAATTTACTTTTATTTCCTTATTTTATTATATATATTATAAGCAATTTCTTTGCAATAAAATATTACTCATTTATCCAAATTCTAAAATTTCGGAGTGTACAATCCAAATACTCACAAATTTTATGGGTGTAATTTATAATTTACCCATTTATAAATTACCTATTAAGTGCTTGCTTGGATTTGCAATGATGGTATTGCTTTATAGTGTCTACTGCTAGAAAACCAAAAAAGAAAAAACCCTAGATATAATATAAATATAGAGAAGGACATGGAAGCTTGTGGCTCTAAGAGCATTGGCATCCAGGGTTGTATAGAAGTTGCTATTTTACAACCTAAAAAGTTACTTTATCTATTATACCATCCCACTTTACAATACTCCCAATATCTCAGTTTTTATTTTTCCATAAAACACAATAAAATATACCATAAAATATTATAAATATGTCATTTCTCTACCTTTTCGTCCCCTTTCTCTATCCAGCACCACCTCCACAGGTTCAAATGCAAGCCCCAGCCACCAAAACTGAATCTGTGTGGGTTGTTGAATCAGTTTCGGTGGCAGGATCTTGTTTGAATTGTTGTGAGTTGTGTTGTTTCCATGGTGCTGGGTTGTTTAAATGGTGCTTGGGCTTTAGTTTTGGTGGTTGGGGCTTGCATTTGAACTTGTGGAGGTGATGCTGGATAGAGAAAGAGGACAGAGAGGAAGAGAAAGGACAAATTTATAATATTTTATGGTATAGTTATATTATTTTATTGTATTATATGGAAAAATAAAAACTGGAATGTTAGATGTATTGTAAAGTGAGATGGTATAACAGACAAAGTAAATTTTTAAGTTGTGAAATAACAACTTTTATACAACCTCCGATGCCAATGCTTTTAGAGCCACAAGCTTCCATGCCCTTCTCTATATTTATATTGTATTTGAGGTTTTTCCTTTTTTGGTTTTCTAGCAGGAGACACAATGAAGCAATACCATCATTGCAAATCCAAGCAAGCACTCTGTAGGTAATTCATAAATGGGTAAATGGTAAATTACACCCATAAAGTTTGGGGGTGTGTGAATTTTAAATCCTGGAGTTTCAAATTTTGGGGGTGTAAAATCTAAAAACTCTCAAACTTTAGGGTAAAATCTAAATTTTGAAATGTTTGGATGTAAAATCCAAACACTCACAAACTTCAGGGGGGTAGAATCTAAATTCTAAAAGTTTAGGATATAAAATCCAAACATCTCCAAACTTTAAGGATATAATTTGCAATTTACCTTATGTTTCATCATGGTATTGAAGGATGTAAACAAAAGGTTTTACATTTTAGTTTTTACAAGTCCTTATAGAATTTAAACACTTAATGAAATAAGGATTGACACACACAATACATCCTCATTAACAACCATTAGAAAATCAAAAGCCATCAAATTAAAACTCAAACTGAGAAGTCAACTAGCCTCCAACTGGTCAAAGATGCCGCCAACCAAAGAAGCCATTGGAGTTGCTACCAGAGCTTGGAAAGATACGCCAAAGCTGCAATTTGCATGGTGTGATCTTGAACTTTGGGTTTTTCTTGATTGGTTCGTTTTAGAAGTTTGGATTATGAAATATTGATGGGTTTGAGTTTAGTTTTAGTTTCACTACAACAAAAAGTATTTTCAGTGACGAAAAAATTTGTCACTAAAAGTCCACTTTTTCGTTACTAAGGACCTTTAGTGACGAAACTAATTTAGTCACTGAAACCCCGTCACTAAAAATCCGATTTTTTTTTTATTTTTTTATTTATAACTTTTAGCGACAAAAACGTTTCGTCACTAAATGTTTTTCTCGCTACAAACACTATTCAGTGACGAAAATATTTCCTCACTAAAAACACTTTAGTTTATTAAATCATATTTAGTGATGAATAATTTCGTCACTAAAACTATGTTCGAGTACATATAGTGACGAAAAAGTTCGTCACTAAAACTATTTTTAAGAAAATCCTGGCACATATAGCGACGAAAATTTTCGTCACTAAAACCATTTCTTACAAAATTTTGCTACATTTAGCGATGAAATATTTTGTCACTAAAACAATTTTTTGTTTCTATATTTGTGACGAAAAAATTCATCGCTAAAACTTATTTTCTGTTTTTATTTTTTTTCATTACTTTGATATTAACTTGTAACCTATTATTACATTATTAAAAACTCACATTTAAATAACACATTAATTTCAACAATACATTTATAAAAAAAGATCGATACATTTCACAAGTAAAAAATAAAACAAGTATCCAATTCAAACTCGTTCCATACAATAATTGTTTACAATACATACAATAACTCAAGATGTTTTATAACAATACAAAAAGGGTATCATAATATAATTAGAACTAATAGAAGATGTCCTCATATGTCTTCAAGTAATGCCAAAAGTAAATCTCCTAAAAGTCACAAATAAGAAATCTGCACAAATATAAAAACAATACTACATTAAAATCGTAAAGTAAAAACATTAACTATGTAATAAGAAACATTTCTAACAATGCATTAAGAGTAGCCACACCAATAAATTAAAATCACAACTTCTAATGTATAAGTTGTAGAAAGCAAATATAGATTTTCAAGTGTAAAATAATACAATTAGTTTCAAATAATGCATCAAAAAAAGTAATCACACCATGTAGTGTGGATCAATTGTTAAAATAAAGTACTAATCAAAAAGTGTTTTAACTTGAAGTTGAACCACCCCCATAGGTAAGAGCATCATCATAACCCTTACTCCTCAAAAAGTTAAGAATATTCTTTTAGACCTCTTGGTCCCTAGCTCTTGCCTCTTTGTGCTCAATTATCTCATTTTCTAATCGTTGGATATACTCCACCGAGGAATTAGATAAGGCGGTGGTTACTAGAGAAGATGAAGGTCTCATGCTAAGTCCTTTTACAATACCAGACTTCTTCTTAAAAACCAAGTTTGAGATCTCCTTTTGTGTAAAGGGAATTGCATTAGAATCTTGACAATGATCCGCTTGCACTTTGAGAATATTTTCCTATCATTTGAAAGAGAGAAAGAAACAAACAATCACAACATTAATACTACATATGTTATAGCTTTACAAACATGATAGGGATGGAATGATACAAATACATATGTTGCTTCATCCTTGATAGGCGGCAAACTGAATTGACCCCTTGTGATTAAACCAATTAATTAATTAGCCAAATTATTAATTAATTAATTTAACATGCAAATACGTGGAAGCACAAACAAATCACCAAATAACTAAATATGCAGTGGAAATTAAATGACACAGTGATTTGTTTACGAATGTGAAAAACCCTTACGGCAAAAACCCCACCAGGTGATTTTCAAGTTACCACTCCCGAAATTCCACTATTATCAAATCAAGCAGTTATAAGTAAAGGAATCCCAAGTACCTTACCAACCTATAGTTGAACCCTTACCCCAATACCCAAATGGACTTGATCTGTAGTGACAGTTCCCTCTTTTGATACACGGCTCCCAAGTACGTGACTAACCAATGCACGGATCCCAGTACACGACTTCAAACACCAACTTAGAAGGAGAGGTTGGCTGCAAAGTTCTTCAGTTCATCCTACACGATGAAGATTAGGAAGATGCTTGGTCACAAAACCCTTTGGTGCAAATACACAGCAACTTCTTTAGAGAAGATGAACTAGGTCAAGAACTTCGTCTTTGATCACAATTTGCTTGAACAGAGTTTGCTCAATGTTTTTGCAACTTGTGTACAATTTGACGGCTCTTAAAACAATTCTTTTATATGTTTAGAGTTAGGAGAAAAGAAGGCCCAAAAGCATATTCACGGATCCCAAGAAATCAGATCAGAAAATCTGATTTTATAAATCTCGACAGATAGCAGGTGTCAAGGAGCTATCGAGAAGGTGTAGAGCTTTAATGATTTTGCACTTAAGCTTGTTTTTCTTGGACAGACTTGATGACTTCAACACTTGATCTTGAAACCTTGTTTCTTGAAGTATTAAAACTACCTAGAACTACCCAATTACAAGTAGAATGCGTTTTGTCAAAGGATTAGCCAATTTACATAACTAAGTGACATATGTTCTTAATAAGTGAAAACACATATGTCCTAACAATCTCCCCCTTTGGCAATCCGTGACAAAATCACAACAAATAAATGAATATATGAGAGAAGTCATAAATCACTCAACTCATACTCACTTGTTGAATACAATAAAATCTATCCTAACACAAACTCTTGAAAAAATTTGCAAGAAAAGAGTTTATGACAAGTAGACTTTGACAACCTGTATTTCTGAAACACTTTAAACAAAACTCATCAAGGCATCTTGTGTGAAACAGAAATAATAGATTGTATACAAGTATAATGAACATGTGTATAAAGATAAAGAAGAAACAACACATGAAGAGAGAGGTGAAAGAAACATACATCCACATATAGAGAAAAAATAAGTACAATGTATGTAAAACTGGTCACAAGACCTCATATACAAGATCAATGTATCTATAAAGAATAGAAAAGAAAAGATACATCAAAACCTCACTACATCCCTCAAATATCAACACTCACCCTATCAAAAATGTCCTATACTAACTCTCCCCCTAAGATAACTACTCTCATAGCCCAAAACTACTCCCCCTTTTTGTCACGAGCGACAAAGGGTAGAGTGTCATGTAGACATCTTATCAGTAGAGCTAGCATCTCTATCATCATCATCTGAAATGTTATCGTCATCACCATCATCATCATCCTCAGAGTTAGAAGCCACTTGAGGAGGTGGTGAAGGAGTAGCCTTAGGAGCAAAACCACTCATGGTCGCCTGCCGTCGCGCAATACGACCAACACGAACATTCATCTGATACAACTCAGTGGAGAGTGTATCGAGGCGAGCATCCATGCGCTGCAGCTGTGCCATGATGTCTTCGAGAGATACATCGCCCATAGAGGAAGAAGGAGCAGATGTGGATGGAGCTGAACGGGAGGGAGGAGTGGAATCCGTCTGTCTCAACCTAAACTGAGCCTCACTACATTTTACGGTAGCGGCATCTATGGCACAGATGTGTGTGAAGTGGTCGAACACAGGAAAAGGGATAGAAAAATGGCGTAAGATCCTCGTGATAGCGGAAGGAAAGACGAGCTTATCACGGGATGCCGAATCTAAATGAATATCTATGATAGAAAGAATGAAATGAGAAGGAAAATCTATAGTCAGATGCTCAAGAAGGATCAACAGGTGAGTGGAAGTATCAAAAACCAAAAACATGAGAAAACAACAGGTGTATAATCATGCATCCATCAGATAAAACCAATACATGTTGAAGAAAAAAACTCCCAAATTTTCAGAATATTTAACACCTCCTTCGTCACCTATTTTGTAAGGTTAGCTATCTATTCTCAATAGGAAACAGAACACCATAATGGTGATTAGTTTATTGTAAGAAAAGTTTAAATAATTTGTAACATAAGCTTCAACAGGTTAAAGGACTCTTTGTTTCCTCTTCCTCTTTTGTCGATCTACAATAGGTGTGAGCTGTACATCATTTGCATCATTTGTAGGATTAGCATGTTCTTCACTTGGTAAGTTGTTGACAGAATCATTTGTAGCATCACTCATATAATACTGTCAAAAGAATATGGTGTAAATTGTATTATGATATGAATAAGTAACATTAAAAATATCTAATTTTTTTATTTAAATTTTATATAAAAGTACTCAAATTTTTTTCATTTGTAACTTTTATTTTAAAATTTATAAGCCATGTTCACCCAAATCCATTCATGTTCATTTGATCTGCTTAGGAACAACCATTTGCTTTAGAAACAAAGTTCTACCAAGCACCTATCTAAATTTGAATGCTTGAAAATTGAAACTAACGCTGACAAACTTATTATAAAAAAATTTGAAAAGAACAACAATTCATCCTTTCATTATTTCTATATCAAACGAAAATCTGGCAAATGAAATCAAATTTACTGATTAAGTACATTGGCTATCTATGCAAGATGCACAAAAAGTAGTCAATGACCAGTAGCAACTTAAACGAAGATGCACAAACTATAAAGTGGCTACAAACTAATGCAAGAGTAACTAAGGCATTTTGTCAAACACATGGTGTGCACAAAATTTGAATGTCTTAGTTATTAACATTTGTTATTATAAAAAAAAAAAAAAAAAAATTTAAAAACAGAAATACACAACCTATTGACAAACTGAACAGTTCCTGTAATGCAACAAATAACACAACAAACAGGTAGAACAAACAAATTGAGTAAAGTTGTATAAATCAAAACAGACAATGGAAAAAAAATATTTCTATCAAATTAGTGGAAGGTTACCGTAGTGATTTTGCTGGGTTACTCTGTTTTTTCTCCACAACCTTTGCTGGGTTTCTTCTTGCAGAGGGAACAAAGAAAACACAAAACACAAAACGAAAAGAAGAAAACAAAAAGTCATCAATGCAGGTTTGAAAGATTTAGACCAACTAATGCAAGAATAAGCAAGACCAACTAATGTTTGTGAAGAAAAAGAAATACCAATAGCAGTAGCGTCAAGGGCCCTCTAATTTTTGTCCACAACCTTTGCTGTAAGTAGTTACCCACTGAAACGGTGTGGGTTTGAAAGAGTTAGACCAACTAATGCAAGAGTAAGCAAGACCTACTAATTTTTGTGAAGAAAAGAATTGCCAATAGTAGTAGCATCAAGGGGACTCTGTTTTATGTCCACACCTTCGCTGGGTTTGTTCTTGCAGCGGGGAAAAAAAAAGCGAAAACGGAAAAACGGAAAGAAGAAAACAAATTGTAAACAGCCTATATAAGTAGTTACCCACTGAAACTAAATAAGCACGAATGAAAAGACACAATCGTTTTCGCAGCGGGGAGAAAAAAAACAAAAAACGGAAAAACAGAATTAGTTACCCACTAAAAGATACGACTGTGTTTGTCCAGTGTTTTTAAAAGGAAACGTGCCGTACGTTTGGTTAAAAGGAAACGTGTCGTACATTTGGCCAAACGAAGAGACATCATGTTTCGGTGTTCTTTAATATAACGTGTCACTCATTTGTGAAGCCATGTGGTGCAATGAGGCACGGTCAACAAAAAGTCAGACGTTTCGGCTATTAGTTATTATATAGATTGGGTTTTGAGCTTGACTAGAATTTCTTTTCACTTCTCCTCTGGTCTATTTTGGTTAATAAAGAGGTGTTAGTGATAGATCTATGTGAAAGTATGTTGATTCATTCCCAGCTTGCCACCTTAAGAAGTTGTGAAAAGTGTTGCGTGAGAAAAGTTGTATCCCTAGTATTGCTCTTTCGTTACTCTTATCTAAAAACCTATTCTACCTGTGTTATACGTTATGCAACTGTGCTAAATTCATTAACCTTAAAGTTTATCTTCCTTCTTGGCCTTGAGCATCTTTTCTTTTTCTTTAAGTTCAATCGAAGCACATTGTATATTTAAAAGCACACACTCAGTGCTTAGAAAAGTTATGGAATGAGCTTTGTTATATTTCTATTGTGATGTTATGAATGTTCAGACACCTCGTTCTTTTCGTTGCTTACTGTTAGTGTTGGAATAATAGGAGATGATGGGTTATTTAGACCCCTTAAACAACCAGATTGCGTAGCCTAGATTAATTAGCCAAGTTGTTACTTAGTCAAATTAAGCAATTCTAGGTTAAAACAATCCAAACAATCATATCAAGAATATTAATGCAGCGGAAAATAAATAACACAAGATATGATCACCCAGGAAACCACACGGTAAAAACCTGGGGAGGATTTGACCCACCGATCCTCAAGGCATAACAGAATTCACTATGAAAGAATTGAAGTTCTTACAAAAGGACTACAAGCTCCCCGCTCGACTTCCTAATGCTACCCACCAGTAGAACTTCCTGACACGACCACGCGCAGGCTCCGAATCCACGGACTACTTCTTTCTTGAATTCCTCAATCAGCTACAAGCTCCCCGCTTGCTTTTCTTTTAAGTTCCAATGGTTGCAACTATAATGATCTTCAAGATGTTGAAATCATCTCTACCTTGAAAACCCTAAGTTTTGTGTAAAGGAAAGCTCCTCAAAGATCTCACACGAGATTCACACAAAACAGCAATGTATGAGCAACAAAGCAATATGGACAACCTCCAAAAACGTGGCTAGGGTTTAGTTTATATACCTAGGGTAAAAACACAAAACCCTAAACGTTTAATGAGGTAGGGCTGAGTTGGAAATTCTGCAGAATAAACAACCTGTGCGATTTTCGATCGATCGAGTCTATTCTTCGATCGATCGAGCCAGGCCAAAAGTCCCAAGTACTTCTGCAGCCACTCGATTCCAACTTTACAATAATAAACCAACTTTGAGCAAGTCTAAACAAGATTAAATACAATGTTTTGATCATGGTTTGCCAACATTACAAATTAGAGTTCTAAATACATAAAATCCTAAGACCTTAGAACCTAACAAACTCCCCCTTTGGCAATCCGTGACAAAACCCTAATACAGCTCAAAGTTTTACAGATAAAAAGCCCTTTACAAAGGTAATGCTCATAAACACAAATTCAGCCTAACTACTATCCATCAGTTGCAAGTGTAGACAGCAGCTTAGTTGAATCAACCTGTATAATCCTGAAATACTCAACAAACGCATAAACGCATGTGTGACAGAAAAGAGTAAAACAACAGGTATAACATTCTTGTAAGATTCACACAAGACAAAATAAAGACATATAAAAATGATCAAGTCATAGATATAAATCAATACGCAGTGAAACATAAAGCAACAAGAATCAATAAAAATAACATGTATATCAGTCAATGTGACTCCCCCTAACATGAATATCCCCAAAAATGATATACAAAGTGAAGCACCTAGATACAATCTAAAAACTCCACAAGCTCCTCAAAACAAAAAAGAAACAAAAAGTCTCAAAAAGTCTCCCCCTAACTACAAAAACTCCTCTACAAGTCAAAAACTCCACTCCCCCTTTTTGTGATGGAATGCCAAAGGGCAATCACAAGTCGCCATCAAAAGGAGGTGGTGAGGGTGAATGAAGACGCGCCAAGTCAGCTCGTACAACACGAAACTCATCTAGCAAGTCCACCAAAATCTGTCCATGAGCCGCCTGAACGGTCATGACAGTCTCCAGAGTACGACGAACATCAAAGTCGGCCGAAGGAGGTGGAGGAACATCAGCAGCAGCAGCATCATCACCAACTGGATCAGGAACATCCTCACCAGCAAGACCTGCAGAAGAAGAAGGAGGAGGTGCGCTACAAGAGGGCTCAGTCCTAGGGTGTTTAGAACCAGCTCGAAGATGAGCGGCCCTCTGTCTAAGAAAAGACGCACCTAAAGGAGCTATCACATGAACGGGCTCAGAGGAAGGAAATCCACTAATATCAAGATAAAGAAGAATCCTATGAATGAAAATAGGATGAACAAGAGCATGAGCAGTGGATGAACTCCTATAAACATCGTTCAAAGAACGAAGAAAAAGATGGGGAAAACTAATAGGAGCATCAGT
Source organism: Quercus aquifolioides (assembly GCA_019022515.1). Taxonomy (NCBI): domain Eukaryota; kingdom Viridiplantae; phylum Streptophyta; class Magnoliopsida; order Fagales; family Fagaceae; genus Quercus; species Quercus aquifolioides. Next base: position 35,552,029 of record CM032331.1, on the reverse strand, counting down.
AACCAACGCGTACAAAAATACACACCTCTCAAGAGGAATGGTGTGAACATGAGAAATGGGCCAGATAGAATGACACGCTATCCTAAAGAAGAGATAGTGTAACCCGGAGAGCTCAGCAGAAGTGATCCGAGGATCAGAACCCCACTGGACAGTAGTCCCAGTAATGTAAGACAAGACATCACTAATCTCGGGAGACACATCATATGGATAGACAGGATGTCGAACCAATGGTACCCCTAGAGCATCAGCCACTACCTGAGGAGTAATAGAGTGCTCTACGCCTCATATCCAACTCTTGACTAGAGTGTTGGAATCATAGATGCGGATAGAGATGTTCGAATAGAACTCTCTAATCAAGGCAGAAGGTGGAGGAGGATCAGAAACATCCACCAAGGGTAACCAGCCCCTACGCTCAAAGTTTGCCCTAATGGCAGGATCAAGTTCATCTAAGTGAACAGAACGCTCAACCCAAATCTTTCTCCTAATGTTCAGCTTCTCAAAAATCTCTTGGTTTTTCTCACTAGAAAACTTCTCACGGTCAAAGGATGAAGGGGGTGAAGGAGAAGGTGAGGGAACATTCCTACGGGCTCTAGTCTTCCTAGGCATAGTGCTAAGGAAAGGACATAGACACAAAGTGAAAACCAAAAAGAACAAGAGAAAACAAAACCAAGGGCAGACTGCAAATTAGCACAAAAACAATATAGAATAAAAATCTATATGATGCATGGACAATAATAATGTTGTGATGCATGATCTAATGCAGTAAACAAATAAGTTCAATTGAGATTGAATTGATAAAATTGGCTTGAACAAGGAATTTCTATCAAAAATCCCAAAAATTGAAAACCACTTGTTGAAATTTTTAAACATAATGATGAATTGAGCATTTCAAAACACATTACATAGATTATAATGCTTAATTACAACTACACAACAAGCCAATTTCATCAAATTCTTCCCAATTTAACAAAAACCCCAATTCGGATCAAGAACAAACCCTAGATTTTTCAATTTTTCACCAAACCCAAAATTGATCAAATTAACAGGTAAGAATCATGTTTAGAAAGTGTCCCCACAAAAACCCAATGATCAATTGCATAAAATAAGGCTTGAATCAATAGAAAATCCCAAATTTGTAAAGTCCGAAAATCACCCTCAAATGCATGGATTTATGCATGAAAACATGAAAATAAAATCAAAAGGAAGGGCAAAAGAGTCTTACCGGCTTGAGGAAAGAGAGATTTTGCAAAAACTTCGGAAGAAAACGACAAAAATCACAAAGTGGAGCCTTGCCAACACGGAGAGAGAGAAAAAGTTTGAAAAGTTTTGAATAGGAATTTTGAAAAAGTCAGAAAAGAACCTTTTAAAAAGCTTTTTCACGATGTTCAATCGATCGAAAATCAGATTCGATTGATCGAAACACACAGTCATTTTGAGACAATTGAAAGCACTTTTTCGATTGATCGAAAATCATATTCGATTGATTGAAACACACAGTCATTTTGAGACAAATGAAAGCACTTTTTCGATTGATCGAAAATCAGACTGGATCGATCGAAATGGGCAGAGGCTCACTAAATTTTGAGAAAAATCACAGTTTTGAAAGACACAAACATAATTTTGAAAAACAACTCCTCAAAGCATTAAATTACAGAAACAAAATGCATGAGTATGAGATGGAATGCTTTTTCAAAAACCCAAAATTTTAAACCCAATTTTCTCAAAAACAAATTTCAATCATTCTCTCATTGAATTTTCCAAGCAACAGATATGTTGTGCACAAATCTCAAGATATTTTCAAACTTGGTTGGTCAGACCAAAAATACACACACTAGCACGTACAGTGTTTAACAAAGAATAACTTGTGTAGTGTGTGATACTAGTAAAAACTTGAGATACATGTGAGGTGATATGTGAATAGCAATCAAACACAAAGTCTACACAATTCATCACATAGAATTTAAAAGAGACTATCACCTAAAGAGTTACATCCTATAACTCCCACATCTCCTAGAACAAAAGCTTGCAATCATGTAAGTTTCTTGTATTTTTGCCCCATTATTTAGGTGAAATTTGGCATAAAGTCTAATAGTACACACCAATTTTAAGCATTAAGCATTTAAGCATTTAAAGAGGCTACACCTTATGTTCTTTTTGTGCATGTGCTACACTTTCTCGAGCACAAAATCTTATGACATGCACTAAGGTGTTCATCATTGACTAGTGAACAGTGGTGAGATGGTTATTTATGCCTTTCTCAAAAGGATCAAGTCCGACAGTCAAATAACATGTGACTTCAAGATCAAGACAAAGTGATTAATAACCACAAACATCTTTCCCACACAACATGCACTACAAAGCTTTAACTAGTCAAGTGCAATATTTAAGCTCATCAAAGCTAAACAAGGTACACAGAACATGACATGTGTCAAAAGATAGACCAACCTTGTTTTTCAAAAATCAAGAAAAATAGTGTTTAACATAATTTTTGCTTTCTCCTTTCTCCTTTTCCTTTTTTTTTATTAAATGAGAAAACAAATAAATCCTAGAATGAAATGCATGAATGTAATGCAATGCAAGTCCTAGAACAAAAAAAAAAAAACACAAAAATCCAAAGAACAATGGTCACAAAAGAATAGAGCAATTAAGCACAAGGACCATGTCAGAAAGACTCAGTTAGTTCGAGTCTTTTGCATCCAAAATTTCTTAGATGCACCATGAGCATTGGAGTTCTTATTCACATTCGAGTGATTCCCAACTCCAGGATTGGAATAAAGGTTTAACACCTTTACCAATTCACCAATTAGTGCCATAGGATCTTGTGCTTGAGGCACAGGCACTTTTGGTTTACTTGCTCTCTTATCAGCTTGAAGCTTGTAACAGTTAGGACGAATGTGTCCAGACTTACCACAATAATGACAAACCCAAGCAGGTTTACCATGCATCTTGTCCTTAGATTTGGTAGGCTCCTTAGGTTTAGATTCTCTTAAGTCTACCCTAATCTTCTTAGGTGGTGAAACTTCTACGGGTTTAACTACCTCACTCACAGGTGGTTTGACGGTTTCACTCACAACCTCTCTCACAGAAGGTTCAGAAGAAGAAGAAGGAACAAACTTAGTGGAATGTGGTCCAGAATCAAAGATGCTCTCAACATATCCTAACCCAGTTTTATCAGAAGAATACTTTTGAACATTCAGCATGTGATCAAGTTTAGAACTAGCAGATCTAGCAACAGATAAATCATGTTCCAAAGTTCTAACTTTATCAAGCAAAAGCATGTTCTCAGATTTAACATTATTCAAAAGCTCATTAGCATCAAACAGTTTAACAAGCAAATTTCTCTTTTCAAGCTCAAGAGAATCAATTTTCTTTAGGCCAAGTTCAACTTTCATAGCATCCTTTGCAGCAACTTTGCAAAGTTTGTTATAGGCCTCTTGAAGATCTGCATCTTCAGAGAGTTCCCCATCAGAAGGGTTCTCCTCAGCAGATATGCTTTCATTGACTATAGCAGTAGCCGTGAAAGCAATGAAGTTTCCATCCTCGTCACCACCGGACTCATCATCAGAAACCTCATTATCACTAAGGGTTACAGCCATAGCTTTACCCTTATTCCTCAAGAATGTAGGACATTTAGATTTCACATGACCATACCCTTGACAGCCAAAACACTGAGGACCCAAAGAGTTATTAGAAGATTGTCCAAAATTTTCTCTAGGTTTTTCAAAATTGTTAACCTTAGTGGGATCATTCTTCCTAAAATTTCTAGGTTCAGCAGTGTAAGTACCTCTTGCCTTTCTATTTGTATTCCTAAGAAAGTTCTTAAAGTTTTTGGCAAGATAGGCAATCTCTGTAGCAAAGAGCTCATCATCAAATCCACCACCATCAACATCATCAATTGACTTAAGAGCCATTGATTTGGATTTGTTCACTTTAGGTAGGTCAGACTCATAGGACTGAAGAGATCCTACAAGCTCATCAACAGGGATGGAGTCCACATCCTTGCTTTCAGTGATGGCAGTCACTTTGGGTCTAAAGTCTTCAGTTAAAGATCTAAGTATCTTCCTAACAATTTTAGGTTGATCATAGATTTCACCCAAATTAAAAGCAGAATTGACAATATCATTTAATTTAGCATAGAATTCATCAAAAGATACATCATCAGACATTCTAATGCTTTCAAATCTAGAAGTCAATTGTTGCAATTTATTTATTTTAACTGCCTTTGTGCCTTCATGCACAGTTTGGAGGATTTTCCAAGCAATATGAGCAACCTCAACATTAGAGATCCTCTTAAATTCCTCCATTGAAACAGCATTGAAGATGTCATTCATAGCTTTGCTATTGAAGCCTGCTGCTTCTTTTTCAGAAGTTTGCCACTCACTCACAGGAGTAGCGGGCTTCTCCCATCCGTATTCAACGGAATTCCAAACCCTCTCATCAATTGATTTCAGGAATGCTTTCATCCTTACTTTCCAATAGGCATAGTTGTTCCCATCAAAGTGAGGAGGAATAAACAGAGAGTGTCCATGCTCCATGACAACAGGGGTCAAGGATCAGCTCAGAGATTAAAAAAATCTCAAACAAAAAGAGCTACCTGCTCTGATACCACTTGATGGGTTATTTAGACCCCTTAAACAACCAAATTGCGTAGCCTAGATTAATTAGCCAAGTTGTTACTTAGTCAAATTAAGCAATTCTAGGTTAAAACAATCCAAACAATCATATCAAGAATATTAATGTAGCGAAAAATAAATAACACAAGATATGATCACCCAGGAAACCACACGGTAAAAACCTGGGGAGGATTTGACCCACCGATCCTTAAGGCATAACAAAATTCACTATGAAAGAATTGAAGTTCTTACAAAAGGACTACAAGCTACCCACCAGTAGAACTTCCTGACACGACCACGCGCAGGCTCCGAATCCACGGACTACTTCTTTCTTGAATTCCTCAATCAGCTACAAGCTCCCCGCTTGCTTTTCTTTTAAGTTCCAGTGGTTGCAACTATAATGATCTTCAAGATGTTGAAATCATCTCTACCTTGAAAACCCTAAGTTTTGTGTAAAGGAAAGCTCCTCAAAGATCTCACACGAGATTCACACAAAATAGCAATGTATGAGCAACAAAGCAATATGGACAACCTCCAAAAACGTGGCTAGGGTTTAGTTTATATACCTAGGGTAAAAACACAAAACCCTAAACGTTTAATGAGGTAGGGCTGTGTTGGAAATTCTGCAGAATAAACAACTTGTGCGATTTTCGATCGATCGAGTCTATTCTTCGATCGATCGAGCCAGACCAAAAGTCCCAAGTACTTCTGCAGCCACTCGATTCCAACTTTACAATAATAAACCAACTTTGAGCAAGTCTAAACAAGATTAAATACAATGTTTTGATCATGGTTTGCCAACATTACAAATTAGAGTTCTAAATACATAAAATCCTAAGACCTTAGAACCTAACAGGAGAAATACTAAAACCCAAATAAATTAGAAAGCACCCAAGAAATCTCATTTTTCTGACTTGCAATGAGTGAGTAGATTACAGGTATTTATACGTTAGGTGGATACTTTTAGCACTTACATAATTAATTAATGGCTACATATATGTCTCTCTTTTACACATGAACTTTAGTAAATACATACATAAACAATATCATATATTCATTATATATATATATATATATATATATATACACATTTTAGAAATATCTGTTCAATATTTTTATCTAAAATTATATTTATTCTGTCTTAGTTACAGATAAGCGAGGGAGTCAGTGGTGGAAGTATGTTTTAGGTAATATATCCATTTTCATCTCTCACTTCTGTGCAGTGTTTGCTAAAATTCTCAACTTAGACTATGAAGTTGAACTAGTTGGAACTTCCTTTTTTACCCAGCTGCTGGCTCATGTCTCATAATGGGCATCATATTCTTTATCCATCGACGCCGCATGAAGAAGAAATATGATCCCTCAACCTTACTCAGTCGAAGCATCTCTTATGATCCCTCTGGAACGACAGGTAAGCATCTTTATCTAAAATTATATTTATTCTGCCTTGGTTACAGGTAAGCATGAGCGTAAGTGGATCAAGATCATTGCAGGTCTTGAGGCATTTGTTAAAAATTACGGACCATTATCGCCAAACAGATATAAATTCTCAGATGTCAAGAAATTCACCAATTCATTTAAGGTTAAACTAGGTCAAGGAGGCTATGGTAGTGTCTACAAAGGAGAGCTACTCAATGGTGGTCTCGTAGCTGTGAAGGTCCTGAATGCATCAAAAGGAAATGGAGATGAATTTATCAATGAAGTTGCAAGCATTAGTAGAACTTCCCATGTTAATATTGTCACACTTCTTGGATTTTGTCCCGAAGGTCAAAAAAGAGCTCTCATTTATGAGTTTATGCCAAATGGATCACTTGAAAAGTTTATACATGGTGACAACATGGAGACAACCACTACGCCCTTAGGATTAGAAAAATTGTTCCAAATTGCAATTGGTATTGCTCGGGGGCTTGAGTACTTGCACCGTGGCTGCAATACTAGAATCTTGCATTTTGACATAAAACCACATAACATTCTTCTGGATGAAAAATTTTCCCCAAAGATCTCTGATTTTGGACTTGCTAAAATTTCTCCAAGGAATGAGAGTAACATATCAATGGCAGTAGCTAGAGGGACAATAGGGTATATAGCTCTTGAAGTGCTCAGTAGAAACTTTGGAGTAGTTTCACACAAATATGATGTCTATAGCTATGGAATGATGATTTTGGAGATGGTTGGAGGAAAAAAGGACATTGATGTTGGAATAAGTAATACCAGTGAGATATATTTTCCACATTGGATTTATAAGCGTCTTGAGCAGTACAATGATTTAGGATTTCCCATTAATATGACTATAGAGGAGACTACAATGGTGAGAAAGATGATCTTAGTGGGTTTGTGGTGCATACAGACAAATCCATCTGATAGGCCATCCATGAGTAAAGTAATTGAAATGTTAGAAGGAAACATAGAAGCATTGCAAATCCCTCCAAAACCTTTCTTATCGTCACCTCCAAGATCTCCCATAGAAGAATCCTCCACATATTAATACTATGTAATAATACCAATAGAAACATTTGTTTCTTGATAACTTTTTTATCATTATCTTACATTTAATTTAAGGATTGGGCTCCTTGAAGACAAGTGTTGGTGTTATTATGTACCTTTCACATAAAAGAGGGAGTGTGCACTTCAATGCCCCTTAATCATTAACCTGGGAAAGATCTCTAAGCTAAGAAAAACTCAATTATAAGACAGGAAAGGGAGTATGCGCTACCAACTTTTGTTTCTCAAAAAAGTTTTTGAAAAAAAAAAAAAAATCTTTTGTTTATGAGAGAATATTCAATGGAATTGATACCTGTTAATTAAAAAAAAGAAGAAGGAAGAATTGATACTTATTATTGAACCCCTTTTAAAAAACAGTTATTGACATTAAGTGGGATATTAATTGCATGAGTAAATTTAGTACCACAAACTTTTCCACAACTTTATCACTACTTTGCTACGTGACGACTCGTGAGTGGTGAAATCATAGACCCACTATTTTATTTTCATCACTCACAAATCGCCATATAGCAAAGTTGTGGAAAAGTTTATGGGTGTGCGCCGGTTATCACATCTCTAAACCATACATTAGATTTGGGACATTACATATATTGGATTTGGCTTACTTTCAATACTTTTTAACTGAAATCTCCTTTTATTTTAACTAGTCATTAACTCATGCGATACACGGAAAAGCTATTGACTCTGGAAAAAAAATTCAACAATGAGTAAATAGACATTTTGTTAGTTAGTATTTTAAAAAAAAAAAAAAAATGAAGAAATATTTAACTTCTATACTTTTTCATAGTTTAGAAGTGTTGTCTAATTAATATTGAACGTTATTGAGTTGCAAGTGCATAATTATCGAAACCTACAAAATAATTTACAGTTCTTAAATTAATAAAGCAAAACTCCCAATAGTTATATATTCACACACACTCAAAACTAATATAAACTGCAAATATATAAATAAAGACCATGATATGAGGAAGACACACCAAGTTTCAAATTTGAGTAGCAATATGATTTTCTCGTAGTAATAACAATATAACACATCAAGTAACAAAATGCTGACCTTGGGTATAGGTTCTGCAGAAAAGAAGCGAAACGGAATGGGTGTCAAATTAACAATTGGAAGGAGGGAGAGGTTTTATTTGGCCGTTTTTTCTTTTACCAACTACCTATCCCTATGAATGCAGAACAAAAAATGACTTAGATTGTCTCTGATGACATTGTGCACCTTTGTTTAGTATTACCTATAATTTTCAATTTCAAAGAAGGTAGTAAATAATCAAAGAATATAATAATTCCAATTTGGAAAAGATTATAATATTAGTAAAGTAGGAAAAACAAAAATTTTTAATCTGAGGCCAAAACATTGAAAGAGACAGAATAAACATCCAGATTTTAATTCAAATTCGAATAACAAAAAGCAGCGGTAAGGATGTAAATTAAGTAGAAGAGAGAATTGGCTGAAGAAATCAATTTGTAAAGATAGAAGCTGGCTAAAACATGCAAATCAAAGCCAATTGAAACAGGAATAGAGTAAATGAACAAAATGTAAAACGAAGTATGAGATAAATAAAAAGAAAATCAGCATTCAAGCAAACTATAAAAATAAAGATCTACGGACAAATCAAAAAACTGACAGAGGTGCCATTCGTTTGAGGATGTGGCAATTTAGAACTTTTATTAAATGGTGTGAAACGGTTTAAGTTGTTAAAAAATATATTTATTAATACTTCTAAAAATTATTTATAATTGTATTTGAAATTTTAGATATCAAAGAAGAAAAGGGATTTTCATTTTCTGGTAGAGAAAACGGTAAAAAAGAAATGGGTTTTTCATTTTCTGGTAGAGAAAACAGGAAAAAGATAGGAGAGGCAGCAATTCAAAGAGCTTGAAAAGTCATTAATTAAATAAACGAACGTTCAGAAGCACAGAGATTTAAAAAGTGATAGGGATCTATATAGGATGCATTTGTGATTTGGTTCTATCAAGTTTGAAAAGCTTTCACTATTATGCATTTCTAAATGCAGATCATGCCGTAAGAAATAATATTCACAACAAAACATCTAAAGAATGAAAATGAACATCCGAATTTAAGTTCATATTCAAACACAGAGAATTGATACGTACCTTTTGTTGGTTTGTGTTTAGTTCCGATTATGTTATTCATGGAGTTGCGCCGAACTCTATCTCCGTACCTCAAATCCCTAAATTGACAGCAAACCTAAAGAAGACAATAGAGTAAGAGATTAAACCAATTCTAATCCCGTCTATTTACATAAATTAAACAAAACTACTCCTAACCAAAAAACCTAAATCATAACCAATCAAACCAAAATACGTGAATCATAAATAATGCCCAAATGGATCTTCTAAAAAAAAAAACCCCACTGTCTAAAATTAAAAACAAAACATATGGGCTTTGTGTGTGTATATATATATATATATATAAATTTTTTATTAAAAATGGTTTAAGAAAAATAAACAAAAGGCTTGCAACTAAAAAAACCTAGCGATACAGAGAGGGAAGGAGAAAGTCCCCGATCGAAAGTTCAGATTCACCCTTACTTCCACCTTTCTAGTGCAAATCCATTTACACACAGATCAAAATAGAAAATTCAAAACGAAGAAAGAAAATCCAAAAGGAAATGAAAAAAAAGAAAGAAGAGAAACCTTTAATCGCACGATTCTTCGCTGTATGGCGATGGTCGGCCGTACGAATCTTCAATGTATCGCAAGTTTTTCCCTTCCTCTGTATGGCTCTTCTTCATCTTGAAGAAAAAGATTAGGGTTTGTGAGAAGAGAGAGAGAGAGAGAGAGAGAGAGAGAGAGAGAGAGAGAGAGAGAGAGAGAGAGAGAGAGAGAGAGAGTTTTGGGTTTCAGTTTTTGATCTCTCGATCTCTTTCTCCTTCGCCGTTCTCAGTATCGCAAGGTTTTTTTGGGAGTATTGTAAGCCCTTTTAATTTAATTTTAACCGGTTAGGTTTCCTTTTATACCCAGAGGCTTTTAAACGGTGTTGTAGCGTTGCCAACCAATATGATGTATCACTTTTTTAAGATATATGTGTCACCACCTCCTTAATTATAGTAACTCACTTTCTCTCAGCTTCTGCTATTATATATAGTATATGATATATCTGTATATATTAAGGGGATTCAAAAAGTTAGTTATTGCTTTTTTTCTGTCAAAAATACCCCTAAATTAATTAACCAACAACTTATAAATGGGTTTAAAATAGTAAATTGGAAAAAGAAAGTTAGTTATTGCTTTTTTTACTGTCAAAATACGTCTACCTAAAACTTAAAAATGAGATTAAAATAGTAAATTAACAAAAATAATAAATTTCTACTTCTACATTGAAATGACTAGTATATATATATAGGTATAGGTATATATATATATATATATATATATATATATGAGAAACTATCATATCACCCACTAACTAAATAAAAGGTGGAGATTAAAACTCACTATCATTTGCTATTGTGTATTTAAAACGAAAGGACACCTTTAGTTAAAAAAGTAAAAATAAGCCAAACCCACATATATTTTGGTATCTCAAGAAACATTAAAGTCACGCTTTATTTTCTTTCCTTTTCTTTTTTTCGCTTGTTTGGCCTTCAAAAAAAAAGTCACTTTTTTTTTCAATCCAATTTCATCCTTTCAGCTTGTTTTTTTTTTTGGATTTGGGATTACCCACTTGATAGTTTGGGGGATATTTTGAGAAACTCAGTTCTCTTTTTCATTTATGTTCAATGCAATCATCTACTAATAATTTTATAATTATTGTACAAGTATTAATTTGTTGAGCTAAGCTCATTTTTTATATGTGTAGTGAATTCAAAGTAATACATTTTATATCAAGTAATTTGCTGCATTACTTACAAAATGACATATACATTTAAAATAAATAAATTCATGTAAAAAAATGTGTCGGCCCAACCCACAATCTAATTGACCCAACCCATTTCTAGCACGCTAAAAATTACATGTTTATGACCCGAAACCGTTTTCGACCTGAACCCAAGTGACTTGACCCGCCTGCCTGTTTAGCCATGTCTAAGTACATGGAGGGCTAATCAATTTTTTATTTTTTATTTATTTATTTACTTATTTTGAGAATGAGGGCTAATCAATTATTAAAGTAATGTTAATTAGTAATTAGTGATCAAAATTTAACAAAAGGTAAAATGACATATTAATTTTAAAATTAATTTCATTGTCAACTCAGTGTTAACGGGAGAAGATTTACCCTATTACAGGTATTTTTATCTTCTCACTCGTGGCAAGTGGATCCCACTTAGAATATACCTGAATCAGGGTATATTCTGCCGTGTTAGTGGAGGCGAGCAGACCTTCGAAGTCATTGGGGTCTACTTTTTGACCACAAAACTTAAAAGAAAGACTTTTAATTTCATTTAAGGATGGGCGTAAATAGCCGCTTGGCCCTAATCCAATATTATTATTATTTATTTTAAAGATAGTTGATATTGAATCCAATTTGCCAGCCCAATTAATTGGTTGAACAAAATTATTTCTATTTTTGATAACCGGGTGAACTCAGCAACTGGGCTATGAGTGCAACTTTCTGGAATTGAGGAAAATCATTTTCTTTAGGACTTGTGGACCATAAAACAGCAGAGTCTCAGACATAAAAGATTGGCGTGGAAAAGTCAGTGGGAAAATTTGCCTCCAGAGTCCAGAAAAATCCCGTTTAAAAATCAATCTGTGGAGTGGGCTCTTTAATCTCTTTCGGACTTACCAGTCTTCGTTCAACGCTTCTCAAGAAGAAGTCTTCGTTCAACGTTAGGCTGCGTCATAAACATTACTTCTCTCCCAGTTCTTTATTTCATTATCTTCTAAACATGAATTCCCATTATCTAGCTCTCTCTTCCCTCATCACCCTATTCTTCTTTTTAACACCATCTTACAGCAACGTCGTCGAATACTTCGTTGAGTGCAGTCGTCCCTTTGATTGTGGATGGACTAAAAACATTCCGTACCCTTTCTGGGGTGGTAATCGACCTGAAAATTGCGGTATTCAAGGGTTCGAGCTTACGTGCCGCGACAATGAATACCCAATTATCAGAATTGTAGAACTAGAGTTCCTTGTACTAAACATCAGCCAATCTCATCCTATCATGACCATTGCAAGATTGGACCTCTGGAATAGTCCATGTCCTCCAAAGTTAGACAATACCACTTTGGATTTTAATAACTTCGATTATTCCACACCAACCGATCAAAACCTAACTTTGTTCTATAACTGCACTTCACGAATTAGAGGATTGGATGGAGCAAACTTTTCCTGCCCCTTAGGAGGAGTTGGTGCTACAGATAATACCGCTAATTACTTTGTAAACGAATCCTCCCCGAAGATCCGCGAGCTTCTTGAGGAATGCGATACAAGTATTAAAGTTCCAATTTTACGGACTGCTCTCATTGGCGCTGTGGGGGGGGAGCCCTGGCACTACCAAATGTATTGAATCAAGGTTTTGATGTAGACTACTCTAATGCCTTGTCGATTCCCTGTTGGGGGTGTGTGGCATCCGGTGGGATATGCAGTTCTACCTCCTCCCCACAACCATTTGTTTGCTTTTGCCGTGATGGAGAGCAACCAAGGGTCTGTTCAAGTAACGGTATGCATGCTCGTTTCTCTTCTCACTTTTGGATTAGGCTGAAACGCATATTTCTTGTTCTTTGCTTAGTTTTTCTGGTTCATAGTTTCCTATTCTTAGCTGTAGTTCACATAATGTCATAGTTCCTATTCTCTTTGGCTTTGGGCATTAGGCATAGTTAACAATTGCATATCATTCTCATGGTTTTTGTGCTTTAGGTAAATGTGGGTCCATTTAGTAGGCAAAAGACTTGATCCTCATTTTGTTCTAAGACATGCTTTAATAAGTGGGGGAAATTATATTTTTCTACCCTAAATTATTGCTCATTTTATACGCTACCCTTTGAAATATCAAAACACATGATATAAACCCCTCAAATCCAAAACATTGTAACTCTTTACCCCTTATTGCCCGTTGGTATTAAATCTAACGGAATTTAGAATTAAAATACCAATATAACTATTTGTTAACTGTTTTGAAGATGGGTAAATTGATTTTTCAATATTTAATTCTATCATATTTAACACCAAAATAGATTGCAAAGGGATATCAAACATAGTTATAACTTTGAAGACTTAATTGTGCATTTCGATAGTTCAAAGGGACAAAGTGTAAAATAAGATATAATTTAGAGTAAAAAAATGTAATTTTCCCTTTAAGGATAATTGTTAGTGAACAATTTTAGGATAGTTTTTATGGGAAAAAGAAAAAGAATTTAAAGATATGTTTGGTAACAATTTTTATTTTCTATCTTCAAAAACTTGTTCTTAGGAGTATAAAGAAAAAACAATTTTCTTGTATTTTTGAAATCAGAAACATGTTTAGTTAGTTAAAATTAAAAAAAAAAAAAATTTTGAAGAAAAAAATAGAAAATACTAAAATATATTGTTACTAGGATTTAAACTCTAATGCTAACTCATTAAATGAAATAGATTCATTAAATCAAATGCGTGTTTTTATTGAATTTTGAAAACTAAAACTAAAAATAATATTTTGCATGTTTTCAATTTCCTTCACAAATTGAGTCTTGAGAACAGTTTTTGTTTTCTGTCCATTTTGGGTTGTCAAACAAGTCTTTTAGTTTCAAAAATAGAAAATTTTTTTTGTAAACAAAAAATAAAGGAAAAAAATAGTTATCAAACATACCCTAATGTTTGGACAGTTTTTTCAATTTTTCATAAAAGTGATATAAAAACTTTTCTAAAAATAATTTATTAACAATTGTCCTAATGGCACCCGATCACATAACCCATATTTTATTTGGAATTTGTCTTTTACCATGAATGCTAAGTAGAACTGCCACAAAAAATTTCCCCATTATTTACTACTGGGTTATACATGTTGACTGGTCATGATCATCCAATCTTGTTGACTTTTATTGCTCTAATGGCCCTTCTCCTCTGCTTCTTCTTACTTCCACTCAAATGGACCTCCAAAACCTTCCCTTATATGCATTTTTTTTCCCATCATCTTCCACTTCTTAGTCAACTACATTCTATCCCTTGACCCAAAATTTCAGGCCTGTGTCCCTCATACAGTCATACTGGTGGAGATGGCCCAAATGTAAGCTACCCCTTCTGGATACCAATAGAACAAGAACCTTTCTGTGGCAACCCGTACTTTACAATCATCTGCAAAGACAAAAACCCAGTTCTAACAATTGCCAATGAGGATTATTTCATTTAGGACATCTATTACTTAAACCAGTTATTTCTTGTGGCCAACGCCGCAGTCTATGAGGACGCATGCCCTGCTCCTCTGCGTAATGTTAGCCTTGATCAAACTCCATTTAACCTTAGTTTGTATCATCATATTGATTTCTCCATCTTCTACAACTGCATTTCAATGCCTTATTACCCTAAATATGGATTAGACTGTGCTAGAAACAGTACCCATCATTCTTTTGCCGTTTTCCATGAGGAAGCATTGGTGCATTATAACTTTCCGTTGGAGTCGTGCTGGTCTATGGTTGATGTGCCTGTGGATGTGCGTATTGGAGTCAACTTGACAAGCTTGTTGCTAATGAATTATACTGAAGTTTTGAAGATGGGGTTCTCTTTGAATTGGAGTGATGATTGTAGAAGTTGTGAGAGAAGTAGTGGACAATGTGGATTCGAGAATGATGAATTTGTTTGTTTTTGCAATGACCAGCCTCATCTCAAAACCTGCGATGATGGTACTTCTAAAGGATATTTCCTTATAGTCATTGATTAGTTTCTTCAAATTTTTCTTATGTTTCTTCTAGACAGATCGTAGGCAAACCATAGTGGGCACAATTTCTCTATAGTTTTTTTTTTAATCAATATTTGGAGTTTCTAATCACGCTAGCATACAGTGTTAGAGATCATGAAGATTTCAATTTCAATTTGGACTCCAGCTCATATTATTTTGGGCACCTAATAGGTTTGAATGAATTAGGCATGATGAATGATTTCTTGGATTTTTCTTCAGGAGTAGAAAATGACAATCTGAGTTTTCTAATAACTAATTGGTTTAGTTTTACAGATATCTAGAGGATTTCAGAAAAGATATCTAGAAAATTGGTTTAGTTTTACTTTTACCTTTTATTTTGCGTAGTATATTCCTTTGATCTTCTAGAAGTTCTTTAGTTTTCAGTCTCATCTAAATTCTGCCAAATCAATGAATGCCAATTAAGTCACTTCAATGAATCACTTCTTTTAACTCCACAACCAAACAGGAATCACTTCTTTTTCTTTGTAGACCTGTTTCTGTGGAGGGTTGGGATGAGCTTAACCAAGTTCAAATCCAACCAATTTGCTAACAAAATTATGTCCGTCATACTTTTTCATATCACCACATTTTTTAAGCTCGACACCAATTCATCCACCAAATCTCTCTCCACACTTCATCTGAAAGCAAAATAATTAATCTAAAAATAAAATTTTAAAAATTACTTATGCCGTATTTTCTCATGGCACTAAATCCCCAACGCCTCCATCTCTCCACGATTAGTTTTTCTGACAATCTCTTCATTTTTTTTTTCCCCTAACTCTTAGTTTTTGTTATAAACTCAAATTTTAAATAATTAGAAAAATAGAGAAAGTGAGTTGAATTCTACGTAATTTTGTAAAACGTAATTAAGTTAGTAAGGCGATATACAACGTTTTCAATATTGCTATAATTTTAACACTTTATTTTTTCAATTTATTTTGAATACCCAAATTACATGTGAACTTAGATTAATCTATTATATTGATTGTCTTATTATTATTATTATTAAATTGAACTCTCTTTAATGATTATATTGTAGCTTTTTATTTATTTATATTTCTAGGTGATTTAACTTTTATTATTATTATTATTATTATTATAATACATACAACATGAATATGTACACATGAAGAGTTGATAACTTGACATGATCCACGACATTTAGTATTTTTTTTTCATTCATTTACGGTGATGATATCATTACTGAACTTTGGATTGTGTAAACATAAGGATTTCATATTATTTAAATTTTTTTTTGAGCATTTTTTTTTTTAATTTTTCTCTTATTTGTATTCAAAAGAAGATAAAAACAATATGATATTATTATTATTATTGTTGTTGTTGTTGTTGTTGTTGTTGTTGGGTTATAGATTGACTCTGGTTAATTAATATAATTACCCAAGTTAATTAATTAGGCTAAATTAAATGCAAATCATGAAGACACCAACAAATCACCAAATAAACTAATATGCAGTGGAAAATAAAATAATATGGTGATTTGTTGACGAATGGGAAAAACCTCTCGCAAAGCAAAAATCCCATCAAGTGAATTTCAGGTCACTACTCCCAAGAATTCACTAATCAAGAACAAGTGGTTACAAGTATAAGTAATCTTACCACTACCCTGGGCTATTCCAAAATACCAACCTACAATTGAACATTTTCACCAATCCCCAATTGGACTCGTTCTTGTGGAAGACTTCTTTGCATGCATAGATCCCAACATGTGACTAACTCCAAGCAATTAAAAGATTGTTGTTGACTGCAAAGTTCTTCGCTTCAAAGAAGGTTGAAGATTTGGAAGCACTTGTTTACAAAATCCTAGGGCGCACAAAACACAATAACTTCTCATAGAGTGTATGAGTTCTCTAATTGAGTCTCAGTGTCGTTGATGACTTTAAAATAAATCTTTTATATGGTCTAGGGTTGTGGAGGATGAAACCCTAGCAATCCAAGTCATCATGGGCAGAAATTCAGATATGAGAATTCTGAAATCATAAATCTCAATAAATCGAGCTTGTGTCTAGCTTTTTCATTAAATCTCGATAGATGCTAGTGTCAAGACTAGGGTTGAGAATTATTGAAATAACTTTTCTTCACTTGTGTCTTGGATCAATTTTCATGTCTTCAATGATACCACTTAGGATGTAAACTTTACATACTTCTTGATACATTAAACCCAACTTAGATCTACCTAATTACAAGTAAAGTACATTTTGTCAAAGAATAAGCCAATACATAGAAAATATGACCCTAACAATTATTATTTATTTTCCTACATATGAAAAATATTGTTCAACCTGTAACCTGATTAACTGATTTGTAACCTAATCGACCTAACCTGCTTACAACCTGTTTAGATCAACTCCTTTTTTACTCGAACCTATATGTGACCCAACTTGAGCTGACCCAACCTTACCCGTTTGCTAGTTCTAGCGTTAGTGCGAATGGGATATGGTTCAATGACATGTGTAGCTTTGCTTGTATTCTATTATTAGAACATCACTGTTGCTAGACTTCAACAAATAGTGATCGTCATCAGTGATGCTTGCCAGGACTCCTTAAGGGAATAATATAGTTATTATGTTAATAAGAATAAGTTTCTATCATCTATACTACTAATAACAGGATTCTCTGTTTGGGTTTCATCATTTTGTATACTAAAATATCCTCACTCAATTTCTCAAACTCTCTAAAATACCTTTATCTTTTAGTTAAATAATTTTAAATTTAAAAGCACAAATTGGATGAAAGAGTAATTCACTATTTAAAAAAAAAGGTTCCTAAGTTTTATACTTTTTCTTTTCTCGTGTACAAATAACTAATTAGAGAAAGAAAAAAGAAAAAAAAAAGTCTCATCGCATGTGCAAAACACGTGTTATGAGACTAGTCTTATTCTGTGCCTATGAGTCGAAATGTGATATAGTGTAATACAAGAAATTTGAAATTATTTCATTTGCACATTATGTATTACTAATTACTAATGAATACTATATTTTCTCTGCAGAACATACCAGGACCAAGAATATAAGGCTGATTGTAGGTAAGATACCAATGAAAAATAGATTACGTTCGTAAAACTTGAGAAAATATATTTATATTTTTTGTTCTTTTGCATATTCCAAAGATGTCATATGCTTCCTCAATAATTCACCGAAATTTTTAGTGTGGAAAGCGGGTTTTAGATTTTCAGAGGATATAACTAAATCATGTTCAAACTATATTACAGGTCTTGCTGCTTTAGGGCTTGGAGTCTTACTAACCTGTGTCACAATTTGTTGGCTTAGAAGAAAGAGATCAATTACCTCAATTCAATTTTTTATGAAGAAAACAAAGAATGAACATGATCTTGAGGCATTCATCAGAAATTACGGACCACTAGCTCTAACTAGATATAAATTCTCAGACATAAAAAAATTCACCAACTCATTTAAAGTTAAACTGGGTCAAGGAGGTTATGGTGGTGTGTACAAAGGAGAGCTACTCAATGATCGTCTCGTGGCTGTGAAGGTCCTGAATGCATCAAAAGGAAATGGAGATGAATTTATCAATGAGGTTGCAAGTATTAGTAGAACTTCTCATGTTAATATTGTCGCACTCCTTGGATTTTGTCTCGAAGGTCAGAAAAGAGCTCTCATCTACGAGTTCATGCCCAATGGATCACTTGAAAAATTCATACACAGTGGCAACATTGAGACTACCACTCCACTCCTAGGATTGGAAAAATTGTTCCAAATTGCAATTGGTATTGCTCGGGGGCTTGAGTACTTACACCGTGGCTGTAGTACTAGAATCTTGCATTTTGATATAAAACCACATAACATCCTTCTGGATGAAGATTTTCTTCCAAAGATCTCTGATTTTGGACTTGCTAAACTTTCTCCAAGGAATGAGAGTAACATATCAATGGCCGTTGCCAGAGGAACTATAGGGTATATAGCTCCTGAAGTGTTCAACAGAAACTTTGGAGGAGTTTCACACAAATCTGATGTCTATAGTTATGGAATGATGATTTTGGAGATGGTTGGAGGAAGAAAAAACATTGATGTTGGAATTAGTAATACCAGTGAGATATATTTTCCACATTGGATTTATAAGCGACTTGAGCAGCACAATGATTTAGGATTTCCCGATAATATGACCACAGAGGAAAATGCAATGGTGAGAAAGATGATCTTAGTGGGCTTGTGGTGCATACAGACAAATCCATTTGATAGGCCATCCATGAGTAAAGTGATTGAAATGTTAGAAGGAAACATAGAAGCCTTGCAAATCCCTCCAAAACCTTTCTTATCTTCACCTCCAAGATCTCTTGCAGAAGAATCCTCCACCACATGTTAATACTATGAAAAGATACTTCTAGATACATTTGTTTCTTACTTCTTCTTCTTCTTTTTTTATTTTTTTATTGTTTTTTAATTGTTATCTGACATTTAATTTAAGGAGGACTCCTTGAAGACAAGTGCTGGTGTTACTATGTACCTTTCTTACATAAAAGAGAGGGAGTGTCTAGTTCATTGTCCCTTATTCTCTAACCTGGGAAAAATCTCTAAGCAAAGAGAAACTCAATTATTAAACAATAAAGGGTATTTCAAATTCTTGAAGAAGTTTTGACCGGATTAGAAATTTCTTATTGTAGTTCTAGTTACAAATTCTGGGGAAATAGCTCTTAATTATTACATAATTAGTATTTTATGGGTTTTGTAATTTGCTAGTGTAGAATGTACCACATTTCTTTTTTTAAATACAAACTAGTCGCAAACCCATGCGATGCGTGCGAATAGATAATTTTATAAATATTATAAATTTTTGTGGAAATGTGTTACATTTTGCACTAGCAAATAACATAATTTATAAAAATATGGACCGCCTAAAAAATGAATAATTTTATAAATTTTGTGGAAAATAATTTATTCTCTCAAAAACTTAAACAATTTCTAAAATTATTTTTCATTTATCTATCTCAAAAATATATCATCATTTTATTATTTGGATTTATTTGATTGATCTTATTCATTTTTTAGGCGGTCCATATTTTTATAAATTATGTTATTGTGCATTCTATTTTCCTAATTTGTTTTTTCTGTACAACTAAACTGTTTGAGTTTCAAATATATTATTCAAAATTTTCATTCTCTTAAAAAAAATTATTATATTTATAATTTTTCTTATCGAAGGAGTAGTTTCAAACTATTGATTGAGTTTTGTTTACTAATATAGATACATGAAATTAGAACTACATATTTCTTATACATTTAGGAGACTATACCATATTATAAATTTATTATTTAAAATAATATGTAGGAAAAAAGTAGGCTTTATGTCTAAAATTGAACACTTCACCTATCAAAATGAAAGAAAATAATCTGTATAAAAAGATAAAGAAAATATGGTTAAATTTTATTTTTAACTACATACACTTTTATTTATTAATATTTAATTGCTTTTAACTGGATCTTCATATCGCACTTTTGTTACTATGCTCTTGTTAAGTCTTCTCATCCGTCACATCATTGACCACATCATTATTGTTTTTATTGTCTATTTTTTACTTTTAATTTTATGATAATATTAAATATATAAGTATATTGGCTTTACAAATTCATCTTAGGCAGTTTTAATTTTAAATATTCATTTACTTTAATTTTAATGTTATAACTAAATAATAAATCAATGAAAAGTTAAAATTAAAATATTAACTATACATATTCATCTTGGGCGGTTTAATTTTAATAGTTGATAGACACATTCAAAAAAATAGTTAACATTGTATTTTGATATAAATTCAAAATCTCACTTCCAAAATAACTAAGTATTATGTCCCAAAAAAAAAAAAAAAAAAAAATCAAACAAAAGCTAAAAGAGGGATATAGAGAAGACTTGTGACAGAAAACTTAAAAAATCAAACACACTACCAAATCGTATTAACCCAAAATAATATTATATACAAAAATACAATGATTCATAAAAAAAGAATAAATAATATATATATATATATATATAGAGAGAGAGAGAGAGAGTAATCACCTTTTTGAGAGAGAAATAGAAAATAAAATGAGAAAAAGAAGTATTAAAATAAAAAATATAGTCATAAGTTAAACACCAAATTATCCAAGTCATGATATATAATAGAATAACATTATATTCTTGTAAACTATTGTAGTGGGCCTTTTTTGCGTCTTGGGCTGGATTGCTCCTGCCGTATTGCGGCCCTATGATTCTAGGTAGGAGAGTCAGGACTGGCCTAGTTGAAACACTCCAACTTTCTTGGGTGCGTCACATGCCCACGGGAGGAAACACTGTTACAAAATGTTATAGCAGGAAAAACATAATACAGTAGGCTAACTAAAATATTTTTCTACTGACAATGATAATACTTGCACAATCTCACAAAGGAGAAGTTTGATGACGAGATTACAGCATGAATAGATTAGTAACAAGAAAGTTATGTTAGTCCTTAATCAAGAATGATAAAAGAAGGGAAGAGTAATCTGCTAAAGGAACAGAGTTGACCCTTTGGCAAATTCAAGTACAATAAGGGAACTAGTCTCCAATGTGGGTAACCTCAGAGGAGAATCCTGCCGTAGAAGTTACTCACTTTGGAAAAATGGACCTAAGTGGCTTGATCTCAGATTCTTGACTTGCTAGAGAGTGGGCTGTTGAGAGGAAGAGAAATGGGTAGCCTATTGGTGCATGCTTTTACCCCTATCACTCCTATTTTCTTCCTTACTCTTGGATTTTCTTGTTTTCTCTCTTTCCTTACTTGTTTTCCTTATTTTCTTTCTTTTTTTTCTTTTTTTTCCATGTTCCTTAATTGTTGTTTACTGTGCATGTCTATGGCATTTTGTATTGCTTGTTGTGAAAAGATTTACCATTTTTACCCCTTAACTACTTTTGGCTTGTTATGGGTGTCTTTCCAGGACTGCTCACTGATTTGCCAACTGCCCAACCACCACCATTATACTGTGTTGGCCATGTCATGCCTCATTCCTAGACAAAAGTAGTTTTTTTTTTTTTTTTTTTTTTTTTCTACTTCCTTTTGCATTCTCATTCGGATAAGGGATGGGTTTCTCTCTTACCAACCCCTATAGCATGCCCCTAGTGATTCCAGCTCATGTTTGCCTCTTTTGGGTGATATGTCATCCCCGTAGGACATTTCCCCCAAAAGAGCTTAAGTGGCAACCCCAAAATAGGCTTCCTCCTTCTCCCCACCGCACACCCTCTTTTACCTCAAACCTATGGCCTACCTCTCTTCTATTGGGCTGGATACAGGTAGGTGGTGCATGAGCCTTGCATGCACCACTCCTATATGAGTCCATTGCTTTTTTGGCGTTCATGCGTTTGTCATTGCCTACAGGTTGCTCTGACTCTGCTGCACGTTCTGGTGCTTGTTTAACTCTTGTGGTGTGGATGAGTTCTTGGGTCCTTGTTCTTTGCATCTCATTTCTTCTTCGGGCTGAGCATTGCCTAGGTGTAGGCTTTCTTCTTTAATTCGACCAATGTCTCCTTCCAATTCTTGTACATGGGCTAACTAGTGCTCCTGTCACACCATTGCATTGTTCCTGCTGTGATATCATTTACTCTTGCTTACTGTACTACTTTTAGGCTTGTAGGCTGAAATGCCTACCATGCTAGTTTCATATGTTATTCTTTCTTTTAGTTTACACTGCCCAGTATTCCTGCTGGGCCAGTTCATATAACATCTCGGGCTTCCCCGACCCATTTTATTCCTTGGGCATTCATGGCCCATTTCATTCTTTGGGACATCGTTGGCCCATTTCATTCTTTCCTACTTCTTACATTCCCATGGGGTTTTGCAAAATCTTTTGGCCATCCCTGGTACCTTTGGGTTTATTGGCCTTTGAATCAATCTCATTTACTAATTCCTTTCTTTGAGCTCCTCTGGCCTGTTTTTGCTTTCTTTCTATTTCTCATGATTCCCATGGGCTTATTACTTCATTCTCTAGGGCTTCCTTGGGCCCATTTGCTTTCTTTGGGGCCATTTTACTATTTTGTAGGCCTGTGGACTATTATTCTTGCCATTCTGGTCTAATGGTCTTTTCTTTGCTGTTTTCTTTTTCTATCTTTTTCATATTGTTGGGCTTCTTCTGCCATTAGGCCTTTTTCACCAAAAATGGGCATCAACATTTAGCCTCCTGAGCATATGAACTGCTCATATGGTTCATATGCAAACAGAAAAGGAAAAAAAAAGTCTCTCTTTTCTTTTCTCTCTCTCTCACTTTTTTTTTTTTTGCGGGTTTTTTTGAACAGTGGGCCCCACCTTATTTTCTTTCTTGCTGTGAACAGTGCTGTCTCTTCAAATTTCCCTGTTTAGCAGTTATTCTGAAACACAGGCTTTGCTTCATTAATACAATGCCTCTTTTGACGGCTGACTCATTACATCCCTTCACGTCGTCTTTATTGTCATTAATACTTAAACTTATTCCCTTTCCCATCATCCACTCAGAACGCCTTTTTCATTCCCTTCTCTTGATCATGTCTTCTTTCCTAAAACCTCTACACCAATCTTTTCCAATCAAACAACCCATCATGACGCCGGCAAAAGGTGAGGGTCCTTCCCATCGTAAGGGGAAAGAAGTTGCTGCTGATGATCCTCTTGCCAAAATCATGGGCAAAGAGTCTCCCCTCTCCAAATCAGACTGTTTCGAGGAGGAAGAAAGGGGTTGCAACCCAAATAGTGAGTGCCCTCCCCTCATCGACCTGTGGTACGATGCCCATACTCATTTTCCCATGGTGCCCGACGATTATCTAGCTCCACCAAAGGGCCGTGTGTGGCTCTCCATTTGCCATCGCGATACGGAGGTGTCTTGGGCCTTTTTGGTTTCTTTCATTTCCGATCTTGATATACGCCAAGGGACATCGCTTCCTATGCCCATTCTCTTCGAATTTGGGTCAGGTACCCCTTTGAGTTGGAAGGAGTGGGTAGATGAAGAGTTGTTCGATACGGGTTTTATGGCGGCGCTACGGCAAGCTGGTGTGTTGGAGGTCATCGTTTCATCCCATTGCTTGTCTAACTATAGGTGTAGACACTTGATTTTACACCCATAATTTAATCTTGGAAGATGACTAGAGTGACCATTCATATACCCAAATTTTAGAGTTGCATTACATGCATTAATTCATTCATTGCATATCATAAAAATAAATCTTGCGATTCTAACGGTTGCGACGACATGTTTGATTCCAAAATCGGACCATGGATTTGAAAGACATCAAATGATCAAGCTTTTATTGTCCACGTGCATTTTGTTTGGGTGGAACCAACCACGTGTGATTAATTTAAATTAATTCTGATTGGTTAAACAATTAAAATTAATTAAATAATTTTGTCATTGGTTGTTGTTAGTGTCAAAAATAGGCTTGCTTGCATGGGAATAAAATGAATAATTAGATAACAAAGAAGTTGTGGATAATCAAAGCTTTTTAGAATATTTATCTACAAGATAATTATCACTTTAAAGACCTGAATATCAAGAAAAAGTGATTAATTTTTAGAACACGGATTAAAAACGCGTCTATGTGCAATTTCTAGCTCAAAAATCCTCAAAAAAGAGTCCAAGACCAAAACCCAAACGCAAGCCTGGCACCCAAGAGGGCCTATCGGCACTCTTGGAGTGTTGATCGACACATGGCAAGTGCCGATCGGCACTTCCCAAGTGCTGATTAGTCCAAACACTCGGCCCGGCCCGGGTGCTTTCTGATTGAGATAAAGCCCATCTTTTTTGACTTTTTAGATATAATGACGCGTTCCAATTCGTATTTGATCTCATTCAGCTTATTTTTTAAGCATCCCAACCTCTATAAATAGAGGAAAAAAAATCAGAATTAAGGGCTTTTCTTTTCTGACTCCTTGGCTCCCCTTACATTAAAGACATTTTGGAGGCTTTTGGTTTAAGAACTTCTTTTTTGTAAGTAAAGTATTTTAGAAATCAAAGAGGTAGGAACTTCTTTGATTTTGAAAATATTCTTCTACCGAAGAGCACACTCATGCAAGAGGTATTTAATTATATTCTTCTGCTTGTTTTTCTTTTCCATTAGTTAATATATTGTGGTTGTTCATTACATGAATTTGATTAACATGTTTGATTTTATTATGCCTTGTTTTTAATTCATATTTGCTATGCTTAGATATTTGGTTGAAATTTTCTTTAACATGTTCTTTAGTTGATTGTTTGTTTTAATTTTTTCTTTGATTTCAAAATCTGTTAGTGATCATCAAAACAGATCTGTATCTTCCTTAGATGCAGATCTGACTTTAAAAAAAAAAAAAAAAAAACATAAAATTGATATGTATCTTCCTTAGATGCAGATCTGAATTTAAAAAAAAAAAAAAAAACGCAAAACTAATCTGTAGCTTCCTTTGATGCAAATTTGAATATTTTCAAACATCAAAACTGATCTGTATCTTCCTTAGATACAGATCTGTATTTTTCTGGTCATAAAATTGATCTAAATTTTTTTGAAAAAGTTCTCTATTTTTGTTTTAATATAAAATTGCAGATATTGAAATTTCAAAGAAAAAATTAAGAGTTAGGTTAAAATCTTTGCTCTGAATATGTGATGAATGCATAGTAAGTATGTCTCATGAATGTGAATCCTCTTTTAAAAGGGTTTTTTTTTTTTTTTTTTTTTTTTTTTTTTTTTTTTTTTATCTTACAAGAAAACAGATCTGATTTTTCTTAACAAAATCTTTCTTTTTACCTTTTACAAAACAAATCTGATATTTAAAAATCAAATCCCATTTTCAACTTACAAAAACAGATCTGATTTTTACAAATCAAAACTTATTTTGTTTAACTTACAAGAAGACAGATATGATTTTTCTTTAAAAGAGGACATGTTCATTAGACAGATTGGTTTTAATTAATTTTTTTTGAAGTGTTTGTCATGTGTGTTATAACATATCATTCAACATCATAAAAAAAGGGTATATAATAGTCATTAGAGACTAGAAGACCAAACTCCCTTAGGGTAGAATGGGTGCCTAACATCTTCCCATTCCATAACCTAGCCCCTGAACTTATGATTTTGGATAGGTAGGCTAGTGTTTTGTCTTTGATTTTGGTAGAATGTAACTAGGACCAAAACTTTGTTACTTTTGCATAGATTGTAACTAGGACCAAATTGTACTTTTTTTTTATCAATGACATTCAAAGTATTTTGAACATGTAATTATATTTATTTTTTCTTATTTTTTTGTATTAAAAAAATAAGTAGCAACTCCACACCACTTACCCAAAAAGAGAGGTGCCCTAAGCACCCAAATCTCTTTTTTTGAGAGCACCCCCTGCAGTATCTCATAATAGGGACTTGTTCAATCTTCGTCATTTGGTCCGCCGATGGAGTAGCGCCGCCCATACCTTCTTCCTTTCTTGCGGTGAGATTACCATTACCTTGGAGGATATGGTGAACCAACTGTTGTTGCCCATTCTTGGTGACGTGGACCCAGACAATATTGAACTTTCCACCGAAGAGAAGGCCGTGGAGGCCGAGTTGAAGAAAGGGATGAGTGGCAACACAAAGTTGTCGCATTGGGTTGGAGCTTTCTCTAAGGCTTCCAATGTAGTCCATCGTGCAGCCTTTGTTGCATTCTGGCTCTGTAAGTTCATCTTTGGCTCTCACCCTTTCCGATTGGCCATAAAAATTTCTACTGTGGTGAGTCTGCCATTGGCCCCTATGTTTATAGGTCATCTGTATGTGTAGTTGGATATTTTGCAGAGTGATGAGAGGCAGGCAAGCTTTTGCCACATAGTTACTACTTCTGCCCATAATACCATTTTGCAGCATTTATGGTGGAAGCGTTGTGCTAGACACTTGACTAAGTGCAAGTTTGTCCGTTTTGCCAAAGAGAAGTACCACTCTTATCCGAAGGTTATTACTGATTTTTGTGGTTGTTTTGTATCTGATTTTCCCACAGCTTACAACTGGGTTAGGTTGAAGCCGTTCATCTTGCCGTTGAGTTTTTTGATAAAGGAGTTGGCTTTTGTTAGACGGCCTACAGGAACTTAGGCATTGGATTTACGTGTGTTGACTCAGTTATAGGTCCTTTTATTGACATTGCTGGGACCACCACCTCGTTAACTACCTTTGATGAGAGGGGGATTACGTATTTGGCAGCCATTAATGCTGGGGTGGCTGTCTTACCTTACTGATAAGGGTATTCGCTTTCTACACTATTCTACCAACAAAGTGAGAAGGCAGTTTGGGTTGGATTAGGACATTCCTAATGATTTCTCTGCCATTCTAGAGTTTACTACTTTTGTTCGGCCATTCTTTTAGCCTAGTGCTTTTGAGTTTTGGAGTAGGCATTTCACAGCAATCACCATTCCGAGTTCACAGAGAGAGGGTCTTTGCACAGTTGTGATGCATGGGTATTGGCAAGCTTTGATGACGTCATTTAGCCAAGAGTTGTTGGATGGCTGTGGGTTTTCTCTCATTCCTCCTGATGGTCTTCATGCCATCATTTCTTCCAACCTGTGGTTGTTGCTTCATACTAAGTCTGTGGTGGCATATGCTAGAAAACATAGTAGGTCCACCATATTTGAGTGGCAGGCGATGGAGAAGGGCTGGTATCTATATACTGGTGAGTACCCTATGGGTTAGAAGAAGAAGGTGAAGGTGGTGAACCTTCCTGCTTCTGCGAAGAAGGGTTCAGTGTCTTGGTCCACTAAGCCCAAGTATGCCAAGAGAAAGGATGATTCTTCAGAGACTTGTTTTGACATCATTCCCTATGAGGGTGGCCTTCCTCCCATTGGTAACATATTCCTTAAGGGTTCTCCTTCACCTTCTACTTGTACCCATTCTAGTAGGCACTCTACTACAAGCATGCCCAAGCCTTCCACTCCAAGGCCATCCATGGATGTTCCTCCTTCCAGCAAGACCCACGGCAACAAGAGAAATATATCTCCACCAACTCCATCTACCATTATAGAGAGGAGAGTATGTTATCTCTAAAATCTGCCTTTTATTTCTTTTACTTACTTATGGGGCTTTCTTGTGGCTAACTCCACATTCATACTCATTCATCTCTCTTTCCTCCCTTTTTTTTTTGCCACCCGCCCCATATTACTTGATGAGCCTGAGTTGGAGGTACATTCCTTCCATTCACATGCATTTTCATTGCCACGAGTTGCTATTTCTTCTTCCTGTCCTAACATCCTTCCTCTTCTTTCTCTTCTCCTATTTTCTTTTAGGCTGACCCCGAGCTCCTTTCTGTTTTTCACCCCATGGGTGGGGATGTTCCTGCTGCTATGGGCATACCATGAAGGGTTTCTTTGAGGGGTTGACATAGTGGCTGAGGCCATGGCCTCTACTTCTACTGTTGCAGAGGAAGCTCCAATCGAGGCTCCAATTTCTTCACCCAAGCCTGTCCCTGTTGAGGAGAGTACCCAAACCGAGAGGGTTGGTGAGTCTATTCCTATTCTTGCCGAGATTCCTACTCTCTAGAAAGAAGCCACTTCTGTAGGAGCATCTCAAACTGGGAGTGCTTCTCCTGTTACTCCTCTTGTTATCTCTGCCAGTGATCCCTTTATTGCCCTCTCCTAGGGTGTAAATGATGGCTCCTTCTTGCTGGTCACTATTTCATCCATTCCTAGTTCTGCCACTTAAGGGTCTGATGTAAATCTGTCTTCTAACGAGGGGTCTGAAGAGGTCATTAAGGATTCCGAGGACAAGCCTGTCATGAGGACAAGGGTTTTTGATTCCGATGAGGATGATGGCGGCGGTGAGCATGAGACTAAGGCTATGGGTATGTGTCTCTTATCCTTAATAGATCTTCTTTTTCTTTTCTTCCTGTAATTTCATGGTACAGTTCTTTGAATATTCTGTACATTAATTTTCTTAGCCACAAACATTCTTGAGGAGGCTAAGCTTGCAATAGACATGGCGATGCCTACAGTCTCTACTTCTGCCACTCATGCAGCTCCCATTCCTATGGGTCCTCCTGGTAATTTTCTTTCTCTTGCATCTTCACTAATATTCACTATTGGAATCGCCCCTTCACTTTGTCTATCCCTTATGAACTCATGCCTTACCTCATATTTCTTCCTAGGTCCGACTCCTGTTAAGGTGGCTTCATCCTCTCAGTTTGAGGTTCGTAACAGTTTTGCCATAGTTCTTGATCCAGCGAGTGAAATTGCTGCCTTCTTCCTCCGATTTGACCAACCCGAGAACAGTGGTCTTGATCCCTCGGACTTCTAGGGTGCTAGAGCTCCTTATGTTGATTTTTAGGGATGGCAATAAAAGTCCAACCCGCAGATACCCGGTCCGACTAGACCTTATTGGGTCAGATTTTATCCGGCCCGATAAATAATAGGGTCAGGTATGGGTCTTTAAAAAAAAACCCGAAGTGGGTCCGAGTTGGGTCTGGGTTTTTGTCATACCTGGCCCGGACCCGACCCGTTTAAGTATATAATTACTCAAAAACCCCTTATGTATATATATAAACTTAAAAAACCCTACTTCCTCTCATATTCCACACTTAGCCGTCCCTTCCTTCACAGCCTCACTCTCCTCTCCCTCTCTAACTCATAGACTCACCCTCTTCTCCCTTTCTCACTCACTCTCACTCACGGACTCAACCTCAAGCTCTGACCTCTGTCACAGCCGCCATCACACGATCTCACCGCCGGCCTCAAGCTCTATCACGGTTAGTCTCAAGCTTTGTCACTGCCGGTCTCAAGATCGTCACAGGTTTGTTTCTCTCTTTCTCCGATCTATCTTCTCCAAGTGTAGCTCAGCCAAGATCTGCCACCTCCACCAAGATCTCTTTTTTTTTTCTTTTTTTTCTTATTTTTTAGGTTCATTACTTGGTGCCTGAAAGGGGTATTATTGTGTATATTCATTTGTGAGATTTATTTTGTAGATTTCTGAATTTGATGTAATGGTCTCGGATTTGGATTTGGGGGATTTATTTTGTATATATTTGAACTTGTGGCAGATCTTGTTGTAAGGAAGAATTTTTTTTTTTTTTTTTTTTATGTATTTGGGTTATGTATATAGGATTTATGTATGGGTTTGTAATTTTTATGTATATAGGATTTATGTATGGGTTTGTAATTTTTATGTATTATTTATTGTGATTTTTGTTTTTGAGTTTGTGATTTCTGTATTTGGGTTTGTGTTTTGAAAGGGAAAATGAGAAATCTAAAAGTAAATTATAGTAGATTTATGTGAAATTTGAAATCTAAAATTATTGTAGAAATCTAAAATAATTATTGTAAATTAAATTAGTGTAGAAATCTGAGATTTATTAAATTAATTACGGAATTTTAAAAAAATAAAAATAAAAATTGGGCCACGGTTTAGGCTATTAGGACTTAGAATTGGGCGTAAAGTGGGTGGGGCCTGTGGGGCCCGACGGGACGGGTTTGGAGCCTAAAAAAAATCCATTTATTAACCAAGTTGAGTTCGAGTAATAGATTCAGACCCGCAGGTTGGGTTCGGGTATAAAGAAACCTGGCTCGAACCCG